>CM073590.1:210000-1410000 GCA_037074705.1 Zhengitettix transpicula
AACCAATAACAGAAAATGATGTGAATTATTAGGATTTTTTATTGCAAATAGAAATATTTGAAATTTTTTTTAAAAAAAGGCAGCTAAACTCATGCCTGTAGCTTTTTTTTTTTAAAAAAAAACAGAACTACTAATGCTGAAAATATACTGAAAATATTAGTCAAAAGGAAATTGCAAGGCAGCTGTACATACTATTATGGCTTTTAATTTATTTTTGTAAGTGGACATTTTGAATGCCTACTTACGTGTCACATTCTGTATTTTGGAAAGCCTGTGGCTAGTTTACTGCCCCCTCCGTTTACTTGTACATTTTAGGAAATTCATGAATTGATTTTATTAGAAAGGGACAGTTGAACATTAATTTCTTAACAGTTGGCAGTGCAACTGCGACAGCAGAGACACCTAAAGAACTTTTTCATAATGTTTAGTCAGTTAGTTGTTTTCCAACACTCCATGTTATTCTATTGTAAAGCTTGTAAATAAATTACTGCATTGTGTTTGTTTAATCACTTGTTTCAATTCCACTGATATAACCAAAACTTAATAGCATATGGGCCCAGAGAACAGTGAACTTTAAAAGTGATTTTATTTTCTTTGTATTTCCTTAAATACTGTGTAAAGAAAATAACACATTTAGTTTAAATTAACTGAAGTGAACTTTGTGTTGGAGTGCAACTGTAAACAAAGAACATGTGCTTAGCATTGCAAGACCAAGCTGTTATTTTGCAGTGTGTTTTAAATATCAAGGTGGACTATTAATATAATACAATAATGGCAGACAAATTAAACATTGAGAAATTAGATGGAGCCGCAAATTGGCCAAAGTGGAAACTAATTACTTTGTTATTGAAGAAGAGTTAGCTGATGGACTTTGTAACAGGTATTAGTAGAAAACCCCTGCCTTTGGACGAAAATTCACCCGTTTGGAGATAAGGGAAGGAGACAAATTGAAATATCTCTCTGGGAACAAAAGGATGCTGATGCAATGTTTGTACTAATTAATTTGTTGGGTAATGACATTGCTGAATTATTTGTAACCTCTGAATCGGCCTTCAAAGTGTGGGTAACTTTGAAATCTGTGTTTGAACAAAGTAATGAACAAAGACTGGATAGGTTACTAGAAGAATTTTTCAGTTGGAAGAAAAGGGAGCTGGAAGATGATGTTTCTGCTCCTATTGCAAAGCTTCAAAAACACTTTGTTGAAGCAATGAAGTCCCAGCATGAACACCCTTTTTCAGAAAGATGTTTAATTGTTAGAATTCTTTCAACCTTGGGTCCAGATTTTAATGAATTCAGAAATGTATTGCAAGCAATGCAACCTAGATAAAGAAATTTAAGAACTCTAACTGAAAAGCTCAGAACAATAGAGCAGAGGTGTCAAGTAAATACAGAAAAATCTGCATTTATAGCAGGACAAGCAAGTACTCAACATTCAAAGAAGAAATCGATCAAGTGTTATAAGTGTAAACTCAAAGGCCACATAGCAAGAGACTGTAAAACACCACAGAAAAGTCAACATGCAAATAAAGTGTACATTAACAGTTCCAACTCTAATTCAGGACTTTTGTGTCATAATAATGTGAATTCTGTGAACTCTTGGATTTTGGACACAGGTGCAACTGCATATAACAGCCAGTAAGGAAAATTATGCCTTTGCTGTTCCAAAAAACCTGCAGGATATAAATGGTGTGTTTGCTGTTGCATATGGTCAAGGGAGGGTAAATATTTCTGTCAAAATAAATATTAAGTGGCAGAGTGCTTGCAGAAACCTATTTTCAGTTGCCAAAAGCTCTGAGCAAAGGTTATGTGCTGGAAGCCAACAACCGTGGCTGTGTATTGTAGTGAAATGAAACTGTATGTCTGACTGGAACAATGTGTAATTGACTTCTGCTGCTGAATTTGAAAGTGTGTGTTCCAAAATAAGCTGCTTTTGTTACAACACTACCAACAAATACACTTCAATTATAGCATGAAAGACTTTGTCACCAGAACAAGAAACATATAAAAGAAGTCCTTGATAAATATGGAATCAATTAGAGTGAATAGACCAACAAAAATTGGTGAACTAATAAATAGCGATGTGTGTGGTCCAATGGAGAATAAATCAATTGGAGAAAATCGCTATTTTGTAGTATTTTGATGTAAGTTCAGGCATGGGTTCTTTATTAAAAACAAAGAACAGGTAGCAGAATGTTTAAATACATTCTTAGAAGAAGCCAAAGTTCAAGGGCATACTGTTAAAGAGCTTTGTATGACAATGGTACTGAGTTTGTTAACCAAACTGTTTGCTAGTAGTATCTCATGTCGTGGAATTACACTGAGAACAACTGCTCTGTATCGTCCAGAGAAAAATGGTGTAGCTGAACAAGAGAATTGGACCATTGTTGAAGCTGCTAGATACATGCTGACGACAAAGAAATGCACTTATGGGCTGAAGCTTGTAACACTGCTATTTATCTTTTAAACCGAACAGGCTCTTCTCCAATTCCTGGCAAATCACCTTGGGAATTGTGGTATCAGAAAAGCTTTAATTTTAAAGTTTTTGGAACTGATTGTTATGTCCACATTCCAAAACATCAAAGAAGGAAGTGGGATGCAAAAAGCATTCCAGGTGTATTTGTAGGGTACCACAGTGAAAAAGATGGTTATAGAATTTGGCTTCCGAGTAAGAGCAAAGTAATTGTCAGCAGGTCATATTTAAGTCAGAAACAACACTGGATGTAGGGATCCATGATGTCCCAGGAAAGGTGTCAGATGTACCATGTGAAGACAGTCCAGGGATCAAAGTGCAACTCAACATTTTCCCCAAACAAGTGACACACAGTCTTGTGAGAATGTAGAACATGTAGCTGACAATGTCTCAGATGATGATACTGGTTTAGCCAACCAAAACAGTCGAAGTGATGACGGGAAAGGAGGACTCCTGGGTGGCTTAGTGACTATGAGTTACTAGCAAATTCCTGCATTATCAGTGACCCTGAATCTTTTCAAACAGCAATGAAATCATCCTTTTCCGACAGGTGGAAGGAAGCGTGTGATGAGGAAATGGTAGCTTTAAAAAACAATGACATGTGGGAATTGTTAGACAAGTCTTTTGGTGTCAAACTTATTGACAATCGTTGGGTGTTTAGAACCAAATTAAATGCAGATGATTCTGTGGACAGATACAAGGCCCGCTTAGTTGCTAAAGGTTATTTACAAAAATCTGGTATTGACTATGATGAACTATTTAGCCCTGTAGCTCAGTTTGACACAATATGTTCCATTCTTGCAGTGGCAGCTTCAGAAAACTTCAGTTTAATGGTGTTTGATGTTAAAACAGCATTTCTTTATGGACATCTCCAGGAAGAAGTGTACATGAAGCAGCCTGAGGGATACCAAGATGGCTCTGACCGTGTGTGTAAATTGAAACATAGTCTGTATTGTCTCAAACAAGCCCCAAGATGTTGGAATGCATGATTTGTTTCTTTTATGAAATCGTTGGGATTTAAAAGTAGTGAAGCAGATCCATGTCTTTTCTTACGAGTATCCAATGGGAGGAAGCTGTTGGTTGTCATATATGTTCATGACGGGATAGTAGTGATGAAGAAATTAAGTCATTCACAAAAGTGCTAAATAAGGAATTCCCCGTTACAATTGGTCCCTTAAACAATTTCTTAGGTATTAGTGTCCAGAGATGAGAATGGTTCTCATTCAATAATCCAAAGTGTATATACGTCTCGTATTTTACAGCGCTGCAATATGTCATCTAGTAAACCTGTTTCTGTGCCAGCTGACAAGTCTCGTGGTGATGATGATGCTTCAACTATAGGTGGAAAAGTACCATACCGTGAAGCTGTTGGCAGTCTTATGCATTTGGCCATAGCAACTTGTCCAGATATATTATATGCTGTAAATCTTGCAGCACAAACAATGGAAAATTACACTGTAGCTGATTAGACAGCTGTAAAGCGAATTTTTAAGTATTTGCAAGGGACACACAACTATGGTATTAAATATATACCAAACAATGGTGAATTAAAAGTCTTCTGTGATGCAGATTATGCAGGTGATCACAACACAAGGAGGTCTACAACTGGAGTTGTCTGCACGTTTGCTGGAGGAGCAATTACCTGGACTAGTGAGTGCCAAAGATCTGTGTCCTTGTCCACCACTGAGGCTGAGTTTGTAGCAGCATGTGAGGCCACAAAGTAGCTGGTGTAGTTAAAACGCCTTATACAAGAAATATCAAGCTGGAAAGAAAATCCAATACTTTGTATGGATAACCAAAGTGCAATCAAGCTGATCAAGAATCCTGAGTTTCACAAGAGAACAAAACACATAGAGGTTCAATATTTATTTGTAAGAGAAAGATTTGAAGAAGGTGCCATGAGTGTCAAATATGTTGATACAAATCATCAATTGGCTGATATCTTCACCAAACCATTGGACCGTGGACAGTTTGAGGAGCTACGAACAAGAATTGGAGTTCATGTGTTGAAATGTCGACGTGTGGAGGAAGTATTAAAATGGGACAGTTGAACATTTGTTTCTTAATAGTTGGCAGTACAACTGCGACAGCAGAGACACCTAAAGAACTTTTTCATAATGTTTCGTCTGTTGGTCATTTTCCTACTCTCCATTTTATTCTATTGTAAAGCTTGTAAATAAATTACTGCAATTTGGCTAAATTACTTATGGAAAAATTATAAAACTGAATTAGACAGACCAGAAAAGAATTTGAACCACAAACATCCCTATTATGAGTCCTATTGCTTGTTATGGAACCTCTTCATTGGATGAGCAAGGATGTATATGCAATTTAAACCAAATATTGTACAAGGGCTATGAAATTGAAGTATTTTCAGATGTCTAGTTGTTTTTAGTAGTTGTTGGAAGCAAAAACCAGATGTTTTTAAATTCAATCTTCATAATATGATAATTAGCAAGTGTAGCAACTTGCCTGTTTGTGTGTTTGTGGAGTTTTATTCAAAATTATTGAAATGAGAGAGATGTGCCAGAGGTTCCGTGAAAATCAACATTAAAATCACAACTTGATATGAATGATACATTTAGAGTAAAGTAATTTGTTTACAACTAGTTGTTAATCTCATATGGTGTACAGTTTCTAAAACTTTATGGGCTATTGTGATTTATTAAATCACTCTTAATTTCCATAGCTATTATTCATAAGTAATAGAAGTTTCTTCCATTAATTTTTCTTTAACATCATATTCTCCTCCTCAAGCTGAACAAATTATATTTGCAAACTATTCATAACATTACAATTTTGGATTAGTTGCAAACTTTATTCTATGGGAAACAGTGGAATAAAAAAAGGAATAATTGAAGTACATATTGTCTATGACATAATGACCAATATTTATTCCCAGGTAAGCCAAACTACCCCCCCCCCCCCCTCAATCACTCCCACTTGTCCTCTCTGTTGGTGTGGTCAATAAACTTGAAAAGTGTAATGAGGAAGATGACACCTCTGGAAATTTGAATTATGTATTCCACCGCTACAACTAATGTGCCTGACTATATTAGCCAAGTTCGGTAGTTGACATGGTAGCTTAATTGGTAAAGTGTCTGCATACTGAGCAGAAGTTTTGGATTCAAGTCCCAACCTTGTTGAACATTTTCAGTCTTTCCTTCTTCTTCCTTTCATGTCCACATATTGAACGTATGCTTTTCATTGTGTGCCTGAATATATGCTTTCTAATAAAAGTGTATTCCCACCTTTCACTCATTTATTTCTCTTTTCTCACTATCCAATATATTTGTGCCCAGTCAGCATGCAGTTCAGACTCACCTGACAAATTTGAGAATTTTTAAACTCCTCGGCCCAACTGGACCAACTGTGGATTTTTGGTAAGTCGACTTCGCTGCATATCTTTCCTAACTAAACGTGTTATTTAATTTTACCTCATCATATTTTCCTTAAGTGTGTGTGTATATATAACATTTAAGGAAAATGTGATGAGGTCAAATTAAATAACACATTAGTATAGGAAAGAGATACCGATGCCAACTTACCTGAAATCAGTAGTTGGTCCAGTCTGGCATAGGTGGAACTTCAAATTTTCGAGGGCCTGAGCCTCCTTTGTCAGGAATTATCACTCCTTTACTCTATCTATTCCTCCTCTACACCTAATAAGACTGTCTATATTTGCCTGTTTCGGAAGTTGGCCTGGTAGCTTATATGGCTAAATCATGTGTATACCGAACAGAATTTATGGGTTCAAATCCCATCCTGCATTTGTAGCAATTATTTTCAGTCTTTCCTTCTACCTCATTTCTTTCCCCTGCATTAAACATATTCTTTTCTTTGTATGTAATTCTATACCAGAGCATATGTATTAAAATAATGTGTATTCACACCACCTTTCTCCTTTTTATTTCTACCTTTTCTCTCTATCCAAAAATCGAATATGACTTCATCACCAAATTAAAGTTCCTTACATCGCAATTAATATATATATATATACACACACACTATCTGGACTGCAATCCAACCCTGAACTAAAAACCATCCTCCCACTATACTCCCCACCTGCCCAAGGGTTGCCTTCTGACACCCACCCAACCTCTGAAATTTACTTGTTTAACCATGCAAAACCCACACCCCCACCCGCCGGGTTGCAAACCTTGTGGTAGGAACAGATGCCATGACTGCCCTATCTTACAGCATACCACAAACTTTCAGAATCACACTAAAACATACAAAATCAAAGAAAACATCACCTGCCTCTCCTCCCACACCATCTACCAAATTAACTGTACACTCTGCCCTGCATTCTATATAGGCCAAACCAAAAGATCCCTCTGTGAACGAATAGCCAACCACTGCAGCACTGTCAAACTTTCCAAAATTTAATTCCCAGTAGCTGCTCATGCCCAAAGCCTCAATATAAACAATTTCGAGCAATGCATCACACTCACTATCCTTAAAGCTGTACCCCCCGATTTCAGATGCAGAACTCCATCTGTGGGAACTCTCTTTTCAACATGTCTTGCAGCCCAGGCAAAGCCCTGGACTCAACGTCCTTTAAATAGTGCCCTTCCTACCCGTCATCCCCACTTTCACGAGACCATGTAAGTATGTGTGAGCAGGCTCATGTATGTATGTGTATTAGTGAGAGAGAGTGTGTGCGTGTGTGTGTTTTTTTTGTTTTTTTTGAGAGAGAGCAAGAGAGAGACAGAACGGGAGAGACAGAGAGCGAGTGAGCAAGAGAGAGAGAGATATTAGTAAGGATATGACATTGTCAAAAATAAATGCAATATTGGTATGGAAAGGAAAGAGATAGCTTGTGGCTTACCTGAAATTAAAGTGTGGTGTAGCCTCTGAAAATTTGAAGAACTTCTTTCAGTCCATTGTGGTTACACCGTTCTTCAATTTTAGCTAAGTCACACACTATCTCTCTTTCATTTAAATACCAATAATATATACAAACGTTATTTGAAATTAACAATGTGCTTTGTTAGTTGTGAAAATTGAATTTTGATCTTCAATGTTCATATTTTCTTCAAATACGCTGTATTATTTCAGATTCCACGTGGATCTTAGACCTTTTCCTATCATTTTGAGAATTGATCGAGAACTGGAAAATCACCCAGCGTTTCGTGCTGCTCACCCATCCAATCAACCTGATTGTCCACCTGAGGCAACAAAATAAAGGAATGATATTGAGAAAAAATTAGTGGACTTCCAGGAACATTCTTTTTGGACTATAGTACTTGTTATAGCCAATGTATGTAAGAAAATAAACAATAACAGAAAAGTGGTATAATTACCATGTTGGCTGTTCACTCGTTAAGAAAAAATTAATGACTTGAAATTTATTTTTTTATTATCTTTTAACGATATATTGTTGTTCAACTTTGATGTGCAAATTTATATTTTGAATTTACCCATAATGTTGAATTTTTTATATGGGCAATTAATTCAATTTCTTTTTCTTTTTTTATAGAAGTTGAAATTGTCTATTCTTAGATTTGTCAAATTTATAATTACTATTTAAAACACAGTTTATGTTCCAATTAATTCATGGAAAACAAATGTTTAAGTATTCTTAATCCATTATGTGAAAAATAATGGATACTTGTAAAGGAAAAGTGCATAATGTTTTATTGAATTTTTAATTGGTGTTATATTTTGATTGTGAGTTATTCATAAAATTGATACATTTATATAATAATAATGTAACACTTAATTATTATCGTTACAGAAATTCTACTTTCAACAATTATTTTGACTATTTTGAGCACACATATGACTGTAAAAGAATTATTAGTACAATTTTGGGAGTGTTAGTAACAATGTGTTGGTAGGGACAAGAAATTTGGCAGGCTTCCTTTAACTGTGAGTGTAAAGTTGATTCATTTTCAATGTTTAGTTTATGCAATTCATAATATTATATTTTATGATTTATATATGGCCAAATATTTTAATGACTGATAAGTCATATGAATTCTCCATTGTATGGAACTTTTAAATATATTTGCAATCAACAATTTTTCAATTATTCTTGAATATTGGTTTATTTAACAATCTACAAAAATTACTCAAATAGACAGACTTATAAACTAAGTACAAACCATTTCATCTGTATAAAAGTCCTTCTCTATCTAGGAAATGTGAATCATATTTGTATTATATTTATATTTATTTGGATGAAAAAGGGATAGATTGGTTGGTTTATCTGAAATTGAGGACCAGTGTCACTTGGTCGGACAGGTCGGTTGGCACCCATTGCAACATCTCTCATGACTCTGAAAATTTGAAGCCTTTTGTTCCACCATGTTCAATGGGAAACACTTATCATTACTCCAGCATGAGATAGTCCTTCCTGAAAAAATATTTGAACTGTCTCTCTCCTACTTGGTTACATCAGCTCTCTATTTGAGGTATTCCATTGACTCACTGTCTCTCTTTCCTGTACACACACACATATGTATATATGTAATTTGGACACATTTTATTTATCTCCTATTTTCCAATTTAATAGACTTTTTGAAAGAATTACAGTGCTTAGAAAATTCAGTAAAACATTGTTAATTGACTAGGTTTTCCTTAAAATAGTTTTTATTTTAAAATATATTAATTCCATAAGTTCTCTTTATTGTGACAATATTGTGTTACTTCATTTATAATCCTTGTTTTATTTTTCTAAAATATTTTATATTGTATGCCTGACCTGATGTTTATTGATTGGTGTAAATTGTTTATATTTGATTTCTGTAAAGTACCTGAAACATTTATTTTAATACCTATATTATGCAGTTTTCAAACATGTTTTATAGTGACATTTATTTATTGTTCAATGTAATGATATTTATTCACTTAACAGTGAAAACTTTTAATATTTGTGAGAAAAAGTTCTTGTTGTGATGTCATTGTGTACTAATTTTAATCTCAAATTATTGATAATTTTGCAAAGACTGATTTTACTATTCTTAAAATTTTATATATAATCCCGTTTCTTATAAAATTTATATTATTAATGTGTTTTTGAAAACATTATGGCTCATATGATTTTTTGGCCATGTTATCATTTTGTCTTAGTGACGTGAAAGATACCTGCATTTAGTATTGTAATTTAACCACACATAAGTGGTCCAACATGTTTTGTTTTGTTTTTTATCGCAATCACCTAAACTTTTATTTTTATCTCATTTAAAAGAGAAGTATGTTTTATTTTGTCTTGAAGTTGTAAAATATGAGTTTTGTTTAAATGTTTTATCATCTTGTGGGACATTAAAATAAAGTATGTGATTGAAAGTATTATTTCATACATTACAAAATATACTTTAATGTAAATCTGTTACATCATAAATTAATAATCAAATTATATAATTAAGGCAGGTGTGACTAAACCTACTGAAATAATGCACTGTAGAACTGAAATTATAAACATATCTGTAGTGTTAATATTTTAGTTAATAAGAATTGTAGTTTACATTTATCCTGTAAATTGCTTGTAATATCTTTGCATACATTTTATTTGCATGTGTACCTGTATTTAATTTTTATAAGGATTTTAAATCAATGATATATGCACACAGAACAGTCAAAATACCACAGTTATGTAAGCTTAAATAATAAAGTTTAAATTTAATGTATTGCAAATGTATTATGCTTTTTTTTTTCAAATGTTAGTTTAAAATAATTTCAATTGTTGTGGCTTTCGTTGTTATGTTTAAATTAACAATAAGTTTACATTGTATTGTAGATATATTATTATATGTTATTTTTTTATCCCACTGCCACAAATCATTAGAAATTATGGTTTTAAATGTGTGGATGTGCCATATTACAATTTGTAATGTTTTAGTTAATGCATAAATAATGGAATAAGTGCTTTTAGTAATTATCAGTCATGTCACAATTACCTGTTGTGTGTACAATTTGTAATTATTTTTACAACTCCACTAATATTTGGCTTACTTTCTAACAAAGCAAATAATGATGAATGTACTTGTCATTTAACATACCATTTTATGTATGTGTTTCTGTGTTAAATAAAACATTTATGATGGTTTTCTGTGTTTGGGAATTGAAATTAAAACTGTACTAAATAATGCAATAAAGTATGAGTAATTTTTCTCAAAAAATTACTTGAAACATGTTTCTTATAAATGAATAAGAGACCTCCATTTATAATAGTTACGTGATAAATACTTGTACAGAAGTGTATGAATATATATTAGTTAAAGTAGCCATGTATTCTCAGAAGCAGGTGGAAATAAGAGCAAGCCTGAAAACTACTTGTATTATCAGATGTATTTTTAAAATATTGTTATCAAAATGAAAAGGCTGTTAAAGAAAAATAGTTCATAACATCGAAACATGAATTCACACTATGAAATCAAATTTCAAATATTCATGAAAGTCAATTGTTTTAGTATACAAAGGCCTGAGGGAATTAAATTCTTGCAGGGCAGTATTGTTCAGGTCCCTAAAATTAACAAATAGATTATTAATACCCAATAACCAGACAATAAAATAGCACACAACATTTTGCCAAACATTATTTGCTTTTGTCATGTGTAAAACATCATAAGAGCTTTAATTTTCGGATTTAACATAAGTCTAATGTTGTATCATTTGTTTTGTGATTATCATCCCTCTCCCATATTGTATACTATCACTTCATCATGTCTGAAAAATACTCTTTAGTTGTGAGCTGTTCTAACATTCAATCTTTTGGAAAGAGTCCAACTTAATTCAGTAGTTAAAGATGAAGACCTTTTCATGATACAATGGAGTGCTATATATAAGTGTTCATATTTCAATATATTGTGTAGGTCAATTGTGAAGATTCTCCCGGTGAATCCGCCAGAATCTTTTCTCAAATTTCTACAAGGATTACATATTTTAACCACGACGTTTTGTCACCTCCTTCCGGTAAATGAAATGATTGAAATACGCAACTGAGTGAAAACCCCAGAAAAGTTTCAATAAAGGCAAAAGGTTATGTATCTATTATCGGACAGTCTTCTGGAATGTGTTGTATGGAATTGGCATGTTTTTCTGTTTGAGTCCTTTACATCTCACCTGCCAAATTGCAAGTAATCAGCTTGCCACTTTTTTGACATCATTTGATTTTACCACCCCTTTCCCGAAACATAATATATAAATTAAGTATGTTGTGTCTCCGCTAAGGGCATCACATTCCTTTCATGACTGTTTGCATGATCTTTTGTAGCATTGTGAATAGCTGAATGATTTGGTTCAGTTCTCATTTATCAAACAGGTGCAAAGAGTATGGGGAAACATTTAGTTTTGACTGATAAATGTTCTCGTTCCAATGGTCCACTATTATTCTTAATATATATAAATGAATGTGTCCTTACTCAAATGCCATTCTTTTTACATATTAGACAAGTATATTAATTAAAAGATGTTTTGATGGTAGTGAAGAGGATGCTTATAATGCATTTAATATAATTATAAATTAGTTTCCTACAAAATAATTGCTGTGAACTTATAATACCCACATTCTGCTATTATGCATGAATTCTACATATATGATTAATAGGTATATGATCAATGAAGTAGAAAGTACAAAATGTCAATATACTAATTAATAAATTCGGCTCAGCAACACATACAGTAAGAATGCATCACAGTGATGCATAAACTACAAAATGTATATGTGGTGTATTTCAATTCCTCAATGTTTTGTGGATTTATATTTTGTGGTGACACCATAGGGAAAGATAGTTTTCTAGCCTAAAGGGTGTAATTAGCAGAATGTATAAGGTAAATTTTAGGACTTCATGCAGAGCTATTCAAGAAATTAGACATAGTTTCTCAGTTCAATTCATATAATAATTTATGGCATTTGTAATAAAAAATTATGATAAATTTATTACCAACTTGGCTATGCATTTATTTAATAAGACATAGAATAAAAATAATCTTCATAAGTTGCAAAAAAAGTGTGTGGAATATACCGAAATATCAATTTTTAACAAACTGCCAGCAACATTAAAGAATTTAGAAATTCTCCAGTTTCATTCAAAGTGAGCTCTAAAAATTTCTACTCTCCCACTCATGCTCTGTAAATGATCTTTTGGAAAATAATTCTATTCATACATAATCTTGGTGTCTTAATGCAATCGATTAAAATTCGCATGAAAAATATATAAGTAGGCCTAAATAGCCAAATAAGTACTAAATTAAAAACCACACGTTTCTTGAATCACAGTTACAATGTTTGCAGTTGGATTTCATTCAATTTCTGGACCATGTCTTGTCCATGTAATGTGATAAAAGTTGCATTTTTCATTGCTTTAATAATTTAGGTAAAAATTGTGGTAGCATTGCTAGAATCAATTGTATCTTCAATTTTCGAAATCAGAAAATAGATGCTATTTATATTTTGTTCTTCACTGCCGCGCAGGAAAGTTGCGATTCCCGACTAACCATCCAGTCTGGAAACATCAGCACGCGAGCTCGTCCGGTTGAAGAACTAATATATATACCCTAAATTAAAAGTTGGCGTCTCCCACACTGTGCGGTCGGCCGTCATAAAGTGCAGTGAAAGGGAACATGAAATTTGACATGTTCCTTGCATTCGGCGTTACGACCACAGCTTTCAATTTAAGGTGTCGGCTTCTTCTGCCTCTTTCCTGTCCATATTAATTAACTGATTTGACAGACACACAATATATATATATATATATATATATATATATACATATACATATATATATATCAATGGCGGCTTTAGAGTTTCTTTATGTGCTACATCACCCTAAGCAACAATGTTTACGAGGATAATTATTTAAAATATTAATGATACTACAACAGCGATCGTGTTACTAATACTCTGCGGCAAATGACCCGATCCATAATATGCTGCATTTATAATTTCGTCTACATAATTTCCAATAGTTGTCTAATTTTTAAAAGCAGTATAATTTAGCACGAAGTTGACACACATTCCTAGCTAGACAGTAATTTTCCTTCTTATCCATTTTAAAATAAAGTTTATTTTAGGAACAAGCTTAAAGCAGGCAGTTTGTTGAGTTCTACAGGTGAGGTGTACGGAATACTACGCAAGCGCATTTCTCATTCAGGAGAGAAATCCTGTGCTGATCCGTGGGAAGAACAGAGATATCGCTGACTGCATTAGCATTAGCGGGAGCGTGCACGTCGCAAGTTTAAAGTCTTCTAAAGCGAAGCAGAAATTCACACTGTTAAAACACAATTATTATACAGATTCTTAAAATTAAGAAAAAATAGTCATTCTTAAATTTATTCAAGTCCTGGAGCACATATGAACCAGATGCCACACACACACACATATATTTATATATATATGTATATTGTAATGCCTTGAGGGAAAGGCATTGTTTCGGTTTAATGGTCGTGGCCGTCAGAGGAAGTTGTAATGTGTACTTAGGATTGGTAAGGAGGGGTCAGCGCAAGACGTGTGCGAGTGGCCTGTCGCAAGATAAATCTGTTAAGGAAAGGCATTGTTTCTGATTAATGGCCTGGACAGGTCACTTGTTGACTTAGGATCGGTATGGAGGAGTCAAGGCAAGGCACATGTGCGGGGGCCTGTCACAAAATAAATCTGTTAAGGCAGGCATTGTTTCAGATAATGGCCTGGACAGTGGAAAAGACATTCTGTAATGTGTTTATTTAGGTTCTTGGGAGCGCTGGTCGTGTGAGGGTGAGAAGACAAGTCCAGAGTAATTAGCGGTGCAGTTTGGGCGGCCTGGAGAATTTAGAACCGCGCACGAGTGAGTGAGGGTAAGAAGACAAGTGCAAAGACAAATTAGAACTGTCTCGATTGGCGGCGTCGGGACAAGAAAGAGTGGCTAGATATTTGCTAGCTAAGGAACAGCAGCTGCAGAATGTAAATCTCGGGATAATGGAGAAATTGTCAACGAGCAGTTGCGACGTAGTTTTGAAACAAAGGAAAAGAGAAGGGACTGTGGTATATAAAGGGAAGATAAGATTTTTGGAAGTTAGTTGAGTTTTGGAGCTAGAAGGTGGAGTTAGTTGAGTTTTGGAGCTAGGAGGTGGAGTTAGTTGAGTCTTGGAGTCAAGAGGGGAGTGAGAGTTGTGGAGGCGTACGGCGAGCACCGAGTATGGAGAAATTTTGCAGCCTGCGAGAGAAATAGCAAAATTATTCAACGATAAACATTTTTGTATGCAGAAGTTCAATCTGTTGTAATTTCAAAATTTGACCACTGTCTTCGATGGTAGGAGACCAGGACACAGCATCCAGCATCGAGTAGTTTCACCACGAGCAAGTGGGATGTCCTTGACGAACGGAGAATCAGCTATCGTCGAACCAGTAATATGTGTTAGAGTCAGTGTTTAAAACGTCCAGTCTATAAAGTGTGTGTGTAATGAACGAGTAATCGTAAGTTGAAATTTCATGGTAATAATATGTGTAAACGGAATTAAAAGATACTTTCAGATATCGTTCTTTTCTTTTGTGTTAATAAAATAAACTCTTTCAAATTTAGATTCAATCTGGTAGATTAAGTTCGTTAATAAGTTCGTTGATGTCTAGACGATTAAATATTTCTGTTTAATTTAAAGATAAATGTTGGGTTTTTCGATTATTTAAGTGTTCTGTCCATTATCAAACCCAGTAAAGACCCATGAGAGAAAGAGATATATGTTTTTTATTAAATTGTATAATGTTTCAAGAATTGTGAAATAAAATTTGTTTGTTTGTTTTAAAGTCTATAATTTTTCATTTAAAAGCCCATCATATTTAATTATTTCATTTTGGCTACCACAACGTGGGGCGAATTAAGAAGACCCCGGTAAATTATTACAATATAATCTATGGCAACTACAACAACCCGTTTTACGGAGAGTACTTTCCTTAGCTGTGTTTGTTCATAGTTGAGAATAATTGCAAGCGTCTGGTAGATTCAGTGGCCAGTATAGAGCCATTTAGTTGCAATCTTGAAGAGTTTCTCCATACATACGTAACAATTAATGAAACATGGATCCAGGACTATATTCCATAACAAACAAGAATCGAAATAAACCGTGAAGTTAATGGTCGGGGGTTTTCTAGATGTAACGGCATCATCTACATCAAGCAGTTTGAAAAAGAATGAACAATAATTGCAATTACGAGTCGCTATAGGATACTTCAACTACGAAATAAATAAAAAAAATCCACATTTGGCCAAGAGGAAAGTGTTCTTCCATCAAAATAATGCACAATTGAACAACTATTCTCGATATTCGGCAACCAGCGACATTTTATTGATTCTTTAACTGAAAATTAGCTCCTTCAAAAAAATTATTAACGCCCAACGACGTGATCTTTGAATAAATACACGTCTACATTGAGATATACGTTTTGGAATGTTTGCAAAAGTTGTTGGAAAGCTGGCCAAATATTGATTTGAAATATGATTATGTTCAGACATGAAAATTAATCATAAAAAATCATGTTTTTATTATTATTTTGTAAGTAATTCTTGACCTATATGCCTACTTCTAATATACGAATTTCAGTGGTGCTGTGGTAAGTCGAAGGATTCGTGATGGTAATCCTGATACTACAGAGTTTCCCTTGAATTCCCCAAATCTTTTAGGAAAGTTTTGAAATAAATAACCATTACTAAACGGGGGTTGTAGTTATCCTCATTCCCTAACAATCGTCAAGAAAACCGGAGGGAATAGACATTTCTAATTCATTATATTCCATGCATATTTCCCGTCTGGAAAACAGACATCTATGCATTGTTAAAATCTTCTCCAACCCTGTACACAAAAATAATCGATTAGCTGGCTGCTTTAATTATAGTTCACTTTAATAATAAAATGTTTGCACCCGATCGAATTGGACGGCAATAAATTTATTTGAATTGCACGAAAGTTTAATTCTGAAGACAACGAACGACTGTAGCGGATCGTGGCGAGAGTTTCGTAATGGGTTGTCTTTCCAGTTGAAGCGCCCACCAGTTCAGGAGTTACGGTTCCACGCGGCGCCTCTGTAGGACAAGGACTCCAGTCAGGCTCCACTTGCGTAAGTCGGTCACAGGAATATGTTACGGCGTTAGGCCCTGCTAAGGCAAATCTGGACAAGTGTTCGCTTCATGTCTAGGCAGATGCTGCCGATAACTTCGTCACCTTTGGCACGGTCTGTTTGAAATTAGACACGATACAAATTAACAGCTTGTGTACTCCAAGCCGCAAGTGTAAAGCGAATGAAATCACCCTTAAGTGAGTGGCAACGAGCATTGTTTTGTAATATTATATGTAACTTAACGAAAAAAATATATTGAACCTTACCTGAATTAATCACAATAGAGATATAACTTCCCGCTGTGATTTTGTCATTTGCGACGTATTGCGATCAGAGATTATCATAATTCTAATTAAGCTCTATCACAAGACTTTTTTGCAGAATTTATTGTAGAATTAAGTAAAATAATTATAATTTACAGCATATATTTTTGATTAATAAAATCTTCTCGGGCTTCTAACCGAGCGAAAAATTGCATACGCGATGTTTCGATGACATTCACTGTCATCGTTTTCTAGTCGCGCATACAATTTTTCACTCGGTTAGAAGCCCGAATTTTTATTCATTCTTTACACCGAGAAAGACTGAATAGTTTTTTGCAAATGACAAAGAATCATGGCTAAATGTATAAGCAGTTGACTTATTACGCCTAAAGATGGAGAAGGATTATAAAATAACAATAATTTAAACGTGAATCACAATCTAAGCTTGACTATTAGTTAGCCCAATTTAATTTTATATACACATATTTAATATTTTGGCATTTAATTATATTCCACATATCTTCATGACATTTTGCAAAATATATTTTTATGTTAATTCGCGTTATTTTCAATTATATATTTATTAAATTAATTATCATTATTATAACCTCCAAAAAATTCTCTTTTTAAGCTAACCCAAGCTCTCTATTTCACAAGCTTATTGCTTTCTTCTTCTCCGATGTACTATAACTACGCTATTGTTTCTGCTCCAAATTTAGGACTGAATTAGGTAGGAATCCCACGATTATCGATAAATTATGTCTGATTAGAACTTATTTTCTCCCCTCTTTAGAGAAAAAAATAATCATCTGTATATCTCTTACTTTTCACTAACACAATATTTTGGAAGACCCTAAAATGTCGAATTGCAAAAATAATAGGAATAGGTATCGACAGTAGATTTGAAAAACTATGAGCCCTGTAGGTTCAGTGGTACAATCTCTAGACGTTTTCTTTTTGAATGTGCATATACCTACCGTAATAACATGAAAAAGAAAAAGTGTTAAGTTCAAAACATGCTTAGAAACTCTTAGATTTCTATTGGATGGTTCAATTTTGACGAAATGAAAGAAGATAATTCCTACCGTAAATTACAGAAGCGAACATTTATAGTAATGGGAAGGGTACAGGCTGGAAAAGGCAAAATATGTCGTAAACTTTCGAAAACGGAACTTGAACATGGGAATCACTTTCAGGAATGAGAAAGAAGGCCAGGATTTGCGCTTTATTTTAAACTTACATAAACCACCCAGCCTGGAGAAAAATCTACCAAATTATATTGGTAAATGTGACCAGATTGTTATTTAAAAAAATAAACACTAACTCACGGACATCTGGAAATACTTGATTCTGCACACAACTATAAGGGATTGGAACTAACGACTATACCTAACTCTATGTCGAAGAAAAAGGCCTCCGCGAGCAAAAGGTCGGGTATTTTTTTTTCAACTTGCACACAATTAAAAACCAAGTTTTCCAATTCGAAAGGTCTAGTAAAAAGTTTCTGTACCCTAAAAACAACAAAACTTTGTACCTCTTTTCAGTTTTTCGCTAATAGCAAAAACATGAGACATTGTGTTGAAAATAATGTTCAGCAATAAATTGTAGAGCATAAAATTATGCATGGAATGGTATATCTTATTACGAAATTCTATCGAAATAAGTGGTAGAAATCGTTCGTCAAATTTACATTTTCGAAGAGAATGCAATTTGTCTTATTATTATTGCCTATATCTCCAATATGGTTGGAAGTAAACTAATTTGTCATAGCTTATAGGTTTTAGAGAATTTATCTCTCTTACCAACACGTAGTCTTCCATTGAGATTGGCCGAAAATACAACCATTTTGCTGGCTGTTAACCGATCGACCGGTTGCGCTAATATTATGGCGCTGAGGATGGGAGTGGCCATTACCTACATCAGGGTGAAACTTGTCTCTTGTAGATCATATTAAATGAAGAGTATAGAGGAAGAAAGAGCCTAGCGTTTCAAAGAGTATCTATATTGTTTTGCAAGAAAGAAAGAAAAGCAAAAGTACTCTGCCTCAATTTCCCTGTTATTTAAAATTGGTGGATTTACGGTCATTCTCAATGTATTGTTCAAACCAGCTTCCGCTGAAAAGAGAGTTAAATTCTCTACAACCTTTGTTCTATGACAAATTATTTTGCATCCAATCATTTTGGGAATATATCAATACTAGTAAAATAACAAAATTTCGACCGAATTTCGTAATCAGATATAGCATTCACTGCAAAATTTTATGCTCTTCAATTTATGACTGAACATTATTTTCATTCTTTTGCTATTAGCGAAAAACTGAGAAGAGGTGCAAAATTTCGTGGTTATTAGGCCACAGAAACTTTTCTTGATGCCTTTCGAATTGGAAAACTTGGTTTTTCACTAATGTTCACAACATATACAAGTTGGAAAAAATACCCTACTTTTCCACGGTAATATGCAAATAGCTACTGACCTTCTAAGAATATCAAAAGTCTGAAACTTAGATCAGATAAATTAGTCTAAGAAAGTAGAATAGGCATTAAATGTAGATTGGGGGGGGGGGGGGGGGTAACAGGCTACATGAGAGTAATCCACATGGTGGCAACTCACCTTTAATGACATAGGCAGGGATTTGAAAGGGTGGATGCAGAAGGGTAGAGGAAGGTAGCCAAGGGTTAACTAGGGACCCCGGGCTATGGTTTAAGGATCCTACCTGGTAATTTGCCTAAAAGTGATGCAGGGAAAACCCTAGAACAACCTGCATCAGGTAGGTCGGGCATTTGGTACTTGTCCCACGCCCTTCCGATGGCGTTATGATTGCTGGCTAAAATTTCAGATCGATGTAAGATATGTGCTGCAGGCGCAAGGAGGGAACTTATCATGAATGTATGGATTCTTGATAAAATTCAGCCGCAATAGTTTTCTTTTGTTTCCAGTGGGTCTCACGAGTCGATAAATATCCAAAATAATTAAGCCGATAATTAATTCCAAATGAACTTAGAGTCTAAGCTTTAAGTAAAATTCTATTTTACGACAGTTTTTAATTGAAATTAAACGAATTTAACAACCAATTAATTGGCTTTTTATTATTAATATTTTTTAAATAATATACAGTCTGTTAATTAGTGGTTAATTATATTATTCTAAGCTTTAAAACCGACTGGAAAGTCCTCCTTCTGGAACTAACAACAATGTTATTCTTAAAAAATTAGCTCGACTTTGCGCTTTGTTTAGCAATATAGAAATAAATCATATTTTAATTACAGAAAGTGAGTTAATAGGACTTTAAATACAGAATGTTTAAAAAGAATCATACACTGGGAAAGCCTTCGATCTTTGACAAGAATCATACGATTTGACTTGTATATATATGCCAAATAAAATAAGTGTTAATTTTGTAATACATAAAAATTTATTACACAACTCAAAGTTGTTCGGCGTAAGTGTATGCGGTATTCTGGAATGTCTTGAGTTACTGCTTCGACGGGAGTAGATATGCGGCTCCGCAATTCTACCATTGTTGCTGTAAGTGGAGGCCCATAAACTGAGTCTTTTATAAATCCCCACATGAAAAATCACATGCAGTGACGTCCGGTGTGCTACCCACAGATGATACAATATTCGCATATTGCGCAATAAATATATAGCTCTTTTTGACGTCAATAATATTGTACAATATATTCTGGGACGACACACTAGATGTAATATTGCCCAAAAAAAATTCAGTCAACATGTGGAATGCTGAAGCAAGTTATGTGGGAATTAGTTTAGTTATAACTTTATTTCGTGACGTACATGGTTTTTCCTGGGCTGTTAGAAACTTGATTTATTCAAAATAGCATAATGTTGGTTCTAAGACGTCATCTACTCCAGCATCGCTATTTTCAGAATCTTTCATCCGCTTCAATTCCTTTTAAAGCTAGTGCGCAACGAATTAATTTTTTTTAAACAAAATGCATCTTATCAGCATCTGAATATATCTTCCTATATTTACAAAGATCGTATTGTTATTTTTTAAATTCTATTAGTATACTTATAGCTTTTAATATCCCACAAAGCAGGTAATACAGATCTATAAATTCGAAAATAAATTTCCTTTTTTCGTGATTTGTTTATTTGTAGCCATCTCATTAAGTAAATTGTGAAATGTTTCATCAGCATCTCCTCACTGTAGTACGAGGGTCATGCGTGGCTGCTGAGACAGAACTGAACCATTATTGTGCAATGCTACCCACAGATGATACAATATTCTCATATTGCGCAATACATATATAATATTGTGAAATATCAATATTGCCCAATATATTGACGATAATATTGAACGTCTAGGGGCCGCTTAAGACTGAATCATTTTGTGTTCGGAACGGCTGATCCATCGTCGAGGAAGCCTATCATTTAAAAACTCTCACATGAACATTATCCAGTGGCAGACGCTGAGTGAAGACTACTGAGTCTCATTCCCAGGGTACTTCTTCCTCATGTTGCCGTTCTTCCGGGGGACTAAGGTGGCCCTAGCCAAAGGACTGTTGGGTATTACTCCCAGGGTCTAGGTGGTGGTCAGGTAGTTGTAAGCGTATTATAGCCTCTGCACTATCAAGACCGATGGGCAGCCTTCTGAGTCTGCTGCTAAGCCAACCTTGTTTAGTGAACAAACTGGCCCGGTACGAGGAAGGGAGGGAGTGTGATTCTCTGTAGATCATTCAATCCTGGGAAGCTGTTTCCTGGCCTAAAGCCTTTCCTTCGGAAAAAATTTGGTACAGCAGTGTAGGTTAGGAATCCTGGCTATCCTGGGGTTCCTTGTTTAAGCCTAAGCTGGGTGCTTTATACGTCCCATGCTCCAACGGACAAGTGAAGTTGGACTCGCAGATAAAATATTATTCTTGTACTTCCCCTGGTAAGTAGGATACCAACCCAGCGGGTAAAGGCTAGACGCTATGGACGCCCAGCGCCGCACAGTGGGTGGAGCTGGAGTTATACCATAGTAAGAGCCAAAATCAAACTTGAACTTGTACATGATCCAGTGAAACTTTATTTAACAGAACATTGTTCAATCACTTCGGGTTAAAAGCTGAACAGCTATGAAATTTTGAAACACACTAAATATTATTCTAAGCTTTAAGATCAGCGGTACAGCCCGCATAATAATGATGCTTTTTTATCAAATTAGAGGGAGAATTAGTTTAAACATGAGAGCATCTGTAAATTTTGGTTTGCATGAATTATAGAAAAAGAGATAAATAATAATAATAGAGAATGTTGACAGATAGGTTATAATAAGATGCGTATTTCATAGGGGTGTAAATAGTGTAGCTGGAGAGATGGAAAACTGGTAAATCTATCGTTTAGAGGCGTAGAAAATGGTTGTGTGTTAGAAGTTTGTAGATGCATGTCTTTCTAATTTCGTCCAAGAAAAATACGAATTTATAATTAATCTGATTAACAATTTTGATTTGATACAGGTATATATAACACCCATAAATAAATATATTTTGTACAAATTTTATTAATTGAGGTACATACATATATAAGGGGGATTTTGGGTATAATTGAATGTTGTAATAATGAATTTAAATTGTTTTTACATTTTGGGACTAATTGGAAAAATAAAAATGGACTTTAAGTATAATAATTGATTAGTTATATGTAATTTAAGGGTATTTGGTCTATCATACAAAATCATTTTAAATGAGAATATGATAGGTTTGTTACGATGCAGAATTTCAGCTGGTTGTCTATATTGGAGCTCAATCACTCCTTCCTTCCTAGGTATTAACAATCAATAACGAAGACACGGTGAAGAATAGAAAAAAAGGATACGAGTTGCTAAGTTGATCTGTTTCATAGTCATCTTCCAGTCATATATATATATATTGTAATGCCTTGAGGGAAAGGAATTGTTTCGGATTAATGGTCTTGGCCGTCACAGGAAGTGGCAATGTGTACGTAGGATTTGTAAGGCAGGGCAAGGCACATGCAGGGTGGCCTGTCGCAAGATAAATCTGTTAAGGCGGGCATTGTGTCTGATTAATGGCCTGGGCAGTTCACTTGTTGACTTAGGATCGTGATGGACGAGTCAGGGCAAGGCACATGTGCGGGGGCCTGTCACAAAATAAATCTGTTAAGGCAGGCATTGTTTCGGATAATGGCCTGGACAGTGGATAAGACATTCTGTAATGTGTTTATTTAGTTCTTGGGAGCGCTGCTCGTGTGAGAAGACAAGTCCAGAGTAATTGCAGTTTGGGCGGTCTGGAGAATTTAGAAACGCGCACGTGTGAGTGAGGGAAGAAGACAAGTGCAAAGACAAATTAGACCTGTCTCGATTGGCGGCATCGGGACAAGACAGAGCGGCTAGATATTTAGCTAGCTAAGGAACAGCAGCTGCAGAATGTAAATCTCGGGATAATGGAGAAACTGTCAACGAGCAGTTGCGACGTAGTTTTGGGAACAAAGGAAAAGAGAAGGGACGGTGATATAAAAAGTGAAGATAAGATTTTTGGAGGTTAGTGGAGTCTTGGAGCTAGGAGGTGAAGTTGAGTCGTGGAGGGGAGTGTTGGTTGTGGAGGCGTACGGCGAGCACCGAGTATGGAGAAATTTTTCAGCCTGCGAGAGAAATAGAAAATTTATGTCAACGATAAACATTTTTGTATGCAGAAGTTCAATCTGTTGTAATATCAAAATTTGACCACTGTCTTCGATGGTAGAAGACCAGGACACTGCATCCAGCGTCGAGTAGTTTCACCACGAGCAAGTGGGATGTCCTTCACCGAGTATGGAGAATCAGCTATCGTCGAACCAATAATATGTGTTAGAGTCAGTGTTTAAACGTCCATTCTATAAAGTGTGTGTGTAATGAACGAGCCAAATGTTCCTGAGTAATCGTAAGTTGAAATTTCATGGTATTAATATGTGTAAACGGAATTAAAAGATACAGTCAGATATCGTTCTTTTCTTTTGTGTTAATAAAATAAACTCTTTTAAATTTAGAATCAATCCGGTAGATTAAGTACGTTAATAAGTATCGTCGATGTATAGACGATTAAATATTTCTTGTTTAATTTAAAGATAAATGTTGGGTTCTTTGATTATTTAAGTGTTCTGTCCGTTATCAAACCCAGTAAAGACCCATGAGAGAAAGAGATATATGCCTTTAATAATATTAAATTGTATAATTGTAAAGTTTTGATAAATAAAAATTGTTTGTTGTTTATAAATATTAATCTTTTTATTAAATCCCCGTTGTTTATTACAATATATATACTGTAGTGAATAACATCAGAATAACTCAACAGAATACCAAAGACTAATAATTAAATACCTGAAAATGATTAATCTTTACAGTGAAATATAAAGAACCTATAATAATTAATATAAAATAAATGACCTAGAAGTTGATGCGACTTAAAATAAAATAAATTTAAAAAAACATCAGATGGTAGTGGCGGCGGTAAGTGGCCGCCCTTTGTCCGCGGGTCTGAGAGGGCCTCAGAGCGTCTCGGTGGAACGAATTAAAAGTGCACGAGCGCCGGAGATGACATGAGAAACCGAAGATACCCGTCCTTTTTTTTGCATTGTTGGGGGGGGGTGCGGAATAAGAGTTTATACTCCACACCCGAGAGACTGAGAGAACTGAAAGTGAAGTGAGAGGCGAGAGGAGTCAAAAATTGGCTGCCCGGAAACAAACAAGATTTTTTTATTCCGAATGTGGACGTCCGTCGCGTGCTAGGAGAAGGAGATCGTGGGGTGCTACAAGACCAGTGATCCGCTGCAAGACGGCCGTCTGTAATAAAGTAATGGTCGCCTTCAGACGTTAAAGATTTTTTTGTACAGTAGACGGAACCAAGCTCTGTTTAATAATAGATATCCACATTAACCTGTAGAGATGGAGTATTTCACTCATTTAAAACCGGAGTTAGTTATTTTTTTTGCATAATACATATATAAAAATTAATTTTTTAAGTGTATTTTTTTGTGTAATAAAGTTTTTTATGTGGTAATAAAGTCTAATCATTACAATATATATTATAGACCGAGTAAACAAGAGTTTAGATGAGGCGACCAGCGGACTGATTGTCAATTATCCAGCTTAACATGCACTGGCATCGGAAGAACGCACAATCGGACGGACAAATTAATAATATGGCTTTAATTTCGGCGACTAACAATATAATGAGCTATTAATATTATTTATGATGTGAGAAAAAGATTCCAGGGCAAGTTGGATTTAATGTACACATACGGGATTACGCCCTTATCAATAAAGATTCTGTAAAAGCACTTTATTATGTTGTATAATTGGAAACCAAAAAAAAATTTTTCTTTACTCAAAATATTCATATCACTCAACTGTCCCGGTAGTAGGAAGGGAGGGAGTGTGAAATATAGAAAAAGAAATTGTGAACTAGAAGTGTCCCTGGTTTTTAATTCTGGAATCCTTATTCACACAGCTACATATTATTTTGGATTTGAAAATATAAAAATATATTGTAATAATTAAATATGATGGGCTTTTAAATGAACAATTATAAACTTTATAACAAAAAAAATTTATTTAACTAAACTTGAAACAATTATACAATTTTAAAAAAACATATATCTCAATCTCTCATGGGTCTTTACTGGGTTTGATAACGGACAGAACATTTAAATAATCAAAGAACTTACGATTTACATTTAAATTAAAAAGAAATACTTATTCGTCTAGTACGTAGACGAAATTAATTATTCACAAACTTATTCTACCAGATTGATTTTAAATTTAAAGAGTTTATTTTATTAATACAAAAGAAAAGAACGATATCTGACTGTATCTCTTAATTCCGTTTACACATATTAATACCATGAAATTTCAACTTACGATTACTCAGGAAAATTTTGCTCGTTCGTACACACACACTTTATATACTGGACGTTTTAAACACTGACTCTAACACACACTGTTGGTTTGATGAAAGCTGGTTCTCCGTTCGTGAAGGACATATCACTTGCTCGTGGTGAAACTACTCGACGCTGGATGCAGTGTCCTGGTCTCCTACCATCAAAGGCAGTGGTCAAATTTTGATATTACAACAGATTAGACTTCAACATACAAAAATGTTTATCGTTGAATATTTTGCTCATTCTCTCGCAGGCTGCAACTTATAAGACATTCTCCTCCCTTAAACGATGTCTGTCTTAGTCATTCTTCGGTGTTCGCAGCATAACTATCTCACTCACAATTCTCCATTCTCGGTGCTCACAGCACCCCTATCCCACTCTAACTCCAGCTCCTGACTCCAAAACTCAACTAACTTTTTCAAAAGCCGCTCTCGCTTATATATCACAGTCCCTTCCTTTTTCCTTTGTTCCAAAACTACGTCGCAACTGCCCGATGACAGTTTCCTCCATTATCCCGAGATTTATATTATGCAGAGGCAGTTCCTTAGTTAGCAAAAATAGCTCGCTACTCTGTCTTGTCCCAAAGACGACAATCAAGACAGGTCTAATTTGTCTTTGCACCCTCAATTACTTTGAACTTGTCTTCTCACCCCCGCACGCACGTGCGCTGTTCTAAATTCTCCAGACCGCCCAAACTGCCCCTCAATCCTAAGTAAACAACATTACAAACTTTTCTTTGAACTGTCCAGGCCATTAATCAGAAACAATGCCTGCCTTAACAGATTTATCTTGCGACAGGCCACCCGCATGTGCCTTGCTCTGACTCCTCAATATCAATCCTAAGTACACAACATTACAACTTTCTCTGACGGCCAAGACCATTAATCTGAAACAATGCCTTTCCTTCAAGGCATTACAATATATATTAGATAAAAATTAACAAATGGGTAATTATGTAGCCAATAAACAGACAAAATTAAGTGCTAAGGTAAATACTACCCACCGTTTCTGCAAGCCTTGTTGTTTTCGCCAGGTGTTGAAAAATCGGATGAGTTGTAACAACGGCACGAATCATGCGCTGGTGTAACTATTTCGAAAGAAAAGTTTTATTTCTTGAGTAGCTAAATGTATCTCAGGGTCTTCTTGATACCTTTCCTTAAAAGAAAGCAGTATGAGTAACTAGTACGACTGTAAAACCAAAGTGCACGAAGAAGATAAACTCAACTATCATAAATATTTTTACACCGTTTTTGCCAGTAACGGCTTACACTCAAATGAAATTCAAGTTGTGATGTTTGTTAAGTCGGTATTCATTTCGGTTTATTAGTAACTTTATCCTTACTGCTAACAATGATAAGTGGCAATTTTCACCAATGCGACAGAGAATTTAGATTAAATTACGCTTCTCAGAAATGACAATGAGATCAGATTTTTGTGAGTCGCTGAATCAGATTCGTGACAGTATCCGCTATAATTAATAATAGGTCAACGATCCATTAAGAAGTCATTTTGAGTTCGTTAATTTCTAAATTCACCCAAATATTTATTAGCTATACAGTATATAAACTTGTGCATTTTGAATCCAAATTAAAAAATCTCAAATCAATAGTTTACAAAAATTATAATATTTAGTGATTTGATATTTGCAGTTTTCAAAGTCCGAGACCATTAATTGTCGACCCCTCAAACAATTATATTAATACCAAAAACGTTATAAAAACACTCATAAAGATGTGAACACTGATCAATAAATTTAATATTTACTATTAAAAGTGGCGGATATAATTTCAAATGTCATTAATGCACAGTGAATTTAAGTTTTAGTTTGTTGCAAAATAATTATCTTTTAAATTATGACGAATTTTTATTTCATTAGTTCATTCGCGAGCCTTTGAAATAGTTTGTAAGCCATTGTTTTGTGTGTAAGGTTTTACGTCCAGAGACATTAATAATAATTGCTCTTTATAAAACACAAATGAGCAAAGATGGCAGGATGAGAGAAACTGTTCAGGGTTATTCATAATTAATAGTTTAAAATGTTATACTAACATTGATTCCGTAAAATGTAAT
Source organism: Zhengitettix transpicula (assembly GCA_037074705.1). Taxonomy (NCBI): domain Eukaryota; kingdom Metazoa; phylum Arthropoda; class Insecta; order Orthoptera; family Tetrigidae; genus Zhengitettix; species Zhengitettix transpicula. The sequence goes on from CM073590.1 coordinate 237,710, forward strand.
TTTAAAATAGTAAGTAGCTAAAGATAAATATTTCAAGATAGCACCAATTTATTATCACTTAAGGAAAATTGTAGGGTACATATTGTTTAAAGACTATAAATTGTCTTTCCAAATACCCGTTATGGCTACTGTATTTTACAAAATCCTAACGTCTCCCAACGTCAATGAGTTGCGGCCGTACTTTGCTAATTTCCCACCGGGACTATCAACAGAATGATATTATTTATACATATCAGTTAAATCACTGAAAAATTTATAGTATTTAAAAGTCTTATAGAATGACTGGAATATCGGTTTTAACTGCCAGATATTTAAAATGAAAGCGTCAAATGCATTACTTTCTGCAGGTTGGCATTTTATCTATATTAATTAATTTAGATATGTATAAATTACAGTAACGTTTATAGGCTCATCAGAAATGTATTGTGTTTCTGTGGTTATTCCTTTTGCTTGTATAGTCCATATGGCATTCTGGAAAGAGGTTCACAACTCGTGCTCCCAGTATAAAATGTATTATTACATTAACAGATTATATTGTACTGTCCATCTTGAATAATTTTCTAGTTAATTCTGCACTTGAATTATTTAGTTTAACAAACTTACCCTTTGTCACAATTTTATTTTCCTTCTCGCCGTTTGAGGAGTTAATTTTTTTCTTTTGACCATGTTCAAGACGAACCTCTGCAGAAAAATGTTTGGTTAACGCTGACAGCGCTGACAAGATATAAAAGTCAGGACAGAACAGAATTCATCTAAAAATCGTTAAAGATAATGTCGCAAGTTCACGGCTACTTTCGTGTTACCAAAATCACTGTAAAAGTGATGAAAACAAATTAAATTTTTATTCTTAACTACGCTTTATTATTTGTAGGGAATGTGGATACCCTGAGCCTTATTCATCTGAAGATTTAATTCTACAACGTGTTTTCAGAAGTACATGTGTATTTGAATTTCCTAAAATATTAAGTTTCTGATGTTTTTATTTTTGAGGAATACTTTTTAATAAAGTTGATATTTGTGGACCGTTGGTTTTATTAAGTTATCATATTTCAGTTAATCTTACAAATATAACTCAATAAATGAACAGAAAAACTGCCAATTTGTCAGAAAAAATGTATTTTTAATGCACATGTTAAAAGTAGTTGTCCAAATATAAATTTCGGTTCCAACCGACTTAGGACGCACTCCATGATACTAAATTTATATTTGTATACTTAATTTTTTTTCATATAAATTCAAAACTGGCTACTGACGAAACGTCGAAAAATTGTAATTATTTTTTGATTTAGTTGGATAACACATTTTTTTCTGACAAATTTGCCGTTTTTCTGTTTATATATTTCTGCATTGACTTTTCACAGCCAAATAATTCACCAATCATTTCCAGTTACCATTATATATAATAGAGAAGCATTAATAATGTCTTAATATGAAGTCATTATCCATAAATAAGCTGAATTTATATAGAAGCTTATTCTTCAGGGGTAAGAATTATACACGAATAATAATACAGTTTTATTAAAAGTAAGGCTTTCATATACATCTAAATTATAGAAGGTTTAAACTGATTAAATATGATTTTAATAGATATCAGATTCAAATACTTGATTATTCAAGTAGAAGACTCAGGTAATTAATATTTTTTGTTTGAATTCGAAACCTTTCTATATAATAGACGTTGATTTGCCTTGTTGTAAGAGCTGATATTTTTTGCATTGTTAAATTTTTAAAATCTTAATTAGTTGAATAATGTTGAATTTTATTATTAGTTAAAGAATAGTTTTTGGAAATATCGAGAAAAAAAATTTAGAGTGGCCAATTATTTTGAAAAGGTCACTGCACCGTGTTGCAATTAAATCTGTCCTACTAGAGTAACTGCGTTTTTTTGAAAGATACAAATGTCTCTTACAAAATTCAAGAAAATTAACCATATGTCAAAAAGAGTGAAAGTATGTAAAGTTGCAATACCGATAGAAAGAATGTACAATAAACAAATTTTATAGGCAGAAGCTTTCAGGAGAGGCGCAGAGGGCTACCTTTGGGGATGCCTTTTCTCTCTCCATTTTTGAACTAAAGTTCCCACAAGCCGAGGCACCTCGGCCTGTTTTGAGAGGTGTATGTTCCGGCATCGCAGACCTTGGCCATACGGTAAGAGTTTGCCTCTGTTTCCATTGGAACAGTCGGCCAGCTGCCTCCTAAACTGGTCGAGGTACGGAGAAGGGAATGCTGAGTCCCCACAGCAAACTCTTCTCCCGCTATCGGAAGGACCTACCTGATGCAGGTTTTTCTAGGGTTTTCCCTGCACTTTTAGGCGAATGCCGGGTAGGATCCTTAAACTATAGCCCGGGGGGCCCTAGTTAATCCTTGGCTACCTTCCTCTACGCTTCCGCATCCCCCCTTTCAGATCCCTTCCTATGCTATTAAAGGGGAGTTGCTACCATGTGGATTACCATCATGTAGACTGTAACCCTAACAAATCGTAAAATGTGTACCTGGTCGCCAAGCGCTTTAGAAGCGCAACTTAAAAAGTATAAGAATGAGAAGAAAATGATTAAAATATTTCCAAATGTACTTTTATTTGAAAATATTTGAGGCTACATAGGGCTATAAACGATTTATAAATCAATTTCGATAGGTTATATTTTAAAGAACAGTTTTTACTAGGCATTCTGTACGTGAGTAATACACGTTGAGACATCTTTCCGTTAATAGCATAGTAAGAAATATACATGGGGGTATGCGGGATGATGAAATAAGGTATCCACGGGTTAACTATAGTGCGCGTCAAATATCTTGGTGGCCCCGTTTAGTGTTTTTCTTCGCAAGAAACCTATCTGCTTCAGCAAGCGCGTAGTGTTCTGCTTGTGTTTATTCCGCATAGCCTATCCTCCTCTCCCTCAATCTGCGCCACCTGCCTTCATTCATGAATACTGCTGTAGAACTCCCGGATATAGTTCAGAAAACCTACCCGGATTCGCCTATAGGTGATGCAGGAAAAACTCTAGAGAAACTTACAAATTTTATTATTCCAATATTTATTCTTATTTCTTTATTCATCTGTTGATGAGATGAACTAGCGGTTGACGTTATGTACCTTCTCCTATTACGCTTTTATTGCCCACATTACTTACCTACCGGGACAAGAGAAGTTTCACGTCAGTAATGTTCAATTAACTTTGAGTTTAGATGGCACACGTTTATCCTCCCATTAAGTACTTCAAAAAAGCATTGCTCACCGCTTTCTACTCACAAAACTGGAAATGAAAAGACATAAAGTAATAAGGATCTTATATAATTAAAAGAAACAATCCTCCTCCTCTGTATGATTCATTAAAAATCAAATACTCAGAAATTGAGAGTCTCTCACATTTTAATAGTTTAAACTTTATTCATAATTAATATTTCTCTTTAATTACGCTTTCATTGACATTTATACAGTTTCATTCCAACTTACTCAGGAATAGACTGTGCCGCCTCAGTATGGACTAAACCATAAAGATGTTGTATATTATTCAATTTACGATTATGATCTTATATCAAAAAATTAGTTTATAATAGGAAATGGTGATCTGCAATGCTTATTTTAAACGGCTTTTGAAAGGATATCAGAGTTTATAAAAATTTTTGTAGATTTAGCTAATTCAAAAGAAAGGAGACCACGCTACACAGACATATTCAATTAAGAGTTATTAATTACAATTTTATACAAACGGTAAGTAAGCGGAGGCATAGTGGCACAGTAGAATTTTTTCAAAATAATAAAACTTTCGTACTACTGAAATGGCTGAGCTTTATCAGGCATTAAAATATTTAAACAGCGGAAGTTTTACCGAGATTGATATTTAGAATATGTAAATAGTTCAAATATGTATTCAGTCTCTTTCAGTAATCTTGAGTAATATTACACTCTTAAGAATGGGTAATTTTTTTATATAAACTACTAATTTTAAGACCACTACACCTCCATGTAATTTTGCTCAAATCTGGTTATCTATAGTTCTCAACACAAACAACTCTCTTTTCACGACAATTTCACTTGCCATATAAATTTTGGTTCTCAAATTAGAAGCATTAACGTTCAATTTTTGAATTTTTTGCAACATTTTATTCGGTTCTGCCGTTCTTGCAAATAGAGCATTCTGTAAAAAGAATTAAGTCGAAACAAGAAAAGGTAGGGTAATTGTATAATCGCGATTGTTCATCGTAAAAACGGCGTTCATATCTCAAAGCACTTAAACAATTAAGATTATGTCTGTTGTATTTTCTCGATGTAACGCAAGCACTTTGTGTTGGGGAATATGTAAATACTAAGTCGAGTTATGCACAGAATGTTAAGCGTAGATCACAGCCTCCTACTATGCTCTAGAGAGGGTGCTGTCAACGCGATCGCGATACTAGATCAATTTAAAACTGGAAATAGTTGAATAAAGAAAGTTTCCACTCCCTAGCTTAATATAAACATATAATAGAGAGCGTTGGCTTTCCCGACGTAGACCTTCCCCTGAAGGAGATGGCAGTGTCAGCCATGGAAAAGTTGGGTGCAACAAAATACAAAACCCGACTGGAAACCCAAGAACTCTCCATCCTATAAACAAATAATTAAATTTTTTTTTGGTTCTAAATAAATTAACCAAATTATTTAGCTTAGATATGATTTGGATTTATTTTTCTGTTATTCTTGTAGAATTGTTTTGTTTAGTATTCTCTAAATTTTTCAATTATGTTGAATTTGAATTTGAATGTATTGATTGGCAGTTTTAAACTGTTCAGTATCGGACATAGCAAATACGAAGAATTTTTAAGTAATTCTCGACAAAACTTTTCTAAGTCTGTCATGATGATCTGGCGGAAAATAAAAGGACTGAGAGGACCGACTTTATGATTGAACATAAAAATAAGCGGAGTTAAGGATTCTATTTAAAATTCATAAACTTTCATTAATAGAAATGTTAGTAAATTCGATAAAGATTAGTCATATAGTTGTAGAGCTGTTTATTACCAATTCATTGGGGGGTGGATGTTAGTAAAGAAACAGAAACGTGTGAAACTAAAGAGTGGCCTTGTGAAACGGTTAGTCTTTTGGATTTTATCAATGAATAATGAGAGGTTTTTAAAGAAGAATGATTACATTCATTGACACCTTTAGAGAACAAATTCTGGACGCAAGAAGAAATATTAATATATTCTGATTACATTTAATGTTTTTCAATTGTCAATTATAATTTTTAATTTGATTTTTTTTTGCACATGGCGAAAGTCACAACTTCTAGAAGTGTGTTTAGTCAATATCTTATTATTTTTTACTATATGTCATTTCATAGTCTACTATTTTATTTAATTAAAATATTAACATCCTGAAACAACGGTTGTTATATCTATTTTGCAACATACTTAAATTGCATAATTTATAACACGATGAAATTCTAGAGTAATTACATAGATACTTCAATTATTCCTTATATTCGTGACTAGCCACGTCCTTTACTTTTTATACCTGAACATCGTATTTAATAATTTACTTGGTGTCGTTATTGCTTCAAGTACGAGGACCATTGAATTAAAAAGAAAATTATGTTTCGTAACTACGTCTTTTCATAGTCTATGACTTGTCCTGCACTGATTTGCAGATGTTGTTGCAAACGACAGCAGTTAGACGAAGAATTTTCCTGAACAATAGTGTAAGAGAGGACAATTATTCGAGACCTATGAAATTGCGACTATGCAATTTTTCATTGGCGTCAGCTCCTTCAGCACTAGTGATTAGTAAGTTCATAAATCTATGCCAGCTCAATCAGCCGTTCTCTATAACTGCAACTGACAGAATTTTAACGTTTCTCGTCTTTCGTGAAATTAAATATCTTATTCTCATATTCGGGATGAAATGTTGTATATATACTATTAATAGGATTGCTTTAATGTCTGCCAAGGAAATTTCGAATAATATTCATACGTCTAGGATATTAATTGTGCAACTTGGAATCGTAATCCTGTACTTCTTTTTCCTGTAATGGACAACTTGAGTACAGAAAACAGTATCACGCATTTGAACTGACTGCAATTTGCGGAACAAAACCATGTTTTCTGTACATCTTCGAATATTAAAAGTGTTATCGTTAATATATAAAGTTGAAACCAGAAACTGAGCAAATATTTTTGATCTCGAATTATTAAAGATGAATAGCGGAAGGCAATTAATGGGTATTCAAATTCGTTAAATTGATTTTAAAATTATTTCTAACATTTCCATACATTAATGTTTAAATGAAGAATTCAAATACATATTTAGAACTTTAGACGTTCAGTGAGAAAGAGAAGGAAGTGTAAACAGGCTATATATAGCGTAATCCACACAGTGGCAACTCCCCTCTTATAACATAGGAAAGGGACTGAAATGGGGGATGCGGAAAGGTAGAGAACGGTAGCCAAGGTTAACTAGGGCCCCGGGCTACAAGTGCGGTCGCAGCAGACTACAGTGTGTAGTTTCTGAATAAAAGCCTCGGGAAAACTTCTAAAGTTTGTGTTTTTTCAATAGTATGTTAAAATAGTTATCTTAAATTTAGCATATTTAGGTGAGTGTTTTTAGTTTCATTGTGTTAATAGTATAATATTTTTTGTTCAACCACTTTTATAAATCCATTGGAAACTTGATAATACAAATTTATTTTGTACAATTTCTCCGCAGGAAAGAATTTATGAAGGTACAAACACGTTCCGAAACGTAGTCGTAAATAAATAAAAGTATTGTCTGGTATTAGTCCAAACTGAATTATTTATTTCATATAAACAGACGTAAAAATACAATTTTTATTAAATACCGTTCACAGATAACATTGTATCTGCTGTCCAAGTCATCGCACCTCGCAATATGTAAAAGTCTCCCGCTGCTCACAGAAACACTGGATTTTTGTGACCAAGAAAATATTTTTCGGTTCAATAAATACCTACGTACAGTATCAATCCTTTATAATAATCATGTTTTCATTTTAATTACGGGGTTCTCAGGAGCTTAAAAATTTGAAAACAAAATGTGCGGAAGTGGAACTGAAGATATAAAAAACTAAAAAGCTGCTGCTACTTCTCTTTTTGTGGTTTTTTAGAGTAACAGGCTGCATGAGGGTAATCCACAAGGTGGCAACTCCCTTTAATAGGATAGGAAGGTATTTGAAGGGGGGGGGGGATGCGGAAAGGTAGAGAAAGAATATAGTCAAGCGTTAGCTACGGCCCCCGGGGCTTAAAATCACTCGCAGAACTGACTTAGTGCGTGTAAACGGTTTCAGCGGACTTTTGAGAGTTGCCATTGAGAGTTACTCTCGGAAAGTGAACTCGGCCGAATTTTACTTTCGCGTGTAAACGGCTCTGAGAGTAACTCTCGAGAGCTCCGGCTGCGAGTTGCTCTCACCTTAGAAAAGCCTGCATCAGGTAGGTCGGCCATTTGGTACTTCTTCCACCCTACTGATGGCGGGAGAGAGGTTTGCTGTGGGGGCGAGCATTCCCCTGTCCGTGCCTTAGCCATTATAGGAGACAGCTGGCTGAATATTCCAATAGGAATAGCGGACAACACTTACGTATTTCCAAGGTCTGCGACCCCGGAACATACACCTTTCAAAACTGAACGCGGTGCCTCGGCTTGTGGAAACCTTAGTTCAAAAAACCAGAGAGATGAGGATGCATCCCCAAAGGTAGCCTCCTCCAAAGCTCTCTGGGAAGGTTCACCTGCGAGAGAACAGCCCTCGCAGGCTTCCTTGAGACGTTCAGTATAAGAAGAAGGAAGTGTAGATAAGCAATATATAGGAGAATCCACATAGTAACCACTCCCCTCTTATAGCATAGGAAAGGGAAGGGTCTGAAAGAGGGGATGAGGAAGGTTAGATGAAGATAGCCAAGAGAAAATCCAAGAAAAACCGATGGCAGGAGAGGGGTTTGCTGTATTTGTTACCCATTATCATGTGTTACAGAATAGGAAACAATTGCTAGTTACTCTGGAATCTCGATCAACAATCTATCCGTCTTGACCTAAATTATATCAAATATTCAAGCAGAATGACTATTTTTTTGGTAGATATTAATAGTTTGGAGGAAGTTTTAGTCATGAATTACATATAATGGCAAGCACCGGTGAGAGCACCGTTAGTCCTGCCAAATTAGAATTAAAGAGTGACCTTAGATTTTGAAAATATGTTTCGAGTCTACAGATGTTTGATTAGATTTATTTGTTTTTTCCATCAGTCATCGAACGAGGAAATGGGATATGTCAATAAAAAACGTACATAATTATACAAACACATTAACTTTAGATGCCACTAAATGTTCTAGTGATAATATAACTCTGACAAAGTAAAAGTAAACGTTAATGTAGTTATATATAAATATTAACAATTCGTTATAATAAAAATAATTGAACACTTAACATGATTTAGGTAGAAATTAAACATTTATAATATGATTAAACGGTACAAAATATAATACTACGAATTATTACCATGGTATATAAGGAACAACAACATCCACAAAGATCTAAATACACCGTCGATCGTTCACTCCATACAATCCAACTACAGGAGGCTTCACGTATCGACGGAGTGCCACAGGGACCAGCTAGTGAGAGCTACGGCAGTTAATCTCCCGAAAAGTAAAGCCGAAAGAAGTCTAAACCGGCAATCAGACATTCTAAGCTGTGATACGTAATAAATACGTAGCTGCAAATTGTATTTTATGTGGCATTCATTAAACAATACTTCAATATTTGCACTGTCAAATACCACACCATCACATTTGTAAGCTGGAGCATGCAATGAGCAGTTTTCCCTACCACGTTTCACGTGAATTAGTGGTACACTATCAACGTAAATAACTTAGGAAAACTATATTGTAAATTTTTACAAATAAAGTTAATCAATATTTTATTAAAAAAACAATAATCTCCTATTCCTTAGGGCTTCCATGCAGCAGCGTGATCTTTAACCGCTGTTCTTGAGTGCATTCACGTCACGCATGGAGGGAGGAAACGAAACGGCAATATAATTCAATAAAAAGACAGGATTATACATGTTTACTCACATATAACAGAAATCCAACAAGTTATTAGTAGACCTTTCGAGAAACTCTTTAACTGTATAAAAAACTCAGTTAATTAACAAGTGTTTACAGTGTTTTATAATAAAAAAATTGCTTAATTCAATGAGTCCCAGGTGATGTTTTTTTATTCGTAGTTGTGTAGTGCAAATGATTAGACACATTTATTGCAATTTTACAGATTTCCGTGAAACAAACTTTAATCTTTCGAGTATAGAAGAACTGGATAAGGTTAAAATACCTAGGTTTCGGAACAAAGGTTTACAAAATGTATTTCGATTCGCTTGCCTTTGTAGATATTATTTCTCACGAGAACAGGATTTTTGATAATAAGCTTCACCCAAAGTTGCAAAACATCAAAAGATTCTTAAAAAATATCTAAAAATTTTAAGGGATTCGTCTGAAATTAATGGCTTCTTTCGATAAATTTAATAAAACTAAGAAAAGGAAAATATGACTTAAAACTACGAGTTCGTATCTTGACAGTATATTAGAAAATAAAATGACTAAATAATCATTGTAAATTGAAAGTTGGTCTCCAAAAGCTAAGCATAATTCTTCCGTCAGTAGTTTCGGCAAAGCAAGAAGCAACAAACGTATTTACACAAGAATCTCCGTCAACGGTAATAAAAGTCGGTGAACTTTCTTTACGAACGTTTCAGCTAGACATAAACTGACGCAGTAACCTAGTTGCGCCCCACTAAAACTAAGAGTTTATACTCGTCGTTTTTCAGTAAAATTCTTAGGTGAAAGCAAAAATAGTTCGTTTCTCATTACTTTCAGTACTGTAATCATAAGTCTATTAAATAATAAATCTAAAATTCATTCTTTGCTTCTGTACTAAAATATCACTTTACATAGATGTGGTGGAGCACGTGGCCAGAGTGACGACTCTTCTGTTTTATCTGCAGCTTTCCAAAGTCTAATTTTTTAGCGGGGAGGTGGCAGGGTAGAATTGGGAAGGAAGCGGTTCTGGCCTATAAATAAATCAGGGTGATGGGATTCGTACCAGTCCCACACATAGCAAGCACTGCTAATTGTCAGGGTATTGCCTCTATAGGTGACAGAATACTGTCTTTCGTGAATGAATAAAATAATACACCATGAAGTTATATTATCTAAAATTAATGGCATTAACGAATAAAATAATGAAATGGTGGAACGCTTAAAAAAAAGAATCTTTAAACATTATACATCAGTTTACAACATCAGATAAACAAAAAAATTCATCATTCCGACATGACTAGGAATATTTTATGAAACAATAATATCTCTATCCAAAACAGCGTCAATTAAATAAACGAACTGTGAATTTTAGCACACGTTCAAAACTTTGACATATAAGCAGTGGCGGCTCGTGCGTATTTGCTACACCACATAAATTAATTGAGTAAGAATTGATTTTTCTTAATTTTAAGAACCGTCATAATAATTGTGTTTTAACACTGCGAATCTATGGCTCGATATCGAAGACTTCAAACTTCCCGCCGTGTAGCTCCTAAAGGACAGCCAGTGCTATTCCAATTACAGCACCAGCACCTATTTAGACTCAACTGCGCATGCGCTATACACATTTTCTCTCCCACTCCTGCGCCGCCCGGAAGATGCCACCGTGCTGACACAGAGCGCGACCGCATCAGGCGACATAAACAACGAAATCGAAATAAATTAGAACTATTCACTGATTATAAATATTATTTTATAATAGTTTAACTTTTCAAAAAAATATATTCGATCATTTTTGGTAAAATAAATAAATTCACAATCTAAAGTTGTTTTAAAGAAATACATATTAAGAGATATAGAGCGAAAATCTACCGCACGACCCTGTATACAAAACTGCTCAGTGTCTTGTTCCGAAAATTAATTTTATTTAAAATATTTACTGAGCAAATTACTTTCAGAAATGCTAAATGCGCGATTGAAACTTAGACGCTATTGGAAATTATGTTGACAGAATTAGAAATGTGGATATTACGTGTGGCGTCAGAGTATTGGTGACACTATCACTGATGTAGTTTTATTATTTTACATAGTAATCATCGTAAAAATTGCTGCTTGGGGTGATGTAGTACATAACTTAAACCTCAGGAGCCGCCACTGCATAAAGTATTGTTTGTTCAGATCGCATTATTACAATAATATCACTGCTTTTGGGATCCTTGACCCTTTCGTCAGGTGCTATGAAGAGCCTATAGAAACACAACTGCACTGGTCAGTTGACAACACTCAAAAGCTTAATAGCGTCTTCTATTTCGTTTTATGTTTATATTATGTCTTTTCTCAATAATTTTTTGCTTACTTTCGGCTTTAATATTTATTCTAATTTTAAAACTTGGTTAAAACTCTCGAACAAATTAGTTACTGCGAGGATGCGGTGTGAGTTTTCACTTAATTGTAGAAACTGTGATGTTTTGCCACCTCATTTACATCATTTACACAATAAATTTAACAGTATTACTTTCTTTAATTCGAAACTTTCTTATAATTAGGCTTTTGAGTATTGTCAACTGACCAGTGCAGTTGTGTTTCTCTAGGCTCTTCTTAGCACCGGATGAAAGGGTCAAGGATCCCAGAAACGTTGTGTGGTATTTATATTACCTTTTTGTCTGTGTTGGTTATCTTTCTTATTCATTATTTTCAATTAGACATAAATATTTTCATTTTAATAACCCTGCTTGTCAAAAGCGTTGTAGTAGTCGTTATCCATTAACAAAGAAAGAGTAAAATTAAATGATTCACATCTATTTGTGAGCGGCCAGAGGTTTTTAACTTAACTTGCAACTAAACGATATTATTTTCTTTACATTCTCTATTACTTTGACACATATACATATTTTATTTCGCAAACGCTAATATTTCGATAATGAAATCTCGAAAAATATAATATATTTGAAACTTATGAATAATTTTACAACTTGATTTACAATCAAGTGAACAATACGCAAATAAAACAATCTTATATTCTTGAAGTAAATCATGACACTTAAGCCATTTGATCTGTAAGCAAGTTTACGAGGAAGACGGACTATGTGAAGAAGTTATTTGCAAACAATGATAATAGTATTAGGTGATAATTAGAGTAAGGAATTGTAAATTTTCAGAGATTTATCAATACATATAATAGTAATGGCTACGTTGGCATAATGAAATATTTAATTATATGAATTTCTTTTAAACAATTTAGGTAATTAATTGATCTGAAATCTGGGTAGGATTTATATATATGTATATTATATAATAAAACTTTTATATGTACATTGCTTAGAATCGAGTGGTTTTAGTTTATCTTGACGTTGGGGTAGGGATCCGAAACCGAAGTCGACTTGCTTCCTGAAGATTTCAATTAAATTTCTTTTCGTTGTTATTATAAGCGTTAGAAGCATATATTGCAATACAAATCTCTCATCCGCCATCTGGAAACACAATTGCGGACGTTTTAAAACCTGTTTTTAAGCGCTCGGACAAGGATTTATAGACAAGGTGAATAACTTCAATTGACTTTCATCATTTGAAAAAGTTGAAACCTAAAATCCAGCCTGTTCAATTCATATTTACTTTTCACGAATATTTACTTTTCACGTATATTAATACGAAAATAAAACTTTAATTGTCAAATGTAGGCCAGAAGATAATCTTAAAAATAATACCAATACGTACCAACAAAACATTAAATAAAGAAACTTGTTCCTGGTTAAACAAAATAATCTTCCAAAAATGGTTTAGTTTCAAATTTAGTTCGTAGTTTTCGTGAATTTACTATAGTCAACTATTACAATAATAAAACATATATATTAGAATAATTTCAATACATTAATATAAAATTATTTTACAAACTTTGTTTTCCACCATCGCTTACTACCGGTGTAATAATAAGATAGTACGAAGGAACAAATATTTTAGGACAAATTCTCTAATAAAAAATTGTGACTAAATTTAACTTTTAATTATATTTGATGACACAAATAACTAACATTTAAATTTATTCAATCTATTACCAAATGAAAAACAATACGAATTATGATCTTCGTCGGTACATATGAACTCCAATAATGTAGTTTGAATTAGTGAGCCACATTTTTCTCTCCGCCAACTAAAATTAAAGATGAAGACAGTCATTAATTTTTATTGCTTATTTAGGTTGTTTCTCTTAATATTTCAACTTGGTAAAGGGCTCAAATAAAGACCGAAAGTGTGAACTTTAATTGATTTATAAAAAAAGTTAATATGTTTGACAGCAGGCGATACCTTACGCTCTTTCTCTCATGCAAGAGTTTCCGAGACCAGGAATTCCAGTTCAGTAAAGTCTGGGATCTTGTGTTAGCTAAACGCAAGGATAAACAAAATGTCGGTCCAATAATCGACCCACCAGGAGACGGGCAGGAAGATGCTCGGCCGCTGTCAGCGGCACCGAGACAGCAGAGAGGGTTGGGAAATATCTGAGACCGAGAGGCAACCAGAACACGACAGGCTTCACGTTGGCAGGGGATGGAGTATCAAAGCGATCCGAAAACTACATGACGGCACATCGCCACCTACGCAGACGACACCGCACTCATCGCTGCGTCGCACGACTTGCACATCGTGAGAGCCCGTCTGAACACGGGCTTGGAAAAGATTCAACGCTGGGCCACCAGCTGGAGGGTCAAGGTCAATGCCACGAAGAGCCAGGCTCTTATGATCACCAGGAGAAGAACGGGCGACAGGAAACACGCTCTCCGACTATTTGGAGAGGTCATCCCGTGGACCACGAAGGCCAAGTGTCGAGGAGTAACGTTGAGACACCACGTAAACGATATCCAGAAAAAGGTTGTATCTAGGTTAAGTCGCTGTCGCCGAGAGTAGGTATATCTATCTACATCTCACTCATCCGTCCGATCATCAAATACGCATGTCCTTGTGTGGGCCACCATAGCAGAGACTCATCTAAGAAAGCTCATGGCGCTGAAGAGGAGGTGCATAAGGAGAGCTCTTAACCTACCATCGAGGATGCCAAACTCAGCGTTAAAGGAATGTCGGGAGTCGAGCACCTGTGGGAGCGAATTCTTAGAAACTCCGAGAGATTCTTTCGCAGTGCGCACGATTCTAGTACTGAGCGGGTCTCATCATTAGGGCGATATGACCCTGATAAAAAGGTAAACAGGAATCAACCCCTGTCGATCATCCTGTAGAGGTAAAAACCGGTGCAACACTATATTTTATAATTTCATAGTAGAATTCTACCGTACAAATCTATTTACAATTTGTACGTCATGATTTACACTTATTTACAATAATTTATTAATTTGGTAATTACTTTATAATCTAACACCATACATGCATATCCCCTTGTCCTACAACAGATAGAAGAAGGGAGCGAACAATGAAGACTAACCGAAGTAGAGGAAGCAGCAGCTCTAAATGAGTATTCATGAGTAAATGAATGATTCTTTTCAGTTAGGACGCCATTAGGCAAACAATTACCTGTTATGAATGTTAATAAAACCAAAAGTGCGACATTTAAATAATGACAAAAAATTAGTATATTTCTGATCATTTTGAATATCATCATCGTAGAGTAGATTCCAAGAGGAAGGAACTCTGTAGTTAGCTCGTTTCACATTTACCCGACAATCGGACGTCGCTGCTCCTGCAGTACATGACGGCACTTGGATGGTTGACCCTCATGTTTAGCAGTGTGTGCTGTCATAGGGGGCACGGCCTTTAAGGGCCTTTGGCCCCCCAAAAATCACTTTATTTGAGAAAGAGTACGCCATCGAAACGTCGTGGATTAAGCTTAATCCGGGTGGAAACCTAATAATTGTTTATCCATAACATACATCAGGAAAATTTTTGATTAAATACAGGAATTTTGGGAGAAGAAAGACAATGCCACCATTTACAATAGAGGAGATAAATTAACTAGACTCCGTGAAGTGCTTATAAGTCTTTTCTTTTTCTGTTGACTACTTCTATCAACGCTTCGTCGTCCGTTCATCTCTCATGTAGACCCGGGTTGCATGCCACACTAACTCGGAGGTACCTGGATTGATGATTGTGACAATTGGGCGGGTCAAATCCACTAAAAAAATTTTAACTGCGGAGGTCTTATTCAGTCATCTCCGATCTATTCCCCTTGACAACAGTAATATTACTCTTTCTAGCCAGTATCTGACAGTCTGTATTAGCAAATGAAATCTGAATTACTATAAATTATCTGAACTTCCTCTCAAACAATATACGAGTCCAATGATTGATTCGTACAAGCATTCCTTGATTAAACGGTGAGTTTATATGAGGATTCGTAGAATTGTAAAAAAAAATATTCGACAAGGAGGCAGGGGGCTGGGCTGTGTTTTTTCTTGGATCCGGAGGTGTTGGGTTTGCAGAAGAGGCTAGTCTGATATTCCTGTCCACATGGTGGAGTTATGCGTGGGTCATCTCTCGTTGTCTAGGCTCGAAGTGACAGAGTTACATCCCCGAAACTAAAAAATTACTCAACAGAACAGGTTTTAAATTTCATTCGAAAATTTAAACTTTCAGATTTAATGATTATGGCGTGCCGAGTAAAATAATTTCACCACTGTTTCTGCAGAAATCCTGAGTTTAAGATTGCCAGTGTTCAATTAACCACTACGGAATAAGCTTTCTAACTACCTAAAGGACTTAAATATGTGTAAAAGTGGTTTTTATGTTTGCAGAAATATTTATAATAAATTGAATTAAATGAAAAACCATCCATCGTAATTAATTTTCAACATATATAAACATTAAAATAGTTGGTTTTTTAAATAAACCTGAACCGTGTTAAATTATCTTGATTAATATAACCCTGAATGTTTGCTATCAAAATTTACCCTTTCTGAATTACAGCTGAACTCGGATAAATCAAATTTGAGGGGACGGAGTAAAATTTGGAAATATCCAAAAAAATCGAATTATGAAAGTTACATCTAAACTAGGTATTTTATCAATATTCGTTCGTAATTAAGCTTATAAGTATAGTATTTATTTTTAAAATAAGGGGAATAGTACTCAAGAGAATATGTGCTGATCACACATGTACCCTATATAGTCAAAGAAGATCGAAAATCTGATTTAGTTTGCAAACTCTTCAAGCACATTTAAATGGCTTGTCCCTCAACGTACCGACTAAGTTGTCAGAGATAATCAAGCGTCTGCGATGACGAGAGAATCGGCATTTATTCAGCTTCAAGTTGTTATTTCTCCTCTTCATTGAACTAATCTGCAATATTTTGTTCAAAACGTTTGCTAAAATATCTTTATACGAAATATCCCCATACACTGCCAAGTTTTCATCCAAGGTTACGTATCCATAAAATGGATATTCGTCTTCATCCAACCAGTCACCTTGCTGATTAACACTGCGTTTCGGAATCAGTTCACTAACGTTATTTGTTATTTGAGACCAGGCAGAGCTGCATCAAGAATATTTATCTTGGAATTGTTCATGAGAAAGTCTGACATACGGTTCTTCACAACATGACGTCTGTAAAAAATAATTGTTTTTTTTATGATGTCCTGGTCCACTGGCTGCAAAAGACAATTAGCCTGGGAGAGATGACCTCGTTTAGGGTAACCCGTAGTGATAAAGTTTAACATATTGTACTTCTGCATTTAGAGTAAATTTTTGATGACATTTTTGAAGAAAAAATTGGAATATTTTTACATGGGATGATTTGCATTGCTTTAATACAAAATTCAATTGACCGAAAAAATCTTCGAAATATCCACGAACTTGAATTTGAATTATAAACGTTCTTTCACCACTTAATTATAATGAGGGGGATTTTAATTGCGTTTATAAGATTTTGATTTTAATTTAATTACAAAAGCAGATTGGATTTATTTAAAATTTTTAATTAAGACAATAAAATTTTATATTATAAATTTCTGAATATGATTTTTTACACATACTCAAGAGAGCAAAAATAATTTTTTTGGCGCTTCTAATCGCTACTCTTAAGGAAATTGGGCAAAAATCAAACCAGAAATGAATTTAAAATGAAAGTATATAAATACGTGCTAGGGGCGAGATTGGTGTTTAAATGTCAAAAGTTGGAGAATGCTATTTACCGTTTGTCTATATCATCAGTGCTCTGCCTTACACTATCAGCGTTGGAGCTCTAAGAAAGCTTGCTGTGACTGTAATAGGGCGCAGGGGTTTCAAATGAGATCTAACAACGACGACCCGTTTATGTTTTTTTTATTACTTTCAAATAAAAATTTGAATTATACTACAATAGAAAAAATACGATGTAACTTATATGATTGTTTATTGTATATTCAGTTTATACATACTGGCAATTATAATTTTATGCATATATGTGTCACCTACACACATGAATCTTTGACGATGATGTCGTCCGCGTACTTTTCATATGATGGCACGTCATTACTGATTAACAATCGCAAGCACGATGCCGTGTGTTCGTCATCCAATTGCTATATTTTGGATTTAATAATTCTAATTTCAGAAAACGCATATTCGCATAGACATAAACAATCCGGTTATTTGAAGCATAATTTATTTTAATAATGGATATTTGCGTTCAGATAGAAGATATAAAAAAATTTCATGACTTGTTCTGGCTTTGGGATAAATTACTAGATTTAGTGACATTTGACACAATTCTGGAAACAAAAAGGCAACAAATCATTCATAATTTAATGTAAACAAGTACTTTCACATATTAATAAATATTAAATACACACGATCTCAACCTATTCAAAGGCGCTTAATTACAATAGTATCTTAGTAATGTGAAGTCTCATTGTGAAATAATTGGGTTTAATATTTCACGCAGAGTTGAAAAGAAAGAGTAACGGAACAGGTTTTTTGATATAATTATTACAATCTCGCCGTGTGAGTGACTCACGGAAGGCGGTTATTTTTTAATTGATTGGGGGAATGTGAACATCGATTCTTAATACCCTCGCGATCGACCGTTTGTGCACTCCTGGTCTAGATTGTGACCACCGGAGAAGTTCCTGACCTTGATACCTCTTGGGACTTCGACAAGACCGATCCTTTCTGCGACCGACGCTGATCCGCATCAGTTTTCCTGGCCTTGCTGGCACGCTACTCTTCGCAAGGTCGCCTTGGTCGTGTGAGCTAGGCTGCACACAACCAACCATTTTTGTTGGTTTGTAATTAAAATGAGAAGAAATTTCGTAGACTAAAACTTCTTTCAAACTGCCTTTTAGCAGGTAGCCTTTGTTAGATCTCACAATATCTGCAAGACCGTCAAAGACTCGCCCAGGAAATGTTGGCCTTCGGTACCGACCATAACTGTGAAAACAATTCACATTAACTTGATAGAAGGGATAAAGTAAGAATAAAAAAAACATTATCGCTCTAATAAAAAAAATATTTGATTCATTAAAATTATAAAAAGAATTATTTCTCTCTAGGGGCTAGCTGGACCTAACGATGGAATGACATTCAGTGGCTGTGTGTAACATGACGGGAAATTGCATATTTTAATTCAAAGAGTTCATTTTTATTATTATCACTTGCTGTCAGTACCTCGCGCCATGATGGCTCCAAATGTCGACAATCGGCTGCTCCGGTGTTGATCTTACATGAGTTGCGAATTATCTCGTGGTCAGGCAGCCACGGTTTCACCTTTGGACGAAATGTACCCTTCACAATTCCGGGTTCCCTTCCGGATACCTCAGATGCGTATATGTGGACAAGAGTTTTTTGGTCTTATATTACTAAGACAACATGCAAAGCAATCGCTAAGTCCCGTGTCTCCTCCTCACGCCCTCAACCACATCTGGCGTTCTCCGGCCAAGACACGAGGGTCCAGCCCCGCATATTATTGTTTCGCTCTGACCATGTTGTCAAGTCGCCAAGCAGCTCTAAGCCTCCCTGACACGGACGGTCTTACAGCCCTACATTTAGCGACATGAATGGGGTTGAGAAAATGATCGTTACAATATATTGCTTTCCTGCGCGCCTTGGCAAAATTTAGACCGAAATTCTTTTTGCTTGAAAGAGGTCATAAAATTACAAACTTTTAAGGAACGTATCATCACAGTCCGAATTATCCAAGTGCTATAGTCAGTATAAATTCGATATACGATCCTTATTTTCTGTTTCAGTAATTACTGATAACACGAATAAGTGCATAAGATGCATAAGAATAAGTGCAGTCATTGTCAAACTTAACATCAGACTACGTTTACTGCTGAGATATTTTGTGAGAAATACCAAAATATAATGCTTGTATTTACTAAATAGCTGTTACGAACTCTAATTCGTGGAATATCGCCTAATGAAAGTTGAAAGAAATTGTTTGTATGCTTGAAAACAAAGATGAAACAGAAAATGGTATTACAAAAAACCGATGTATTCAGTGCTACTATTCATAAAAGTATTTATGTGAATGATGCAACTATATTTATATCTAATTTAACTTGTTTTACATTTTGTCGTGATATACTTATCAGCGCGTAAAAATACTTTAAAAACATATAAAACCATTTCAATCTATTTAATATCATAACTTCAAATACATTTATTATTGAGGAGCTGAAAGATAAATTTTCCCGCTAGTGTTTTCGAAACTCACGATCCCATAGATTCTTTTCCCATTAAACCACCCTATTTGACTTATGTATGGACGTAGAAAAATTATATATGGTAATGATTGAAATAAACAACCTTCGAGTTGTTTATAAAAAATATTGTAGAATTAATAATAATTGACAAGAAAACTGTTAGAAGTCATTTGCCTTTTGGATTTTGTAAATGTGGACTAAAGATTCAATTTTTTGAAGAAAATCTCATAAGCTCTACTTCTAGCCTTAGGTTCAACTTATACAAGCGAAGAAACATTTTCACCTCTTTTGAGGTCGTAAAGAAGTCGCCCGACAATTTAACATTCGGAAGTTAGTGTGAAACTATCGATCATTCATAATATATTGAAATGTGTTCAAAAATATCCAGGGTCAATGTTTTCTCTATTTAATTGAAAGTGAATCTGTAAAATGTCAAGAAAAAAGTATACTAGTATCAGCCTGATTCTGCATCCCATGGAAAAGAATTTATTTGATTTCACTTGAATCATACTCAAAGTTTTAATACTGCGGTATATGATGAACAAAAACCTGATCTGTGGTGGAGGAGTCAGCGTGACTGCCTTGCATTACAGAGGTCCCGGGTTAGAATCCCGGCGTGGACATTGATGTTTGTATGCGTGAGAGAAACTCTCGTCAATTAGTCAAATATTCATAATGACATGAGAAGTAACTGCAAATAAATCAAAATTTAAAAAAAACTGCACGCAGCCGTTTCCTTTACCTGAGTTGAACCCCGTAGGAGTTAAGAAATGAAAAATCGCGTTCATATGCCTAGAACAGATAGTCCTTGCTCCTTTAAGACGTCAGAGACTATGTTAAACTCCACAGAACCAGACAGCGTCAGGCATTCCTTCGTAGGGTTGGTTGGCGACACGCCTTCATCATGTCTGGGCGGATGTTAATTTTGGCACAATTGACACCCTTTCCTTTCTCGATCAAGAGTTGGAGCTTTTTTATCACACGTGTGGCGTACGTCATTACCGCATTCAAGTTCTCTTTCGACTTAATCATTTGGATGACCAGTATCTCAGGTGTCATCTGCTGTATGTTTCTACACAGCTCCTCTCTCTCCTTTTTGAACTGCGTATACTGGAAGAAAACGTGTTCTGCGCCTTCGGTGGGCTGATCACAGACGGGGCAGCTCTCCACATCATCGATCCTAAATCGATATTGATAGGATCGGAAACAACCATGTCCTGTAAATAATTGTTAAATAGTGATCCACCTCTCCGAATTTCCTGTTTATCCAAATGTTGAGGACAGGTATGAGGCGATACGTCCACCTTCCTTTGGTGGATTTGTCCCTCCTTTGTTGCCATTTCATCATTGTCGCTATTCTCTCTTGTATTGTTACAACTGAGCGGGGATGTACTGGGCCCACTACTGTGCGGTTAAGAAACATCTACCACCCGCAGGGGCGGGGGTGGACAGGATTGAAAAGTTTCAAATATGCCCAAACAGCCGAAATTTGCATCAGATAAATATTTTTCGTGGTCAAAGAGGTTGACAGCATTTCTACCGCAGTTTTCACTGTATAATTTTAACCACTTTTGGCATGGGAAGGGAACATCCTCGGGGAGGGGGAGGGGCGTTTTTAAAAGAAAATAACGTGAATACAATCGAGATTCATGTAAAATCCGGGGTTATGGATGTCGCTGAGTTTTATTATGATAACCCGGGAAACACCGAGTACCCGGCTAGTTTAAAATAACGTTAATTTTTGGAACCATCCACGTATGTTGGCATTATTGTATGCAGGGTCGTGCGGTATATTTTTGCACTATGATGTCCCTTAAATGTTTTTTGTTTAAAATAACTTTTGATTGTGATTGTTGAAAATAAAATTTTTAATTTCTGAATGATTCAAATTTATTATGAAGTGCTGGCTTCTGCTGTCAGATGCCTCTGTGTGTCATTGTACGGCACGGTATTGTTTCTACGTGCTGTTTTCTCAGTAATAGCAGACGGCGGTAGTTTGTTTAGCTTCACGGGTTGCGCATGGAGATGAAACAGAATGCTGCGGATGCGCATTTTTCATTATAGAGAAAGGTCCAGTGCTCAGTCTCTTGTAGCTGCCTGGCTGCATTAGCGGGTGCGCGTGCGCCTCTAGGCGGGCAGTTTAAAGTATTCTATATCCAAGAAATTTCGCATTCTAAAGGCACAATTATTATGAAAGTTCTTAAAATTAATAAAAATTAATTTTTCTTCCTAAATGAATTCATGAGCTGTAGCCTATGAGCACATATGTACCAGCCGACACTGCGTTAGAATTTAATTGGGAATGAAAATAAATAGTACTTAAATCAATTTAATGTTAATTTTTGTAGAAAAAATCGTATTGTTGATTCGTAAATGGTTACGTAAAGAAATTTCTTTCAGTTTCGAAAATTGGAAATGAATTCGACTTCCAGAGAGACGCAGATTCAATTAATAAATTGAGATTAGCACTATGGACAAAAAGAAGACAAGTTATAAGAAATAACATAAACGGATAGATTCATGGAAAGTGAGGTAGTGTACTTGGTGGGCATGATCAGCTGTAGAGTAGAACAAAAATAAACACAACAGAATCGCTACGAAAGAACGATCATTATTATGTTGAAGGTAAATGAAAAATATGAACAGGATGTGGTGGAGATGTTTAAAAAAATAGATGAGAAATGAGAAGAAAGCAATGAACGCTTGAAATGTCGACTGACTACGTTAATTGATAGGAACTCGAAAGAAGGTTAAACAACTAAACTGGAGAAGTCAGAAAAGTGGTTCAGAAGAAGTTAAAGACCTACCACGAATAAATTTTCTTTGAAATAAAAACTAGAAACGAAATAATAGAACTTTAGTTTGAGACACATTTCAAAAGTGTAGAAGTGGATTAAAGGCAAGATAGAAAGTTTTCCATGGCGATGTGAAGCAGTGGTGAAATAAATGTGGAGTTAGTAAAAATAAGATGAAGATGAATGAAGAAGGTATTTTGAAGTACACATAAGCCCAATAAAAAAGTACTTTCAATACAGTCGGATAGCATAAATCAGAAAGCGGATACGAATGTTTAACACGCTAATCATTCCATAAAGTATTTTATTATTCATTCATTGAACAACGTAATAAAGACATTGTTTATTTTGGTAATGAATATATAATGTTGGATGTTGATTTCTTGGGATTAAATGCGTAATTCAAAATGTGAATTGTCTGAATATAATCAGCAAAACTTTTATGAATTTTCAAGGATAGCCGGAATTTGCTTACGTATTACGATACACAGTATTTGGGAAATTTTAACAAAAGTCGCGAGATATATAAACCAAAATGTTACACTGAAGGAAGTTTAATGCCGAGCAAAATTCATTCCAGGAACGCAAATTTGTATAGTGACTCTTCTCCTTCAATTACCACCGTCAAGACATCGGTGCCGAGTTTAAAACATACCGTGAAAGCTGCGTACAAGATGATCTACGTGAAGTACATCATAAAAGTTCAACCACATCTGAAATAATCGAAAAAGTAGGTATTATGATTTTGAAGATTGGCGTACGAAGGTGCAGGAGTTTCAAAATAACCCATTGACTACATTTTGCACGAGAAATTTTTTTTATTAGGAAATTAACAATGAACTATATAATACATGTTCCATGAGTTAATGTGATGACACAATAATAAAATAACGTGAGCGGATATCCATCCAATGACGTTATCCGGATTGTGAACTTATACTGCTTTCAGGTCATTCGGCCATTTCTTGTTCTGGAATATTCTGTAGGGAGGGTCATGTTGCAGGGTGGACGCAGTTCGTTTGGGTGAAGTTGGAGACGCAGGAAGTGGCTGGCACTCCGGTTGGTGCATTCTTCTTGAACGGTTGACATTCCGATGTCCGTATGCACTGTTCGATTGCTGACGTACCAAGGCGCATTTACAAGCATTTTGAGTGTTTTGGATTGAAATCGTTGAATGATGTTGAAAATGATTTGCAAGAGCAGCCCCATAGCTCAATTCCATATGTCCAAATTGGCTTTAATATTGCTTTGTAGAGTAAGATTTTGTTTTCAAGCGATAAACACATTTTCTCCCCAGTACATTTTTCTCAGTCGCTGGTCGGATTCCTTCCTTTTTTTAATATATGTTTTTTTCCACGTTAGTTTCTTGTCCAAATGTAGACCCAGATAGCGAACTTCGTTTGATTGTTGGATTTCTATATAGTTTAGGGACACTGATGGGCATTCTGAACGATTTAGTGGGAAGTTGACTTGTTTCCTTTTCGCTTCATTGACTTTCATTCGTCATTTATTGAGCCATACTTCAAGGAGGGATAAATTGGTTTGAAGGTTTATGGAGGCACTGTGTGGGTCAGTATGTTGAGATAGGAGCACGGTGTCGTCAGCAAAAGTGTCTATATATGTGTCAGCTGTTGTGGGGATGTCGGCTGTATATAATTGATAGAGTATAGGTCCCAGCACACTTCCCTGGGGTACACCGGAAGTAATTGGATGGATTATAGAATAGCATTGACCATATCTTATTTGGAAGAATCTGTCGGACAAGTATGACTTCATAAGAAAGTAAATTTCGCTTGACAGAGATGACATTATCTTGTATAGGAGCCCATCGTGCCAGAACTTGTCAAAAGCGTGCTGTATATCTATAAAAACTGATGGACAATAAGCTTTGTTTTCAAAGGTCGTGGAGATTATATTTACTACTCGATGGCATTGTTGAATTGCGGAGTGATACTGTCTGATCCAAATTGGTCATTCGGGATCCAGTTCTCTAGTGAATCAGTTTCATTTAATCTTATTAGTAAAAGTTTTTTCAATAATTTAGAAATTTGTGACAATAAACTGATTGTGCGATAGGATGAGACTTCTTCGGCGCAAATTTTAGTGGTGCAGGCCAGTATTTAAAACGTAAGATGAAGTTGAATAGATTTCTTAGGAAGATTTATTGCTGTTTTCGGTAACTCGGCGAGGACCTTTTTTGTTATTAGATCATAACATGGCACTTTCTTTTGATTAAGATGTTGAATTTCAGTGTCTATCTCTACAGTGGAAAAGTTTTTAATAGGTAGTGACAGCTGCAGAGGTGCATCTAGCAGGCGTTTTACTTCGTCGTTTGGTTCGACGGAGTGTGGTGTGAAGACTTTGGCGAAATGTTGAGCAAACAGTTCCGCCTTTTCTTGATCAGTTCTGGCACAGTCATTATTTGTTTTTCTTAACGGAGGATTTGTTGTTTGTGGTCTCTTGTTTATTTTTGCTATCTTCCAGATACTGTGGTCCGTACGTGAGAGTGTTGTTCAATAGCGGTTTGAAGTATCTCGTTTTAGCATTTTTAATTTATTCTTTATAATTTTTGCTAATCTAATAAATATTTTTTTGTCTATTGGGTTTCGGGATCGATGCCATTTTGCTCTTGCTCTGCGTTTTTGCGTACTAGAGTCAGAATTTCGTTGGGGATATTTATATCATCCCGTACTTGTTTGGTGATTTCAGGTGTAGCATTCCATGCTGCGTTTTGATCGGTAGTAATGAAGTGAGCGACAGCTTCTTCCAACTCATGATAGCTACGTAGGCTAATATTATTCTGTAGATTTTTTTCAACCACTGTCCTAAATGAATCTTGTTCACGTATCAAGTTGTATAATGCACTACCCCTTGTTGAGATGAGTCGAGATCCCCAGTAGGTATGTTTGCAATTGAAGTCTCCACCACATTGAAAGTATTACCAAATGATTGGAAGAATGGTTGAAGAATGTCCTTGCTAAGCCTGTTCCGAGGTGAACAGTACACAGCAGATATTGTTATTGGATTTGGTAGTTTCTCAATTTGGATTACAGTTGCTTGAAGAAACGGTTCAGCATAGTGATGCAATTCTTTGTGGACAATTGAACTTTTAATTAACATAGCCGTGCCTCCATGGGCCGTTCCATCTGGGTGTTCGGTATGGTAACACGTATAGTGTGGTATTCTAAGGTATGATCTGTCCGTAAAGTGCGTTTCTGATACCAGTATTATATAAATGTTATTTAATTTTAGGAACGATTCAGTTTAATATATTTTGGTCAGGATTCCATTAGCGTTCCATAAGCTGATTCGTATGGTTTTAGCCATTAATGTATGAGTTTATTGAGGATAGCATGTTAATTATCATACTATTTTGTTGCATACGTTGGGAAAACATGCCTTTAAATTCTTCTAGGAAATTGTGTAAGGCTAGGTCTTGCGTATGATTTGGTTCGATGCCTCGTTGTGCTACTTGGTTGATTGTGATGTCATTGTTAGTTCGACCAGCTACAATTTGAGAATAGCTAGGAGTGTTTTGGGGGGATTATAACAGGATTGTTGGGTGATTGGTTTGTCCGGCACTGGGTTGGTATTGTGGAGATATGATTTTTTATTTGATGGTTTTGGTGTATTCCTATTATTTAAGTCTCTGTATATTGTGCAACCTTTATAATGATGGGATGATTACCACTACACGAGACGCATGTAGCGGGAGTATTTTTTGAATTTTTGCATGTTTTGTTCTCGTGGGGTCCTCCACATTTGACGCATTGATAGGACTTAGTACAGTAGGTCTTCGAGTGGCCATATGTCTGGCAACGAATACACTGAATAATGTTATTCTTAATTCTGGGTGCTTCAATTCTGATTTTGGAGTTTATTTCTAATTCTAATTTATAGATTTCTCTGTTGTTAGATTGAGGTTCAACTCTATAAAAAACATTGGCAGGGGTTCCTTGGTTATTCTATGTCGAATGTTGATCAGGTTTATAACGGGCTGTCCAAGTCTACTTAGTTCGGTCTTAATGTCTTCAGGAGGAATTGAGTGATGAAGATCGCGAATAACAATCCGGTAGGCTCGTTTTTGCTTGATCTGATAAGTATGGTGGGAAATATTTTCTTGACGCAAGTGGTTTATCAGTTTCCTGTAGCCTTCTATGGTTTTGATGGTTTACCATGGTTTACCATGTTGTAGGCTAATGATTTAGAGTAGAATCTTACATGGCTGATTGATACGTTTAATTCTTCGGTCATTGCTTTGTAATCAGTTACACCATAGATAAATACAGGTGGAGTGCTCTGGTCTGATTGTAAAAAGTTATTTTCAGTGGTGGTATTTATAGTTTGGGCGGTGGTCTCAGTTTCTACAAGTATCTTGAATCTTTTGGTTGTATTAAGTACCATCATGTCGTCACTTATCTTTGATATACTTGTAGTTTTTCGCTTTTTATTATTATTATTTTATATATTATTATTATTCGTAGATTGCCAGGGATGTTTGTCATTGTCAGCTTCGATTTCAGATTCTGTTTCTGGAAACGTGCTCATATTTTCGACGCTAATAATGTCGCTATTTTGGCAAATTTGTGCGGGTTGGAAGAAATCTGGAGTGATATTACTAGCGGTTGGTGTGAATTGGGGTATGGTATGAGTTGTGTTGTGTTGGAGGGCGAAACAGAGGAATATCGTTCGTTTTGACTTAGCTGTTGCGAGAGGCTCCGTTTTGTTGGTGGTAGACTCTGCATTTTTGTATTGTCGTCGGAAGGTTTCTTGGCTTTTCTTGATTGTTGAATGCGGGGTTACTTGTTGAGAGAGCGCCGCCGGGAGGGAATCCTCCATCTGGAGCTAAGCTGTTATCTTACGCGTGCTGGACACCGATGCTATAACACTGAACTCGCAATAGCACGCGAAAGCACGTGTACACAAATTTTACACTTGTGGCACTTTAATACTGCTGGATAATTGATAAATTTATCTAGTCTGCGGATTTTTGTGGCCACGGTGGCCCGGCGCATTTGATTCAGAGATCCGCCGAAGGCTCGAGCACTATGTTCCGTAAACAAACGGTAGCTGCGAAGACACGTCCGTTCAGTAGAGAATATCCACGCGAATTGCACGAGAAATTTCTCTGAAAACTAGTTCACAGAATATGGGTGTCGCTAATCCTTCGGACGACACTTCATCACAAAAAACGAGTGAATATCTGCGTCAATATGTCATATTAAAAAAAAACATGGATGCACCATTACACACTAGAACATGAAGCGGATAGAAGCTGATTCTTCAGCTCCGAAGAAAGTGAAGACGCTGCCATCAGCGGGAAATATCATAGTATCTATTTTCTTCTATAAATTTTTATGTGAAGGGAATTATGTTGATCGATTATCTCGAAACGAATAAAACAGGCAGAAAATAATACAATTTACCACTATACGAGATGAGAAAATTGAGGTATTTTCACTACGAAGTGTTGGAACATCTACCCTATTCTCCAGATTAGACTTCTTCGTACTTTCATCTGTTCTGAAAACTCATAATTTTCCTCGCTGGTCAGTATTTTCGTTAAATCAAGAAGCGATTGGGGCTGTAGACGGGTAGTAGTTCTTCCAGTTTAACATTACAAAGACGGGATAGTGGCACTGGAACTCCGCTGGATGAAATATTTTCATATTTAATGTGATTATTTTGGAAAATGAAACATATTGAAAAAAATAAATATTACTTACACTCAGGTCGGGATCTTACCACACCACTCTCATACAATGTGGAGCGATCTCAGCAACAATACGTAATTGTCATCCGTATATATCTATATAATAAAAAAGGGAGTATATTTGTATGTATGTATGTTTGTATTTACGTTGTTCTTTATACAAATTTTATCGCGTGGACAGAATGCAACAAGAATTGGTATACGTATTCTGCCAAAATCGAGAACCGGTACTGTGGGGGTGAGAAACCCCTAGAATAGACGTGAAAATAATTATAATTGAAATAAGTTACGAATTAGTGTTAAATTACTGCGCGAGACGATGACGTCATAAGTTTTCAAGACATTGACGCATCCTAAATATAGTTCTGTATTTCGTAATGAAATAAAGCAGAAATATTTTTATTTAATATAAAGTATACATGTGGAAAGAATTATAATTAAAAACCGTGATCATTAAATATTAATTTACTGCGCGCCAAGAGACAATGACGTCACGCGAGAGAAAGACGTTACTACGCAACGAACGAAGGAGATTATTAGGAATTAAATAAAGCAGAAATATTTTCTTTAAATAAAAAGTATAATTTTATGCAGCAATATTCCATCGAATGATAATAAAGAAGAATACGAATTACTTTACTATCCTTGGGGAAAATGTAAGTTAATTTTCGCGCTGTATTAGTTGTGAGTCTAGCTAACAATTTCATCAATGTAATATTTCGTAATGTATAAAGACTGAGTGACGATTATATCCTGAAATACTCAAGGAATATATTTAAGTAATCAATTAAATACTTTTTCGAGTTTATATAAATAAGTACACGAGCAACGCCGGGCACCTAGCTAGTATTAAATAATCTTCTTCTACTTCCTCTGCAAATAAATTAGACGTACATAGTTACAATACAACATTACTTTAACATTCCTTCTGAAAGCAACTGCACATTTAATAGAGCCATATTGTGTTCACAGTTGGTCCTTCTGTTTCTGTTCTATCTTACATTGCCAAACATTTTTTTCCCAGGCTGATTTAATAGTATTGTTTCTTCATTTTTCTTATTAATGGGAGAGAGAACGAAGTTTTATTTCCTGTTCTTCAATATCGAATCAACTCTTCGACTCTGTCCCATACCATCAGCACACTATTTTAAGCCAATATTCTTGAAACCAAATTAAGTGTACATTTGCATTTTCCTGATTTCTGTGCACAATTTTATATACTTTACTTTGGAGTGTGTCTTTTAAACGTATAAAATTTTCAATCATTGATCAAAATTATAGAAACGAAAATATTCCTCGACATGGAGTCCGTTTTCCCCTTCGTGGCATACTTATCCAGTTTCAGAACAATAATAATACTATATACTTGATGGTTTCATAACATTGTAATCAAGTTTTAAATTTTGCTTTTGAGCACTTGATATGCACAGATTCTTCCTCCTTCTAAGAGTCGCTAGATTACAGCGTAAACGAGTAACACTTATTTTTTTAATTCTATATAGACACCAGGCTGACGTTTGTACTTTTATTTTAATAATAATGGTATGAGCTACACTATCTTTTCTGTGTTACTAATTTAAATTATATTGAATATAGAACATTTTTAGCTTTACTTCATTCGTTTCATATTACGCATTACTTCGAGAAGAATCTATAACTCGTCCCTGATTCTTTTTGTTACTTATTCATTTAATTAAGAAAATACTTTGCAGTATTAAGTTTCAAGAGTACTTATTTATTTTATTCCCATTATTGCACGGCACTTACTTGTAAACGTCACTGGAGAATTGTTGACAAAAACTAAATAACTAATAATTATCGACTAAACTTAACTGCAGAACTTATAAATCATAAGAACTTAATTAAAATTGCAAAATGGGCGACCAGAATAAATTCTCTAGAGTCTACTTCATGATGAACAGAGTGGGTGTGGCATGACATTCACTAAAATATGCAACATAACTACGCTATTCAGGCATAGTCTTAAATGCCCTAATATTCATTCAGTAGTAGATCTCCATCAAGGGGCTTACAATTCAGCCATTACTATACCAAATGGTGAATAGTGAACTGAAAAAAAATTAGGAGCCCGTGTTAAAAACAAGATTACCTTTCATGCAGATGTGAAACAAATTGAAATTGTACCAAATAATACAATAACGAACGATATTCAATTAATTGATGTGTTCCCAGAATTGTCTGAACTGAACTGAGGTAGATAGATGTATTGGCTTAATGGTTGGGGTAAAAAATTTTGAAGTCGTGGGTGTTAAAGCACATAGGCCTATTTAAGGGTAAAGGTAATAGCTGGACGCATGAATAGTGTGCCACAACCTAAGTACCAAAATATAAGGTCACAAAATTGAGACGAGTGTATGAAATGTCTTGTGGATTTATAAATGGAAAATTATTCATGAAACAAACCTACGAATTATAAAATAATGTTTGGTAAATATATAAAGTGAAAAATCTATAATAATAATAAACTATTATTTACTATTTAACAGAAAACTAATCGTTTATTCAGATTGATGTTCATATTTTCACATAATTTTGATTCATATAGCGATTCGAGATTAGAACACTTTTGTTACAAATCAAATGGAAAATCATCATGCTTTTTCTTACTGGTAGTGGCGGCTCGTGCGTATATGCTACAGCACATAATTAAATTTAGGAAGAATGATTTTTTTTCTTAATTTTAAGAAGCTTTATAATACTTGTATGTTTAACTGATTGAATTTCTGCTTCGATTTCGAATACTTTAAACTGCCTTCCTTGCGTGTAGTCACTCCTGTTAATCCTAACTGTGGATATCTGTGCTCAAACTTCCACAGCACGGTGTCGCTCGGTATTGAGGAATACGCATGCGCAGTACCCTACTGTACCAGCCAAAAAACTCCTCAAACTGCCGCCCTGCCGTGCTCATTTCAGCTGAGTACAGGTCCGTGCCGTGTTATACAGCACAGTAAGAGGACGGAATAAGAAGCAAAATTAACTTAAATTTGAACCATTCAGTAATTTAAGGTCTTCTTTTAAATTAGTTTATATTTTTAAAACATGAATAGTATTCGTACATTTTTCGTAATGTTTTTTGCAAAAATAACAAGTTTATTTTTAAAAAAAATCATTTATGGGGCTGCATTTTGAATTCTTGCGTCATAATGAGTAAATTTATCACATGGTCCTACAATACTACCATCAAAATATTAACTTTATTTAAAATATATACGAAGGAAAATTTTTTCGTGTTAGAAATGTGTGTCAGCTTGATCTATACCACTTTTAAAAAATTGACACTACTGGAAACTACGTAGACGATATTAAAAATGCAGCGTATTGCGGGTCGGGTTATTTGCCATAGAGTACTGGTAACACTATCGTTGTTGTATTACACAGTTATAGCCGTAAAAATAGTTTGGGATGATTTAGCACATAACTCAAAAAACTCTCAAGCCGCCACTGTTTACGGAGACAAGTCAAACTTCATAACAGCTACTAACTGATATGTAAAGTGAAAGGTCGAATAAAGTTTAGTAAAGTTTCGCATGAAATATGCATTGATCCTGTGTTCCACAACTCCAATTGTTTTAAAAAAATCTCTCGAGTATTGTATATACATCAAAAAATTAAATTAGATTGTAACAATACATCCACAATAGTTGATTTTGATTATCAACTCACACAGAATATAATAACTCTTGATACGAAATCTTTAATCAAAATTACAAAGGTCAACATATATTAATTATATCATAAAACATTTTTTGTTCGTACTCAGAATCATTTCAATAAAAGTTTTGCGCTCCTTGCTCGTTCCGGTATATATTAAGAATTAGTGGCTAACAACTACTAATATCTAATTAGGTAAAAAAGTTATTCCACACTTTTCATAATAATGATTACATATTTACTCTATAAAGTGTCGAATACATCAATTATATAAAACAAATAATAAAATAAGGCAATTTCGTTAAATCCCCTAAAACGAATGTAACGTAAAATAAATTAAATTACACGGATGAAAATTAGTAGTTTTTATCGTCTTTGCTGAGTTGAACTCTAAACAATAATATTTGTATTTTTCTTGTCTTTAGTCTTCTAAATTAAGCAAATTTACTATGTAATAATATAAGTTACATTTTGAGAAACTATCCTAAAATATTTTGATTACGTAAACAATATATCATGAATCTTAAATATATTCCTTTCGACTCGTTAATAAATTCATTTTTCACTGCATAATATATAAAACGCTCTTTTTCGTCAGGAAAACCGAACTCCGCTGTGGGTTGCCGGCCGTTTCATAGATGTTGGTATTGTCATTTGCAGAATGCAGCGCAGTCAATATGGCGGCTGACTCGGGTATGGGTACGTGTCCATCCCCTGAAATACCAGATTCGAGAAAAAGGCCGCTGGACAGTGATGTTGAAAATGGGGTGACAAAGAAATCTCACTATGGAGGAGGTAATTATGACTATATTCAACGAAGTTACAAACCTCTTGTCATCTTGTTCATAAACATAAGCTATGCCATACTGTTTCTATGTATTGGTAACATACTGGCATTTGAGGTGGCAGTAATGGAGAAATGCGCACAATACGGTTATGTTTCCTCAGGAAAAAGTGAGTTGATTCTCTGCAAACATCTCAAGAGATTACAGATTACGTAACAATGCGTAAATATACGTGAATTAGTTGATAAATAGTTGTTAAAATAGATTAATAAATCAAATGAAAACATTGACATAATGATAGTTGGGTGACTTGCATTTAAACGTTAAAATGATAACGTCATGCCAAAGTATAATTTATTAATTCCTTAGACTGAAAAATACTAGAAAAATTTTCAACTTGCATTGTCTTTACTTATAATTGACTTCCCCCATCAACTTCACTAACGAAAATTTCATAATCAACTTTCTAAAATTGGTTAACAATAATTCATCAGGTTTTCTTGTGTTTGCAGTAATCATACATACAAATAAATAGATAAATAACTTTGCTTCAACCTTTGAAACATTGCCAGATGTGACAGATCTTTGGTGTTTGCGAACCAAACATTTTTAGGTGCAGGTGACATTTATATTTAAGGCAATATAAAACTGACTTTCCCTCTGAGCTTTACGTTTATATCTTATAGTGTCAAAGTCTAAATTGTGATTAAGTCAATCTCATGTCTTATGTCATAAAGGAAAAACTGTATAATAACAAAACAATGCAATGATTTTCATTTGCCTTATTGTTTTGAAGCATGAATTGTGGTTAAATCATTGTCACTTTGTGTATTACAAAGAATAAGTGAATGAAGTACTAAACATTTTCATGTTGATATATTGAATTTTAACATGGCACTGTCATATTTCACAATAAGTTAACTTTTAATATTTTTAATTTGCTAAATTACATCCTTCAATGTTTAATTTTGATTCAGAATAATTTTTATAAATCATTATACAAGCAGATCCAATTTTGTGTTAATAACTGATTGACTACAGAGTTCTTAAAGCCAAAATATTTGCCAGTGATCAAATAAAAATTGGCTATCTTATTTCTATTATATAAATAATTCAAGTGTGAGGTATAAATATATAGTTTTACCATGAAAACTATTTTTGAAAAGTGCTGGTTAGCAATATTTAAAATAGAACAGCATTAGCTTCAGAATCATTGTGATAATGGAATATATATAATTACATCCCAATCAACATTAATGTGTGCATGTTTTTTTACCATTTCTCTATGAAACTGTTGCATACTGATGTATGACTACAATGTCAAGGTAACATTTACACTCCATGTACTTTTCTTACTACTGTATTTATTTACTAAAAATGTAATTTCTTATATGCATTTATGTTTTATGGAATAATATATGAAAAGTATTGTATTTGTAATATCTATGTTCTATTTGTAAAATAATCACTTAATATGGGTGTTAATTGTTTTACATTGATTTTACATGACAACTTACTCATGAATTATTAAATGTTGTTTGAAATTATTTAAATAAAATTCTTATTTCTTGTCTACTATGCTTAATGAAATCATTTATTCATTATTAAATTTACATATATGGAATGAGGTACTCAAATTATTATTTTGTATATTGGTGTTTAAATATATGTTTTATAATTTCATTAACATTGAAGTATTTTTGTGAAAATTATTAAAAATTATATTATTATTATAATTTTGTTGATAAATATGTTGGATTTCCATAATATTATATTTACAAAAATATAACATACCTTCCCTATGTTCAAACCTGTAACTAACAATTGTATAATGTTAGAGTACTTGGTTTCACTTTCATCATTATAGTATTGAAAACGTCTCATACCATTTCAAGCTTTATTTGTTCAGTTTCTTGTCATTTATTAAAGATGGGTATTTGGCTAATAATACTTTTACACAGAGTTGGATTTAGCTGTTGACAATTTAATAATGGGGAGTGTATTGATTTTTAAACATTATTCATTCTTATTATTTATGATGATGGTGGTTTTAATGTGCACTTTGAGTATGCCAACTTTTGCTTGAAAAATTCTTAACAGGTTTAATAATAGTAAAGTGTTAAAAGCTGTACGATTGTTACAAAAATTTATTTTAACTTTCGCATCAGATAGGTTTTTGTTTCTGGTTGTTTTAGGCTTATAACCAAAGTTTTAGAACCATTTGTCTGTAAGTAAGGGAGCATAAATGGGTCTGCTCAACGTTTATCACAATGTAAAGAATTGTTTGTGATAAACTGAAATTATGAAATAATTTTTTGTTGGAAACATCTGTGATTACTAATGGAATACATTGTTTGTTTATAATTCATGTTATAAATTTTGTGACTTGTTGATTAAAGCTCGTCAGAAGTGTAGCTAAGTATTTAAATTATCAAAATATATTTATTAGTCATTTGCAAATATTATTATTTTGTAAGAGAAATTTGAAAGCAGATTCAATTTCAGAATCTTTGTATAATTCAATCTGCACAAAGTATAGGTCAATGACCTTCCAGATTAAATACTGCATTTTTATGTTATGAGAATAGATACAATAGTAAGATACTTAAACATTTTAAAATTGCAAGATGATATTGATTTCCTTCAAATTATTTAAATAATTATGTCATTGATTTTATTATTTGATTTATGTTTTGAGCTATTATTAATTTGCTCATATTTCAGCAGCAGGGGGTGAAGGAACCTATCACTTTAAACTTTTGGTTCCCAGTATTGCTGCTGGTGCAATCATTGGGAAAGGTGGTGATACAATTGCACATTTGCAAAAAGAAGCTGGAGCAAGAGTCAAAATGTCCAAAGCCAATGATTTTTACCCAGGTATGTATTTTGATATTATATGACTGTTGAATCATACTCAAATTAATTGTTATAAATCACACAATTTATAAAGATATGCTTGAATAGCAATTATATTTAAATAAAAGTTTAGAAACAAACCCCATTGTTTACATTGTTGTTTGCTTATATACTAGGGTAAACTGGCTCAAGTAATTATATGAATACTGCATAGTCAAACAGAAATGGTGAATTGATGACAAAGTCTGTAGATAAATAAATAATGTAGGCTTTCCTGCTGTAATTATTTAATAAAAGATTCCGGGTTTATCAAAACTGGGTTAACTATTTATGAAAACAATGTTCCTGTGAAATGCAGACAAACGAATTTCACAGAAACATTGTGTATTACTAAACAATTAACCTGATTGATAAACCAAGAGTCTTTTAAGTTAACAAATAATTTGCTTGCAATATGAAAATTCTGAAGATATAAGAATACAAAGCAGTTCTCACCAATTAAATGTCATGGTCCTTCTTTTACCAGGTCTGCCTGAAAAAACACTAATGAAACTTCTTAATGCCAAAATGGTTTTAACAAAATCCTTCACAATAATCCACCTACGAAATATTGTCATTTTCAAGAGAATTTCAGACTCTTCACTGCATTAAACATTGACACAAATATATGTTTCTGATTGAGCCCCATTTAGGAGTTGACATCATTCTCTTTCCAAGGAGACCGATTGCATGCTCATCCTGTTGGCTGTATGCACGTTATTGAATCATCCAGAATTTGTAAAAAATAAACTGCTTGATAATATGTCTTGCAAATCAATGTGGATTGTATTGGACATAAACTGAAGGAAAATATAATATATGGCCGATAGCTACGACTGATAGTTTTTCAGTGATTCATCAGTATGGGTGTATTTATGGGAACGTCTCCAATTTTATTTAACAAGTTTAAAAAATTATTAGTTTAGAAGTGCTATGCATTTAGCTGTCAATAATCTGAATCACAAAATTAACCAATTAAAAGAAAACCAATCAGGTAAAGAACAATATTAAAGATTGAAGATTCTCAGTTTTCACCCAGGTAATCTCCATCATTGTAATTCTTATAGACTTAATTTTAACTGTTGAAACGTCAATGTTTACTGAGATTATCCGAGGGTGGAAACCTGAGAAGTTGTTCATAAAGATAAATATTAATTTAACACTTGAAAAAAAAAATATAAATGTAGGCATAGAAAATATTCTGATGTGTTGAAAATGGTTGCTTAAAGTATCCATGTTTACAACAATGCAAACATACATAACATAACATTAGAGCAAAGAAGCTGCCAGCACACATTTCAATTGTATTTACATTTATAGTTAAACTATTAAAGTAAATACAAAATAAAACCAGACACAGTACAGTATATTCATGTTATATAAAATATAGAAATGTAAAATTAGCTCGTACATTAATCTGTAGTTGTTACAGCTACATACATAAATCTTTTTATTTGAATCAAGAGTGTAATGTAATAAACATTTGTTTTTTTCAGGTACTACTGAACGAATTTGCCTGATAACAGGTAATGTTGATGCTATAATGTCTATTCTCATCTTCATTATGGAAAAAATCAGAGAAAAGCCAGATCTGAATGCTAAACAAGCTATTGATTTTGACAATAAAACTGCTGCGGAACGTGACAAGCAGGTAAATTTTCAGGTAATAAAAGGCAGGTCTATATCTCATCATATGAAGACATTCAACAAACTGGTGTCAGTAACTCTTTATCAGTTTGTGCTCTCATTCACATGTTTTCTTTCTTTGTGATGCTCAAATTATTATAATTTTTGCGTATTTAGGGTTATATATACTCTCTTTCCTGTTTTTCATCCAAATTATTTTAATTATTCATTTATAAATACATTTATTAGCAAGGTATTGGCACCCACATATCAATTGGCATAATTTGGTTGTTCTTTAGTATTATGATTTCTAATTTATAAATTCATTCCTTCATTCAGTCATTCAAATATTGAAGCAAAAGCAGTTAATATCTTTATTAAATTTCGAAAAATTAAATGGCACTCCTGTGCTATAAAATAATGATATTATCCATAAAGGAATATCCAGTACCCTTCAGTAATTTCACATGTTCATTTTTAATTTTAAAAGACTGATTTATGAAGATCCCTCCATAACAATAACAAGTGTATATGAATGATATTGCGACTTTATTGAGTGTTTTCCAAATTAGATTTTAAATTGTGAACAAATTTATTTTTATTATATGTTAATACAAATTGACAATCTGTCATTAATTTTATTTAGTATATATATATATATATATATATATATATATATATATATATATATATATAAAGCTATTGACACATTGTCAAATTAATTCTTTTGGACAGGAAAGAGGGATAGAGATTGGCTGTCTTACCTTAAATCTAAAGATGGTGATGCCAGGCTGGAAGTAATAACATGTCAAATTTTCAAGGGCCTAAGCCTCCTTCCTCAAAACAGTAGGACTGAACCAATGTGCCTGCCGGCTGCATGATGTCCATCCATTAAACAGCAACAATCTACACCTAATATAGCCAACAACTGGGATGGTAAGGTAAGAGAGAAAGGCGGTGGCTTACCTGAAATTGAAACTTGGTGTCACCATTCAGAACAGGAGGATGTTCTTCAAATTTTCTGAGATGTTGAAGTATGAAGCTACTGCTGACTGTCCACAGTTTATTTTCTGACTAAAGTAGTATGCTGTTTCCTCTGAAAATTTGAAGAACTTCCTCCTGTTCTGAATGGCAACACCAATATTCTATTTCAGGTAAACCACCACCTTTCTCTCATTCCTTTCCATACCAATTAAGCAAGTAAAGGTAATGTGACATTGTCAGAATAATTTGATAGGAAATAGAGAGGGATAGTGAGTCACTGACTAACCTTAAATTGAAAACTGAGTCACCAGGCAGGGCACCAGTAACATGACAAATTTTTAAGGACCTAAGCCATCTTCTTCGGAGAGTAGATCTGAACATATTGCCATCCAGTGCTTGATGTCACATTCAAACCCTGGCACACCAGCCATTAGACAGCAACAGTCTGCAGCTGGCAGGCAAGATGTTCAAACCTACTTCCCTTAAAAATTTGTCATGTTACCGGTTCCCTGTCTGGTGACTCCAACATTCACTTTAAGGAAAGTCAGTTGCTCTCTGTCCTTATTTCTTATCCAATTGTATTATTTTGAAAAATGTCATATATATATATATATATATATATATATATATATATATATATATATATACATACATACTCCATAAAAGTGGTAGTATTAGTTGTTCTGTTATCAATCTTTTCCAATGTGGCAAATATTAGGTTTAGCAGTTTACTAGTATTTTTGGCATCACATTAACAAATTAATTATATTCATGACAGCTACTTCAGTTGACCAAATCAAAGAAAATATTTTTCTTTTGTGCAGGTGAAGATCTTGGTTCCTAATAGTACGGCAGGGATGATTATAGGAAAGGCTGGCAATTATATAAAACAAATTAAGGAAGAGAGTGGATCGTATGTTCAAATATCACAAAAAGCAACAGACCAAACTCTGCAAGAACGTTGTATAACTGTCATAGGTATTTCTTTATATATTTACTATTATCTTTTAATATTTTAGCTCCTATATTTTTTGGGTGGGGTGTTTCACTTCTGAACCTATGTGTTTATGTCTGTCATTATAAATACCGTGGCAAGAAGTAGTGTTACCTACTATAAATAATGTTCCTATCTGTAGAACTACCATTAGCTTTACATTGCAGAGCCATTGAGCCTTACTTTCTTTATTTACTTTGTTTCTGTGACATTCTTGTTCCATTATTTGTTATTGGATTGAAAGCAAAATCTGCAAAATGCTGCACATCCCAAAACTGTAATTATTTTTAGGAAATTCAGTTTTATGTTGAAACAAGTAGAGTAGAAAAATGCATCTCTCACAGTCCCAAGTCAATATAACACACGCTTGTTATCTTCCTTAAAACCTGGTACAGTATGAAACCTTTTGTGAGATAAGCATTTGTGTTTGGTAGTAGTCTACTTCATAACTCAACTCAATCTGTAAAATGTACAATAATTTTTTTGGTCATTCTATGATTTCCTGACAGTCTTCTGTCTTGCATTTGGATTTACTCCTTTCGTTAGCTTGATTTCTCTGGGTGTTATTTATGACTTGGTTGTCCTCTGATTTGCCAGCACATTCTCCTTCTTCAGTAGTGTCTCTTACATAATACTTCTCCACAAGATCACAGAATGTCCAGGTTTCTGCAATAGTTTCTTTGGCTTCAATACATTTCTGACACATCATAAATTGATTTAGAATGTCTATTTGGATGACAAACATTATTTTAAAGTTCCCTACCTTACCTATTAGACTCTGTCACCTAGTTGGTATTCACAAGTTTACTCTGCTGTATAGAATAGCATGTTTATTATTATGGATGTTCAAGTCACTGATTTCCAACTTAAAATTATTTCTTGCAAAGGTCTAATTCTGGCCATTCCAACTGAATGTTTGTAAATTCCCAGAAATAATAATAATATATTAATTTTCAGATGTAACAATATGTGAATCTAGAAATATTCATCTAGATGATAAGATTTGCCTATATTCATCATAGTAAACAGTAATTGAGACATTTTAGTTGAGTTTCACTTTTGCTTTTTACTGTTTTTACTTTCACTTTCTCTCACTAAAAATTGTGTTTGTCTTCATCTGTTTTGTGTTCTGTGAAGTTCCAGTTAAAATATCATGTTAGTGAATTTAACTTCTATATCACAAACTTTAAACCTATCTCTGTTACTTAAGAACTTAGCACAGAACACACTCTGGTGAATATTCTGATAGTCCTGCATGACATCTTGTGCCATAAAGTGCAGTCTGTAATGTTCCTAATCATGAATTGGTGGGATGTAGGTGATGAATGGAAGATGATTGTGATAAATGTCAGGCTGATCTATTTTGATTACGAAAGGAATTATGAAAATTTTTAACAAAACCGAATGTTTGGGTTTGTGCACATACCCTCTCCTTTCTCTCATGCCTCTCTCCCTTTCTGGCACAAACAGACCAACCGGCTGGGTCCAATGAACAAGAACATTGGTGCTGGCAGTGACTGACGGAGGATAAGAGCCAGAACATCCATCCCAGATAGCATCCTTCCTTTTGATTTATATTTGGGGCATATATTAAGTTCATGTGTCTGACATATTTGTATTTATTAACTTTATTATATTTTATTTTTCATTATCAGTTCAAACCTTACATATTGTATCTTCATTTTCATACCTGTCCCAATTGGATATGAAGTGTGTGATAAAAATGTAATTGAGTTTAATGTAGCAAGTTAAGTGTGTCACTCTGTTACCCTTGTATTCATCTGGAGGAATTTCAGAACATTTCCTATCTAACTGCCAACAATCAGGATCCCAGACTCCCCTGGAATTGCAAAATGCACAAACATTCTGGATTCACTTTTGACAAAGGACTAGAAATAATCAACTGCTCCTGAGAGTACTGAAACTGAGACAATGCAGGAATTCTGTTTTATGACACAACCTCCATGGAACTACCTCTCAACTAATTATAACTCTCCTAATGAGATTACATTGATACGTACATTAATTTAATTAATCTGTTTTGATTTAATGATCTACTGGACTTTTGGTTTAAAGGAGTGACTTCTTTTTTAATATAAATACAAGATGTTCTCCAAGTGATTAATTTGATAAAAATATATGATCATTTTGAACGTTTTTTAAAATGAAAAATTATATATTTAGCAAGTATATGAGTCACAAAAGTTCTTTCCAAACAAAATTTGATTTGGAACCCACTGTGTACAGTCTTTGTAAGTAGCGATGTGTTCTTGCCACAAAACGGGAAGAGATGCTGGAGTTCTGGAAGGTGATTATTTATATTAACACTTCTAAGTGCTATTGAATCTAAACTACAAGGAAGGATAAATGGATTAAAATTTGAATAA
Source organism: Zhengitettix transpicula (assembly GCA_037074705.1). NCBI lineage: Eukaryota > Metazoa > Arthropoda > Insecta > Orthoptera > Tetrigidae > Zhengitettix > Zhengitettix transpicula. The sequence goes on from CM073590.1 coordinate 279,202, forward strand.
TGAGAAAACTTAAATAATCTATGTCAAGAAATTAGAATCTTTTTTAAAATAAAGTAAATTTGTATTTTATTAACGCAGTCATTAATGTCTTCAAATTCATGATTAGTAAATCATAATGTCACGTGTAGTCTAAAGATGAAAGAAAAGCCGACGAAATCTAACATTCAGGGCAGGTCAAAATGGATGAAGGTGTAATGTATTGATACAGAGGGATTTATTTTAATTGGGTGCCAGTGAATGATGTAAAGCTTCTATTCGAACTTTAATTTATTTACAAAAGAAATAAAAAGAAAAGAACAAGTTTTAGTCCATAACATAATTTAATTTAATTTACTTTACTACTATTATATTTATCAAATACAAGCATGAAATGCAGCGAATATAATTCTCTCACTTAGGTCACCTTTGTGTTTATTGCGTAGCTGAGACTGGTGACAACAGGAAATTTGACTTGGTACTCCGTCCTTCCTTCTCGAGCACTGGTAGACCCATTCAGAGTCTTTGATGTTTAGCGGCCACATACTCTACTTATTCCAAGACTGTTGTTCATCCACCCGTCAAATCTGAACTAGTCACGACTTTTTACAATTCCTGCTAAGCTGCTTGTTCTATCTTCTTTGACTGCTGGCCACCAAAAAACTGCTCTTCCAGTGCTCTGTCAACCCCTAAGGTGGACATGCATTGTCTTTCATTGGTCAGGCAAAATTGGTCACCTGATCAATTTCTCCAATTGCTTTAGCATATTCTCCTGTTTCTGTATTGTCACAACATGGGAGGAGCTAGAAAAGGATGCCAATTCTGGGATATTCCAAAAGTCCAGGTGCAGGTTTCTAAATAGAATTTGTAAGTATTGGAACTCCAACTGGGCTGTACTAATGCCTTCAGATAATGGATTCCTCTGGTTTCTGGCAGTGTCTGCTTTGATTAAGTTCTTCCGCTTGGTTGGTCATCTGCTTCTATGACCAGTAAGAAAACCCACCCCAAAACATAGTACTATCATAAACAAATTCTGCTGGCTTGAAAATTCCAAATATATGAAATAATTGAATACATATTTACCCATTTTGTTAAAAAAATTTATAAAACAAAATATGCCTCACAAAGAAAAAGACTATAGTTGCAAAACTTCCTGAACTTCATCATTGACAGATGTACGCTAAAGCTATTTTCTCTGTATATAAAAGTGATTTGTGGGATCAGCTAAATAGTTGGTTCTATGTAGGAAAGTGTTGTGTTATGTATACAAGGCTAGAAACAAGACTCCAGTAACAGGACAACCTGAAGTCTGTGCTGTCTGGGGGAAAGTAGCTCAACCACATGGCTGTTCTGATTCTGTGTGAGCCAAATACAAGAGAAATTAGAATCATTAATAATACAGAAACTGAATATCATAACAAAGTTATGTGTGCTGAATGTTAACTTCGAAAAATAAATTATATGCAGAAAATGAGTAGAGATGTCAAATATCCAGGGGCATAACAATTAAAAGTCTGTATGTGTATCTATAAAAGTTACCTTATAGATAATTGTCCTTATTATTAGTTAATTTAAGCTTGTTTTTAGTATTAAATAGAATAATAATTATCAAATTACATTTAATTCTCAATCTTAATTTCTATTCTTAAGGTGATATGGAATCTAATAAAACTGCTTGCTTGATGATCCTGAGGAAAATTGTTGAAGACCCCCAAAGTGGCAGCTGCCTTAATGTAAGTTATGCCGATGTTCCGGGTCCTGTTGCAAATTACAATCCTACAGGCTCACCATATGCAAATAGTGGTCAGCATACCCCTATGCATTCTGGGACATTTAGTTCTACAACCAGTTTAAATACCTCAGGTAAAAAGTATTTCATTAATATGGAATAAAAGAAACTTATTGTATAAAAGATTGTGACATGTAGCAAAGCCTTCTATTTACAATTAATCTGTTTTTAGTAATTGTGAAAACCAGAGTACAACAAAAGTACGCACTATGTCTGTGTCAACAGTATACTAATTAGATAAATATATTGCCAAATAACAAACAAAATGAAGTGATATATAGCACAACGTTTCTCCAATCCTTGTTGCTTCCATTAAGTGATAAACACGGGGTTTGCTTTGTCATCTGTGTGAAGTTTGACAAAGATGATGTTTCAAGGTTCTCGAAATGTAGCCAGCTGAAACTTATGAAATCTCCTGTCATTAATTGTACCTTATCAGTGGAGCAATAACTTGAAACTAAGACTCTGTTATCGATTATGGCAACACCAATTTTATACTGTCCTCCTCACATTGTTCTGAAAGCCTTTTAGTTGTTATATGATTATAAGTTACTCTTCCAACAAATTTACTTGTCATACTAGTTTTTTTTTTCATGCTCAGCTTGTACTTGATTTAAACACTGTATATGTTGATGGGTTAAGTGTTTCTATTATTTGTTGTAGGGTATGAAATATAAATCGATATTACTAATTATATGATTTGTGTTCTGGTGTCGTTCGTTCACCAGTTTTTTTTATTAATAGGGGGATTTTATTGATTTAACAAGATTTTGATTTCAATTTAATTTATTTGCAATCTAACATAACTGAAATTAAATTTTTATAATGAATAAATTGAAAAATGAAACACATTTAACATTACTAAAGAAAGGTAAAAGAATTTCTTTCTAGAGTCTATGTCTACTCTCAGGAAATTGGGCAATAAATTTAAAAAAATAAAATAAAATAAAATATAATATGTAAGTATCATACTTAGATGAGAATGGTGTCCATGTGTGGTGCATTGGAGATTGCCCATTATTGCGTTCTTGCTGGGTCACTGTCGGAGATATTCCTGTTGGAGATGGCTCTTGGAAACTTGTATGGGGCTAATATTGTGGATAATTCTGGTCAGCATTCGGGCGTTGGACAGAACTGAGAATATCTGCAGAATATTTCTTTGCTGGCGCACAACTCATTGCCAAAGTCACCTTGCTTGTTAGAGCTAGAGTGGACCCAACAGCCTCTTTTATTGGTTTATAATTAAAAATGAACTGATTAATTTTTAAACAATTTTGTAGGTTGCATGGAGCCACCTCACCCCAAAAACAACTTCTGCTGGACTGGCCAGCAGGTAGTCTTTGTCTTCTCTCGCAATATTTGCCCAGGCAGTATTGCCCTTCCTATCATGGCCAGACACCAACCCTAAATAAATAACAATTCTCAAATGTACCTTACCTGTGCGCTTTGACAAAATATAAATTATTTTTTTCTTACAAGAGAAGATAATATTATATGTACTTAATATGTAATTAAACTTTTGTAGGGGAATGAGTCACGGCCGTGATCTGTCATTACAATATTTAATACTGTTCTTATCTTTCTCTATGCTTCATCACTGTATTAAAAGTGGGGCATCATCTTGTCAAAATATTCCAAGATATAATATGTTGGAAAATGTTTACTAATGAATAGGCTTTAATAAAAATATCTTCTTTTTTTATGATTTTTTATTGAGTGATATATTTTGTTTCCTTTTCTTCGCTTATCTTTAAGAAAGACACGTCTTCCACTGTGATTAATATTTTCATGTTTGCTAACTGTTTTCTATTTTTTTATTTTTGTATCAGCTTCTGGATTATTAATATATTCCTTTAAACTGATAAGTCTGCAACAAATGCAATATTTATCAAGGGATAAATAATATTGTAAGTTTTATCCAACCCACTCAACTGTTTGCAACTCCTCAGTTTTTCCTATCATTACATAAAAGTTTTAAAATCCTCATGTTCCACTTATTATAAATCTTCCAGAATATTTTGCACTCTATGCATAATGTGGTCATAATTTTGTTGATGGACATATTTTATTTAATGGCCTAAATCTAAGTCTTAATTTATGTTCACCATCATCAAATCATTGGCTGTACAACTATGTTATACACATGTATTTTTTATACTAGTATTGTCAGATTTGTTCAATAGTCATCACTTATATTTTCTCTCATTTTGTGTGGAGGTTGATGAAAGTCTTATGGTCCTTTATATCTTTGTATTTTTTAATACGAGATTGAACAATTTTGTTGGCCTATGTCATCACATGTATTTAAGTAGTTCTGAGTGTATATTATCTTCTCCAAATTAATTTATTTGTATGCATTGAGCCATTTAACAAGGATATAAGTTGCTGAAATAATATCAACATAATTGTTTTAAGGATGGAGAAAACTACATTATTGATGTGTTTAAATGTAGTGCAATTCAAAAATTCAAATTTCAGGAATACAATGCACATACATGAATAAACAGTTCTTTGGTCTGCACCCAGGTTGAAGTAATCTTAAGCCATGACATTTCGATGGTGTACTCTGCTATCCTTCTCAAGTGATGAGCTGTCTTGTTGTTTGTGCATTGCCTTTATACTTGGACACAAGGAGAAACAAAATCTCAGTCCAATAATCATGCCACCAGGAGACAAGGCAGAAAGATGCTCGGCCATGGTTAGCGCCACTGAGACAGCAGAGGTGGTGGGGAAATATCATCTGAGGTCGAGAGCCAATCAGAACAAGACATGACACGACACACACCATGCAGGCGAGTATAAAGGCGACATGCAAACAACAAGACGGCACTTCACTTGAGAAAGATGGCAGAGTACGTCATCGAAACGTCGTGACTTAAGCTTACTTTAACTCAGGTGAAAACCCAAGAACTGTTTATCCCAAATATACAGCGCGAAAATCTTTGATGTTTGATGCACATTCATGTTTGTCATTTTGTGTTAGCAATTCTCTCATTAATTGCATATTTTTCATTAAGCTGTGATGAAGTATTTTAAAAAATTATTGTCTGAGTTATGATTACTTGAAATTGAAACACCTTGTGGTCCACTTTTTTGGTATTTATTATACGCATAATTTAGATTAACAAGAAGTTTTTGGCTGAATGTAAGATGAATATGACACAAGTCAAAAGCTTCTTGTTAAACTAAATGAAATGTGAATAATAAAGATTATACTGAAAAGTGGACCTCAAGGTGCTTTAATTTCAATTTATTTATATCAATGTGACATTCAAGGAACTAATTAGATCACTTTTCTCATAATTTGGTATAAGAATTTACAAAGAAATGGATCACTACTAAAATTCTATTAATAATCAGTAGTTCCATATTAGTTTAATAAATTACTATTAGTTAAATAGAATAATGATTATTAATTCCATGTTATAAAAGTATTTATTATACTACTATGTTGTATTTATTTCTTTAACAGTTGGAGGTATGTTATTTAATGGCCTAAATCTGAGTCTTAATTTGGGTTCACCATCATCGGGTACATCATTGACTACACAACTTTTGGAACATATACAAGTAACATTAAGGGGTAGTGGATACTCGGATCAAGCAACCAATGAGATCACTGCAGCTATGAGCACTTTGGCACAATATGGAATATTAGGTATGGGCTTGGGTTTAACTGCTGGCTCGGGCAATTCAGGTGGAACAGGCCACCTAGTTCCAAGTGGTACTTTCTTAGGAATTAGTCCTATGGATTCTACTCCATCACAGACAGCAAACGGTGTAGGAAATTCTGGAGGTGTTTTTGGACCCATCGGAACAGTTTCTGGTCTTGGAAATTCTTCTCCTACCCCCAGAGGCGGTATTGATCGTTTTGGTGATGGCAGCTCTGGAGGTGGAAATTATGACCCATTTCGTCGGCAAGCCAGTCCTAGTAGTTTAGGTTCACCTATTTCTTTAAACAATAATTCATTTGGCCTTGGAACTGGACAGCAGCAGTCATCCATATCTTCACTCTGTAAAAGTCCTACTCCTGGTGACATGAAGGGTGATCAAAAGAAGCTAGAAATACAAATTAGTGAAAACATAATAGGTGCTATTTTGGGACCAGGTGGTAGAGCATTAGTTGAAATTCAACATTTAAGTGGAGCTAGTATTCAAATTTCTAAAAAGGGAATGTTTGCTCCGGGAACGAGAAATCGTATAGTTTATATATCGGGTTGCCCTAATGCTATCACTAATGCCCAGTATTTAATAGAACAGAGAGTGGGAGAAGAAGAAGCCAAAAGAGCAAGTCAAAGTTCAATTGGAGGCATTCTTCAATAACAAAAATTAACACCACATGTGCATTTACAATCTTTTACTGGTTAACTCCTGTGTTTAGTGTTTTTGTCTAGATTTTCGTTGTGTAGCATGAAGGTTTTTGTAATTTACAAACATTTAAAGTTTCAATATCGTCACTTTAAATAGGAGCATTACAAGGGGTACCCATTATTCAATAAAAGTTCATAAACCTACTATAGAAAATATGTTATGAAACTGGCCTTGCCTTATATGAAATGGGTCCCCTACTTGTTTCTTCATATCATTCATTGGCTGAGTTCATAATTTTGCAGCAAATGTCATGACATATAAATAAATCATTGTTATATAATAAATTTTCATCTATCATAAATATTATGTAAATAATTACCATTTAACATAAAGCATGATTTCATTAATTATGTTGCAGATGTTTTTAAAATAATGAGGGACCTACTGTATCACAGTCATATGCTTTATAAATATATTTTGTCATAAGATTGTTTTATAAGTTTTGAGCATAGGTTCTTAAATTGTTGGTTTATTCTTATGAAAATTGTTGAATTCCTTACACATCATAGAAATGCTTGTATCAAGTTGTCTGCTATGTATGTTCAATCCATGTTAGGGTGATTTATAGGGTGGGTGTTCCATATTTGTCCATGTCTCAATTCTTATTTTATATGTTATAATTGAGATTGAAATGTGCATATACTAATAGCAAATTAATTTTTGTGCATGAAAGCAGATGTATTTTCAATAATGCTCATGCTGTAAAAATTAGTGGGTTTTTGTGTCCACAGAGAATTTGCCTTGTATCATTGTGTAATTATGTTCTGTGGAAGAGAGCAATTTATTGTTAAATGTAATGTCACATGTTTGGCACTCATAACGAACATCTGGTTTTGTGCTGGAAGGGAACCTAGTCTTTCAAAACTAAAATATTGGATCTTTCTACACACATCTTGTGATGACTTTGAATAAGAAATTTCTATTTAATTAACGGGTGATGGGAATGAGTGCAAATGTGTTTTGCAAACTTAACGTCCACTTTAGCATTTTGATCATAGGGTTTTATCATGTTCATCTATAAATAGCATTAAAATCATTGGTGAAATGTGATACTGTACAGAGAATTATATTATTTTCATTACAAAGTTACCATTATATTTTAGTTTTCTTCTTTCTTTTTCTTTTACTATTTTAAAGTTACTTACAATCCAGAGGTGGTGAAGGACCTGCTTGCTTTTTTCTTTGTTATACTTCCTGAACAATAAAAATTGAAGTCCTCAGTCATTATGACATAATTTATGTTCAAAATTAATGTATTATTTGTCAGTGTTGATTGTATGTCATATTGTGTACAAATAAATGTCAAATAGCAACAATGTAAGTAATCATTGATAAGATTTTCATATGATTCATTGTAGCATGTTCCTACCAATTTGTATAACAATCATGAAACCTCATTTTCACAGAAATAATTAAGAAAGTAAATATTTTTTTGTAAATTGACAATGTAATTAATGTATTTGACAAAAATGTTAATATGTATATGTTGTTGATATTCTGAGTTATGTTTGATTTCACAAATGAATATAAATATTTTATTCAAGTGCTTCATCAAATCATTATTAAAATATAGTGCTCCAGAAATAATGGAGTCAGTTTTCAGTGCCATATCCTCAGTTACATATAAATGTCATTTAACAACGAAAAGCATATTTGAAGTGTTGAACTTGTTACTATTTTTATCTAATCAAATGTGTTTTCTTCTTTGCGTGACTTTTTACTTCAAAATTTAGTATATATATATATATATATATTTTTAAGTATACAGTGGCATCATTTTCTGTCTCCATTATTCATGGTAAAATAGATTGTTTTGTTTATAATATTTAAGCATTTATTTAAAAAATCTGTCATACTTTAAGCATTCATTTGTTCTCCATATGTGATATATTGTTACTGTTAGTGATATAAATCTGTATATAAGTCCATATATATTCTTCAAAATGGGGAACTGAAGACTGCTTGAAAGAGTTTCATTTTCATATGTAGATCATTGATTCATTGCGAATAAATTTAATGGCATAGTAATCATTTTTTCATTTTTGCATCAAATCCATATTTATCCAATTTAAGACTGAAGTCTGTATCATCTTGTCAGATGATAGTTTCAAAAGTTTCACATAGTGAGCAGAATTTACAGTATGCATTGTTTTTGTACAAAATGTTTAGTGCAATTAATAACACAAGTCATAATTATATTCTTTGTGATTTTTTTTAAAAAAAATAAAGAATAAATACAGAAATTGCATACATATTTTCCTGTGGAGTACTATAATAATGTCCCAATTGTAACCTCTATTTAGAATGTTCATTAACAAATGTGCTTTTTCAGCTATGGACATGTGTTAATGAGATTAAATATTAAATGAGTCATTTAATGCATTTATTAATTTGAAGATCATTATTGAAGTTTTAATCAAGTTCAAAGTTGAGAATGTAATATTGGCTCACAAGTTTTCCATATTTTTTTTTTGTTAAATCTTTAATTAAACATAGTAAAGATTATCTTAACCTGAATGTGAATATAACACAGAAATAAGGAATGTCTGATTAATGCAATTTATAGTTTTATTTTCTATCTTCAGTGTCAACTTCAAATTAGAATCAGAATTTGAAAGTAAATAAATTCAGAAAATCCATAATAAAATTAAGCAAAAACAGAACAAAGTTTTAAGCTGAAGTCCTTCAATTTAGTTTGTGTTGTAAGAGGTACAAATTTGAACAAGTAGTTTCATGTATAAAAACTGCTGTGCTCAGAGCTAGTCTTCCATAGGAAGATATAGTATACTATGCTAAAAGTCAATTAAATAAAATAGTGGTTACCATCTTCTTGTATTCATACACTCGCATATTGTTACTGTATCATATAAATGTTTTACCATCACTATAATTTCATCAGTTACAAGTGTCTCTCTATTATTATTATTATTAAGTGTTCTTCTACTGACTGCCAGGCATTTGGAGTTGGACTGTAAATTTCCATCTCCACCTTACTATGGCCTGAGCTTTCTTTATCATCCAATATATTCATCTTTCCCCTTTTGACTAGCGCTGCAATCTTTTTGACCCACAACCAGGAACTCCATGATGTTTTGTGTAGTAAACAATTTCTCCTTAGGATGTCTTTAATCCAGTCTGCATTTCTCTTAATAACTGCAGTCTCTTCTTAGAACCTCTTCATTTTTTCAATTCTTCTCCAACATCACATTAAAAACTTTCCAATTCTTCTCCCTTCTTTCTCAATGTTCATTTTTGTGATCCATACAAAACCCTGCTCCATTATAAAAGGACAAGAAAAGGTGAACATGAAAATTCATTAATAATTTAAGCTGTACACAAAAGAATTGAATTGTATGCCAGCATTTTCATGGGTGAACAATCCTCAAACTCCTGAAATAATCGTATCAAGAACTGTAAATAAAATCTTATTACCATCTTTGGATTAGATGCTGGCATCTGTAAAATAAAATACGGTTAAGGATTAAGAAAATTTTATATTACAATCTTTGTAGAACAGGTAATTAAAACATTAGCTATCGTGCATGAATGCTAGGAATTCAAACATTCTCAAATAAAGGACACAATTTAATAGTATTGTTGTTTCCAGGTAAAACACACAGCACATGCATTTAAGAGGTAAAAGTAATGTCTACATCACATGTACAGTTTTTATAAAAGTTGAGGTAAACTTCATATGGAAGATTTATTAATTGTAACACCAGTTTCATCTTCACAATACATACATGGTTTGAACTTTGTTGACAGTGGTGGTAGACACACACATTTAACATGATGAATAGTTGTGGGATATGTTATAAATTGTTTGCATTTCTTTACAGTTTTATTTTAATACGTTATTTGTAAAAGCTGGATGTGATATTAAATATGTTTGTAGTTAGGTGTTGTATCTTTGGTGAAATAAACAATGAGTTCTGTTTTTGGCAAGCTATCATCAAGTAAAATGTTTTTTCCTTTTGTCAAATAACTAGCCGAGTGCTTGGCGTTGCCCGGCTGTTTATTTCACTTACATGGCCTTTATGTTATGCAATAAACTTTATACTTGAAAAAATGTAAAATTGTATTAATAACAACATTGGTGAATATTACATTATATAAATTGCGGGCACTGAAGCAAAGCATTGGTGGTGTCAACAAATACAAATTTTACTGTAAATATATTAATTTTTTTGGCACACGCACACTCGAAATAAAGCTGTCTTCGCGCGAAACCCGATTAACAAATAATTCCTGCCGCGTCTAGAGTCCTAACATTAAGATGACACTACCAGAACTATCCTAGACCATGCGCAAGTAATTAAATTTCACTAGTATTTCGCTCGAAATGCGGTAAATGTATTTGGCTTATTGCCCTTTAAACATGTTTGTGTACATTTGTCATAATCTGTCTTCCTCTTTCATTCATAGGTTTAGTTTTGCACAAATGACGCTATCTACAATTTAAGAACTGTTTTAAAAACATCGTTATTTAAATTGAGTACTGTGATTCCTCTCCGAATACAGAACTAATCATTAAGTGGCCAAAGTCACAAAATAGTTTTTCTATGCCCCAACATTCTGAAAACGTCTATTTCTTAATTGAAAATTCTTCTTTCGTATTAGCATTTCACTATTCCTTAACACATTCTGCCAATTTGAATAATTTTACCACATATTTAGAAGGATTGTATAGGCTGTCATCCAAATCTTCAGTGCGAGGAACAAGGAGAACGTCCAAACAACCCATGCGCGCCGTAAGGACTATTTTCAGAGAAGTGCATCTGCACACTATACTATAAACTAGTAAAATAGAATTTAAAATAGTGCATCATTATAATTATAGGCAGGCATATAAAATTAGACATTTGTTATGTCAATTAAGCTGATGACAAATTTAAATCGGTTTGAATATACGTCTTATCATTGCTGGGAGTCCCGCCTCCCTCCGAAGGGTGATGTGGTAAGGTCTGTTATTGATACTCCTGATTTCCATTTATGTGAATTTTAATTTATTTTGGTACATTTATTTCACTAATAATATACCAAAATATTGCACATTTCGGCCAGACATATGCAAAGTGCGCACATTTAATTTTAAAAACTCACGGTGGAAACCGAAGAACTATAAATTGAAGTGGAAATTGAAATATTTTTAAAAAATGTAATGAAAGCTAATCGTGGGATTTGCTTACGTAAATATGCCGGTGGCTTCCAGAAAATAGCGGGCAGCGTCACTTCTTCTTCTGCAACTATCCAAAAGCCAGCCTCCGTCGCCAGCCAGTTGTCGAGTCTCGCTTCGTTGCTGTCGTTCTCAAGTGTCTATGAGACGCCAACTCGCATCCCCATCATGTCCCGTTCTTTTTTACATACACCGTCCCCTGAGTGACGGTCCTTTCTTAACATCAGGGGTGACCATTCACTGCCCAGTGACCACCCGCCGTTTCGTCAAGACAAAAAATACGGTCCTTTCCGCTACCGGCGTATAGCATTGTTTACGCGAGCAAATTCTTTTCAGTTGGTGCTCACTTTCTTTATGCTGGTGTTAAGTCAAATTTTATATATATAATTTTATGTTTCAAATTATGATTGAGGGATATGATCACACCACAGTGACTTCTCGTCAAACTCGAACCCGAGTGCAACCAATTAGAAGAAATAAATATGAATAGAAAGACAACACACAATTACAAAAATAAATTAACGGACGTGCTACAGTCTCGACGGAGTTTGCAGTCATTTACGATAATTCTAAAAAAATGCGAAGAACTGGATGCTGAATTTAAGCCTTCTCGTGTGGCAAGGCAGACCTACAGATCAAATCAACCATCTGAAAAAATAGAAGAATTTTTCAGATTATCTATCTTCATCCTATTATATTATTATATTTATAATCTATCACATTTTCTATGAGAAATCGATTATCTTCAGCACACAAAAAAGCATTTTCACTTATGCAGCTCCACCAAGAAAATATGAGAAAGTAGACAATCTTCAGTTTTAGCCATGGCAGAAGATATACAGAACCTCGACGGTGGTCTTCTACACAGTTTTATTGCAGAGGCTATCACATGGTACGATACATTGAAGACAGATGAAGCGAGTAATACGACCTTGTTGAATACGCAGGTACGATTGCTCAAACCACTCCGTTTTACCCAGTGGTATGCGTGGCAATCTAAATTGGTCTAAATATTCCAGCGACGACATTGTTCGTACATTTAGTACGTTGTGACGTGTCAAGACGTGGAATCGGTTAACGATGGGAGACGCTTGGCTAAGCAGCATGTGCATGCTTAGTGTTCACAGGAAAGGAGTAGAGGAGGACACTGAATCCATTGCAAAGGTGATGAACAAATTTGTACACCAACCTAAACTCCTTTTTTTATTCAAACTGACTTAATAAAAAAATATTCTTAATCTTTTTCTGTGTATTTTCTTTCCTTGCCGGCGCCTATGAAACAACCCAAACACTTCAGATTTCTACTCACTTGCCTAACCACACTTCCATAAATATATTCCATTACTTTCTCAGAATACAATGTCAACCTTTCACATTCTGGAACACAATCGTGATCAAAATTGTCGTTAGCATGAGATTTGAAAACGTGACTTGTCTCCACTACATTCAGCCTTATTTGATGGTTCTATTTGTGTAATTAAACCATTTCTGTATGCTGCTCTGAATTTCAAAGCGAAATGGTTATTTCTGTTTTAATATTTTTATATTATAACACATAAATTTAAAAATGTATTTCTCAATAGCTTCAATATATGTGATACTAAAAGGAAACAAAAATCTATTTTTTCCTTATTTGACGGATGGGGAACAAACATTTAGAATATTTTACACCCAATTTATCTACTGTTCTACTGTTAGTTGAAGCAACATCACATACTGCAGCAAATATGCATATTCCCTTCTCCTCCAGTTTACGCAAATACTGCTGTAGTATATTACATTTAGCATTTTCTGATAAGCCATTCAGAAAACAATATACAACTTCTGTTAGGACAAAGTGACCACATTTTCATTGAGACAAAGCGGGACAAATGGGATGAAATGAGAATTACAATTTAGTAATGCCAATTAATTAACACATTAATTGTAAATTTGAAAATATAAATTGTTTGAGAGAAATATATTCTTACGGCGGTACAGAACACAGCAACAATGTAGCAAGGTATTGTTTCCTTTGTCGGAAGAGGTATGCGCGCTCAAAAATTTGCGACACGGTAGTCAGTTGGCTGGAAGGTTTGGTCAAGTACAGGTCGCATTAAAATATTGAGGAGAGAGTTCACATTATGATATGGGAGAGTTCAGGTCAAGTTGGCTGGAAGTCAAGTATAGGTCGTATTAAAATAGACGAGATATTCTTTTACAAAGTAAAGTTAATTAGAAGCAGTGAGCAGTCAGACACGACAGAAGTTGATCGAGTTGAAATAGACAAGACAATTTCAAATATTCAAAGCAAATTTGCAGAGAAATATCGAGAATTACCAATCAACAGCTTTGATTAGCCCCTGAACATTTTGCTCAAGACGAAATATTCACTTGAGCAGAACTACGAAACCTGCTAAACACAAACAGTTTTTGGTGCACATAGCCGAGCAGAATTAGCAGAGGTCGACCGAGGGAGAGACGAAAAGGAGGTTCATCCTGGTTCCTGATTTTGAACTAAAAATATTAATTTTATAATCTGTGAGTTTTTTTAGAAGCAGTGCAAAACCCCGCCATAGTGTTTCGTCAAGTACAAGGTATCCTGGAATGCTGCCGTGAGTAACAATATAACACAAATAATTATGTAAACCTAATTAAAAGATAGACGTCAGATTTCGTTTTCTTCTTTTGATTAAAAATTGTAAATTAGAATCCATCTTTTTAGTTTAATTTCGTTGACAAGTAAATTTCGTCATCGTTAATTGACGAGTAAATCTTTTCTCTTTTAAATTGGAATTTGTGTTTAAGTTGAGAAATAAATTGATTCGCCATTATCAAACCCAGTAGAGACCCTGAGATATATTTTTAAATTGTGTAATTGTTTTTTTTAACATTGATAATAAATTTGTTTGTTTGTAAATTAAATTCTTTCATTTAAACAAAGCCCACTCATTTTTGTATATTACAAAATGGCTACCACAACGTGGGGAAAATAAAGACCAATCATTTTTTAATATTACAATATTTTATTGTATACATTAATATACTTGTACAAAAATGTATTTATTATTAATTATTGGTAACTATAAAAATATTTGTAAAAAATAATAAATTGAACATCTTGATTTTTAATCAAATTAAATTTTTTATTTTAAAAAAATTATGATTTTCTTTCACGGTCATATTTTTGATCCGAGTGAATACTTTGCAATAGGTTCGGATCATTTATTAAAATGTCGTGAAATATTTCACATGAATTGGTCAAATTATATTTTACATTTAATATAGATTTTTAAGTTTTAATGTTCAACTGCGTTTTTTGAGTTGCCCATATTTTATTGATACTAGAAAAAACACGTTCTGTTGCTGCATTTGTTCCTGGAAGGGAGAGCGCGAATTCTACAATTTTCAAAATATTTTGATAAGGAATTCTGTTTAAAATGAAGGAATAATTCCGTCCATTTTTTGTCTGTTTCCACATTTGCAGACAACCAACATTTAATTTTCCTATCTGTAACATATCTTTTTACCAATGACACCTTATCAAAAAGATCATTTTCGCAAATATTATTTTTCGGAAAATGGTTATAATATATTCAAAAGATTTTTCCACATATTCCAATAAAATCTCCTTTTTTAATGTCACCCAATGAAAATTTTTATTATCTTCCAATTTATTCAAAAATCTTTTGTGCCTCTTTGTCGCTAGATGTTTAGTAATATCGTTTTTTCCACCATGTTAGACCGAAAATTCAGCATTGCATTTATCACACCGTACCTATTGTCTATTTTGTTTTTTTTAATAAATGGAAATTCTCTGCTTAGCTCCTCATTAAATTTGCATTCTCTTTTTTTACTCATATTTATTCAACCGTTACGTTGTGGCGACTATTGCTCTACCGTCGTCAATCAAATAATGAGTAAAACCGAACGTCAAATTGAAAACAACAAACCGCACTGTCTGCACTTATCTGAATTAAGCCGAGACGTAACGACAATGATCGAACACCACCGAGTAAATCTAACTCTAATTTAGTTTACTCTGCATGCATTTTATGTCTTTTTTACTTCTTTATATTCACCATAATACTTAATAAATAATAGGTAATATATTTTTACAGTACATTTAAAATAAGAAATGCAGATATCTTCTAAAAAGCGGGACATTTTTAAAAAATAGGCGGGACGCGGGACAGTCCACCAAAAAGCGGGACTGTGGTCACTTTACGTTAGGAGCAGTTACCCTAAACACTAGTGTCCTCGCATCATTTTTCCAAATCAACACATCCCCTAACATTATTCCCATCCAATACTAAAGATTTGTATAGGTAACTCATCAAACAAGGATAGGACCTGAATTATTCTGTAGCCCTGTCATATCATGACAAAAGTGACAATGCAACAGATGAGATGTGTGCGCTGCTCTCTCTCATGGCAGCTGCGTACAACAATAGTACGAACTGATCGAGCTTAAGTGTTAACATACATTATTAGATTGTGTCGTGTAATTAAGCATTAAATGTGTTTAGCAATCAATTGTGTCAACCACTTCATTATCTACAAACACTGTATAAAACCTCAATTCATAATATGTGAAAACAATATATTTTCATCACAAAACGTAAAAATTTTCAACAACAGTAGCATAAAACAACTGGAATTTTCGGTGAAGTTGACCTTTTAAAAATGGCGGTCAGTATTGTTTGTTGCTGCCACTCAGAGCGCGGTAACGCTGAGATAGACGCTCTATAATATTTATATACCACTTTTATCCCTGCCATAAGAAACAGGCATAACTTTAGACTATACGGGTGTAGTCGGTGCCGTTTTGAAGTGGCTCAGTAGTACGCCAGAGCGATAACAGAGCGTAAGCCTACTTCAATTGGAACAAATCGATCCGCGCGCTCCTCCAAATTTATTAGAATACAATTTGTAAAATCGATATTATAAATACGCGCTAATGAATTGTTTAATTAACAGAAACCATTTTTCACAGAGGCTCTACCCCACGAGCCGCCCCAGAAATATATATATTGTGGTATACAAAATGTTAAGGAATGTTTTCTAGACATATAAATCATAGTTAAAAGGATCAATTTTCTCGTTGGTGACTGAAGAGGCGGTTCTGCGTGACCGCGCTTTTTCAGCTATTCAGCGTTTGCTGGATGTATATATATACCATTGTGAACGAAAAGTAAGGTGAATTTATTTATAAAATATAAATTCTTTATTTATTCTTCCAAATCAATTTCATCCCTTTCAAAGTAATCCCCGTCCAATAAAACGCACTTTTTCCAACGCTTTTCCAGTCCTCGAAACAGTCGGAATAGTCTTTTTCCGGTATAGCCTTCAAGATCTTCTTCGATTCGGTTTTTATCTCCTCAATCGTGTCAAAACAGAGTCCCCGCATTGGCATTTTGAGTTTGCTGAATAGCCAGAAGTCGCATGGAGCCAAATCAGGCGAATACGGTGGCTGCGGAACGATATGAGTCGAGTTTTTGGCAAAAAAGTCGCGAAGAACCAATGCAGTATGACATGGTGCATTATCGTGATGAAGGAACCAAGAGTTGTTCGTCCATAATTCCGACCGTTTCAGCCGAATAGCTTCACACAAACGACGCATAACGCTCAAATAATATTCTTTGTTGACAGTTTGGCCCGGCGGAAGGAATACATAGTGCAACACACCACGATAATCAAAGAAAACTGTCAACATGACCTTGATTTTCGGTCTTGCTTCACCTTTTGCACGATATTCGCTGGATTAGTCGGTGGTTTCAGGGTCCGTAAATCCAAGTCTCGTCTCCAGTAATGATACACTTCAAGTGGTCCTCATAGTCAGACAGCAAAGTTTCACACACATCAACGCGACACTTTTTTTCCAAAAAATTGTGCGACTTCGGCACCAATCGAGACTTGACACGTTTGAGACACAAAACATTCTTCAAAATGGTTTGGGCTGAGTCAAATGATATTTCAACACTATCAGCGAGATCTCTAATTGTCCATCGAAGATTTTCAAGCACCAAATCTTTGACTTTTTGGACGTGGCCCTCGTTGGTAGACGTTGTTGATCGTCCAGAGCGCGGTTCGTCTTCAACGCGTTCTCGGCCGTCTTTGAACTCGTTGTAGCACTTATAAACGTTTTTTTTTTGTGCCATAGTTGATCACCAAAGGCCTTCGCAACATTTTCAACATGTCCGCACAAGAAAATTTGTTCCGCAAACAAAATTTGATGCAAGTTCTTTGCTCAACAAAATCACCCATTGCAAAAATCGAAAAATTCACTTTTGGTTGTTTACAAAAACACGTGTAACTCGGAGATAATTAAATCTTTTAACAAAGAGACGCTTGGAAAATATTATACAGTCCTACCAACCTAGGAAAAAAGAATTACCTGCTTTCCTAATACCCGGGGGTTTTAAATGACAATTTATCCTTATTTTTTGATCACAGTGGTATATGGGAGCGCATGTGAAGCGCTCATATCTTAATATCGCAGTCGTCGTAGCATACCATCGCATCTTATTGTCGTCATCATCGCATTTTATTGTTGTCATTACAATCTCTCTCTCTCTCTCTGAACTGGTGAGTTGCGCAGTTTATACTCTTCTTTCACTGACACAAAATATTAATTACAAAATGCCAACACGTTGCAGCGCCAAATTATGTAGTATTCGAATTTAATTTTTCTACATTTATTTTCAAAAAAATGCCACAGTTTTTAATGAGACTCAAAACTTTATGTCAGCTTACTGGGCCGCTAATAATTATAGTGATTTGAAATTAGCACCAGAACAGTTAGAAAACAAAAAATACTAATTAAATCTACAATAACAAATTATATATAATTGAATCTAAAAAATCTGACGGTAATTATATTTATATAAAAGTTTACAATAAAAGGTTTTTACATACCAGTTTATTTAGAGCTGCTCTGGTATAGTATTAATTGTGTACTTCACAGTTATTTTTCTTTTAATGAAAAATTTAAACAACAGGCCATAACACTGTTGACTACATTGTTTCACTTCACTAAATTGCGGCTCAATGCCCATCTGACGTCTTTCCAACAACTGTTGTTCACGAACTTTACTTCGTCCTACTTATTATCTCTCAGCTTTACTGTAAAAGTACGTAAATACCAAATGTTGAATATGATATTTTTAACCTTTATTCAGAGTATGGGCCACTTAAGAAAAAAAATGAAATTAAAAAAAATATTTGTGGTTAAAATCGGTTATGAGCAATTAAAATAGTTGTTCAACTACATTTCTTTAAGTACTAAAAATATATTTAGCAATTAATGATGCGAACATTACATTCAATGTATGTAGTGTTAACCTTACATGAGGAATATTTAAAAAATAGTCGGGTAGAATGGGCCACGCCAAAATTATTAGGTTTTTAAATTTTAAATTTTTTTTCTTGTTGTTTAATACTCGTATAATTTTATAATGTTTTACAAGTCATTTACACTATCATTTATTTACCTTACAAATACCACAAAAATAAAAAAAAAACAAGTCGTCAATGTCCGCACAGAGTTCATGTGCCCAACCTTCACAATTTTTACTCTGAATCCAGTTTTCTTCATAATTTTCCCTGAATATTATGCATTCCTCATCTACTTTATCTTTAGAAGTGCTTCTTCTTGACGATCATCTTTGGTTTGTTTTTCGAAAATTTTATTTGTTTCCTTATCTGTTTTTCTTTTTGACTATCTTTTCAGTCAACATATTTATTATTGGAGTCGATGTCAATATTTCGCATCAGAAATCTACATTCTTGAATAAGGATACAAAATAGGATAAAGTTCTGTTTTGTGAAACGTATGTCAATGAAATATCTGTGTAAATTCTATGCACAGAATTGGCCATTTTATTTTAAAAGTGAAACATGTTCCTGAAATCAGAATGCAACTTGTAAGTAACGATTTAATGATAAATAATTTTTGTAAACCGTAAATTAAAGATGAAAGGTCAAATTCCGTTTCTAGTAACTTCATTAAATTGTATTTTCTATATTCTGTAAATTCTTCCAATTGTAATTGGATATTAGTTCTTTTAATCTCAGTCGGTAGAGCATCAGATATTGAGTTTTCATTTCATTGTAAAAATAAAAGTATAATTGTCTTAAATGCGACAAATGACAAAAATTAATTGTTTGTAAAAATTTGATATAAATGTGACGTACAGAAATAAAATAGAGATTTAAATTGTATTTTGAGTAAATAAATTTGTTGTTTTATTTAATTTAATAATTTGTTTAATTCAAAAATTCCTGTCTAATTCATAGTATTTTGTGCTCCAATGTGGGCAAATTAATTAGCCTTTTAGTTATAAATAATATTTGGCAACAACTTGAAGCAATTCTTATCATTTGTCGTTTATTTATATTTTGGTGCGACAAAGTTTCACATCTATTAAATATAAAGTCTTTTATTTGGTTATTACATATTTGGCTTCCACGACGTGGAGCAAATTCAGATTGATAAATAAATATATATATCTTTTTTAATTGCTATTTATTTGAATGTTACTATAATTTATATATATATATATACATATTGTAATGCCTTGAGGGAAAGGCATTGTTTCAGATTAATTGTCTTGGCCGTCAGAGGAAATTGTAATGTTTACTTGGGGCAGGTCATGAGAATTCAGAGCAAGGGTGACATCTGCGAGTGGCCTGTCGCAAGATAAATCTGTTAAAGCAGGCATTGTGTCTGATTAATGGCCTGGACAGGTCACTTGTTGACTTAGGATCGGGATGGAGGAGTCAGGGCAAGGAACATGTGCGGGGGCCTGTCACAAAATAAATCTGTTAAAGCAGGCATTGTTTCGGATAATGGCCTGGAGAGTGGAAAAAACATTCTGTAATGTGTTTATTTAGTTTCTTGTGAGCGCTGGTCGTGTGAGGGTGAGAATACAAGTCCAGAGTAATTGAGGTGCAGTTTGGGCCGTCTGGGGAATTTAGAACCGCGCAGGTGTGAGTGAGGGTAAGAAGACAAGTGCAAAGACAAATTAGACCTGTCTCGATTGGCGGCGTCGGGACAAGACAAAGTGGATAGATATTTTCTAGCTAAGAAACAGCAGCTGCAGAATGTAAATCTCGGGATAATGGAGAAATTGTCAACGAGCAGTTGCGACGTAGTTTTGGAACAAAGGAAAAGAGAAGGGACTGTGGTATATAAAGGGAAGATAAGATTTTTGGAAGTTAGTTGAGTTTTGGAGCTAGGAGGTGGAGTTAGTTGAGTCTTGGAGTCAAGAGGGGAGTGAGAGTTGTGGAGGCGTACGGAGAGCACCGAGTATGGAGAAATTTTGCAGACTGCGAGAGAAATAGCAAAATTATTCAACGATAAACATTTTTGTATGCAGAAGTTCAATCTGTTGTAATTTCAAAATTTGACACTGTCTTCGATGGTAAGAGACCAGGACACAGCATCCAGCATCGAGTAGTTTCACCACGAGCAAGTGGGATGTCCTTCACGAACGGAGAATCAGCTATCGTCGAACCAGTAATATGTGTTAGAGTCAGTGTTTAAATGTCCAGTCTATAAAGTGTGTGTGTAATGAACGAGCCAAATGTTCCTGAGTAATCGTAAGTTGAAATTTCGTGGTACTAGTATGTGTAAACGGAATTAAAAGATACAGTCAGATATCGTTCTTTCCTTTTGTGTTAATAAAATAAACTCTTTTAAATTTAGAATCAATCTGGTAGATTAAGTTCGTTAATAAGTTTCGTCGATGTCTAGAAGATTAAATATTTCTGTTTAATTTAAAGATAAATGTTGGGTTCTTCGATTATTTAAGTGTTCTGTCCGTTATCAAACCCAGTAAAGACCCATGAGAGAATGAGATATATGTTTTTTATTAAATTGTATAGGTGGTAAATTTTTTATTAATAAATGTTATTTGTTTTGAAGTCTAGAATTGTTCATTTAAAAGCCCAATATATTTATTAATTACATTTTGCTACAAAAACGTCGCCAAATTATTAAGGTACCCGGTTAATTATTACATGTTGGCTACCACAAAGTGGGGCGAATTAATACGTAACGATAGTTTACTACAATATATATATATTAATAATTAGAATTATATATGAAATAATAGATAATGGCTGGGCACTTTTAAATGAATTATTATTATAACTTTAATGAACAAACAAAATTTATTAACAAAGTTAAAACACATATAAAATGCACAAAATATTTGGGATCTCAGGATCTTGATCTGGGTTTGACAAATGGCTGAATTTATACAATCAAAATTACATTTACCTTTTGTGGAAGTTAATGCGTCTGAAACATAAACGAAATTTGTTGTAGAAGAAATAATACTACAGATTGAATTTAAACAGTTTTAAATTTATCAAGAATTAACGATCTCATTTTATCGATATTTAAATAATTAAAGAACGATCTGACTTTTATCTTTTAAAAGTGGTTTACAAATAATTTCAAAGTATTTCTCTACTTACGGCGCCCAGGTCTCATTTTAGGTTTTTCGTGCACAAAATTTTGGGATATCACTGATTCTAGTATTCACAGACTCTAAATGTCAACAAATTCTAATTGGCTGTTGATTGGTAATTCTCGATGTTTCTCTGCAAATTTCCTTTGAATATTTGAAATTGTCTTGTCTATTTCAACTCGACCAATTTCTGTCGTGTCTGACTGCTCACTGCTTCTACTTGACTTGACTTTTTAAAATAATATCTCGTCTATTTTAATATGACCTGTACTTGACCAAACCTTCCAGCCAACTCTAACTTCTCAATATCTTCCTGCGACCAAACCTTCCTGGTAATGCGACCTGAACTCTACCATATCATAATGTGAACTCAACTCTCTCGTAATTTTGAGCGCGCATTGCTTCTTCAGACAAAGGAAACAATACTTGGCTACATTGTTGCTGTGTTCTGTACCGCCGTCAAGAATAGATTTCTCAAACAATTAATTTTTTTAATTTCTCAATTAATGTCTTAATTAATTGGAATTACTATATATATTGCACTCAGCCAGCACAATCTTCATATCTCCAGAAGGGGACTAAATTAGACCTGTTATTACTTTTCCATTCTGACTCCAGAAAATGTCGTTTTAAGGTAAGTCTGCCACTCTCTCTCTCTCCTTCCAATACAAATGACTTAATTGGTATCACATTATCTTTACTTGTTTTATATAACAGTCGAACTCGGTTTTAACGTCTCCGAAAATTTGAAGACCATTCTCTGGTCCTGAATGGCGACGCCGAGCTTCAATACCAGATAAGCCAACAACCTTTTTTTCTCTTTCCCTTCCATAACAATTGTTTAATTATTTTGGCATTGTTGGTTATTACTCGCTTATATTTATTTATTGAGGTAATCAATTTGAAGAAAACGAAGTCACCACGTTAATGGGTTATTCAAATTTATGAGAATCGAATTTATTTACCTATTGATGATTTGGTAAATTAAATAACTAATAATCAAGAAAATTTTAAATACAGAAACATTTATTACCATTTATATTTAATTAGTTTTTATACGGAAACTTTGAGCTTTAAACCTTCAGGGCCGCTTATCGGGCGTCTGACTAATAGTATCCCGCAATGATATAACCACCTTTAGAAAACAAAATATTACAAAGTATTGAACTGAATTTACTTGAGTATTATTAAAATAAGAAATCTGACAGTACAGAATATTATACAAGGTTTACAATAAATGTTTGTACATACCAAACATCGGAGCAGCTCTCGTGTCACACACACTACACCAATTATTTTATATTTTCGCAATTTATTTAAACAGGCCATATGCGATGAATGCCTAACACCACCGACAAACCTCTGTTGGTCTCCAAATATTTCGACAACAGTGAAAATGCTGACTGCAAGGAAATTTCAATTACACTTTCCAAATAACAGTTCGATTCACCACACTATGAATTCTACCAATAATATCAGTTCAATATCAGCCAGTAAAACTTTCCCTACAATTTACACGTGTCTCCTTCAGTTTCTATTGCGAATAATCTTAATGCTTCTATAGGAGACCTTTTGTTCACCGCTTTAAACATTGCAGACAATAATACCGTCTGAAAACTCCACATTCTTACGGAATGCTGACTGATGCCTACAATACCTGGGCCATAATATTACTCTGACAATACAAATATTAAATAATTTATAAAATCCTTTCATTACATATATTAGTTGTCACTACAATATATATATATATATATATATATATATAACACATGTTAATACGAAAAAAAGACAGCGATCGGTGCCGACTTAGCTGAAATCAGTAGTTGGTCCAGTCCGGCATATGTGGAAGTTCAAATTTTTGAGGGCCTGAGTCCCTTAGGCAGGAAGGAAGGTCTGAACTGCGTGCCGCCGGACACGAATTGATTAATTCAAATAAAAGTGCACCAGCCGTTAGACAGCAACAATCGACACCCATCAAAGCCAGCAACACTTTCTCTCTCTCTCAAGGAAGGGTCACAACAATGAAAAATAAGAAATAACGGAAACCTACGTACACGCATATATACATACATACATACCCAAACTCATACAAACACATAGAATTAAAGGAACGAATAGGATGTTAAAAATTAGAAGAACGTGTAATAGTAATCATTATAACAATCATCATTAATTTATTCTGAAACAAGATTTCAACACATCACAACCATTGACATAATGACCACATAATAAAATTCATTTAGGACGAGTCCAGCACTTTGCCTAGATTGTAATATATGCTGGAAGGAGAGTTTCCAAAGACGGAGTTCAGCATCCGATGAGTTGGAGGCAAGGCTTTAAGAAGGGGCAGTGAGTAGCATTGGTCGAAATTATTGGAGTTTTGACTTTGGGTATGAGCTGCTATATCAAATTGGAGTTTGGAAAGTTTGACAGTGCTGAGGTGGTTAGCAATGCGTTAAGGATGGGGTCTTTTGGTTTGTTCGATATAGAAAGCAGAAAAGAGTTTGCAATTAATGTGATAGATAATGTGGGAGGAGAGGCAGACAATGTTTTTATTTTATTTTATAGGTGGCTAAATATATTGTAACATTACAACGTGTAGAGTGTAGTGTAGAGCCAAACCGAATATGACAGCGGACGAACGCAAGGCCATCCAACGTCTACGGGAGTTAGAAGGTATCGTAATCATGCCAGCCGACAAAGGAAACGCCACAGTGGTTATGACATCGGCGGACTGTACAAAAAAGATGAACACACTGCTGGAGGACCCGACCTATCGCAAGCTAGCCCGAGATCCTACAGCCTCCATTGTCCGACAGACAAATGCACTGCTGAAGAGTTTAGGGATTCCAGTTGAAACAGCGAGAAGACTACGTCCATCTGCACCAGCCCCGCCGAGGATATACGGGCTGCCAAATATACACAAACCCGACGTACCCATGAGACCGATCGTTAGCGCCATAGGGTCCCCGACTTATAAACTCGCAAGATATCTGACGGGAATTTTACGAACATTCGTCGGAAAATGTGAACACCACATTAGAAATTCAACGGAATTCGTACGGACACGACAAGACATATGCATCAGACCAGAAGACATCATGGTTAGTTTCGACGTCATCAGTCTATTCACAAGGGTCCCAGTGAATGAAACATTACAACTATTGGAGAACCACTTTACACCCGAATTGACGAAACTATTCAAACACGTACTGACGACAACCTATTTCCTATATCAAAAAGAATACTACGAACAAATGGACGATGTAGCCATGGGGTCGCCACTTTCGCCTGCTAGTGCAAACTACTACATGGAGTACTTCGAAGAGATAGCTCTGGAGCAGGCTCCACTAAAACCATCCCGGTTTTACCGCTACGTCGATGATACTTTCGTCATATGGCCTCATGGAAAATAAAAGTTGTCCATGTTTCTCGATCACATGAACAACATTCACCCAAACATTCAGTTCACAGTGGAAGTAGAAAAGGACGGGACGCTCCCATTTTTGGACGTACTGGTATATAGAAAACCACATGGAAAACTAGGCCACAAGGTATATCGCAAACCGATGCACACCGACATGTATCGACATGCCGACAGCTATCACCACCCAGCACAGAAATCCACAGTGATGAGTACCCTGGTATTCAGGGCCCGCAGTGTTTCCGATGGGGAGAACCTGCCGGCAGAGATCCACCATCTGAAGAATACGTTTAAGGCCAACGGGTACTCAGACTTTCTAATTAACAAGGCTATAAAGGGGAAGAAGAAGAAGAAAACCAGCAGCCAACGGAGGAAAAAACGGCGTTTCTCCTCTTCGCTGGGAATACCACGGCCAAGATCAGCAGAATGCTGTCAAAATTCCACATAAAAACCGTTTTTCTACCGCAAAGAAAAACCAGAAGTTTTCTGCCACCAATCAAAGACAGTCTTGGACTCAGAACACCCGGGGTGTATTCCGTTCCCTGCCCATGCGGCTCAAAATACATCGGGCAAACGATCCGAACCATAAACGAAAGAACGACGGAACACCAGAGGTCGATAAGACTAAAGCAACCTACAAAATCCGCGGTCGCCGAGCATGCCATTACGACGGGCCACAAGTTAGACTTCGAAAAAACAATTAAACTAGCCCACCCAGCAGACTACTGGAACTGTGTCCTCCGAGAGGCAATAGAGATACGTCTTCAAGACAATCTACTAAATAGGGACTTAGGCTACCACCTTAGTCGAGCCTGGAGTCCTCTATTCATGGGTATGCGTCGGCAACAGGCTCACAACGCGAGGCGGCTGAGGGATGAAGGCAACTCGCCAAGATCTACGAGGGACGCGGCAACCGAAGCTAAAGCTCAACAGTCCGCGTTACCGGCAACGGAGCGACGGGACCACGGAGCAGCATGACACATCAACGACTGGGACAACAACCAATCGGAGACGACCGCATGACTCTGGACCCCCTCCACCGAACGTCCCAACCAATGGCCATATAAAAGGGCGGTACTACCCCAACTCTGCACTTCGCTAGAAGATGATAACGATGAATGTTATAGAAACGTCGCGAGCATTCGACAATCTTACCCGGCTGGAATCCAGAGAGAATTTCATCCAAAACAAAATGAGGTTTGCACAAGCGGTCCGAAGGTGTACTCAAATGGTTTGATGAGATCAATACACCTTTAGCAACCAACAGACGACGCGAAGTCACTATCGCAGACTGTGAAACAAAAATTACCTTTAATATAACTAAGAAAGACCTTCGTACAGACTAACTTAAAACAGAGAAACAAAACCTAAGAAAATTTGAATTTAGAAGCGCCGTACTTTTCGAGGCGGATTAGTTTCTTTTTCTAACTGCGAATAAGTTAAAACTCAATTACCTTTTCTTCGCGAACCAGACATTGTCTCGTACGTATTGTTACCTAAAGAAAATGCAATGAAGCTATGTTACATTATTTATAAAGCAGTTAAGGAAATGTGATAAAAATTTACTTATTTGGACATAACGAAGGATAAAGAGTCGTTGACTTGCCTTAAATAACAGTTTGTAACATTAGGATGTAAAGCAACATGCCAAATTTTTTAAGGACTAGGCACCCTTCCTCAAGGCAGTAGGACTGAATGCTGGGCTGATCAGCCACAAAGTATTTTTTTTATGGAGATAATCTACATAGAATTTAGAGTGGTCAGATCTACAAACTGCTGAATGAGGGATGGATTGCTAATGCTACTTTACCAACATTAAGAAACTACAGGAACAGTCCATTTATCTCCTGATGGAGAATACCATCTCCAAATAATTTAGAAACATGTCACATAAGACAGTCTTCATTATTAGGTAAGATATGGTTCTCTCTATATATTTTTTTTCCTGTCTGATTTCCCACTTAATCTCATCAAAGATGAATTCAGCTTTTACTTCTAAAATTTGAAAAGCACAAAACCTTAAAAAATTGTGTACTCTGTCCAAATGAAAATCAATCTTACTCTCACACAAGTCATAAGTTTGCACTCTTTCCTCTCCACATAAATTATTCTGATACACTAGATTATCCTTATTTTATTTGATTGATATGACAATGA
Organism: Zhengitettix transpicula; assembly: GCA_037074705.1. Taxonomy (NCBI): domain Eukaryota; kingdom Metazoa; phylum Arthropoda; class Insecta; order Orthoptera; family Tetrigidae; genus Zhengitettix; species Zhengitettix transpicula. The sequence continues at coordinate 306,555 of CM073590.1, forward strand.
AAGAGGGATAGCAAGTTAATAGCTTACTGGAACTCATGAGCAGTGTTATGTGGGACAGTAAAGTTCCTCCTGAGAAACTACTTTTAAATATGCAGATAGATGACACACATCATGATGGCAGACTGCACAGCTTTTAATTCAACGTGTTATCTAAGGAATAACTAAATTAAGTGATTTCCATGGGATGAGCCTTTAAAAATTAATTGAACGGGTGAATATAAAACTAGTAGCTTGGTGAAGAACATCCGAGCAAATCTATTAAGTAATATATATTTACACACCCAATAAGGTAATTAAAGCTTTTATAACCAACCCTGATAGAATAAACCACAATTAGTGAATAAATAAGCAGTACACTCAATGTCAAAAAATTTACTAATCAATTAAAGCAAAAAATCATTTTCATTACATTTAATCCACAATTTTGGGACTTCTTCAGGTAATGTAGTTTTGAATGTATGCATATTCATATATATATATATATTTATTAACTGAAGTCCCAAAATTGTGGACCAAACTTATTGGAACAATTTTTTGGTTTAATTAATTGATAAATTTTTCTTACATATTGGCTGTATTTATTAATATTTATCAGATTATATTAAATATTAAAACACGAGTAGGTTGGAATACTTACGTCAACAAAGAAGCATAATTACACAAATATGTTTGGTTCTAAAGAATGGGCATTAGGCAAAACATCAAAATAATAGTGATAGCAAAATGTGAATTACATTGAGGTGAAAAATAATTATGCTCTTATTGTGGTAGATATTTAAACTGCTCCGTCCTTTTAAATATGCAGATCCATAAGAATGTTGAACTTTCCAGTTTCTCAAAGAACAACAGTTTTATTTCATTGCATATGAAGTTCCAATGAACACTAGATAATGAACATTTTCAATTAGTTACTTGAAGTAATACTTCTTGAAAGATAATTGCAATAACAGGTGTAAAATTTACTACATAAAATATGTAATTGTTGGTATGAAATTTAAGTCAGTCTTTTGTTTACTTCATGAAACAAAGATATATTGTATCAGGAAAATATTAGTAGTCAAGAAATAAATACTCCCATTATATAAATATCTAATATGTATACTGTAATTCTTTTAAATGAAAAAAGTATTAACTACTGGAACTGTCGTAGTTTATTTGTAAACTATAAATTATAATTGCAGGATTGGATTAGAGAATTTTTAATATATCTATTAAGATATTGCAAGATCAACAAGTATGAATAATTACTGCAGTAAATATCACAGTGGAAGGACATTAATCCTTCAGAAGTAAGACTTTACAATCCAATTTCAATTTAATTGCCTTCAAATGCATTTATTACATAATTACTTCAAGATATTTCCTGTGCCATTTTAGATAAAATGTTAACTGTTAAATACACAATATTTACAGGCATTGACTATGAAATAATAAATTCCACTTCAATTTAAATAAGTCAGCAAATCCTCAAAATTTGCAGTTCCAAATTTTTCAGTTAACTAAATCTAATACAATAAATATTTATATAAAAGACATATTCAACATTTACATACAAATATTATTTGTAATCCTTTAAACCAGCATAACAGCATGGTGAAGCTTAACAGCTGTAACATCACATAACCGATCAGTTTCAATACATTAATTCTAGTATTGTGGTTCCTTCACAGAACTTATGTGGCATACATACTGGCACCCAACAACTTCTTACAACAGCAATCACAGTACTTTGTTGATATTAAAAAAACATTCCCACACTGTATATTCTTTATTACCTGTTTGAAGACAAAAAAAAGACGTTCTTTATCTGAATAAAATTGACAGTTAGATGATGTGAATGTGAATGCAAATCAAACAAAGATGGAAAAAAAATCTTAACTAGTAACAAATATCAACAGTATGTATGCCTGTTTAACAGAAAATAAAGGAATACATTTAAAGACAAGGTGCACAATCAATCAGATCTTAAGTAAAATAAATTCAAATGAAGTATATTAATGCCTGTATCATTTACACAAAAGTTTGGTTCAAATAATCCACAATTGTGAGCACCCTGTCATCAAATTGTAATGTGTGTTTGACAAAATTATAGCATTCACTTTGTTGGTATATATTTCAACTTGTCTAAATAATTTATCACTGCTTTATTTTTTTACCCACATTTATCACTCGCCAACTTCAAGTACACACACAACACACAAATAACAAGCTATATTACAAGAGGCGACAAAAGTTGGTCAGACTGAAGGACTTTACATATTGATTGTGATTTTTTAGTCAAATGAGGTAATCTTAATGAAATATAATAATTAATAATTACACAAAGTTAATTATTTGAAATATATATATATATAACCATACATTACAACAAAATTCCCCTGTAAATAGTATAACATTTAGTTCTGTAGAGTAAATACATATCACTTCAACAATATTTCAAAAGCTTGATTATACAAGAATAGACAATCAAGCATACTAGCAATATTGATATTTGTTAAAGCTACACTTTCTAATTGCTAGTAAAACAAATAATATTTTTCACTGTTTTCCTATGCCCTCAGGTATGCTATCCTTGACATGTGTGTACTCCTGTAACAGTCTTACCAACTTTTGATTGGTTTTGTACAAGGATGCCATAAGTAATAAAAATAAGTGTTTTATGGGAAGGGATAAAAGGTGGCATGGAGGAAGGGACGAAATGAAAGGTTTTAATTTCTATAATATAGGACTAGAAAGCAATAACTGGCGTAGTGTTAGTGGGGAGGGGGTGGCTCCGTGGACTGATTCCTACTCTCAAAAGGACGAACGGGTTTCCTACGAGTTGGTCCAGGTGAGCCTCTAACTGGAGGTGCCACTTCTCTGATGGTTCCAGTACCTGTCAGTACACGACAAGCAGTTGGTTGAATCTGTACTCTATGTTGAACAACAGACAGGGGCTGGTGCGACTGAAGCTGTTGTGGTCTAGTTACAGGTACAGGAGACCTTGGAGAGCGTTTTGGAGCTTGCGCACTACCCTTCTGGTGAGGCTGCAGAGGCTGTTGAATTGCCTGCTGTTGTTGTTGCTGCTGATGGCAACTTGCAACTACAGCACTGCTAGTTGAAGGGGCAGTACTATGAACTTGTTGGTTTATTCCTTCACTGCTTGGACTGCTAGATTCTTCACATTCCTTTTGACCACCGGTACTTTCTTCACTAGGACCTTCTAATGTTAAAGCTGAAGTCTCATCAACTAAAGATGATAGAACAACTTCTTGAACAAAAAGACTTCTATTGGCTCGTTCTTGTTCTAAAGATTGAAGCTCTGCATCAGTCATTCGATTAATAAACCACCTGTACAAAAAATAAGAAAGATGAACATATTTAAAATTACCAACTTACTATTTAACATATTTTGAAAATAAGAAAATACAAGTAATGTGGAAAACAAAAACAATTAATCAAATAAAAGAGCAGTTGGTTGCAGGGCCAATGCAAATCATTGGTATTATGATACTTATAGACAATTAGCCTCAAAATTGATATTTTTTCAAACATTGCTCAATTGCATCTCTATAATACCTAAACCAATAATGCACTATTGAAAAAACACTATTGAATGGCAAGAAAAAATATATTATTACACACTATTTTAAAGGAACAGAACACCACTGAAACATTGTAGAATTATAAATATTTAAACCAGTTAGAAACCAAAAATTGTTTTATTCATAATTAAGACCAGGAAAATCATCAGTCTCTTGAATATTTGTTACATTGGATAAAGAAATGAGAATTTGGCAAATCTTTCTTTCAGCTATTTCACAAAAATTGACTATTCCCAGATAAATTACATTCAAATACTTTCAATCTGATAATACCTTACAAAATAATTAATGCAAATTTAGAAATCTTCACTTACAATCTGGGCCATAATTAAGGATTTGCTAAATTTACTTCACAATTACCTTTATCTGTTTAATTGAACATGCATTTAATATAGTAGAAGCATGAAAATTGAGATAGAATAATTAATCGCTTAATATCACACTTTTAATATGTTAGAATAGCCAATACATACTGACAAAAGTGATGTTCAAAGTGAATGCATAAACTTTAATAAACCTTCATACTATGTTTCAATCAACATCAGTGAATAAAACATCCGTAGAAACTCAGAGGTTGAATTGGACACCTGATGAAAATCCAAATGTTAATTTAAACATAGTATCAAATTATCAAGGTTTACCCATTCACTTAAATATCATTTTTGTCAGTAGTGGATATCTGAACATAAAGAGATAAATTCATTGAAACATTTGATTGAAAAGTGATCTTCAAAAGAAAAACTTCATTGTTATTAACAAATGAATATATAAAAATGTCTATTAAATAAAGTATTCAATTAACAGAAAAAAATTAAAGAGAGAAAAGAATACCACAACTTTCTCCAATTCTTGCTGCTCTCATTAAGTGATTCAAAATATTAAGAGCTGTAAGAACAATATACTGCACAAACCAGGTGATAGACTCAAAAGCTTTTGAGTTCATCACCTAGTTTGTATAACTTGATTTTGTTTTTATATATGCTTACAACACTCATTTCTCCAAAAGTGTGCAATGTACTAAGAAATATCAAGACACAATCTTCATATATTTTTAACAAATTTTAAAATTATATGTGAATATCATTTCTACAATAAAGTTGCAATTGTTCTACTTTTTATTATTCAACTAGACTAATCTTTAAGAGAATTACATTGTTTGGAATAACAGTAGAACTGAATTTTATGAAATTTAGTAGGTAAATCTTCTTTGGTCCTGTTTAAGAAAATAATTTAAATAAATTTAAATAATTCACCACTTAATCCTGAAATTTGTGGTCCAAAAATTGTGATATTTTTAAATTAACCTCAATATATGGTTCTTTACGTTCATATGTAAACAATTCCAGGTCCATAAAGGCTTTCAAAGTTAAATTTTTTAAAGAATCAGTTTGAAAGTAAGTAATTCATAATGATTTAAGAATAGCAAAAGGGACATCTTTATGCTATATACATAATAAAGATAAAATATTTTAATGACCGTTAAAGCTATGCAGTTGTTTTTAGAAAGTTGCTGGGTTTGTTGTATTGACATAATGCTTCATGTTTCCATGTTCCTCCTACCCAATATTAAAAATAATAGCTCAGTTTTAAGTATATCACGCATATTGGTGTTCCAGAAGATCTATCTCAATGACAGAATTTTGTAGAGAGTGACCCAAATTACTTTTCACATTGTGTGAAATTCCTTATATTATTAAGTATGTCAGTGCAGCATAACATTTAAAACCTCATGCTCCCATTATGCCATCCATGAGTGAAATTTTTTATAGTATTTCTCTATATTTTAATTTATTTTCACAAGAAACTTTTCACTGTTATTAAATAATTCACTAATAATATAATTTTTTTAAAATCATAGCCTTTTTAAAAGTACTTCAACACCAGAAATATGTAAATAAGAAACAACATGAAATGATAAAATGATGTGATAAAAAATGATAAATCTGTCTCCCCCCAATATATGATTTGGTCAAAATAAAACACTCCGAAAGAGCGAAAGTATCGTTATCATATTTTACTAGTTCTAACTCAGTGAATCATTAATTTTTCAACTAAATAAAACATTTCTACACTTGCATTCCTTACATATTTAGGAATAGACTGTGCCCTCTGAAGTTCTATTTGATATAGACCACAAGGGTAGTCCCAGAAGTACCTGACCTGAAATATACAGGGTGGGTTAATTCAAAAAACAAAAGTGGACTAAAGAACCAACCATACATAGTTTTAGGTGAAAGCTTGAAAATGTTACATTTGTTTGATAGCTATAAATATAGAATGCTATCAGTAAACTTGTAAAAATAGAAAAAATTGGTCCTTGGTATGTGATACTATACATTCCTTTTAATACCAAAGCTCTGGGACAATCTACTACTTTGTTTACAACTGTAAGATATTGTATACCAGAGTTTAAACGACGAGCTGCTAAGATGAACATTGCAGTGGTTGATCATACAAGTCACCACACTAGACATGGTGATGAAAGTCCACAAAATGGCATTGGATGACTGTTGACTGAAAGAATGTGAGCTTGCAGACAGGGTATGCATTTAAAAAGTGCAGTATATAGCATATTGACTAGAAATTTGGATGTGAGAAAGCTGATGGGTGGGTACCATGTTTGTTTATAATGGAACAAAAACACTGTCATGAAAATGTTTCAATTGAGTGTTTGGCGATGTTTCACAGTAAAAAAGTAGAGTTTCTGCATTGATTCATAGTAACGGATAAAGCATGGATCCATCACTTCACATTTGAGATGTAGGAACAGTCAAAACAATGGACTGAAAGAGGAGAAATGGTTCCAAAAAATGCAAAGACAGTTCCATCTTCTGGAAAGGTCACAGCATCAGTTTTTGGGGATGTGCGTGGAACAATTTTAATTGATTATCTTCAAAAAGAAAAAAAACAATCACTAGCAAGTATTATGCAAACTTATTACAATTCATGTGTGATGAATTTAAGAAAAAACTTCCTCATTTGGCAAAAAAAGAAAGTGTTGTTTCATCATGGCAATGCAACAGTTAACACATTTATCACTGCAATGGCCAAAATCAATGGAGTTAAAGTTAAAATTGCTTTCTCTCATGCCCTAATTAGCTCCCTTCAATTATTTTATTTCTTATAAACTTGAAAAAAACTCTACATTACTAATATTACTAAGAACAATGAAGAAGCGGGTTCTGTAGGTAATTGATATTTTGAGAACCTCGATGGTTCTTACATAAAACAGGGTATTGAACATCAGTTTAAAAAAGGAGACTACATTGATAAATAAATGTTTTTTCCCAATTTTTTTGTTTTCTTTGTTATGTTGGGTACTTCTGTTCCTACCTTCATAAATCATACAGGAAGGGAGGGGGTGGGGATTTCTTCATTTTTATATAATATAAAAATGAATTTTCAATTTTTAATCCTATTTGAGTTGGTAGATTTATGTGTAATATTTTTTAGAATTATTTTAGAAAGGACAGTATTGCATTACCTAGATAATAAAAATTGAGAATTATTTTGTGAATTTTGTGACTTGTTTTCCAATGGAGCTGAATTGTGGTTGACAGTAGCAGTTGTTGTAGCAGATGTTGAAGTCCCAGCACCAGATGTGTTCGCTGATGAAGCAGTTTGTGTCTGACGACGTGGAAGGCGTTCGAGTTGTTGTCTTGCAGCCTACAACAGATTAAGAATCGACACAAGTTCAACTGCCCATTAAAATGAGGGAATGTTAACTACCTATAAAAAATGTGTGTGCTTTAGAATTTTAAAATTTCTTTGACTTAAAATTTACAAGGAGTAAACTCTTATTTGCCTAAGGTTAAAATAAAGGTAATTTTGAATTAAATAATGTTCATAATTACTTCACGAGTTGCTAAAAACAATTTGGATCTGTTAATTCATCTGCCTATGGTACACATTAAAATTAAATGTATAGGAACAGAATGCTGCATTTAATAAATTTGTAAAACATGAGAACATAGATGGATCATATTATGTTAAAAATGTAGGTAAATATGTGCATATGAGAAATTTGGTACATATGACAAATAATGGATTTGTGCAGATATACCACTAAAATAGGAGAAAACAAAAAAAAGCTAGAATTTGGCTTTTAGTACATGCCTCATTTTGTCAAACAACCATACAATTTCTCTCTCAAGACCACACCATGAACCACTTTTCAACAAAAACAATCAACAATATATAAATTTAACCAGGTGCCACCAGCCACACAAAAATTTCTCCCATATAGTTAGCCTCTCATGGGGATTATAAAAGCAGGGTATAAAAGTATAAAGAAAATCCATGGTGATTATAATTCAATTTTAATAGCATTAAACCTTAAAAATATGGCAGCATAATCCATAGAAATGTTGTGTTTTAATTCCTCATTGACCCGAGTGCAAATCTGAGAACTGTTTATGTAGTTTTAAACCTTTTTGAAATTGTGAATTGAGCTGATTAATAAACTATTAAAAATTAACTGATTAACTCATTTAAAAATTATGCAATATAAACCAATGTTTATAAAAATTGCAACTCAATGAAAGACTCCTCTAAATTTAATGTACAAACAACCTGTGTTGATGTAAATACACAATTAAAATTACAAAGCAATAAAACAATATTACATGTAGAAAACCAATATTTGGGAAAGCCAAGATGCACTGCAGTCACTATACAACATGGCACAGAATCTGACAAAAGACTAAGAGGGTTTTCATATTGGCCAATAGCAGTTCATGTGGAGCACAACAGCAGTGATGCAAGTTTGGAAGCAGTGTGCTCAAGAGAACCAGAAAGCTTGAAAAATCCGGAGGTCCATGCCAAAAAGTGACATCAGCACTTGATGATAAACACCTGGTTCACATGGCGGCGACAGACTAGTCAACTTAATCTTTACAGTTGGCAGAATGTTGCTGCACTCCTACAGGTGTATAATTTTGTGCTTCAACAATTTGTCAGTGTTTGTTGCACTGTGGACTGTGTGTTCCTTTATAGAGGATTCCTCTGACACAAAACCACCAGCACCTGCATCTCCAATAGGCTCACTTATGAACAAGGAGATTAGCATGCAGGTTGGAAAAAAGTGGTTTTTCCTGATAAATCCCACTTCAATATATGGTATAGTGAGGGCTTCATTTGTGTTAGATGCCACCTTCCAGAGTAGTTATCCAACATCATTGTGGACAAACCACCTGCGTTATGACCTCGGGTGAGATTGCATGTTGAACAGAAATGCTGGAGGCTGAAGTCGTACCTTTCCTTCAGGCCAATACTGGAGCTGTATTTCAACAGGACAATGCCTGCCCACCTAATACTAGGGATGTTCTAGATTTGTTTTCAACACAAGAGATACGGATTCTTCCTTGGCTTGCTTACTTGCTGGAAAAGTCACCAATTGAACATGTATGGGATTTGTTTGGCATCTAATTCGTGATCCTTATCCCATAGCTACTACAGATTAACTACAGATTTCCATACTAGCAATCAGGAATTTTCTTTCTAAGGCAAACATTCAAAATCTATTTAAATTCAATGACATGTTGTATAGCAGCACTTATTGCAGCGTGTTGTGGCTTCACCAAATACTGATTTTTGATATAATATTGAGTTTTGCTTTGTAATTTTAATTGCTTATTTGTATCAAGACAGGTTGTTTGTACGTTAAATTTCATTCAATTCATAGGAGTGGTGTCACAAATTTGAGTTAATCATAATTATTTTTTGTTACTTTGAATAACTAAATACTAATATTAAAAAAATAATAAAGAGTTGCCATACCCTCACCTGCTGTCTCTCAAGCTGAAGTTGCATCTGAAGTTGTTGGAGCTGAGATGGAGTTGAACCAGGCCCTGCAGCTGATCTCCGAACGCCAGACAACTGGGACAATAATTCTGCTATAGGATCTACCCCCTCTCGACTTGAAGGGGAAAGAGACGACAAACCACCTGAGGAACTGTAAAATATGGTTTATATTAAACTAAATTGATCAAAGTGCTACAACATAAAATGAATATCTATTGATATTTAGCTTCCTATAAAAAAAAATTAATAAATATATGGTCATAAAAGGTTTATTGATAACAATGTAAGTAATGCAATTAGAACAATATATCACTAAGTTTCATCCCTAATTTGGGGCTTCATTAGGTTAATAATAAAAAGGTGATACCTTAATTAATATAATCTAAAATTTCTTCATATATAAGGATAGAAATAAATAGGTGAAATTGGAGGAATATGCTTTATGGGAATTCATATGCTCAGGTGTAGAATCATGCACAAAGGAAAGCATATCAAAGCATGGAGAAGGAAGGAAAGACTGAAAATATTTGACCTACACATACTTAACCTACATAATCTGCTCAGTACACAGACTCCTTAACCATCTCAGCCATCAGGTCAAGTTCCTGATCAGGCAAATATAGACAGTCATATTATGAATAAATGTTTATTTAGAGGAGGAACACACATAGTACAGGGAATTAAGAATTAGGAGTATCCAATAAGGATTAAATGCAATGTTAGGAAATTAATTTGTTGGCGAAGTCACACTGGATCTCAGATAGAAATAAATAGAAGATTGGAATACGCTTTATGTGAAAGCATATGGTAAGGCATAGAATTACGTACTTAGAAAAGCATATGGTTCTAATCAAAAAGGAAGTAAGAAGAAGGAAAGATTGAAAATATTCGGTATTTTGCTCATTACATAGTACTCCGTTACACTTAAAGAAAATGTGATGAGGTCAAATTACAATGAGAAGACTAAATTTAAGAGAGGTTTACTTGAATGAATTTTTATTTATAATTAAATGAATTATGCAATCAACAAATGGTGTGATGTAGGTATTCGTTATGAAAACGTTTTAAATTTGTTAAGTAAAAAATGTGAGCTATATAATAAATGTACATAAAACAAGGAATTAAATGTTGAATAATAGACTTTTACAAAAAAAACTTGAACTTTTATATATATATAAGGTTGGTAGTAATGTATAGATGTCACCAGTGGCGGTGCATATGTGCTACAATACATAAATTAATTTAGCAAGAAATAATTTTTGTTAATTGTAATAAATGTAACATATTATGGGTCTGTTAGTGTGTTGATAACACTGTCACTTTTGTAATATTAATATTTTATGTAGCTATCCTCGTAAAAATGGTTGCTTGGGATGATGTAGCACATAACTTCAATAAGTCACTGATTTTTAGTGAGATGTTGATTTCTTACATAAATAAATAATCAATTTTTTAATGTTTCATATGCAGCATGAAGAAACACAGGTATGAATCATTAAATTAATTCAATTGGATAGGGGTCAATCCATACGAAATCAACCAATAAAAAAATAATTAGTTGCTTGAATATTTTCATTTATTTTTACACATGGATTTTCCATTTATGTATATATGGGAGTACAAAATGATATTTTTTATTTTGGATTTTAGTGGGCATTTAGTTTATGCGGGTAGGCAGTTTTTGGCATTTTCAAGGTTAGCGATAGGTTAAATAACTTATTTGTTTATCGATATATCATCTTGAAATGAAAACCATCTATAATCATGTTATGAACAAAAAATAATGTTAAGTTGTAAGGAAATAACTTAACTAGAAAAATGTTTCAATTATTTTAAAATTATTTTCCCAAAGAAGGCATTACAACACAACTTTAATGTCTCTCCCCTTAAAAATATAATCGTGGACAAGGGTTAAAAACAATTTGACACCTTTTAAATGGCTCATTTAGGTTTTACAGGCCTTCAAATATTGCAATTTGTCCAAAATTGCCAAGTTACAAACGGGTATATTTCATAAAAGACTCAATAAAAAAATTTGAAATTTTCACAAAATGCACTGGAAATAAAAATGCAAAATTTAATCATTGTGTTTTAATCAGAAGTATTTTTTTTAATTGAGGAATAAAGCAAAAATACACAGAAGCCTTAATGTTAAAACACACAGCAAAAACTGAGAAAAGATTACTAACAACTTGATAGACTCGTATACTTGAATTTAATGTTTAAAATAAACCTTAAAAACTACAAACATTTTGGGTCATTTATACAAGAAAAATTATTGCAGTCTGCAGCCGACCGGTGCATAGTATCCTTCCTAAAGGAGGCTGAGAGCCTCTGAAAAATTGATGACCTACCTTCGGTTCCCTATGACCACACCGTACTTCACAACCTATCTCTCTGTCCTCTCCATACCAATATTGCAATTACATATATATATATATATATATATATATATATTGGTATGGAAAGGATAGAGAGATAGGTTGTGGCTTACCTGAAAGTGAAGTACGGTGTCGCCATGAGGAACTGAAGGTTGTTCTTCAAATTTTCGGAGGCTCTCAGCCTCCTTCTTCAGGAAGGAGTGTTACACCATTCCGTGCACCGGCCGGCTCCTTCCTGAAGAAGGAGGCTGAGAGCCTCCGAAAATTTGAAGAACAACCTTCAGTTCCTCATGGCGACACCGTACTTCACTTTCAGGTAAGCCACAACCTATCTCTCTATCCTTTCCATACCAATATTTTTGACAATGTCACATTCTCACTATTACAATATATATATATATATATATATATATATATATATATATATATATATATAAATATATAAAGTGATGAAGTCACTTTGGATAGTTAGTAAAGTTTGAAATATGGGAATACACTCTAAAGAAAGCATATGGTTGGGCATAGAAATCTGCATTAGATTACCTGAAATGCATATTTGATCTCCTGGCACGAGGACCACCTACTCCCCGAGATGTATGAGGAATTCTTCGTACCCCATGTCTTGATGCAGTTGGTTCATCGTAAGAGAGTTAAGAACAACATTCCAGTTGTTTAAAATGTAACAAATAATATTAGTCACAGAATAGGTTTTTAATCAAAATTCTAATCTTGCATATTAGTAGTTTAGTGACAAGGATAATAAATAAATATATAAAATTGAGAGAATTCACATTTAGATTCACGTTACAGTCTTGAAACCAAACTTTTAATAAAAATTATTAATAATATGGAAAAGGATCAAAATAAACAGTAAATATAGAAAGATTACGAGTTCACTAAAAATGGAACTACAAAATCGACTTAATTGAGAGTCTTGTTGTAACAATGCATTACCTCAATAATGAAGTAAATATAAGAAGAAATACTAATTAAATAAGTAAATAGTCAAATAGCAGACAAAAATATTTAGCACTTTTTCTGTTATTTGGCTTCTTTATCTAACTTTTGATAGTTCTATACAATATAAAATCACATGAACAAATATATTGGACAACAATAATATAAAAATTAGAGAAACTTAAGAAAACAAATAGTTTTATTTGTATACAATAAAATTCTTCATGCAAATAATTTATGTAAATTATTTGCAAAATTACATTATTAACATAAGTGCCAAGTTCTTAGGCTAATTATGTAGAGAATTTTAATTGTATATACTGTAAACTTTATGTAACAACAAATAATCTTCAGATAAAAGTTTTGTCCAATAAAAAAATAATTGTAAATCATTGTATAATGGATCAACAAAATCTCCGCAATCCTGTTTTTATGGAAAAATATATAACTTGTTACTGAAAAACTAACATAATTATTATACATATGTATTTTTTGCATTTATTGAGCGATAGTTGCACATTCTGATTAGTAGTAGCAAAGTATGTACACATGTTTACTTTTCATATGACTAGAGACTGCAAAATGTAACTACACATTGCACAACTTGTTACACCTTCAATTTTCCAAAATGTTAGTAAGTCAAGGAATAAAATGTGCATTCACATTTCACTTTTGACTCTCGTTATTGAATTATGTTTTTAATTCTTAAGTGTCAATATTTGGGTAACAATTTCAGTAGCATATTATGAAGTGAAGGAGATTATTATAATTTAAATTATATGTTAGAAAAATATTTCCATAATTTCATTAGTCTATTTTGAAATTCTGCTTGATGGAAAATCAATTATTACTAGGAACATAAGATGTGAAGAGAATATTAAATTTTTAAACTTAATTTTTTAAAACTGACATCACTTAACTTAAGCTATTCAAATTATTAATAAGATATTTATAATAGTAAAAGCCAGATAAAATTTGACTTATGGGTGCTAAATATTTGGAAAAGAATATACAAATGTATTATTAAAAACTATCATTATAGCTCTTGAGCTACATTGTATAGCAGAGGATATTAGAAAGGATATCAGGTCCCGTGGACCACTTCGATGTTCCAAAGTCAAATGGCCTGCAAAATCATCTGTAACTAGATTAGGATCACCGCCAGGTAACGAAGCACAAATAGGACAAACCTGAAAAACAGTTATTTTATAGGATAAAAGTAACCAAAATATAATAAAATAAAAATGCCTTAAGGAAAATGTGACGAGGTCAAATTCTATTCAAATTTATATATATATATATATATATATATATATATATATATATATATATATATATATATACACATATATATATAGAGGCCCTTGAAATATTCTCACTCCTCAGGCCAGCTGGACCAACTGACAAAGTTGACTTTGCTGTCTCTCTTTCATATCTAAATGTGTTACTTAATTTGAAATAATCACATTTTCCTAAATATATATATACTTAATATAACCTCACTGTTTCAGGTAATTTATTGTATGAAAAGCAATTAAACTAATAATAACATCTATACAGATATTTGGATCATATAGCTACACATTTTGCAACACTTTGAAATTACACTTTTTTATAGGGAAAAAATGAAACCAAATATAAAAATGAAGAAATACAAAGCAACAGAATGTTTGTAAAGATGTTTTCAGGTATTTCATTTTTAAAGGGCTTTGTAGAATGAATTTCGTAAATATATTTCTATAGGCATGTTCAGCTCTTACTAATATTCTTTCTTCCCTGAAGGTGAAACAGAGTTTTTACTGCTTCAAACATAGGGTATCTTCTTCCTTCTTTCATAATTTCCACTATTATAAGCAATGGAATATCTTATATCTTTTCAAATTCTTTCAACACCATCATCAGAAAACTTCAAAACCAAAACGGGAAATCATATAATCTTTTACCCCAAGTTGTTCTTTGTATTATTCACACTCTAAAACTGAAGAACTAAACTGGGTTCTTTTTAAAATATTGCAAACTTGAATATCACTATTCTTGGCTTATGAAATGCCAAAATACAAGAAGCATTTTGTGGAGGTCAATATAACATAAAATTAAAATTATAATAATCACTATCAAATAAGGATAAAAAGAAGTAAAGTGGCATGAATATGTTCACCTTAAGACTCCACTTAATTAGCTAAAGCTATATTTACTATGTATATCATAACATGAATTCAATGAGAATGCTATATTTTATCATTGAATGACAGCTGTATTATCATTTAACACTAAACATAAATTTCATCTATGAAGTATAATAATGATAATTTTGTTACAAAAAAAAACTAAGTGGAAGTGAGTAGCATGGGAATGAATACATGACTCAGTCACATTAACTAAATGTTACATTTTTATAAATGCAAGCCAAACTTATTAATGTAATTAATATGGATAGGAAGGTATAAAAATGTTACCTGAAAGCGGAGAATGGTCACCATAGAATCCTACCCATATCCACTCCCAGGTAAACTATTTTTCTTTCTCCCCCTTCTCTCCTCCTGTTCATATTATATATTTATAAAACATTTACTCATTTGGATAGTAAAGAGGGGCAGGTGGTTCAATGTTCAGACTTACTGTCCTGAAACAGGGGGGCTCAGATCCTTGAAAATATTAATTACTATTTCTTCCCAGCCTGACTGGATCAAGTGTTGATTTAAGGTAAGTCAGTTTCTCTGTCACTCTTTACTATCCAAATAAGTTATGTTGTATGTATGTATACAAAGATTTATAGATAAACACTTATGAATATTTAAGATATTATTTAAATATGAAAATATATTTAACATACTACTTCAAATGATGTTTCAGAATGTTCAGAAGTTACATGCTCCTGCAGTGTCGTTTCAGTGAAGCCCATATTTCCACAATATGGACATGTGAAAGCCTGAGGTTGTTCAACAGTTAATGCTTCACCACCATAATACAATTCTGCAACAGATAGGTTACAATTTTTTACCTGTGTTTTACAACTTATTTACTGAGTAACACATGCAAATATAGTTTCTATCAAGAACATTTTATTAATATATTTTATTATTTAAGAATTGAAAAATGAAAAATTGGCAATCCAGAAAGAATGGTTTTGATCTCTTGAAAGGTGTAATATAGAAAAATTAAAAAAAAATAAATGAACTCTTAAAGTTAATAAAGTAAGGAATTGAAAAATTAGGAAGAATTTGTGAAGGGTGAGAATTTGGAATAAAGTAACATGAATTAAATAAATAAATGGTCAAATATCAGACACCATCAAATGCTAAATTAAATACCACACAACTTTTCTGAAATCTTCGTCAGGTGGTTTTGAGTTTGTCATCTGGTTTGTGCTTTGTGTCATGCTATGGCTCTTACAATTTTTAAATTGTCCCATGAAAGCAATAAGGATTGCATAATTTTTTGTGAGGTACTTAATTTAGCACTTATTATTGCTCATTATTTGTATATATAATTATTATACTTTTACACAGATGTTTTATTTTATAATTTTAAGGTAAACCTGAAGATGAATCCAGTTGGTGGGGGTTAGATACTGAGGTTCAACTAACTCAGTGATGGAAGATACAGAGTATGGATAGAATAATAGGGAAAGGTAGTGTTTTCAGTGAATAGATCAGATTATAAGAATGTCATATCAAGAAAGATGCTATAATCTGAAGAGGATGGCATAGGATAATGCAATATCAAGCGCACACATCAAACAAATAATTAAATATTTAAAAATAGTGTCCATATTTATAAAAATATTTTTGAAATGAAAAAATTTACATCTGATTGAAAATTAATAATACAAAAGCTAGCCAAATACAGACAAAATAAGTGATAATATAAATACCACACAACATTACTGGAAATCTTGTCGCTTTGTTCAGCTTCTAAGAAGAGCCTAAAGTGACACAACTGCACTCATCAGTTGACAAAACTCAAATTTGGTTATCTTTTTTATTATTAAAAATATTTTTATTTTTCCTCAACTTAAACTACCAAGTAAAAGGTAAATGGTTAATCAATTTTAATAATAATAAATACACATCAAATGAAAGAACATAATATTGAATACTATCATTAAACAAGAGCAGAAAGGAATGGAGCCCACAAGATCATAAATAGGTATAGACATGTCATATGAAGGATATGCAAGAGCGTTTAAACATTGTTACAAAAACCACAGGTACCACTTGGTTCACCAACAATTAAAACATTACAAGGGCATTTCTTCTGATGAACTGCATGCAATGGTTTTAATGCAATCTCAAGGTGATTTGTTATTTTTAAAGAGAGATATTCTTTTTCTGAAATGAAAATTGTTGGATAAACTTTCCATAAAGACAGCTATAAAACTGTTTCATGTTCACCTACAAAATTCCCACCCAAACTACCCACTTCAAACCTTCACCCGCACCCTAGTCTCCCATGTTACCATCCTTCCTTAACTCTCTCCCCAAACAAACCAACCTGATCCATAACCAGCACCTAGCCCTCTGAAACCTCAAAAATAATATGGAAATTGTCATTCTCCTGTCTGACAAGGGCTCTGCCTTTGATGTCATAGACTTGGAGAAGTACATGGCTGAGGCACTTAGCCAGCTGGGAGATGACATAATGTACAAGCCTAAACCCACTGACCCCAATCCAACTATCACTTCAGAAATAGACAAATTTGTCCACCCACTTGGAAAACTCCAAAAATTGTCATCAGTTTCCATTGAATTCCTCATCCCAAAAAATCTCTGAACACCCACCTTCTACCTGCTCCCCAAAATACACAAACCTGGGGTACCGAGTTGCCCAATAGTTATTGGCTACAACTCCCCAACTGAGAGGATTTCTGTACTGGTGGACGAGTCCCTCCAATCAATAGTAAAAAAAACTACTTTCAATCATCCAAGACACCAACCACTTCATCTGCTGTCTCCATGACCTCCCAAAACTTCTTCTTCCACCTTTTTTTTTGTTACTATAGATGTTGTCTCAAGCTACACCAATATCCCCCATGCCAATGGACTAGCGGCACTTGAATTATTCTTGTCCAGACGACCACAAAATTCTTTCCACCAATTTGCTGACCTCCCTCACAGTTTGTCCTCACCAGAAATTACTTTTCCTCCCAAGACATCTACTGTCAAATAACTGGTACCGCTATGGGCACCTGGATGGCCCCCTCCTACACCAACCTGTTCATGGGACGCCTAGAACAGGCCCACCTAAATTCCTCCTCCATGAAAACCCCTGGCCCGGTTCAGGTTCATAGATGACATCTTCATGCTATGGACCCATGGACCAGACTCCCTATCTGAATTTCTCCACACCTTGAACTTCAAACACCCCGTAAAGTTTACTTGGAACCACTCCCCAACCAAAATCACTTTACTAGACGTTGATGTACACCTGAGTCCTGGCACAATCAACACATCTGTCCACATAAAACCCACAAACACACTAAAATACCTGCACTTCACAGTTTGCCAACCACACTACACAAAACGCTCCCTCCCATACAGTCTAGCCCTCAGGGGAAATTGTATTTGCTCCATCTGAAATAGTCTGGCCACTTACATCAACCAGAGCGTCAATGTCTTCATCAATAGAAACTATCCTAGTGACCTACTCCAAAACAGATAATCTGTGCCCTATCAAATCTCCAAACACCAACACCCATTCTGGACTACTAAAAATCAATTCCATTCTCCGCCTAGCGTTCACTGGACTGCAATCCAACCCTGACCTAAAAACCATCCTCCCCACCTGTCCAAGGGTTGCCTTCAGCCGTCCACGCAACCTATGCAATTTAATTGTTTATGGCCTAGCTGTGTGGCAGTCAAAACTCCGCAGTCGGCCAATGTACAGAATGGTGTAACACTCCTTCCTCATGAAGGAGGCTGAGAGACTCCAAAAATTTGAAGAACAACCTTTGGTTCCTTATGGCTACACCACACTTCAGCTTCAGGTAAGCCACAACCTCTCTCTCTTTCCTTTCCATACCAATATTGCAATTATATACATACACACACACATATATATATATATACACACACACACACACACACACACACACACACACACACAGATATACAGTAAAACCCTATTAATATGAATTTGCCTAAGCCAAATACTCGGATAGCATTTTGGTCGCAGCAGTAATGCACATGAACTTAAGGGAAGTTTTATTGGCTAACACAAATTATAAATTTTTTTTAGTTCCTTCATCATTAGTTTTTTGTTTGCCCTGAACTTTCTATCTCTTTTTTGCTGCTGTACGAGTAACATTGCTCGACAATACTGATTGACAATGTTACAATTGTGACACAAAAAGCGCCAACAATAAGTTTCAATAAACAAAAGTCAATCCTGTGTTCAGGTACAAAGTGAGCTAGT
Organism: Zhengitettix transpicula; assembly: GCA_037074705.1. NCBI lineage: Eukaryota > Metazoa > Arthropoda > Insecta > Orthoptera > Tetrigidae > Zhengitettix > Zhengitettix transpicula. The sequence continues at coordinate 325,693 of CM073590.1, forward strand.
ATGAGTTACGTTAAGTTTCAAGCAGTAACAGGGAAGTCATGGGCTGAGAGGAAGCAGTGAAGCATAAATCTGCAAACAAAGCTAAAAGTCATAGAGGAAGTAGACTGTGGTGTTTTGAAGAAAAGTACAATTTCTGAAAAGTATAGACCTGCAAAAATCTACATTGTCCACAATATTAAAAATCACAAAAAAATCTTAATGGTGTTGCATTGGGTTCCGGTTACAAATCCAAGTGACTTTTTAATGCTATGGTTGCAGACGTTGAAGTTTACTTCTAGAATGGTTCAGCTATATGTGCACTTCCAATGGACCTATAATTCAGTTAAAAGCAAAGGAGACTGCAAAAAAATTGACATTCAAGGTTTCAGTTGCTCTGCTGGTTGGTTATACTGGTTTAAAAGGAGACACTTGATTTCATTATTAGTGACTGGTTGTGAAGGAAATAAAGATGGAGCAAACAACTGATTGCATGAATTTGATCAAGTGAGAGTAAAGTATGCCTCTTGTGATGTTTACAATATGAATGAAACTGGACTTTTTTACAATCTTTTCCCAAGTTGTACCCTTGGAAATAAAAGTGACAAGTGGCATGGTGGATTATGTAGTAAACTGTGTTTAACTGTTACCCTTGTATGTAATTCAGATAGCAATGATAAATACCATCCAAAAGTGATCTGTAAGTCTGAGAAACCACATTATTACAAGAACATAAACATTGATACCTTGCATTTACTTTAAGAAAAAAAAAGCTTGGATCGACAGCTCATCATTCACAAACGGCTTAGATAGTGACAACAAAATGAATTCACCTGACAAATGAAATATTCTACAAGACATTGAAAACCCTGAAGTTAGTTTTGAGTAGTATGCTAGTGCAGATGATGATGTTGCCGTGTGTACTCCAGTGGAATCTTATGTAAAAACAGTTGTGTCTAAAGTGCAAGAAATGTCATCAGAAAAAAGTGAGGAGGATAATATCATTCTGCCTACCCAACAGGAAGTGTTACATGCCTTGGATACTTTAGAATGTTTTGCTGTAACATCCCAAGTGGCCACTAGTTTTAGGGAAGCAATAAGTACAGTTGGCCATGAAGTTACCAAATATTTTTGTACCTGTCACTGACAGCGCAATATACAGGATTTGTTCACTAGGAAATAATATGCAAGTACTTTTATCAAGTTACAGTATAGCAATTAATGTTCACATTTTTCCTGATGTTATTAGTGGAATTCATGTACCTGTTATTCAGTAAACCATTTTAAAAATCCAAGAATAGTAGGCAATATAGTGCATTCTATCATGACATAAATAATATCCTCTCATATACTGTAAGTGGTTAATGTGTAGAAAAACTGTATTCAAAAAAATTTTATAACACAAACTTCTGATTTTTCAGTTCCTTGAAATTAATGTTAACGAGGTTTTAGTGTATATATTATATAAATGTGAAAAAAGTTGTGACATTGTCAAAATAATTGAGATAATTTGTATGGAAAGGAAAGAGAAGTAGCTGGTGGTTTACCAGAAATTGCAGCTCGGTGTAACAACTTAGAAGACAAGGATGTTCTTCAAATTTTCGGACTCTCAGCCCCCTTCTTCAAGAAAGTGTTACATTTTGTGCACTGGCTGTGGACAGTCTGCAGCTAGATGGCACATGGAATACAACTCTCATTTCAGAAGAAGGGTATTGAGAGACTCTGAAAATTTGAAGAACATCTTTCTGTTCCGAGCGGCTACACTGAGCTTCAATTTCAGATAAGCTATCAACTATTTCTCTTTCCTTTCCATACAAATTTCCTCCCCATTATCTCTCTCTCTATATATATACACACACACACATACAATATTAGGAGAATAGGAACTAATTTGGTGACATAGTCACATTCGAACTTTGAAAGTGAGGAAGGAAGGATAGAAATAAATAGGAGAAATAAGATTACACTTTGTGTGAATTCATATGTTCAGGAATAGAATCACGATAATAGAATAGCATATGTTCAAAGCAGGGAGAAAGAAGAAAGGAAGAAGAAGGAAAGACTGAAATATTGACCCAGGCAGGACTTGAACCCACATGATCTGCTCAGTACACAGGCTACGCCTGAACATACAAATTCACACAAAGCATAATCCTCCTATTTCTCCTATTTATTTCTATCCTTCCTCACTATCGAAGTTCGAATGTGACTATATATATAAATTACACATTTGGATAGGAAAGAGAGACAGAGATGCCAACTAACCTCAAATCAGTACTTGGTCAAGCCTGTCATAGATGTCAGTTCAAATTTTCAAGGGCCTGAGCCCTCTTCGTCAGGAAGGAAGATCTGAACTGTGTGCCAGTTGGTCTTCCTGATGAAGGGGGCTCAGGTCCTTGAAAATTTGAACTGACATCTATGACAGGCTTGACCAAGTACTGATTTGAGGTTAGTTGGCATCTCTGTCTCTCTTTCCTATCCAAATGTGTTATTTAATTTGACCTTGTCACGCTGTCCTTATATAAGTATATTCATTCTGGCCAAGTATTCCACATTGAGTTAAGGCTATTTGGTTTAATATTGTTGGTACAAACCAAAGTCCGATCGAGTAAGGATACACTGCATGGGATGTTCAATAATATGTCGTGTTGTTGTAGCCCCTACTTCATAGCATGTAGCACAAAGATCATAGTCATAACAAATCAAACATTTATATCTCCTTCCTCTAAAATTTCCTCTTAAACATGCATCACAGCTTACACCTGGAACACAAAAATTTAAATATACATCATTCTTAATGACAGAGACAAAAGGCATACTTAATTCTTCTCAGAAGAACTCAGTGGCCAATCTTCACTTTCAGGTAAACAATGCCTTCTTGTCTCCCTTTTTTAATTGTATCCATTAATGTTCTTATGTTACATGGATTACTTGAGAATGAAGATTAGTTACCATTCAAACTAGATACTGTAGTATAAAATAAAGGTTGCTATAATTAATATAACATACAAATTGAATTAAAGTTTATTTAAATATTTGAAACAATTTCAAATGATTAAGAACACTTGGCTCAGCGCATAAGCAGTTCTAAACTGAGAGTATGGTGGGCCATTAAGAATGTATCTGCTCTGTCCCGGGATACACTATTTTTTGCCATTTTTGTAATATGACTTTGCTTCTCGGCTACATCTCTGCTTGGCAAACTCTGAGTGACTGCCTATATTCCTTTTTTATTATTATTCAGTGGGGTCTGATCCCAAAACAATATAATCCCATCATCTGGACACACATCCTTTATGTCCTGACATTTGCCATCTTCTGGCCCTAAAATCGTCCACAATGCAAATTGCAGACAGCCAAGCATTACTCCTTTACAATACATAGCTGTTACCTTTTTTCAGAATATAAACTACTTAACATCTTAATGTGGAAAACTGTTTCTATCAGCCAAAAAGGTTCAATTGTACTTATTAAATCCAATTTAAGTTATATCCCTTTATATAAAGAACAATATTCTCAGATTTATAACTAGAATTTTAAATAAAAATGTAATTTAAATATAAAATGAGGTACAGACATACTATATATTTGTAAAAATATATTCTGCATCATCTTCTTGGAGATATCAGAGGAGTATGACATAAGTTGGGCAAATTACAAATCAGAAAATAAATACACACCTCTAAAATCAAAAGGTTCAAGCTCATAACCAATTGTGACAAGATGGATCCATGAGTTATAACAAAATCTGGTATATAAATTGATCTCCATGGGAAAATTAGCTGCTAAAACTTCCATTTATTCATTGAAATTATAAAATGTCTGTGTTAATAGTATAATAATAATATAAAGAAGTAGCCAGATAAGACAAAATTAAGTGATAAAATAAAAAGTGTGGTATTTATTTTATCACTAATTATTGTATGTTATTTGGCCAATTATTCATCCAATTATTTTACTCAAGCCATCAATAAAATCACACATATCAAGGTATGAGAAAATTGATATCTATTTGTAATTCAATTATGAGTTGTAAAGCAAAATCAATACATGTGTGAAAACATTCATTGTATTTAATCCTGTCACCACAAATTTTATTGCTTGATAATTCCATATTATATAGTAAAAAATTTTTTGTTAAATAATTATGCTTGTTTACAGCTTATAAAATTGTGTTAAAAACATGATATATTACCGATATATTATAAATAATAATTATAATTTACACAACAACTTAAATTGTTTAACATTTCTCCTTTGTAATAAGCATTTGAAAAATTTTTGTGAATTGAGAATCTTTGATGAAATGGGTTGAAGTGAACTTAAATTAACTAAAAAATATTTTTTCAAACATAGAGCATATAATATGTTTGAAATAACTAAAAAGGCAGAAACAGCTAACATTTTGGTATTATAATTAATATACAATATTTAAGCTACTTATTTCGACATTTAGGACTATGCTATATTTCAAATTCTAAATAATTTTATCAAATTACTATGAATTCAAAATTCTGTATTACAATTGAACTGATAACTAGGAAAATTAAAACAATACAATGAAGTGATATTATGAAGATTACAAGTAGATCAAATCAAATTCATAACATTTTTGGAAACTATATTTAACACTAGACTACTTTTAATACATTTTTGCTTTTATGAATATCAAATATATTCATTTTAATGCTTATTTGTTATTTAAATAATTTCTTACAACAAATACAGCAATCAAATAAAATATTAATAATTTGTGATAAATTGTACACAGGGCAAAATTTTGAAAGACTAAAATTATTACAACAAATCTAATTTAAATTTCATGTTTTCCAAACAGTAAAGATGTGATACTTAATACAGCTAAACCATAATATAGTTATATTTATCTGATTTCAATCTTATTATTTACTTTATTAAACACCTGATGAATTCCTAAATACAGAACAGAATGTGATAAATTTTATGTTTTCATGTTAATAAATGATTTCTGACTAATTTGGCAGTGTTCATACATTTATAAACCATAATACGTAACTAATTTAAAATTCGTATTTCCCAAACAAAAAAGCTGTGATACTAAACCATAATTTGAGACCTGCTAATATTCCATGTTACTTATTTAAAGAACAACAATGACAACCATTACAAGAATGTTCAAACAAAATCATACTTAATAATATTTTATTAATTCACAAATGAAGAGTAATATAGTTGAGATATGAAGAATGACAATTTCAATATTTGGCAAAATGTATAATAAATTATTCTGAGTGAGGATGTGGTGCCAATACCAAGTACTTTTATATATTTATTTATATATTATTTAATGTATAGTCTAATAAACTTATCGAATTTTTCATTAATTAATGACGATTTTATTCATATGGAGTTGAACGAGAATGAAAATATTAAACGCATCTCAAACCTAAGTAATTTATTTATATTCAATATTGATACTGTTCCACAACAATTTAGTTTTCTGAAAGCGGTAATATAGACATAATGCAATAATATATGAAGTGGGCAAATCGAATATTCGCTGTTATCAATTAAATGCACGTATCTCATAATTAATAAACTTGGTTCTTTAAAACTATTCTGCGTGTCAACGTTATCAAGCGGTAGGTGTACAACAACGAGAAGTCAATCGATTAAAGTTCATTAACGTCTGTACAATTTCTTGCTTATGTGGCATAGATTTAACAAAACATATGTAAATCGTAATATATTTCAATTTGTAAACTCAAGAATATATCCTTTTCTCTGACCTGTGATAGGGCATCACAACTCACCTTCATGTCGAGACATTTCAGAGAATACAAGAAGTTTATGTTACTTTTATTGCGCGTGCTGCTCCTTCTAAGTTTGTAATATCGATAAAGTTTGGTTATACTAAATAATAATGGTCAGTACATTTCTATTTAACAAAAGTTTAATATACGTCCATCACAAAACCTAACCCTCAACTAGGCCATAATGACGTCACGGGATTTTGTCTCCCATCATTCCATGTTGTAGCCAGGAAGCGAAAATGGCTGAAACCCTTGGACGTGTCTTAATCTACGGTGGAAGAGGAGCTTTGGGAGCAGCGTGCGTAGCACATTTCAAGACTCAAAATTGGGTAATAGTTGTGAATCATATCCTGGATTTCGAAAAATACTCAAAAAGTATTTAATTCAAAATGTCTGTTACCGCATCCGCCAGCCATCTAATATTCTTCCCTTCATTTGTATTTGTCCGCAATTTGAGATTTTTCTGCTTTGTAACTCTGCGTTTCATTAATTTAAGGGTTCATTTAATCAATTCTTACCATGTGACAAACGATGCAGCGACGCTTCAGGCCTTCAGCTTTACCTAAATTCAATAGCATATCTTGCTTGTCATAATTAATATGTTAAGAATAATTAACATCTCTTTAGAGGCAGATTGTATCAGATCGTTACATACACAGTAATTTATCTCGGTATACTGTTTCTTATAAATAGTTTGTATTTTAATGTTCAGAAAGTTATCTCTGGAAATATGAAATAATTTGGTATAATTTCATATTTTGACTGATGCTAAGTTTCAATTCTGCACAGTCTGCAAACTTAACACTTTTTCTGCTTTTAAAAAGTAATAAAATAATCTGTGCTTAAGTAATTTTTTTTCTAAATGTATATATAATTTATGTTCTATATGTTTCAGTGGGTTGGTTCGATTGATTTGAAAGCCAATGATCAAGCTGATGCAAATATTCTCGTCAAGCCAGAAGACTCTTGGAATGATCAGGTAAGTTAAACAGACTTTAAAAGTGCAAAAAAATTCCAGTGTTTGAGATTATACTGTTATGTATTATTCATTTTATGTTTATTATTGTTTGCAAAACATACTATTTTATAAATTTCCTTGAAAGTGTTACTCTTTACTGATTGCCAATTATTATTATAATACTTACTCCATTATGAATGAAATATGTTGTTCTGATTCTTAATTATTGCATTATGATCATATTAATTGGCAATGACTAAATGAAATACATAACAGATACAGCTCATATCCTTAATACTGGACAAAAGTTTCCATTTTATGTTTGCCAAGTTAGACTAGTATATGAATCTGAAACATTTTTTACCCATTATACAAATGTTAGTTTTTTAACTATTGTTCCTGAGTAAGAATGACTATATTTTTATATACTAAAAATATAAATAAATAGCCAACTAGCAAAATAAATGCCAAACAATGTTTATACAACACAAAACCTTTTTTGGGGGATCTTGTTTTTCTGAATCACCTAGCAATAGCAACAATGATGGATTGTGTGCCATTTATTTTATCACTTTATTTTGTCTGTTAATTGACTATTTATTTATCTTATTAGTATAATTCTAACACAGATGTTTTATATTATACATTATCAGTTTATGAGATGTGGGTTAGTAATAGTTATTTGTTTCCATGTCATTGTCAAATCTATATGTACCCACATTTTAAACTTGGACATTTTCCCTGCATTGTGATGTATCAAAACTTTTATTAAAATTGCAGTCATTTGTGAAATTTAGTTATTGAAAATAAGATGTGTCTTTTGTAGAGCTTGTGTTTAAATTATTCAATTCTATTTTGTTTTTAAATGTGAACTTTGGGTTGCACATTATTTCACAATAAACAATGTATAATATGCATAATATTGTTAGTAAATATCTTAAATGATCCATGTCCCATGACAGGAGTTATATTTGAAAGATCATTATTAATTTAATTATATACATATTCAACGTTTCATTAACATTTTTTATGGTTGTTTAATTATATCAGTGATAATTTCCTAACAGTTAACAAGTACTTACCAAACTTTAATCTAAACCATATTAACTTTGTTAGGTCATGGAAGTTGTAAAAAAATCTACAAGGTCATTGTACTTTAAGACAAAGATGTTCCAAACTTTCAAAAGAAGTATTATTGTATACACTATTTATTATTCCTAGGAATCAGCCGTTGTGAAGCAAGTGGGCACTTTATTAGGTGAAGGTCAAAAGATTGATGCAGTTATCTGTGTAGCTGGAGGTTGGGCTGGAGGCAATGCTGCAAATCCAGGTATTATGTAGATTAGTACATAATATATATATATATATATATATAAAAATACTTGGCTCAATATATTAAAGCACCTGTATACTGAGCAGAATTTGCAGATTAAAATCCCGTCCTGTTCAAATATTTTGTGTCTTTCATTCATTTCATTGCATACACTGGCCGGCTGCGGACTCGTACACACTAACGATAAATGAAAAAGGAAAGAGAGACAGCTATGCTGATATACCTGAAATTAATAGTTGGTCTAGACTGCCATAGGTTGAAATATTTGATAGTCAGGTCATTCTCCCTTGACTGACTCCGTAGTCGGCCGGTGCATGAAATTGTGTAACACTCCTTCCTGAAGAAAGAGGCTGAGAACCTCTGAAAATTTGAAGAACAACCTTCGGGTCCCTATGGCTACACTATACTTCACTTTTATGTAAGCCACAAGCATCTCTCTTTCCTTTCCATACCAATATCCCAACTATTGTTGGCAATGTCATATCCTTACTTATATATATACCCCCCAAGTCATCAGAAGCAGAACTCCATCTATGGGAACTATCTTTCCAACATGTCTTGCAGTCCAGGCAAAGACCTGGACTCAACATACTGTAATTAGTGCCCTTCCTACGTACCATCCCCATTTTCACGAAACCATGTGAGTATGTATGAGCATGCTCATGTATGTATAAGTATGCATACATGTGTATGTGTCTGTGCATGTTCATGTGTATTTGTATGTTCAAGCATTCATGTATACATGAGATGCCTTGTATGAATGATCTGTGTCCTGACCTTTCCTATGCCACAACCTTCCCTTGAGAGAGAAAGTTAGTGGCTTGGTGGGGGTGTTGATTGTTTATGGGCTACTGGCCGTGCGGCGGTCAAAACTCCGCAGCCGGCCGGTGCACGGAATGATGTAACACTCCTTCCTGAAGGAGGAGGATGAGAGCCTCCGAAAATTTGAAGAACAACCTTCAGTTCCTCATGGCGACACCGCACTTCACTTTCAGGTAAGCCACAACCTATCTCTCTATCCTTTCCATATAAATTTTGCAAATATTTTTGACAATGTCACATTCTTACTATTACAATATATATATATATATATATATATATATATATATATATATATATATATATATATATATATATATTGGTATGGAAAGGATAGAGAGACAGGTTTTGGCTTACCTGAAAGTGAAGTGCGGTGTCGCCATGAGGAACTGAAGGTTGTTCTTCAAATTTTCAGAGGCTATATATATATATATATTCAAACTTGGATAGTGAGGAAGGATAGAAATAAATAGGAGAAATAGGAGGATTGCGCTTTATTTGAATTCATATGCTCGGGCGAAGAATTACGCACATAGAAAAGCATATGTTCAAAGCAGAGAGAAGGATGGAAGAAGAAGGAAAGACTGAAAATATTTGACCCAGGCGGGACTTGAACCCACGTATTCTGCTTAGTACACAGACGCCTTAACCATCTCGGCCACCGGGTCAAGTTCCCGACCAGGCAAATATAGACAGTCTTATTGTGGACAATTAATAGTTTTAGTGGAGGAATGGATAGAGTAGAGGGAATGAAGTATATATATATATATATATATATATATATATATATATATTGGTATGGAAAGGATAGAGAGATAGGTTGTGGCTTACCTGAAAGTGAAGTACGGTGTCGTCATGAGGAACTGAAGGTTGTTCTTCAAATTTTCGGAGGCTCACTTTCAGGTAAGCCACAACCTATCTCTCTATCCTTTCCATACCAATATTTTTGACAATGTCACATTCTCACTATTACAATATATATATATATATATATATATATATATATATATATATATATATATATATATATATATAGACACACACAAACACACTGACTATTGAGACAAATTATTAATGAGCAACAGCGAATTTGAAGTCAGAAAAAAGATATTTATTTGAGGAAAATTCGACTGTGTTTTGTCGCTAACTTTGCGACCTCTTCAGGTATTTCGACCACAGCAGTCAAGGGAGAATGACCTGACTATCAAAATTTTGTTAAACTTCAACCTATGCCAGACTAGATCAACTATTAATTTCAGGTATATCAGCATCGCTGTCTCTCTTTCCATTTTATTTATAGTTAGTGTGTATGAACTTTTTGCTTATGGATGAGTTCCCAGTTGCTATCAGAAACTTACCTATACCGAATAATAATACTGAATAACATTATTGTATGTTACTTTTGTACTGCTATGAACAGTTGAAAATATAATATAAATGTTATGCAATATTTGTGTGTTTATAGATTTTGTGAAGAATGCAGATTTAATGTGGCGTCAGAGTGTGTGGAGCTCTGTCATTGCTGCTTCTGTTGCAGCAAAATATCTGAAAGAAGGTGGAATGATCTCACTTCCTGGTGCCAAGCCAGGTGCTGGAGCTACTCCTGGTAATTTAGCTTGTACCATAAACTGTGAATGCGTTAAGAAACTATATAGTTATTGAAATTTTGACCTTAAGATTAATTCCTAGTTTCAGGAAACAATTTCGTTTTGGCTTTCTTAATAATATTCACTAATCAACCAATTAATTTGTCATTGTTGGTTATACAAATTCCACAATTTATTCATTGTTTAGCAGACAAGCCTAGTCAGATTTTTTAAAATAATTATCTAGTTTATTTTGGGTATCCTCACTAAGTTATTAATGCTGAGCTGAGAAGTGTTTATCAAGAAAATACTTAATACAGTATATTCAATTAATTTAATTCCTAAATCAAACTGTTTTCCCTTCTGCAAAAAAAATTGATATTGCAGAATAAGTTGAAGATTTTAATTTTTAGTTTGTTGACAATGGTGTTCACATATGCCATGAAGAATTTTTTGGTTATTCATATATTCTATAGTATATGAGAGAATGGAAGGAGGAGGAAGTAAAGTATAAACTGTGTTCGTCTTCCGGGAAAGGTTAAGAATCAGAGCTCAGCAAAAGTGTTCGAACACTCCTTAATGATATAAACCTACTAGATCCAGATTGTTCCAGAGAATCAGTTATCGAGTCTTTCTTGTGTGACTGAAGTGTTTGGAACTTGCTGCTAATTGTATATGGTTCAGGGTAATAGTGAAGGGCTTTGTTTACTCAGTTGCTGCGGTGGGGTAGTAACTTTTTGTAGGAAAGAATTGATGATTTCCAAAGATCTTCATTAAGTTGAAGATGATGTGGTTTGAAAAAGTTAATTATTTTTCAACTTGTATGACTTACACAAGATTGGATTAAAAATTGTTTCACATCTACATATGTAGTTAACTATGTATGCAAATAAATTGATTGTTCTTTATTGTTCATCCCTTATGTTAAAGTATTGTCTTTGCTTTTAGAAATGATTGGTTATGGAATGGCAAAAGCTGCCGTTCATCAGCTGACAAAATCTTTGGCTTCTGAGAAGAGTGGTCTGCCAAAAAACTCATTAGCTGTTGCAATTCTTCCGATTACATTAGATACTCCAATGAATCGAAAATGGATGCCCAATGCAGATTTCTCAACATGGACCTCATTAGACTTTGTAGCAAAGTAAGCATTTTATTTTTGTAATTTATTTATGGCATCAGTTATGAACAGTATGATGTTTCTTCATTTATTCACCTTCATACAGTAACCTCTCCACAAAACAGCAGTTGTCACACCCTCAGTTATCAGATTAAATGGCTTAGGGTAGAAGGGGCTTTTCCTGTTCCACTTATTCTCCGTTTTACCCTCAATCATACTGTTCACTTGCCTAGTATATGCCACTCTAACCTGTTATCTTCTTTAAACAAGTTTTTTTTTTCCAAACTTTTCCATTGCGATCATGGTTGCATTTCAATTGAAATTCCTTCAGGGTTTATTTAGGCTGATATGTTAAAGCAGTTCCGGCTCATTCTGTCAGATAAGGAATATAACAACTATAATAATATTAGATCTGCTCATTACATGAACTGCATTCATAGTCTCAGTAGCCTGTGTCCACAGGCTGATTTTTCTTTTGCCCTAATGCTCTAAAACTGATGTTTTTCATACTTTAATCAGAAATATTAAAATACATATGCTCAATAATAAATGGTATAATTATTAAATCATGGCTATAGAATTATAGTTAAAATGTGTCAATTTAAAAGAAAATTTTTCTTTGCAACAAACACCTGACCAATCACATCCAGGATACCAGAAAATAAAACATTTATTTAGTAGCAATCATCTTCTATAATTGATTTTCACTCTTTGACATCTAATATAACACTAATATAAATATCACCAGCGCAACTTCCGGCAATCTGCTATTTCATTATATAATTGGCAATGTTTGAATAGTATAGTGTAGCATTACTATACTGAATAAAATAATTTATTTGCATTATTTGATCATTTTGCCTTGTGCATAAATTCTTTATTACATATATTTATTTGCATTATTTGATCATTTTGCCTTGTGCATAAATTCTTTATTACATATATTTATTTGCATTATTTGATCATTTTGCCTTGTGCATAAATTCTTTATTACATATATTTATTTGCATTATTTGATCATTTTGCCTTGTGCATAAATTCTTTATTACATATACTATATACAATAAAGAATTTGTCAATGCACATGTGTGCTGTTACAATTAGTTTTATGATGTTTCATTTAGTTAAATTGTCTTGCATGCCTAAACATATGCAGTTCTGATACATCCTGCCTCCACTAAACATTTTTGCAGTAATTTTTAATAGTTCTACTCACATTGGTGAACTGTTGTTAGTATCAGGTTATGAATGCTATAAATTGGCCTTTACATGGAAATAGAACGTGGATTTATCTATTGTGTTAAAGTATTTATTTTTTATGCAGATTATTCTTCCGTTGGAGTACAGGTGAAGAAAGGCCTTCAAATGGAAGTCTTGTTCAGTTGGAAACAAAAAATTTCAATACAGAACTGGTGACGGTTTAAATAGCCAACCAAAACTAATAACTGGGGCCAAACTGAATCTCATCTTTGAAGACAACCATGCACATTATATCGATATGTCAAAGAAAAGTGGTAACAGCTCAAAAATAATGGTATAAAACATTAATTTAATTGTATTTTTGTATTCCTATTTCCATGACATTTCATGGCAATCATTAGTTCATAAATATATTTTCTTGCTTAAAATATGTTTAGTAAATAGGCTTTGTCTGTGATTTATAATATACAAACAGGTTGTTGAATCTTGATGTGGTTCTGTAGAGATTTTGAGTAGTTCTGTACCACATTTTATTCATTGTGCAATATTTTTATAAACTTTATATATTTGTGATAATTATTTTGCATTCATGTTGCTTTTCTTCAGTAATGAAACATTATTATAACAATTCATTCTTGGTTTATTTGGAATATGTGGGTTATACTGTACACTCTCAAATATGCCATGCCCCTGTGTGAGACCCACAGCCATATTTTATCATCCAAATGGTAATAAAAAAAAAGAATTTTGAAATATGAATTTATTTCAAACAATCTTTTCTACAAAAAGTAATAATACATTTATTTACCTACAATTTTCATCATCACTGTACACTTCAGAGAAGCATTCTGTTTATATCTGCAGCACCATCTATGGCATTTGATAAGCATAAATGTGTATGCCTAATTCCTTAATGAATCAATCCCCATGCTGATATGTTTTAACCTGCAGTAACCTGTCTTGATTTATACATTTTTCTCTCGCAGTGTTTACTATCCAGAACTAACAAAGCAACAGTTGTAAAGCTCTAATGATGAGGAGGAATCTATGACTGGGATTAAATCGAACTTAGCAACAGCACTGTCACTGTTCTCAGAACAAGCGCTTTCCAAATATATATATATATATATGTGAAATTCTGTTTTCAGAGTCCACAGTCTATATTTTGTGTATTACATGAATCCAATTTTTTTGTTAGAATTTTGGGTAAAAAAGGTGCACGGCATACAAGAGATGTAGTATTTGTTAATCTAGTTGTAATATAAATATACTTTTATGGCAGAGAATGTGTGGCTTCATTTTTTCCCCTAATCTTTTCCATTTAAGTTAATCTCTTCCTCACTGCTCCTTGGTAGTTAACTATTTTATATAGTCAAGGTAAATTTAAGATGAATTATTAAATAAATTTGGTTGAAGGATCTATTTAGTCAGGAAACTTACATGAATTAAAAAAAATTCCAAAAGAAAATTCTAAATTAAATCCTAGTCTATAGATAGAACTCCAACATAAAATCATGCTATAAGAGAATTGATTTAATATATTCAACATGTAAAGTCTGGTTATTTTCTTACATGATACAGACTTAATCTAGCAACTGATATCAATAATTAAGCATTTCACATGGTTAATTCCAATTAAATGTAAGGCTATTATAACTATTATCATATCGCCATGTTAATTGACTAGTGGGTTCTGGTTGGAAGAAAGATTGTCACTGATATGCAGATTAGATATATAATGCACAGTTTCAGAAGTGTGTACCCAGTTTTAAGAAACTGAAAACGTTTAAAATATTTAAACTCTGTGTGTTTAAAATATGCTAAAAGTGTACTAATTATGTGTACTTCACGTGTTCCGCAAATAATAATTTTGCATAATTCATTAAGTTTTTTAATGTATTGTTTGACAAAAATAGTATCGTACTTATGGAAAACTGTACTTATATAATTATATAAAATTAAATAATACAGGCTTTCTCATTGTAATTGTTGAACCAATGGTTCCCAGGCTTATTGCCTATTTCTCACAGAGGAAACAGACAGGTTTGTTATCCAGGGTTCTATAGACCGGTTTTCCTAGGGATGTAAGCAGGTTATTCCTGTACAACAATTTTGGCATAACTGGGCTTATGTTTAGGAACAACTTTTCTCAAATAAGACATTGGTGTTCTTAAGCTGATACTTGCTCCAGTTCCACTTGGACAGCTTCTTGTAAAGCCTCTTATTTCTTCCCTCAATATTTTACAAATTAGGAATGATATATCATTTTCTCCCTCTAAAGAAGCCGTAGGAACTAGGGCTTTGGAGCGGCCAGTTTTTTAGATACTGTGCTCTGAAATAAAAGTATTTCCTCCAGTTAAAATATTATATGAATTATAATATATTTTTTCTTTCATATATAAGTACGCATAAAATATGCTTTTTATTAATAACATGAAATTTTAGAATCAAAAAATTTAAAAGAATACTATATATCATTTGTTGATGTCGCTAAATAAAATGGAAGACAGGAAATCGTCCTTCACCGACTATTTTATTACTTAAAATTAATCTTTAACGCTCAACACTTGTTTGAGAAGTTGGCATGCTTAAAGGGACTCTGCATACGCCGGATAATGATCAACGGCTTAAATTACATTACCTTTAAATGCCCCACATCCTATTGCACTGCAGTCTTCCTCAATATGTTTCTCTATTACATTGTCATCTGTATTATGTATAGTGGAAATTCAAAGCCTATTTCCAATTTTATTCAATACTTTTTCATCTTCGGAATCTATATTTATATTACGGGTTGGCTTTGAGAGTTAAACATTTGCTGGCTCTTAAGCCAAATCAATTAGTAGTTGATTCAGAAAGTTCATTTACAGAACCTGTAATGTTCACTGCATTATCTACACAAATAATTGGTACATGGTTTTCATCAATTTCAGACTTGTTTAAAGATTCTTTAATTTAACTTTTACACATACAGAGTTATGTCTTCCTTCAGCATCGACAACATCAAATTTTTTTATTTCACGTTTCTGGTTTTTCTCCTTCCAAAATTGTACATTAATGGAAAGAAAATTTCTATTTCTGCAGGTTGCAGAACCTAGCTTTAAATAGTGTCCTTTTAAAGTTTGTTTTAGATTGAAGCGAGCAGACCCTTCTGTGCTGATTACTAAAAAACAATCAGCATCCTGCCTTGTCGATACACCAATCTTCTGAGCTATTTCTCCAACAGTCCTTTGTTATTTAATGTGAATGTAGTGAGTAATGTCATACTCAGACAAACCATCACAAGTCTCTCAGGAAAAGTATTACTATCCATAGTGATTTTAATCTTTGATTATGTAGAATATAAAAAAAAAATATATATATAGGAGCAGTACAAATTTCTGTCATCCAGCTCTGAGTGAAAATCCATTGCTCCACTCCACAGCCGTGGTAGGAACAACATTCAGGAGCCTTCCCTATTTCTTGTAGCTGATCATTTTCTGGTTCATCTCTTTACTGTACCAACATTGCTTAATGAACTTGTCAGTTGGAGAAATGCCCTTTAAAAAGAGGACCTGATACAAATACTCCACTACATTTTTCTTTAAATATGCCAATTTTTCTTCCTCCCAGATTTTTAGATCCCAGGATGCTTTGTATTAATGGCTGGGCGCTCTCACCACTTTTCTGAACACAGTGTTTAGTTTTTCTGTGGCCAATGCATGTGTCACTTTCTTAATTTCACCCTCTAAAATGTTGCAACTGACCAATCTGTCTTCTATGTTCTCAAACTATGGTCTTACGGTTCTGTCAAGGTAGAAGTAGGCATTAGCTTAGCCAGGCACACTGTGTCATCCCATTTATTAAACTTTATGACTCACTGATAACCTTTGAGCCATTTTCTCAGGTCTTGTCCGGCATCTCTGGTGAAGGTGATGGGATTCCCGATGTGCTGCTGGAAGTTAGTATATACCAGTGCATTTCTTTACTCGGGTTGCATTGTCCTCAGTACAGGTTTCCGATGGGCAAAACTTTTGGACTCGAAGCCTGTGGCTTTAACTTGGTCTGATAGGAGCCACTGTGTTTACAGCTGACACTACTTGGCAATTCCACCAAAGAGGTTTAATGTGAATCAGTAACACAAGCTGTTATCTGTTGAAGTGAAAATATAATTAGTCTGTTTTGAAAAATAATAATAATAATATAAAATAGCCAAATGACAAACAAAATGATTTTGGATAAACAGTTCTAGGGCGTTTCGATGCCATAAAGTGAGAAAGATGGCAGAGTACGCTATCATTACCTTAACACAAGAACTGTTTATCCAGAATAAACACTGGGAAAATCTTTGATGTTTGATAAAATGATTTGGTCTGTCATTTGGCTGTTTTATCTTATTGCTGGTAGCTGCTGTTGGTGTTTCTTTAAAACTAGAACACTGTGAAAAGACTTCCTCTGTTTCGAGGTCCAATACTATTTATACAGTCGTGGAAACTTCTAGAACTGAAGAATTGTTATAGTGGGTCGTAATACTTTAACCAGTGTCCCCAATTCTGCAGGCATGCATGCTAGCATTGAGCCATATCAATGGACTAGTCAGATGTCAGATGTGGCATTGTAACAAAATTATTCTCACTCTTTAATGACACCAAGAAAATGGCTAAAACTCGCAAACGTGCCCTTATTGTTTTTGCAGAAAATTTTTGAAGTGCCTAGAATTGTGTGTACATTAATGCAGGAATTCCCATGAAGCACAAAAATAAAATATTATTCACGAGAAAAATATTAACCTCAAATAAATGGCAAACAATTTTTTAAAATATTTGACAAGTGAACTAAAAGCATTTGAAATTTTGTTAGGAAGCATAGATATCAAAGAGCAAAGGTTTTCCTGGTTTATTTGCTGTGTAACTCTTGGGACTCCAACTGGGTAAGAATAGGCTCAGGCCACAACATTTGGATGGCAGTGACTGCCATTGAAGAAATGTTGTAGCCTAATATCACCCGGTTGGAAGCCCAGGCGTTCCTGACATGAAGCATAGCATTTTAAATTACAGAATAAACTTGACTATTCTCAAACATGATTTTTTACTTTGCATTAAAAAAGGATGTTTCTGTGAAACTAAAACTTCAGCACCCTACTGATTTTTTTTGCAGGCCCAGCCTACTCTAGGATCACTATCCAAAGTTTACTACTCTGCAACTTTAAGTTACTACATCTTTTAAAATGGGTCCAATGTAATTGACAAGTTAAAAATGAGGACCTGTCAATGGTGAAATCCTTCATCTAAAAATCAGTATTTTAATGATTGTTGCATGCTTCTATTATAAATGTAATCTCAATGCTGAAGCAACTACATGTTTGTGGCTCTCAAGAACTAATATTGACTAACATTTCTAAATGAGCAAGCTGTTACGAACAACTGAGGAGTAGAGCTCACATCTTCAGTTGATAATATCTCTATACATAGAATAAACGTTGGATTAGAACAATTAGGTAAATAAGTGAGTCACTGAAATCTTTTCTAACATGACATGATTCTACAAATTCTAAAAGGATTAACGTGACAGTCAAATTCCTCTATTTATATTTAACATTAATTAAACACACAATCTTAAAAGCTACAAAATTAAATAATACTGTTAAAAGTATAAATATATATTTGATTTTGGAATGTACACAGTTGTTTCTTTATACAAAATATTGACAAAATTTAAAATCATTACACATATGGATTCCAGTTACTGCCATCTTCAGGTTGTAGACCATTTGTAACTAATAATATAATGTCCACAATCCACCAGATACCTACACCTCCAAGAGTCAATAACTTGCCAACTGCAGTTCCTGTTTGCCCCAAGCAAAACCTATCCATTCCAAGAAACCCTAACAGAATGCTGTAGATCAGAGTTGTTGCGAAATAGTGACCACTATATCTGTGAACAGAGAGATAAATAAGTACAAGTTGGAAAATACCAAAAAATTGAATATATGTAATTTCTTTTCAAAAAACTATTAAAAATAGGGATGGTTCAACTGTATCAAATCTAATTAAACTCACATATGTGTTACTAAATTTCATAATTCTAGAAAAGTCCACTTACAACATAATGGTAACATTGTTGTATTAAATACAATATCTAACCTCATTGTATATTTTAATTTCAAAAAATTTAAATAAAAAACAAACATACTATTTATAAAAAGGGATATTTTTCACATGAACTCATTCATTTGCAGAACTAATTAAAGCAGTGAAATACACTAAGATCCATTAATTAAGACTAAATTCCAGGAGTTTCAAAGTCTAGTATATAATATAAGGAGTTTATTTATTGTGACTTTATCTGATAGTATAGGTGATTTTTTGACAAGGATACATAATTCTCAATTGGCAATGCAAAAGAACAACAGTTCTGTTTTCTATGATGAATTCTTCTTTACTGAAAATCTTAAAGTATGAAGTATATCCTTGATTACCAAAAAGAAGTTGCAAGTAATGCAAGTATGTCATAAAATTGAAGTATGGCAAAGCTAAAATTAATGGAATAGTTGTTTGTCACCTTTATCCAGATTGTATGTTTACCAAAACATCTGACTGATGTTTTCTGCATCAAGACCATTTAAATGACACATTCCATTAACAAAAGAATGCAAATTTAATAGGGATTGTGTTTTCCATTGTGGATGATTATGTGATTGGGCCATACATTCTTCCACGGAATCTAACAGGTCTCGTGTACTTGATCTTCCTACGTTTATTGGGCATATTGTTGGATGCTGTGCCATTGAATGTTTGCCAAGACATGTGGTTTCAGGACAATAGAAACCTTAACCCTCACTTTTCAATTAATTCTTGGGAACATCTCAATTGAACATTTGGACAAGGATGAAGTGGTATAATTGTGGGGCCTCCATATTTGACATCATTGGACTTTTTTTTGTGGAGTTGTGTGAAGAGTTTCATTTATGAAGTTTCTGTATAAATAGAAAAGATCTAATAGCACACAATGTAATCACAGTATAACAGACAGTAGATGTAATGGAACAAGTTCACCAGAAAATTTTGGAGCATGCTGTATATAATGCACTTACAGAAGGAAATTTCTTGCTGTTCAGCTGTTAAGAATCAATAAAAAAGACATGTTAATATATTAGCTGTAAGCTTGATATTTTTGTATAGTTACAACAAATGGAAGAAATTTTTAGTTCAAATGGAGAAAATTCTTTGATGGAGCAAACATGAAACAGCAGCAGCAGAGAAAATAGCCTGCAGACAACAGTCAGAATTGTATCAGACAACTAGTCAAAAGAATACAATGGAGTATTAAAATACCGGTTGTTATATAGACAGTCTGGTAAATTCACTGATATTTTCCACAAAATATGTTATAATAGAAGCCACAATTTCTTATAATTCACACTGATATGAAGTAACATAAGCCATGTATGTGTCACAAATGTTTGCACTTGTTATCAAGCAAATGTGTTTTCTGCTCAACAATGCAATTCATTATTACCTAGTATGCCACACAAAAACTGCATGTGTTTTGCTGGTTGTAGACTACTAACCTGTCATTGTTTACACAAGCGAGTTTAGATTTCATGTCATAAACATAAAATGATAATTTCCCTCTTCTCTGCAGTAATGGCCACTAATTATGCCAACAAATCTGTATCTGATCCTACAAACAATTTCAGACCCCAACTTCAAACTTTTCTAAGCATCATTCAATATACTTACATAAGCACTATCTTAAGCTTTCAAAACAGATATTTTCTTTTATTGGTTCCTTAAGATATTGCTGTAGTACCTAATTTTTGTTACTTTTATTTCCAAAATTCATCCTTAGGTGCTGTATATTCAAAGTGTATATCAGGGGAATTTTTTAGGCCCCTTCCAACTATTATTCATTTTTAGAGATTAAATGTTCAAAGATAACAGTAGCATTGTATCCATATTTACATATAACACAGTCACAAAACTTACTTACAATTTTTTGCATTTCATCAGATGATTCAAGAAACGCAAGATCAATAAGAATGATACAGCACACAAACAAGTTTGTCACCTTGTTTGTATTGTTCAATTTCAAAAACATTGTGTGGTAATTATTTAACTAATTATTATACTTATAACACAGAACCTTGATATTGTAATTTAAATCTCATTAAAGTGTAAATAAAATATAAAAATGTGAAGTTCTCTCTTTTAAGGCAGATACTGTAAGGATTATAAGTTTACCATGTTTATAACATTAGATGGAGGGTAACAAAGTTATGAGCAATAAGCCAACATTTTATTTTTAAGCACAGGTGGGACGTTGTGGGGAAACGTACCCTGAAGTTAATTCAAACTTCCGACCCAAATCATCTTTAATTTCTTCTGACATATGAATATTTTTGGCCCATTGCAAAGTCATGCAGTCAAGTAATGAATTGGCACTGAAAAAATTAATCGAAATAATGTTTTCTTTATGTATTGAACTCTGGGTAAACTCACTACCTGTCTATAGGACACTACATTACTCAATGAGATCTCTTGAATTTTTATTATCACCCT
This sequence comes from Zhengitettix transpicula, assembly GCA_037074705.1. Taxonomy (NCBI): domain Eukaryota; kingdom Metazoa; phylum Arthropoda; class Insecta; order Orthoptera; family Tetrigidae; genus Zhengitettix; species Zhengitettix transpicula. The sequence continues at coordinate 347,017 of CM073590.1, forward strand.
TTATAAGGATAAAAGGTCTGCTGTATTAGCTGCTGACTCAACTCTGTAAGTATTAAACCTGTGGCAAGGAATGTATCATTAAGTGGCCAAAACCCACAGAATAATGCTGATGAAAAGATTCCTCAGACACACAGAGAAAGTAGATGGAAAAAACAGGAGTTATATTCAGCAAATAGGTTGCAATGATAAGATATAAATCTAAAGAAACAAACTAATTATTCTTCCTACTCATTCTTTTAATTTATTTAGGAGAGATGTATCATACCAGTCACTAAACTGATAACTAAGACATTAATATATATCATGTAACAGCAGGTATATAAATAAAATTATTTATAATGCATAAACATTTGTGAAAAATTACAGCACTAAAATTATTTTTATATATTTACTTGATACATGGAAATCCATCTCGATAAACATCTCTGGAACCATCACATTCTATAAATGGAAGTACTGTACATTTTAGAACAGTTTTATCTACATCTTCATACCTGTAGCCACCAAACTTAAAAGACAAAAGAAAATGTGTCTTATTGAAAGAGAAATCAAATATTTAATTCATTATATGAATGTTTGCATATAATTTATCATATATAAAGGATAACCTTTTACGTCACAATAGTATTTGTTTTCAATCTCAACAGGCCAAATTCACCAGAATAAATCGGTAACTTATATTTATATTTAGGTATTGTTTATAGTCAACAAGGTCAAATATTTTATTAGTTGGAAGATAAAGTAATTCAATTCTAACTAATGGTAAAATTCTTCAATACTTACTTTTTAATAAATAAATTGGCTTTATTTCCAACTGTGAAATGAAATGTGATAATATTAAGAAGTCCATAAAAATTAATAATAATAATAAAACAGTATTCTTTTCTAAACATATAGAGTCCAACTTATTAACAAAACTCACTAGTTGATCTAAATATTAACGCTTGTAAAGGACACAATTATAACTGAATTAAATTAATTTAGGGAAAGGTTCAACTAAAAAGATTTATGTTAAAATTAATACACAATTAACATTTATTAAGAAATTTACAATGAAATCATCATATATAAAACAAAATCTGACGTAATTAGACGCTGGATGCAATTACTTGGTCTTCCAAAATTGAAACAATGGTCTAATTTGAAAATAGAAATTAGACTTCTGCACTCAAAATGTTTATCGATGAATATTTGGATGTTTATTTCACAGATTGCAACTTAAAACAAAATTGTTCTAACTGGTCTCACTGTTCTACTACCGGTATCTGGACTCTTTCTAAATACTTCATCCGCCCACAGCAATCTTTTGGCACCAACTCAATCCTAGCTGGCTGTAGATGTAAAACACAACTAGACTTTCGTGGGCGCAAACGCCATTTTGACTTTTCAACAAAGCAGCTGGGCTCACTTCTCCATTGTTGCTTTGTTCGATCAGACCGCTATAATGGATTTATCAAACAATTTAAATTTTATGTCCAAACAATTAATGGGCTAATTAATTGGCATTACATTATATATATATATTGTAGTAATTAGTAATTAATCCATTGTTATAATTGCAAAGTAAAGGACTCATTATTAGACTATATAAAGCATACACCGCGACAAAGCGGGCGGCGAGTCAATAGAACCATTGTTGAGATATACGCAGTACAAATTCTACGAGACGAAGAGACACAGTCGGACGGCGAACAGCATGGCAGGCAGATAGATCTAGCCGGAAAGGTTACAAGTTAAATTTGAGTAAAAAGAATTTTAGACAGTAAAATTCGTCGAACAGTTACAAGGAGTAACCTAATAAATCACGCCACGATAAAAATCTATAAGTACCGTGACCGTCATCAATTCCACAGAGAGATAATTTGTAACAATCTGTCCACCCATTAATCCGGAAGGAGTTGCAGTTTCCAGTTTCCAGAAGAGAGACCCAAAAGTTTCGACAAGTGTTTTGTAACCAATTTAAATTCAGTGATATCCCCAAAAACGTGTGCACAGAAAACCCCAAAATTGAGACCTGGTCGGCCGTAAGTAAAAGAACTCTAAATTTATTTGTAAACCATTTCATTAAGATACGTCAGATCGTTCTTCAATTATTTTCTTTTCTTCAATTATTTCTTTTCTTCAATTGTTTTGTTAGTATAATTTAAATTCAATTCACCCATTTATCAAACCCAGTAAAGACCCTGAGATTTTAAATATTATTGAGTAATTATTTTATATTATATATAACTTCATTAATAAATTTTGTTAAATTTGCCAATCATTAGTCTTGTTAAATTATTACAATATATATATTCATTGTATATGAAGCTTTTCATTGGGGTTTTTAGAGCGTCACCAATATTAACAGAAATATATTTTAGACAAAGTTAAACAATCAACAATATTTTGAGAACTAAAGATTTTGCAGTAAGACAAAATAATGCAATTTTACAATGTATCCATAATACACAAATATGTTAAACTGCATTACATATTGTTGTTAGGCAGGTACTTTATACAGAATCAGCATCCAAATTAGCAACATGGCCAGGGAACAATATAATAAGGCAGTATAAAGCCAGATATAGTTTCAATGAGCATGGACAAAGACTGTCAAAGAATGCCCTTACACGTGCCTCCAGCAGCATCCTTTGAGAGATTTATCAAACATATATGACTCCAGCACCTCCTGTCCAACTGATTAACATATGTGCCTCTGGCTCCTCTGGACAGTGTGAATAAATCTAATAAAATGACTTCCATACATATGGCACCATATGCTGCTGAATTCTGAACATTCCCAAGTTTAACTCATGATTTGGTAATAATTTCCAACACATCCTTTGTGTCAATGTCTTTGTACCGCATGTAGTTTTGGTTCCTAACAAGTTTAAGCTAAGAATGCTAACATTATGTTTGTATCTTTGAGATTCTTTTGACTAATTTTAGATTCCTTTAAATGCCTGTTACTTTAAAAGTATCTGATAAATATTGCAGTGAACATCGAATTGAACAATATCTATAAAAAATGCAGAAAAAATATGATTCTTACATGCAAGATTTTTTTTTGTGGGTTGAAAATAAGAATGGGAGTCATTGGATGGTTAATCTATTAAATTCCTAAACCCAAATAACTTAGTTGAAATAAACTCTAATCCCAATGACTTAGTCATTAACAGTTTCAAAGCCAGGTGACCCATTTACAGTCAACTTACTAAAATTTCACTAAAATAAATTTTATGTTATTTAAATCTGATCCTCATTCAATGCTTATTTAAAGTTAAAAAAGTTCACTATCATCAAATCAAAGGTTCTCACATGGGAAGCCCCCTTAGTCCTGTCTTTGCTGAGATTGTCATGAGGGACTTAGAGAATTCTTGTCCTTCTCTACTTCTTGTCCAACCTCTCCAATTTCCATCAACACAATATAAATATTGTCCATAACATATTAATTTCTAATGAGAACCCTTTAATTTTATTAACAAACACATAAACTTGTCCCCAATCATTTCAGTCCAATTTTTTTCCATACACCCTTATTACAATTTTCTTAATCATATGTTCATACAAATGTTTAAATAAAATCAAATATCAATCATTTACAGATCTACTAATACTCTTTCCTTCTTGATTCAAAACCACAAGGACCCTCTTGATACCTCTAGCAAACATTGTGTAGTTTACAAAAACTCTTGCTCTAATTGTAATTCCCACTACATAGGACAAACAAAACGTTCACTTAAAACCCTAATCATGGAACATATGTCTAATATCAACCTTCCTAAGGATAAACAATCTGTATATCATTAATTTGAAACACTCATTTTATTAGAAAAATGACAAGATTTCTGCCAATGACACCAGGTCCCATTCCAGAATTATATCTGAAATGCTTAATATTAAACCCAACATCTCAGCAATTAATGTACAAACTGATACTATTAAACTCAACAATAGCTATGATCTATTATTGTTACACTAACACCTCTGTTTCCCCATTGTAATTGTGTTATAGCTTCGCTTTTGAGCTCATCTACTAAATTATGCAGTTGTCACTCATGACTCGTGTTTTTAATCACCTCACAAAAGAACAGTTTCCAGAAACATAGTGTGGTATTTATATAATCTCTTCCCTTTGTCTGTCATTTGGCTGTTTTATCTCATTATTTTAATAATAAATTTAGAAACATTATGCACTGTATCAATAGATGAGTTGAGAATAGTTTTCATTCTTAACCAAATTAAAAATATAATAAAATTATTGCTATTACTCAAAGTATTCTTATAATGTATAAACACTTATTTTGGTGGACAAAAATTTAATAATTATTTGTAATGCTACTTCAAGAAAAAGAAAAAAAGTTGGAGTAATGTTTTCTTTGATTTTGTAGGTGGGTATTTGTTGAGAATTATAGGAGGTTGAAAGATAGGACAGACATGGCACCTGTTCCTACTGGCTCAAGTTGGGGAGTATGAGGTTGGGGCATAAAGGGTAGACTATATATAGATCTTCGTGTGTGTGTGCGTTAGTGTCTCTCGCTCATTAAAATACCCTATAGAAATTACTCTCTCAACTATTAAACAAAAATTAAGAATATCCTGGTGTACCTTAACACATCCACGACCAAGTTCCTTTTTAGCTGTCGCATTCGCTTTGTGATCAATTATATCTTCACAGTCCAAAAATTCTAAAGGTCTGTAAACCAAACGACGACATAGTGAACAAAAAATTTGGAGACAGGGCAATTGTATTTTATTGATGACTTACAGAAAAGAACAATTTACAAGTGGACCGTATGGGTGATATGCATTTTCACTTTTGTTAGAATTTGCTAAAGCGATCGGGCAATATATTACAAATAACAAAATCATGAACATGTCCAACGTCGAAACACTCAAAACATCCACAATGAAATTATCGATAGTAAACAAACCTGATATCGTTTAAGATCGACTTATCTCAAAATCAAGTTTTAGAATGTTATTACATTAAATACAAACTGTTAAAAAAATGGAAAACACTTGTCGTTATTTAGATACAGACACAATAGAATTTAACATTTTAGTAAATTATTTAAAATATATATATTTATGGTACCGTGGTACAAGATGGTATTATATTAGGAAAATATTTCAAGTAAATAAATTATTCATTCAAAAACCTTTTTATTAAGAAATTATCATTTTACTGTCATATTGAGTAATAAAATTGGAGTTATTTCACTTATTTTGTCGCATTTGATTTACATATTTTTTCTAGGGCATCAACGATGTTCTCGTGTTGCCACGAAATGCCGAATTTTATCAAATGCATTTTTATGGTGAAGTTGCAACAGAATGATCTATGGCTGGTTAAACATCTAATTGTATGAAAATACCAGCTACGTCAACTACATGACATTGCTAGTAAATAGTGGCTATACTAATTTTGGCTCGTAGCAAAATGTAATCAGTTTGGTCCACATATTATAATATTACGCTACCTGGAACTACGGTATATTTGATATTAACATGTTGTAGCCTAAAACATATATTTAGTCCTGGAATAAGTAGAAATTTTACTCGCAAGTTTCAAGTGTAGTGATATAACGGTGAGTAATGGTGTTATTTGTCATACTTAGTTTTTTCCACTTCCGTTGCGGGAATATTGATCCACCTGAAAACTCTGTATCTGTAACCACAACCCGACGAATAAAAATGAAATACTGGTATGGGGTATACCCCCAAACACAAACTAATAACTAGTACTCAAACTATATTGGGATACACAAACACCAATGATTCATTATTACTATATTGAAATTAAAATATAATACGTCTGTGTTGAAATTATAATTATGTAAAATAGCCAAATAACAGACAAAATGAAGGGATTAAATTAACATCACTGAAATTAACGTACAAACTGATACTATAGCCTAGTCAACTCTGTAAACAAATGTTTATGAATATGAACAACGTTCCCAATGTTTCTCAATACAGTGGACGTCGCTTATTGTTATCACTTTGGGCCACAGATAATATAACAACCGATTAATAACAATAGACGAATAAATTAATATTACCCAAAGACATATATAAACAATATAGACTGGACAAGTAGCCGCCATATTTGAAGCAAATTGAAAACTCAGTCGCCATGTTTTATACTGTCTGGTGGGCGTTCCCCATCGTCTGCTAGCTTTGAACTCTGTCACACAAATGACCTAAAACTAAATCTCTACGGACAATATATTTTAAGGTTTAAGAAAATATAACACATTTAAGGCATAGAAAAATTTATTGGCCTTTAAATAATATCAGTTTTGTATACAATTGCCTAATATTGCGTCCTGTTTCATCCATTGCTTTTTCTTTACATATATATCGAATTCTGCAATTGAAGTAATGTTTTAGTAAAACCTTTATTAAAATTAAGTAGTGAGTTTCCTCACCAAATTCGGCCGAATTTATTAAATGCTCGAATTCACAAAATAAAATTTGTTTATGTCCCAAGATCCGCAATACTTCCATGCACCATTTTAATAGTAAATTCTTCTTTCCTGTGTGTGTTTCGTTATTCCTCAATACTTTTTCAGCAAGTGTAAATAATTTCACAACGTCTTTAGACGGGTTGATTAACTTGTCTTTAAATTCCTTTATTTTAATCAATCCCGTTTTTCTTTGAGAGCGAGGAGCAAGGAGAACCTTTAAACAATCTAAACACTTTAGTTTTTTACCACCATCCGTACAACACTTCCTGAAATATATTCTACCACTTTTTCTGAATATAATGCTAATCTCTCAATTCAGGGATGTAATCATGATCAAAATTGTGATCTGTACAAGATTTAAAATTATTTTTTTCAATTGGTACAACCAGTGTCTCCAAAATTCCTGCCGTACTATTGGCACTTTTGGATGGTTCTATCAGCGTAATCAAAGATTTCCTAAATGCTGCTCTGAACTGTAATGCATTTGGATTATTTCGATTTCCCCACATCTTCGTATGCAAGAAAAGAAGAGTTCTAAATGGTCCTGGCTCATTCTCCTACTTAATATAAATTTGAGAACTGGAGAATCATTCCACACATACTTCTCTGCCAGTTGCCTCAAACTGAGAAGATCTAAAACAATCCCACACTCAGCCATCTTCCTCCCATCGTACAGCTTTAAATTCATAAAATACTGTACAGATCTTTCTATTCTGTTGCATATTGTCGCTCTATTACCTCTAAACACAGGAGTTTTTGTACCCTTGTTCATAACATTGCACGAATTCAACAAATCAAATGCTTTATCTACCATTTTTATTAACTTTACCGTGCCCTCACAATTTACAAATGCAGACAAACCCAAGTCGCTACAAAAAATCATGGCATCTGCTACAGAATTGCTTAGTGTCTGGGCAGCCAATGCTACCTTCATTTTCCGTGCCACATACTAAATGTGTAGCCTCGTCATCCTATTTGCAATATGTAACCGTTCCTAGTCTAGAGCGACACAACAGCACCTCCAAAGCTTTTTTTTTGTCAAATGACGAGTGCAGTTAGTCGCTCTAGGCTCTTCTTAGCACCTGAAGAAAGGACAAGGAACCCAGAACCGTTGTGCATTATCACTTATTTTGTCTGTATTTGGCTATATTTCTTATTCTTATTTTTATGCTGATACTTAAAATACGATACTTCATGTGTTTTCGAACTACGATTATTACAATTGTAGGCTGAACACACGCTTGGCATGATTTATAATAACAAACAATTTATTTTAACACAAAAACTTCAAAACTTTCACCATCAGTAGCATAACACAAATCGGGTTTTGGGTGAAGTGGACCGACTAAAAAATGGCGGTCAGTGTTGTTTGTTGCTGCCACCCAGAGCGCTGTAACGCTGATATAGCCACTCTATTATGTTTATATATCTCTTTGATATTACCAAAAAAATTGAGATTACCAAATGAAAAAGAGAGTTACCAGTACTTCTGTATTTTAGTACTTGGAATCATAATATTTTTCATTTGTGCTATTAATAAGAACTGAAAAAATATTTAATCAATAATACTACATACTGCACATTACAATGCCGGGTACATTACAAATAAAATACCAAACTCCTCAATTACGGTTTGTTTCTGGATTTCTCTGAGGATTCCATTAATGTAAATCTCATACTCAAAATGTTTTTGATAATCAACAAACATGTGCTGTACACCACGTCACACTATTTGTAATACATGCCTCAATTCAATCGTTGTTGAAAATTAACCTGTTTCCACTGGATTGTAATTTTATTCATCTTCACACAATCCTGCTGTGACTCGCGAGTCTGTAGCAGTATCTATTTTACATATGTAGTCTTAGACCCCTTTTGAAAGACTTTTGCTCTGCTCTCTCTTAGTTTAGGAATTATAAGCACTTAAAGTTTCTGAATTTCATGACGTCATCACCATCTACGGCGTAGCGCAGCCATCAAAAACCTGTGGAACTGGCCTCCACCGAGCTTCAGAAACAGCGCCACCTAACGGCAAATTACTGAAATATGCCAAACAGCGCCACAAGACCCCATGTATTTTTGGTGGGAATGCCAAACAGCGCCACAAGACCCCATGTATTTTTGGTGGGAATATGCTGGGGTTGGCAGCGCTGACGCCGTATAACGTCAATTGTGACGTATAAGCCGGCGAAAAATGGCGGCTCGTGACGGTCAGTAAAGACGAGCCATGTCGCCCGATCTTCATGTTTGAGAAGTTCCACACCCGTGGGGTTAATATGAAAATTGAATGTAATAATTAATCTAAGCTACATCCATAACTCCGGATCAGACTCCAATCCCAAAAATATTTATTTAACGTTAAAATTTCCACCCACTGTCCATCCCTGATTTTGGGAGTTAAATGGACAACTGAATGTGAAAATTCAACTCAGCGAATCTCCGTTGTACTCGTTATTTTCTTATAACGCCCCTCGGACCTCACCCCTAACGGTGCCCCTTTCTCATGCCGTAAGGTTTTTGACACAGATACCATCAGAAGAAACACTACCAAACTCTTTTACATCCCAAAAATTTATCCACCCAAAATATAGGCTGTTTTAGCATCTTTAAATGTTTCCACACCCAGCCCTAAGCGTGCTCTCCGGTCATGCCGAAAGACGTTGACATTTTACAAACAAAATCGGTAGATATATTATCAACGTCTTTGACTCCGACAATTATTTATTCCACGCAAATCATGACCATTTTATACGTTAGAATAATCCTACCCTGTTCCACCGCCGCCCCGGGGGTAAAACAGCCTGTTTTGCGTCTATTTTATGAAACGCCCCTCCACCCCTAAACAAACATCAATAGCAATACAATCAATATAATTCACCATGAATAATTTTTCCGCCCCTAACCACCCTCGCTCCAGGGGAGTTAAACGGCCAATTAATGTCATAATCAAACTCAGCGACATTCGTTACCTTGAATATGACTCCAATCTCCATTGTTTTTGGATTTTCTTTATGTAATTCCACTCCACCCCCGCCCCCAATCCCGAATGGGGTGAAATTATACATGGAGAACATTTTGACAAATTTTATGAATCTCATTGATCCGGAAATATATTTATTCGACCTAAATAAACCGGTTAACATATTTTAAAATATCATATGTTTCAAAATTTCAATCCCTGTTCAGCTCCGCCCTTGGGGGTCAAACTGCAAGATGTCATAATTAAACTCAGCGACATCAATAACCCCCGATTCAACTCCAACCTCGGTTTTTTGCATTATTTTTATGTAATGCTACTCCACCCTAATCTTCATGGTTCTCTCTTCCCAAACGATAGTGGTTGTAATTATATACAGAGTATATGAAAAAATATGAATCTCTTTGAACTCGAATATTTTTTATTCAACACTAATATCGACTGTTTGACATTTTTGAACATTTCTAACCCCCACCCACATCCGCCCATTCTCTCCCACCCCCACCCAACGCAACGCACGGAGTGATAGACAGGTTGTCATAAAAAATTTCCGCGGCATCCATAACCCCGGTTTGACTTTAATCTCGGTTGTTTTCCTGTTATTTTTCTGTAACTACGCTCCACACCCACCCCTAACCGTAATCCCGACCCATACCGAAAGTGATTGAAATGCTATCAATCTAATTAACCAGAAAAATATATAAGAAAATATCCACCTTCACTGCATGTTTCAAATTTTTCCCTTCCATCAAGCTCCGACCCTGGGGGAAAATGGTCAATTGAATGTCCTAATTAAATTCAGCGACATACATAACCTTGGATTTCAGTTCAATCTCGATTGTTTTGCGCTATCTTTATGTATTAAACTCCACCACCACACTTAATCGGAATCCCCTCCCAATCCCGAAAAGGGTTGAAATTAAACACGGAGAACATGTAGAGCAATTTTATAAATCTCATTTATTTATCTTATAAATAAAGCAGAGTGTATGTATGTATATATATATATATATATATATATGTATGTTCCAAATACAAATCTACACCGGTGGAGCAAATTTCACTAAATTTCGTACGACCAGGAAACAAACACTGTCGGGATGAGACGCGTCTACCACCCCCAGAAGTGGAAGTGATAATAATTAAACATGCTAAGACAGTCGATATTTCAGTCGGATAAATATTTTTAGGGGTCAAAGATATAGCATTCATAAAATTTCACTACATGTTATCTATGTATAATTTCAAATTGTTTTAGGCATGGGAGTGGAATACTTTAAGGGTTCGGGGTGGAGTGGCATTACATGAAATTACGCAAACACATTCGAGTTTCGAGTAGCATCCGGAGTTATATCTGTGTTTTATTATGACATTTAACTTACAGTTTAACTTCCCCAAGCGGAGGTGGACGGGGGTTGAAATTTTTAAACATGCTAAGGAGTCGATATTTGCGTCGAACAAATCTTTTTCTGGTGCACTGCGATTTGTTATATTTTTCTAAGTGTTCCATATATTTAATATAACCTGTTTAGAATTTTGGAGTGGAGCTCCCTTAAGGGTGGGGATGGAGTTGATTTATATAAAAATAACGGAAAAATAATCATCGAGATTGGACTCAAATCCAGGGTTATGGTTGTCAGTGAGTTTAATTATGATATTCAAATTGCCGTTTAAGTCCCCCAAGCAGGGGTCGTTAGGGGTGGAAATCTTCAAACTTACTAATACGGTCGATATTTGAGTCTGATAAATATTTTCCCGGTAAAAGTGATTAATAGTGTTTGTACGAATGTCTGTCAGTAAAATTTCAACATTTTACGGCATGGTAAAGGAGTTCCCTAGGGATGGAGTGGAGGAATGTTACAAGAAAATAACTGGAATACAACCGAGTTTGTAGTCAAAACCAAAGTTATGGATAACGCTGAGTTTAATTATGACTTTAAACTAGCAATTAACCTCCCAGGGTCGGGGGTGGTCGTGGTGGAAATTGTCAAACATGTTAATCTACCGATATTTTTCGGGATAAATAAGATTCATAAAATTTCTCTACATATTCTCTGAGTATAGCTTAAACCCGTTTTGAGCTTATCAGTAGAGCACTTTTAGGGGTGGGGTGAAGGAACGCTACAATAAAATAACGCGAATATAACCGAGATTGGAGTCAAATACAGGGTTATGGATGTCGCAGAGTTTAATTATGATATTTAATTGGCCATCTAACATCAAAATTATTTTTAAGGGATAATCCAATTATAGTATTTCCACCCATTTTATGTTTGTAAAATTTCAACCTCTAGCGAAATGAGTGATATCACGCTTACGGGTGGGTGTGGAGGTGAGATACCGGAAAATAACGCTAATGCAACCGACATTCTATTCAAATCGAAGATAGTGGATGTCCCTGAGTTCATTTATGGCAATCTGAGCAACCCGTGGTGGTCGACTGGGGTGGCAGAAGTTGGGCAAAGGTAGGTGGGGTGTAGAAATATTAAAATAAGTAAAGCTCCGAATTTGACGCCGAATAAATATATTTCGGGAACAATGAGATTATTAAAATTTCTCTACACGTTCTCGGTGTTTAATTTGAACACATTTCGGGCTTGGGAGGGAACTCAATTTAGCGGTGAAGGACAGCGGGAGTTACAAATAAAATACTCGAATAAAACAGATTAGAGTCAAATACAGGGTTATGAATGTCGCTGAGTTTAATTATGATATTCAATTGGCCATTTAGCCCCCAGGGACGGGGTGGATGGGGTGGACGGGGGTGAAATTTTTGTAACATGTTAAACGGTCGATATTTTCATCAAGTAATTAATTGTAAAGGTCACTGACATTGATAATATATATGCCGATGTTGTTTGTAAAATATATCCCCTTTCGGTATTAGAGGGAAGTACACTTAGGGGAGGGGGTGGAAACGTCAAACATGCTAAAACAGTCGATATTTAGGCACAAATATTTTTAGGGATCGAAGAAACAGTGTTTCAACAGATGTTATCTGAGATGATATTCAATTACCCATTTAATCGACGGGGTGGCATTTTTCAAACATGTTAAATCATCGATATTAGCGTAGATAAATAAATGCCTGGCCAATCACGTTGATAGAATTTCTACCGATGTTGTTTGTAGGCATGATAGGGGTGGGGGTGGAGGGTATTTACAAGAAAATTACGCGAAAACAACCTAGATTTGCGTTAAATCGAAGGTAATGGATGTCGCTGAATTTATTTATGATAATCTGGGCAACGCGCGGGTGTCGGCTTGGTTGGGATGAGTTGACCGGCCGATTTTTGCGTCGATTAAATATATTTCGGGATCAATTAAATTAATAAAATTTCTCTACATTTTTCAAGTGAATAATTTCAACATTTTTCGGAATTGAGAATGGAGCACACCTTAAGGGTAGGGGTTGAGCGGAATTACATTATAATGATGCAAAAACAATCGACATTGGAGTCGAATCCACGGTCATGGATGTAAATGAGTTAAATTATTACATTCAACTAATCGTTTAACTGCCCCAAGGAAGGGTTGGTGGGGGTGTAATTTTTTTAAACATGTTAAACTGTTGATTTTTGTAGCGAATAAATATTTGTCGGGGACAATGTCACTGATAATATTTTTACCGATTTTGCTTTTAATTTCAACCCCTTGACACACGTGAAAGATCACAATTAGGGGTGGGGGTGGAGGGGCGTTACTTGAAAATAACGTGAATAAATCCCAGATTGGAGATATAGATGAATGTATTTATGACGACGTGGGAAATGCTCGGGGGTTAGCGGTGGTGTGCATGGTGTGAGGGTCTTGGCTGAGTTGGGCGGGGGAAACAAGTTAACCGGCTGATATTTACTTCGAATAAATATATTTCGGAATCAATGAGATTCATAAAATTTCTCTACATGTTCTCTGTGTATAATTTCAACCCCTTTCGAGCTTGGGATGGGTGCACCTTTAAGTGTGGGCGTGGAGTGGCATTACATAAAAGGAAAACAGAAACTATCGAGATTCGAGTCGAATCCGGGGTTATAGTTGTCACTGAGTTTAATTATGACATTCAACTTGCCGTTTAAGTCCCCCAAGCGCGAGTGTTCGGGAGTGGAAATTTTCAAACACGTTAAACGGTCGATATTTGCGTTAAATAATTACTTCCTGGGGTTAATGACTTTGATAGTTTTTATACCGATTTGTTTGTGTAGAATTTCAATCCCTGTGAGGGAAGCAAGCTTAGTAGTGGGGTGGAGGTACGTTAAATAATGCGACGGGTGTGGGAGGTGGAGGGAGGGGGTAGAAATTTTTAGACAATGTAATCGGCCGATTTTTGCGTGGAATAAATACTTTTTGATTATCGCACATTTATGGGGGTGGTCATCTTCTAACATGTAAAAACGACCAATATATTTGGTCAATGACTTCAACCCCTTTCGGCATGGGAGGTGAGCACATTTAGGGATAGGGTTCGAGGAGCGTTACATAAAAATATCGCAAAAGCAACCGAAATTGGAGTCATATGGGGGGTTATAGATAAATGACATCTCGGGCAACGCCGGGCACCCAGCTATTCGCTATTCGCCGGAAAATTCAGCCGGATAACATGTTTCAAAATTTCTACTGCCCGCACACATCCGCCCTACCAATACCAATACCACCCGTGCGTTGCTCGGATTGTCATTAATAATCTCAGCTACATCCACTACCTTCGGTTTGATTCGAATCTCCGTTGTTTTTGCGTTATTTTTTGTAAAACCCATCCACCACCATCTCTAAGGGTGCTTCTTCCCTCTGCTATAAGGGGTTGAAATTATACTGAGATAACATAGGTAGAAATACTATAAATCTCTTTGATCAGTAAAATTATATATCTGCCTAAAATATCGGCTGTTTTAGCATGTTTGAATGTTTCCATCCCCACCACTAAGTGTGCTTTCTTTTCATGGTGAAAGATGTTGAAATTTTAAAAACAACATCGGTAGGTATATGTCAACGTCATTGACCCCGACAATTTTATTCCACACAAATAACGACAAATTTAGATGTTAGAAAAATTCTACTCCCATCCACCCCCGCCACTGAAGTTTAAATCGCCAATTTAATGTCATAATTAAACTCAGCGACATTCATAATTCTGGATTAGACACAAATATCGGTTGTTTTCACTTTATTGTTTTGTGACTCCCCTCCACCCCCACCACTAAGCGTCCTCTCCTCTCTCCCTGAAAGGGGTTGAAATTAAACATAAACACACATCAGTAGAAATATTATCAACGTCAATGACCCTGACGAATATTTATTACACGCAAATTTTGACCGTTTGACATGTTTGGAAATTTCCACCCCTGGTCACCGCCACTTGTGGGAATTAAACAGCAAGTTGAATGTCATAATTAAACTCAGTGACAACCACTACACCAGATTTGACTCCAATCTCGATTCTGTTTGCGATATTTTCATGTAATGCCACTCCACCCCCACGCTTAAGGACGCTCCGGTCCCAAGCCCGATAGGGGTTAAAAATACACACAGACACATGTAGAGAAATTTTATTAATCTCATAAATGCAGATATATATTTGTTAGATGCACAAAATCGGCCAGTTAACATGTTTGAAAATTTCTACCCACGTCCACCAATACCTCTCGCCCCTGCCAACCCCGCGCGTTGTCTAGACTGTCATTTTTAAACAAATAGACATCAGCAACCCCTGATTTGCGTCGAATCTCGGTTGTTATTTACGTTAAGTTTTATATAAAGCCCTTCCACCTCCACCCGTAAGCGTGTTTCCTTCTTATGCTGAAATGTGTTGAAACTATATACACAGAATTATCGAAAATTTTTACTTGAAATATATTTATTCAGTGCACAAATCAACCATTTAGATTGTTTGAAAATTTCTATCACCGCTCACCGCCATCCAGCCCTTAACAGTGCGATTCATCGGTTGTTATAAATAAACTCAGCGTCATCCATAACCTCGATTTGACTCGACTCTCGTTGGCTTTTGCGTTATTTTTATGAAACGGCCACCCACCCCCAACTTTTGACGAGTTTCCTCCTAAGTGGTTGAAATAAGAAATACTGTCAATGACATCGACCCCGACAAATATTTACTCCCCGCAAATATCGACAGTTACCACGCTAGAAAATATCAACCCCCGTCCACCCCTGCTTGGGAGAGTTAAACGGCAAGTTGAGTGTCATAATTAAACTGTGTGACATGCATAACCTGGAATTCCACTCCAATCTCGCTTGTTTATGCTTTGTTTTTATGTAATACCATTCAACAGACAACATGTAGAGAAATATTATGAATCTAATTGACCCCGATATATATTTATTAGACCAAAAAAGGCCGGTTAATATGTTTGAAAATTTATCCACCCGTACTGCTCCTCTCGGCCCCCGCCAACAACACCCCACCCTCGCGCGTTGTCCATGTTGACAAAAATAATGTCAGCTACATCCATAACCCCGATCTGACTTATATGGGTTATTTTTGTGTTAATTTTATGAAACACCCCACCACCTCTATCCCTATACGTGCTCCACTCCCATGCCAAAAGGGGTTGACATTATACAGAAAAAACATTGGTAGAAATACGTAAAATCTAATTAACATTGAAAAATAATTATTCAACGCAAATATCGGACATTTTAGCATGTTTGAATGTTTTCATCCCCGTCAACCCATGCTCCTGGGGGTGGAAGGCATCACACCCGCACAGTGTTTAATTCCTTGTCGCGAAGAACACGTGTATAGAGTCCTCCCCAAAAGTGGAGGGAGAGCTCTCCGAGAGCTGCATTGTTGCTTCATTCTCGCCAGTGTAAACGTTTTCTCAGCGCTCTCGGAGAGTACTCTCAGACATTCAAGAAAATTTGAATTAGCTGAGAGTTAGCTGAGAGTAATATGGCCAAAAACATTATAAAAGGCTCCACGAGGATATTTACAAGCTTTATTTAACAAACAAGTTTACATTTTTTTTACGAACTTTTACAACATTATCTTGAAAGAGTTCAATTTCAAATAATGTCTCTCTTTGAGCGAGGGTAATTAGCATTCTGTTGGTTCAAATAACTTCTTTACAAAACTCATTTTCTTTGAACGATGAAACAAAAATATTCTCAGAACAAAGTAATAAATAAGTGTCACATAAAAGGTAATATACAATTTTATTAAATATCTAATGAAGTTTTTTGACTAATGCCACACAATATTTTTATTTATTTTTTACGACAATGTTTCGATACGAGTTTCCTCAGGTTTTCCTGCGGAGAAATTGTACAAAATAAATTTGTATTATCAAGAAGCCAATGAATTTATAAAGGTGGTTGAACAAAAATTATTATACTATTAACAACAAACTAAGAAACACTCACCTAAATATGATAAATGTTAAATCTATTTTCACATCCTATTGAAAAACACAAACTTTAGAAGTTTTTCCGAGGCACTTATTCACAAACTACACACTGTAGACCGCACTTGTGTGTAGTTTGCTCCGAAACAAAGTCCTAGTCCTTGTTTTTCGCTACAATGAGAAAAACTGAAAACAATAAATAAGTGTGGACGTGAACTGAAACTAGTCAACCAGAGTCCTTGCTTCAGATAGATAGAAAAATTGCATAGTTTGTGGAATGTCATGTGGCGAGTGCAAAAATTGGAAAAAGAGGATGATTTGAAAATATTGAGCAAATATTAAGGTGCGTTTACACGTGAGAGTAACTCGCAACCGGAGCTCTCGAGAGTTACTCTCAGAGCCCTTTACACGGAAGAGTTAAATTCGGCCGAGTTCACTCTCTGTAACCTCTCATGCCGGCTCTACACTCTCGTCGAGCGACTTGGGTGAGCGGCTTGGACAAGCTGGAACGAGCCGAGAGGCTCTATCCACACTCTTGTCAGTACTGGCGAGCGGCTCAGTATCAACATGGACGTCTTGAAGGTTGTAGCTGCTGCTTATTTTTATTCTAAGTGCCACTATAACTATGTAAAAGCATTTGAAGAAAAAAACAACTAAGAAAGCTTAGAAGAAAAGGATATTGGGTTATATATATCCTCCACACCCGCTCCCGATCTAATCAAGGCCTTTTTTCGTCTAACGTGGCCTCTAAATGTTGCCATCAGCGTGTCTTTTTTTTTTTAGTTCTGAAATATCAATACTAGTAGACAGGCTAATCCTCACCCAAGCATCATTTAACTTTTTTTTGTCTTTATGATCTTTATGCTTTGGATTCCATATCACAGGCTCCATCTCATATAACTCCAAAAAGTTCAATACACTTTCATTAGACCAATCCATTATTAATAATGTAAACACTTCCCAAATAAACTATACAAAAGATAATTATGTTGACAAGTACAGACTAACTTCAAATTCAGACCATTGACAATGACAAGACGGACGACTCGGGACGAGAGTGGGGGATAGACTGTTCGCACTCGGCAATCGTTCCCTTTGACTCGGGTACAAAAAACCGACGAGAAATGTCGCGCCAGCGAGCCGAGCCGAGTGGTCCCGATCTCACCCGAGTGGACCATCCACACTCTCGCGATCGGGCAAGTTCGTGTTGGTTCGGCGAGAGTGTAGAGCCGGCATCAATGGCAACGCTCGAGAGTCCGCTCGCTCATACAGTTTACACGCACACAGTTAGTTCTGCGTGATTTTAAACCCGGGGACCCTTGGGTACATTTTTTCTCTACCTTTCCGCATCCCTTGCTATGCTATTAAAGGCAGTTACCACCATGAGGATTACCCTCATGTTGCCTGATACTCTAAAAAAACACGAAAAAGAGAAGTAGCGGCAGCTTTTTTTAGTTTTTTTTATATATTCAGTTCCACTTCCGCACTTTTTATTTTTTAAGCACCTGAGAACCCTGTAATTAAAATGAAAACATGATTATTATAAAGGATTGATAAGGTATGTAGGTAATGATTGAACCGAAAAATATTTTCTTGGTCACCAAAATCCAGTGTTTCTGTGAGCAGCGACTGCGAGGTGCAATGGCATTGGACAGGAGATACTATGTTATCTGTGAACGATATTTAATAAAATTGTATATTATTTTTTTATGTGAAAATTATTTATTACCTTTGTTCTGAGAATATCTTTGTTTTATCGTTCAAAAAAATGTGTTTTGTAAAGAAGTTAGAATTTATAAAGTTGTTTGAACCAACAGAATGCTGCATGTCTACACAAATTCTTATTCGCCTTTGCAATTACCCTCGATCAAAGAGAGACATTATTTGAAATTGAATTAGTTCATGATTATAATGTTGTAATGTTTGTAAAAAAATGTAAACATGTTTCTGAAATAAAGCTTGCAAACATCCTCGTTACATCCATGTTACTCTCAGTTAAGTCAGAAATGCAGCGCCATAGTTAAAACACTTCAAAATAAAGGTACCGAGTTTCATACATACAAAAGAAAAGAAGAGAGAAACTTTAGAGTAGTACTCAGAAACCAGCATGCGTCTACACTCAGCTGCTTGAATCAACTATGGGACGCACTCGAAATTCAAGGCCATAAGGTCATTAATATTGGAAATATTCAACAAAGAACCACGAAGATGCCGGTACCTCTATTTTTTGTGGAACTAATAACTGCTGAATACAACAAAGCCGTCTCCAACATAACTAAACTAATCGACTCAATTGTTCAAATCGAACAACCAAAAGAAATAAGAGAAATACCACAATGTGCCAACTGTCAGCACCACAGCCATACAAAAAAATTCTACAACAGAAATGCACTGGTACTCACACAACATTCCAATGTCCACGCAAGAACGACGTTCAGTGTGTAAACTGTAACGGCCACTACCCTGCCAACTATAAGGGTTGTCAAATTTAAAAAGAGGTACGGTACAACAAAGGAAGTTTCCCCGAAAGAAACAAACAACCAACAATTAAAAAACATTAATGAAAGCTTTCCCGGTGTAATAATTATTAATAAATTTTACATAGCCTGAAGACAGCGGTAGAGAATAACCGCAGAAACGTCAACATCGAGAAATCTAAACCTGGTGCTCAACCGCAAAAATGTATTATTAACTAGCTGGGTGCCAGGCGTTGCCCGAGACGTCATTTATCCACACACCCCGAATTTTGCGTTATTTTTATGTAACGCAACTAAACCTCTACCCTAAATGTGTTAACGGCCGGTTACATTGTTTGAAAATTTTTATCCCCGCCCAAACCCGAGCATTACCCAGTTTGTCACAATGAAACTCAGCAACATCCATAACCCCAGAATTGACTCCAATATCGGTTATTAGCGTTATTTTCCTCAAACAGTCCACCAAAACCCTACCCAAAGCGTCCTCTATTCCCATGCCGTTGGGGTTGAAATTATACATAGAGAATATCTACAAAAATATTAAGAATTTAAATATTCAAAAATATTTATTGGACGCATATGTCGGCTGATCAACATGTTTGAAAATTTCCACCCCCGTTCAGCCCCACCAATGGGGATTAAATAAAAATTGAATGTAATAATTAATCTCAGCTACATCCATAATCCCGGATTCGACTCCAATCTAGGATAAATTTCAGTATTTTTAAAAATGCAAATCGCCCCTATCCATCATTAATCTCTTTTCCGAAGCCGATAGGGACTGTAATTATACATATAATATATTTAAAAATATTAAGAGTTACAGTGACCCCGACTATATTTATTAGACGTAAGTATCGACTTTTTCCCATTTTTGAACATTTCGAGCCCCGCCCACCTCCGCGAACTACCCAGGAACTTACAAATATATTCAGTGACATCTATATCTCCGATATGTCTCGAATCTCTGTTGTTTTCACGTTATTTTCTTGTAATTCTCCTCCACTCTCACCCATACGGAAAGGGGTTGAAAATATAGACAAAGAGTTAGAAATACTAACAATCTAATTAGTTCTAAACATAATTATTGTAAGTAAATATCGTCGTCAATTGCATGTCTAAAAATTTACAGCCCCCACCGTATCCGCAGCTAGGGATTAAATAGCCAGTTGAATGTCATAATTACACTCAGCGCCACCCATAACCCTGGATTTGACTCCAAATTCGATTGTATTCTCGTTATTTTCTTGTAAAGTGCGTCCACCCCCACCCTTAAGAGTGCTCCTCTACCTGCCGTAATTGGTTGACATTAATTCACATATCATTGGTAGAAACACTATCAATCTCTTTGACCCCTTAAAATATTTATCCACCTAAAATATATGGTGTTTTAGCATGTTTGAATATTTGCACACCAGTCCACCTCAACCAATAAGCGTATTCCCCTCTTATGCCGAAAGAGGTTGAAATTTTAAACCCACAACATCGGTAGAAATACTATCAATGTCATTGACTCAAACAAATATAAATATTACACACAAATATCGACCGTATAGTATAACATGTTAGAAAATTTACACCCCCGTCAACGCCTCCCGGAAGGAGTTAAATGGTTATTCGAATGTAAGAATTAAACTCATTGACATCCATAATCCCCGATTTGACCTCAATCTTGATTGTTTTTGCATTAGTCAATGTAGTGCCACCCCCTCCACCATCCGTAAGATAAGCTCCATACCAATACCGAAAGAGGATGAAATTATATAAGGAGAATATGTAGAGAAATTTTATGAATCTCATTGATTCCGTTATTTTTAAACGACGTAAAAAACGGCACGTTAACATGTTTTAAAATTTATTCCCCGGCCCTCCGTGCCACCCTCCGCCCAACCCCTCCCACCGTAGCCCAAACCCACGTATTGCCCAAATTGTTATAAAGAAACTCAGCGACATTCATAAACACAATCTGATTCAAATCTCGGTTGTTTTACGATATTTCTTCGTAAATCCCTCCACTCCCACCCCTAATCGTGCTTCCCCTCATGCCGAAAATGTTGTAAGGAATTGTATGAGTTGAATAATTCTTTCCCCGCCTACCCCCTCTCATTCCCGCTAACCCCCCCCCCCCGTGCTTTTCTTAGTTTGTCATAAATAGAGTCAGCGATATCCATAACCCCGATTTGACTCGAATCTCGGTTGATTTGCGTTAATTATATGAAATGCCCCTCCAACACATTTCCTAAGCGTGCTCCTGTCCCATTCCGAAATGGGTTGGAATTATACACAAACAACATCATTAGAAATACAATCAATGTAATGAACCCCGAAAAATATTTATTCAACGCATATATCTGCCGCGTTTCCATGTTCCAAAATTTCCACCCCGTCCACTTCTGGGGGTTAAATGACAAGTTGAATGTCATAATTAAACTCAGTGACATCCATAACCTCGGATTTGACTTCAATCTTGGTTGTATTCGCTTTATTTTCCTGTAAAGCATTTCCAACCCCACCCCATGCTGTTAGGAGTTGAAATTATACACACATTACATCAGTAGAAACACTATGAATCTCTTTGACACAGAAAAATATTTATCCTGCTCTAATATCGGACGTTTTAGCATGTATGAAATTTTCAACCTCCTCCACCCCCGCTCCTGGGGGTTTTAGACTTGTCACACGTCGAGTTTTTATATCACTAGCTGGGTGGCCGGCGTTTCCCGAGAGGTCAGCTATCCATAATCCCCGACTTGACTCGAATCTAGTTAGCACTTGCGTTATCAACTCGAACCATACCCCTAAATGTGTTCACCTCATTTTCTGATGGGGATTGAACTGATTTACTATTAATTGGTGTCATTCGACAAATATATCGTCGTTTGAACATGTCCTAAATTTCCATCCCCACCATCGTGAGTTAAACAAAAAGTATATTGCACGCAAAAATATGCTGGTTACATTGTTTGAAAATATTACCCCCGCCCAGGTCCACTCCCACCGCTGCGCGTTACTCACTTTGTCACAATGAAACTCAGATACATCCATAACCCCAGTATTGACTCGAATAACAGTCTATGCGCGTAATTTTCATGTAACGCTCAATCAAACACCACCTCTAAGCTTGCTCCCCTCCCATGCCAATAGGGGATAAAATTATACACAGAGAATATCTACCGATATAGTATGAGTTTAAATGACACATAAATATTTATTGGACCCAAATATCGGCCTGTTTTAAACTTTGCACCCACGTTCAGCCCCAACCGTGGGATTACACTGCAATTTTAATGTCATAATTAATCTAAGCGACATTCATAACCCCGATTTAGACTCCAATCTCGGTTTTATGACATCTTTCTCCACTTAACCCACCATTATTCTCTCATCCCATGCTGATATGGGTTGTAATTGTACACAGAATACATTAAAAAGTATTATGAGTGTCATTGACACCGAAAAATACTGAAATAAGGACAGTTAGTATTTTTGAAAGTTTCTACATCTCCCACCACCGCGACACTTTTCGCGGTGCGTGGTTTTGTAAAAATATACTTAGCGACATACATAAGCTCTATTTGGCTCGAATCTAGTTTGTTTTATCTTTTTTTTATGTAAACCCCCTCCACACCCACCTCTTAGCGTGCTTCTCTCCCATTCCGAATGGTTGAAATTTAACAAACAAGATAGGTAGATATATTATCAACGACATTGAACTCGACAATTATTTATTTCACACAAATATGAACCATTTAACATGTTAGAAAATTTCACCACTGTCCAGCCCCACCCCGGGAGGTTAATTGGTCTATTGAATTACATTAAACTCAGCAACATCAATAATCTTGGATTAGACTTCAATGTCACTTGTATTAGAGTTATTTTCTTGTATCGCCCGTCCACCGCCTAACCACCTACAACCACCACACACTCCAGCGCGTTGACCAGATTGTTATAAATAAATTCAGCGACATCCATTACCTAGATTTGACTCGACTATCGCTTTTTTTGTGTCTATTTTATGAAACACACCTCCACTCCTAAAGCTCCACCGCAAACCACGACGAAAAAGGTTGAATTCATACATACAACATCAATAGAAATACAATCAATATAATTCATCATGAATAATATTTATTCAACGCAAATATCTGACGTGTTTGCATGTTTCAAAATTTCCGGCTCTAACCAATCAATCAAACTCAGTGACATCCATAACCCCGGATTCGACTCCAAACTCAAATGTGTTTGCGTATTTTCATGCAATGCCACTCCAACCCCAACCTTTAAGAGTGCATCACTCCAATGCCTGAAAGAGGTTGAAATTATACACAGAAATCATATAGTGAAATTTTATGAATGCCATTGATCCCGAATTATATTGATTCGACGCAAAAATCAGCCGGTTAGCATGTTTGAAAATTTCTCTCCTCGCCCACGCCTTCTAATCACCACCAATTTCCACCCACCCCCGTGCGTTTCACAGTTTGTCATAAATAGTCTCTGAAACGTCCATAACCCCGATACGACTCGAATCTCGGTTGTTTTTGCGTCAATTTTATGAAACGCCACTGCACCTCTACCGCTAAGGGTGCTCCTCTGCCATGCTGAAGGGGGTTGAAATTATACGCAAACAACATAAGTAGTAATACAATCAACAATCAATATAATTAATCTTGAAAAATATTTATTCAACGGAAATATCTGCTGTGCGTGCATGTTCCATAATTTCCACCCCGCCCACCCCTGCCCTGGTGGTTAAATGTCAAGTTGAATGTCATAATTAAACTCAGTGACATCCGCAACCTTGGGTTTGACTCCAATATCGGTTGTATTCGCGTTATTTTCCTGTAAAGAATCTCTACCCCCACCCGAAAGGTGTTAGGGGTTGTAATTATGCACTCATTACATCGTTAGAAACACTATGAATGTCTTTGACACCAAAAATTATTTATCCTTCTCTAATATCGGCCGTTTTAGCATGTATGAAATTTCCCACGTCCATCTACCCCCGCTTCCTGGGGATTGTAGACGTGTCTCATACCGACAGAGTTTGTCTCCTGGTCGCAAAGAACACGTGTACGAAATTTGGTGAAATTTGCATCACGGGTGTAGATTTGTATGCGGAACATGCACACACACACACACACATACATACACACATACACTCATTTTTATTTATATGATATCGGTTGTGGACTGTTGGGCCATGTATGGTTTCAGCGTTTCTGCCAACGTTTCGCTTGTAGTCTCCAAGCATTATCAAGGCTAGACCAGGACTGATTAGCCATACTCGCCAGTGCCCTTATATAGGCATCTGGCGTTCAAGGTCACTTTGTTTCAGTCCGCTTACTTGCGTCGCAAAAGTTTCCTTATATGTAGGAAAAAACGCAGGGGGCGAAGGTCGTATCGTGCATCTCTGTTGAAATTGTATAGTTTCTTTGTAACTTCAATAGTCTCTCGGATCTTCGGTGCGCAGGAGTTCTCCCTGGTAAGTAATATAGAGTCTGTTAGCGCTATTTTGTGGCTGGTCTACATGACGTGCTCAGCGATAGCGACCATAGTGTACTGTTTCAAACGTATGTATGTTTCATGCTCTTTTACCCGTGTTTTCACGGACCGGCCAGTTTCCCTGATGTACACATTCGCAAGGAATCTGACATACGCTATTTATTAGCAAATTGTCCTGCCTGTCTTTTACGGGAGGGAGAAGACGGCAATTGTATGGTAACTTAAAAAGTCATTTTTTCTTAATATGCCACATATCCGTTCCGTAACGCCTTTTACATACGGAAGGAACGCTTTTATGTTTCACTAGATGGTTGCCCGGCGTTGTCCGAGATGTCGTTTATCCATAATGTCTGCAATCTAGGTAGGTTTTGCGTTATTTTTATGTAACACAATGCGACCCCTATCCCTAAATGTTTTCACCTCCAATTCTGAAGGTGTTGACTACAGTGACCCTGAAATAGTTTCATTCAACGAATACACCGCCGTTTGAAAATTTCCATCCCCGCTACTGTGAATTAAACAAAAAAAAATTCGACGCAAAAATCGGCCGGTTACATCGTTTGAAAATTTCTACTCCCGTTCAGACCCACCACCGCGCGTTATCCAGTTTGTAACAATGAAACTCATCAACATCCATAACCACAGAATTGATTTGAAATTTGATCTATTCGCGTTATTTTCATGTAACGCAACACCAAACCCCACCCTTCACCGTGCTCCCCTTCCATGGTGATAGGGATTGAATTTATTCACAAAGAATATCTACCGAAATATTATGAATTTAAATGACAACGAAAAATATTTATTGGACGCAAATGTGGACCGATTAGCATACTCGAAAATTTCTATTTCTGTTCAGCCTCACCCGTGGGGGTTGAATTGCAAGTTAAATGTCATAATTAACCTCAGTGGCATCCATAACCACTGATTCCATTCGTATATCTGTTTTTCCGTTATTTTTATGTAATGCAACTCCATCCTATCATTAATGGTTCTCTCCTCTCAAGTCGATATGGGGTGTAATTATACACAGAATATATTAAAAAAATATTTTTAGTTTCATTAGCCCTGCTAAATATTTATTAGACGCAAATATCGATTGGATAACATTTTTTAACATTTCTACCATACTCCCACGTCAGCCCAGTCCCACAGACTTGCGTCTACGCGTTACCCAGGTTGTCATAAATGAATTCAGCGACATCCATAACCTCGATTTGTCTCGAATCTCGGTTGTTTTTGCGTTATTTTCTAGTAACAACCCTCCACACCTACCCGTGCTCGTCTCCCATACCAAAAGGTGTTGAAATTATACACAAAAACAAGTTGTAGAAATAGTATCACTCTAATTAATGTTAAAAATAATTATTAAAAGCATGTATGAACCGCGATTGCACGACCACCCCGTCCCTGGTCGATAAATGGCCAATCATAATTAAACGCAGTGGCATCCACAGAATAAACCCTGGATTCGACTCCAATTTCGAATGTTTTTGCGTTATTTGTATGTAATGCCACTCCACCCCCACTCTTTTTTTTTCAAAGTGTTAAAATTATTCACATATAACATATAGAGAAATATTTTTAATTTCATCGACCTCAAAAAATATTTATTCGTCGCAAACATAGGTAATTTAACAATTTTAAAATTTATACCCTTCACCCACCTCCATTCAACCCCTGCCAACCCAGAATATCCCTGCGCGTTACCCAGATCGTATTAAATGAACTTAGCGACATCTATTAACATCGATTCGACTAGAATTTCAGTTTTTTACGCATTATTTACTTGTAACCCACCCCACCCCTAAGCATGCTCCCTACTTGTGCCACAAGGAATTAAAATTTTACACAGATAACATGGGTAGAAATACTATAAATCTAATTAACCCTGAAACGCTAACATCGGCAGTCAATTCATGTTTCAAAATTTCCATCCCCGGCCTACTCCACTTCTCGGGATTAAATGTCCAATTGAATGTCATGATTAAACTCATCGACATTCTTAACTCAGTATTTGTCTCTGTTATTTATTTATAGCGCCCATCCACCCCCACCCCTAAGGGTGCTCATTTCCCGTTCTGTAGGGGAATCAAATTATTCTCAGATAACTTCGTTAGAAACACTATAAATCTCTTTGACCCCTAAAATATTTTGCCGCTTACAATATCGGCTGTTTTAGGATGTTTTAATGTTATCACCCCAACCCTAAGCGTCCTCCTCTCTCATGCCGAAAGGGGTTGAAAAATTACAAACAACATCAGTAGATATATTATCAACGTCAATGACCCTGACAATTATTTATTCCACGCTTATATCGAGAGTTTAACATGTTTGAAAAATTCCACCCCCGTCCACCCCTACCCCTGGGTGTTAAATGGCCAATTGAATGTCATAATTAAACCAGCAACTTCCAGAACCCGGGATTTGACTATAAACTGGGTTTTATTCGCGTTATTTACTTGTAACGCCCTTCCACCCCTAAGGGTGCTCGTTTCCCAGGCTGTAAGCAGTTGAAATTATACTCAGATAACATTGGTAGGAACACTATAAATCTCTTTGATTACTAAAAGTATTTATGCGATTCAAATATCGGCTGTTTCCGTATGTTTGAATCTTTCCACAACCTCCTCTCCAACCCATAAGCGTGATCCCCTCTCAAGGCGAAAGCGGTTCAAATTTTGCACGCACGACATCGGAAAAAATATTTACAACTTAATTAACCCTGACAATCATTAATTTCACTCATATATCGACCGTTTAACATGTTAGAAAATTTCCAACGTTGCCCACCCACACTTCAAAGCGTGCTCCTCTCTTTTTTCACAGATAACATCGGTATAATAACTATCAATCTAATTAATCATTGAAAATATTTATTCAACTCTAATATCCGCCGCGATGACATGTTTAAAAATTTCCAGCCCCGTCCACCTCTGCCCCTGGGGCTTAAATCGCCAATTAATTGTCTGCGATATCCATAACCCAGGATTTGTCTGTAATTTTGGTTTTATTCGCGTTATTTATTTGTAACGGCCGTCCACCCACCCCCGTGTTGAAATTATA
This sequence comes from Zhengitettix transpicula, assembly GCA_037074705.1. Taxonomy (NCBI): domain Eukaryota; kingdom Metazoa; phylum Arthropoda; class Insecta; order Orthoptera; family Tetrigidae; genus Zhengitettix; species Zhengitettix transpicula. Next base: position 374,858 of record CM073590.1, read on the forward strand.
CTCAAATAACATCGATTGAAACACTATCAATCTCTTTGATCCCTAAAAATATTTATCAGACTCAAATATCGGCTGGTTTACCATTTTGAATATTTCCACCCCCACCGCTATGTGTGCTTATTTATCATGCCGAAAGGGGTTGACATTTTACAAACAATATTGGTAGATATATTATATTGATATCAACAATTATTTATTCCACGGAAATATCGACCATTCAACCTGCAACAAAAATTCTACCCCCGTGTAGCACCGCCCCTTGGGGTTAAATGGCCAATTGAATGTCATTATTAAACTCAGCTACATGAATAAAACGGGATTTGACTCCAATCTCGATTGTATTAGAGATATTTTATTGTAACACGCGTCCACCCCCAAGCCTAAGGGCGCTCCGTTCCCATGACATAAGGGGTTGAAATTATAGACAGAAAACATCGATAGAAATACTATCAATCTCTTTGAACCCTAAAATTATTTTTCAGACTCAAATATCGGCTGTTTTAACATGTTTGAATATTTCCACCCAAGTATATTTCCTGCTCCTGACGTTGGTCGACGTGTCTCGCCTAGACAGTGTCTGTTTCTTAATCGCAAAGAAAACGTGTACGAAATTTGGTTAAATTTGCTCAACCGGTGTAGATTTCTATAAGGAACATACAAACAAACACTCTGCTTTATTTATAAGACTAGTTGGGTGCCCGGCGTTTCCCGGGATGTCGTATATCCATAACCCCCAAATTGACTCCAATCTCGGTTGCTTTTGCGTTATTTTTATGTAATGCACTTCGTCCCCTACCCCTACATGTTCTCACCTCCCATGCCGAAAGGGGTTGAACTCATTGACCCCGAAAAGGTTTCTTTCATAAATCTCAATATAGTCCGTTTCAACATTTTACATAATTTTCACCAACGTCCCCACTGTACTTTGGGTTCAACAAAAAGTTGAATGTAATTATTATATTCAGAGATGTAGATATCCCCGGATTTGATTCCAATCGTATTAGCGATATTTTCATGTAACGCCCCACCAAATCCTACCCCGAAATTCGCTCCCTTCCATGCCGACGGGATTAAAATTATACACCGAGAGCATCTAGAGAAATATTATGAATTTAATTGACCCCAAAAACAGTTTTTGCGACGGTGATATCGGCCAATTAACATGTTTCAAAAATAACACCCACGCTTGTGGGAGTTAAACGGCAAGTTTAATGTAATAATTAAACTCAGTGACATACAAAACCTTGGATTCAACTCGAATCTCGATTTTTTTACATAATTTTTAGTAATGCCACACCCTTAAGGATGCTTCCCTCCCGAACCAGGAAAGGGTTGAATTTATACATGGAGAACATGTAGAGAGATATTATAAGGTTCATTGATCCCGAAATATATTTATTCGACGAAAAAATCGGCTGTTTGAAATGTTTGCAAATTTGTATTCGCGTTATTTTATTGTATCGCTCCTTCACCCCCACACCTATGGGTTCTCTCTGCTACGCCCGAAAGGGGTTGAAGTTATACTCAGAGAACATGTAGAGAAATTTTATGAATCTCATTGATCCCGAAAAATATTTAGTCGTCGCGTAAATCGGAAGATTATCCATGTTTGATTATTTCCACCCCTGACCAACCCCGTCCCCGGGAGGTTAATTTCTAGTTGAATATCATAATTAAACTCAGTCGTTATCCATAACTTCGGTTATTTGACTCCAGGCTTGGCTGTATTCGAGTTATTTTCTTGTAACGGACGTCCACCCCCACCCCTAGGTGCCGTAAAATGTTGAAAGTTTACTCACATACGTTAATACAAACGTTATTAATCACTTTTACCCCGAAAATATTAATCATATTCAAATCATGGACGTGTTAGTCTGTTTGAAGATTTCCACCCCTAACCATTCCAACTTGGGGGACTAAACCGACAACTTGAATATCGCAATTAAAATCACTGGCAACCATAACCCTGGATTAGAGTCCAGTCTCGATTGTGTTTGCGTTATTTTTATATAAATTAGTTAAGTGTCATAATTAAACACAGTGACAAATATAACTTCGGATTCGACTCGAAACTCGAATGTTTGCGTAATTTCATGTAATGCCACTCTACCCCTACCCCTTACGGGTGCACCACTCCCATGCTTAAAATAAGTTGAAATTATACACAGATAACATGTAGTGAAATTTTATGAATGCTATTGATCACGAATTATATTGATTCGACGCAAAAATTGGCCGGTTAGCATGTTTGAAATTTTCTCCCCCCGCCCGCCCCCTCTCATCACCGTCAATTCCCACCCTCGGCTGTTTTAGAAAGTTTAAATATTTCCACTCCCGCTTCTGGGGTTGGTAGACGCGTCTCACCTCGACAGTGTTTGTTTCCTGCTCGCATAGAACACGTGTACGAAATTTGGTGAAATTTGCTCCACCGGTGTAGATTTGAATTCTCCATCCCAAACCCTAAGGGTGCCCTTTCCCCAGGGTGTAGGGGATGAAAATTATATTCAGATAACATCGGTAGAAACACTATCAATATATTTGACCGCTAAAAATATTTATACAACTAAAATGTCGGCTGTTTTTAGCATGTTCAAATATTTTACCCCGTCCACCCCCGATTCTGGGGGTGGTAGACGCGGATCACCCCGACAATGTTTGTTTCTTGGTCGCAAAGAACACGTGTACGAAATTTGGTGAATTTTGATCCACCGGTATAGATTTGTATTCTGTACCCCAAACGCTAAGGGTGCTCTTTCACCAGGGTTTAGAAGATGAAAATTATATTCGGATAACATCGTTAGAAACACTATCAATATCTTTGGCCCCCAAAAATATTTATCCGACTCAAATATCGACTGTTTTAGCATGTTTATATATTTCCACCCCCGTCCACCCCCGCTTCTGGGGTTGGTAGACGCGTCTCACCCCAACAGTGTTTGTTTCTTGGTCGCAAAGAACACGTGTACGAAATTTGATGAAATTCCTCCCACCGGTGTAGATTTGTATGAGGAACATACAAATATATATACAAACATACATACATACAAACAAACACACTGTTTTATTTATTAGACTACGTGGGTGACCGGCGTTGCCCGAGATGTGATTTATCCATAACCCTCGATATAACTCCAATTTAGGTTGCTTTTGCGCTATTTTTATGTAACGCTCCTCGAACCATATCACTACATGTGCTCACCTCTCATGCCGAAGGGGGTTGAAGTCATTGTCCAAATATATTCGCCAATTTTACATGTTGAAGATGACCACCCCCACAAATGTGCGATAATCAAAAAGTATTTATTCCAAACAAAAATCGGCAGATTACATTGTCTGAAAATTTCTACCCCCGTCCGCCACTCCCAAATCCGTTGCGTTACCCAGGTTGTCACAATTAGACTCAGCGACTTTCAAAGTCTCTGAATTGATTCGAATCTCGGTTGTTTTTGCGTTTTTTTATTTAACGTACCTCCACTCCACCCCTAAGCTTGCTCCCCTCACAGGGGTTGAAATTATCCACAAACAGCATCGGTATAAATACTATCAAAGTAATTAACCCCAGGAAATAATTATCGCAAATATCGACGGTTTAACATGTTTGAAAATTTCCTCCCCCGACCACTCCCGCTTCAGGGACTTAAAAGACAAGTTGAATGTCGTAATTAAACTCAGTGACAACTATAACCCCGGATTCGACTCCAATCTCGATAGTTTCTGCTTTGTTTTTATGTAATGCCATTTCACGCCCACCCTTAAGCGTGCACCCCTCCAAAGCCCGAAAGGGGTTGAAATTATACACAGAGAACATGTAGAGAATTTTTATGAATCTCATTGATGCCGAAATATATTTATTCGAAGCAAAAATCGGCCGGTTAACATGTTTGAAAATTTATTCCCCCGCCCAACGCCGCCAAGCCCCTCACACCCCCGCATACCACCGCCAATCCCCGAGCATTTCTCACGTTGTCATAAATACATTCACCTATATTCATAACTCTGATTCGACTCGAATCTCATCATTTGGTTTATCTTTATGGAACTCACCTCCACCCCTATGGTGCTTCCCTGTCTTGCTGTAAGGTGTTGAAATTATACACAAATAAAATCGGTAGAAATACTATCAATGACATTGACAGCTTCAAATATTTATTTCGCGCAAATATCGTCCATTAGACATGTTTGAAAATTTATACACCCGGCCAGCCCCTGACACCCCCTCACGTTCCCAAGTTTGTCATAAATAATCTCAATGATTTCCATAACTTGAGTTTGACTCCAATCTGGGATTTATTGACGTTCTTTTCTCGTAACGCCCCTCCACCCCACCCCTAATAGAGATAATTCATGTGTCAAGAGGTTGAAATTAAAAATAAAATCGGTAGAAATATTATCAATAACATTGCTTCCGACAAATATTTATTCGCTACAAAAATTGATTGTTTAATATGTTTAAAAAAATTTACACCCTTGCCAACCCTTCCTTGGGGGAGTTAAACGGTTATTTCAATGTAATAATTTAACTCATTGATATCCATGACCGTGGATTCGACTCCAATGTCGATTGTTTTTGCATCATTATGATGTAAGTTCCCCTCCACCCCACCCCATCATGCCACCCCTGTCTGGCCACACCTATCATGCCACCCCTATCAAGTTACCCCTATCATTCCTACAAACAATATCGGTAGAAATTCTATGAATGACAGTAGCCCTGGTATTTATTTATTCAATTACCTTCGATTTGACTCGAATCTTGGTTTTCCTCGCGTTATTTTTTTAAGAATCCAAATCCATCACCACCCCTTACCATGCTCCTCTCTCATGCCGCAAGAGGGGTTAAAATTTTACACACATAACTTTGGTAGAAATACTATAAATCTTATTAACCCAGAAAAATATTATTCAACTCTAATATCGGTCGTGTTTTCTTGTTTCAATAATTTTACTCCCGTCCATCTCCACTCCTCGGAGTTAAATGACCAACTAAATGTCATAATTAAACCCAGCGACATTCATAACCCTGTATTTGACTCTAATCTTGATTTTATTCGCGTTATTTATTTTTAACTCCCGTTGACCCCACCCCTAAAGGAAGCTCCCTCCCAATCCCGTAATGGGTTCAAATTAAACATGGAGAACGTGTAGTGAAATTTTAATAATCTCATTGTTCCCTAATTATATTTATTCAACGCAAACTTCGGAGCTTTACTTATTTCAAAATATTTAACCCAACCCACCTCCGCCTAACTTCTCCCACACCCTGAATAAACTCAGGGACATCCATTACATCTGATTTGAATCGAATCTCGGTTGTATTAGCATTATTTTTCAATAACTCGCCTCTATAGCCACCCCAAAGCGTACTCGCACTCATGTCGCTAGGGGATGAAATTTTACAAAAATAAAATGAGTAGAAATACTAAAAATCTAATTAATCCTGAAAAATATTCATTCCACGCAAATATGGACAGTATAACATGTTTGGAAATTTCCATCCCCGGCCCACCCCTTCCCTTGGGGGTTAGATTGCCAATTAAATTAATTGCCAATTAATAATTAAAGTCTGCGACATCCAGAACCTTGGATTTGACTCAAATTTTGGCTGTATTCGCGTTATTTTATCGTAGCCTTTTATCCCTCGCTCTTAAAGGTGCTCTACTGCTAAGCCCGAAAGGGTATTGAAACTATACTCAGAGAATACCTAGAGAAATTTTATGAATCTCATTGATCCCAAAAAATTTTAATCGTCGCAAAATTCGGTAGATTAACATGTTTAACAATTTCTAACCCCGACCATCCCCGTCCCTGGGAGGTTAATTGATAGTTGAATGTCATAATTTTTCTCAGTGCTATCCATAACTTTTGCTTTCTCTCGGTTGCATTCGAGTTATGTTCTTGTAACGCCCCTCCACCTCCACACCAAGGGTGGTACTTTCCCCTGTTATAAAAGGTTGAAATGTTACTCACATACATTGGTACAAACGCTATTAATCACTTTTACATTGAAAATAATTATCCGACTCAAATATTAGACGTGTTAACATGTATGAAAATTTCCACCCCTGACCACTCCCGCTTGGGGGGCTTGAACGTAAATTTAAATATCATAATTTAACTCACTGACAACCATAACCCTGGATTAGAGTCCGATCTCGATTATGTTTGCGTTATGTTAATATAAATACAACTCCACCCCTTCCCTTAAGGGTGATCCACTCCAAATCCCGAAAGAGGTTAATATGAAATATATGGAACATATAGAGAAATTTTAAGAATCTCAGTGAACCAGAAAAATATTTATACGACGCAAATATCAGCTGTTTAACTTGTTTGAAAATTACAACCCCGGTCCACCCCCGTTTGGGGGAGTTAATCTATAAGTTTCTTGTCATAATTGAACACAGTGACAAATATACCCCAGATTTGACTCCAAACTCAAATATGTTTGCGTATTTTCATGTAATGCCACTCCAACCCCAACCTTAAAAGGTGCGTAACTCCAAAGTCTGAAAGAGGTTGAAATTATACACAGAGAACATGTAGTGAAATTTTATGAATTCCATTCATTCCAAATTATATTGATTCGACGCCAAAATCGGCCGGTTAGCATGTTTTAAAATTTCTTTCCTCGCACACACCCTGTCACCACCGCCAATCCCATCCACCACCGCGCGTTGCCCAGGTTGTCATAAATAGTCTCAGCGACATCCGTAACCCCGATATTGACTCGAAACTCGGTTGTTTTTGCGTTAATTTTATTAAATGTTCTCCACCCCAATCTCTAAAGGTCTTCTGCTACCCATGCACAAACAACACCAGTAGAAATACAATAAATATAATTAACCAAGAGAAATATTTATTCAACGCATTATCGATTGCTTATCATGTTTGAAAATTTCAACACCATCCACCCCCGCTTAGTGGAGTTAAACTGTAGTTGAATGTCATAATTAAACTCAGTGACAAATATAACCCTGGATTTGACTCCAAACTGGAATGTGTTTGCGTTATTTTCATGCCATTCCACCCCCAACACTAAAGGGTGCTCCCCACCATGCCGAAAGAGGTTGAAATTATACACAATCAACAGTAGAAATACAATCAATATAATTAACCCTGAAAAATATTTATTCAATGCAAATATCTGCCGTGTTTGCATGTTCCATTAATTCCACCCCGCCCTCTGGATTTGACGAACGTTACAAGAAAACAACGCAAATACAACCGTGATTAGAGTCAAATCCAGGGCTATGTACTTCGCTGAGTTCAATTATGAAATTCAATTGGCCATTATACCCCCAGAAGCGGGTGTGGAATTTTTCTAACATGTTAAATGGTCGATAATTGCATGGAATAAATAATTTCCTGGGTCAATCCCTTTCGGCATGGGAGGGCAGCACGATTAGGAGTGGTGGTTGTTTGCTTAGGGGTGCGCGTGGAAACATTCAAACATGCTAAAACGACCAATATTTTAGGCGGATAAATATGTTTAGGGGTCAAAGAGATTTATAGTGTTTCTAACGATATATATGAGTATAATTTCAATCCCTTACAGCATGGGAAAGGAACACCCTTAATGGTGGGGGTGGAGATCCTTTGCAGAAAAATTACGCGAATAACCCCGAGATTGGAGCCAAAACCAGGGTTATGTATGTCACTGAGTGTAATTATAATTTTCAACTTAACATTTAACCCCCAGGAGCTGGGGTGGACGGGATGGTAATTTTGCAACATGAAAGCACGGCAGATATTTGCGTTGAATAAATCTTTTTCATGGGTAATTATATTGATTGAAATTCTATTGATGTTATTTGTGTATGATTTCAACGCCTTTCGCACCGGCAGTGGTGGATCTTCAGGGGTGGAGGGGCGTTTCATATATATATTTTTTAATATTTTTAATATTATCAGCCATCAGATTACATTCTAACCTATAAGCTAATGTGGTAGCTTTAACATGTTATTTACATATTATACATTATGGCATGATGAGATCCGATCCAGCGAAGAGAACTTCTAAATCTTGTCTAGAGATGTGCTGGCCATTTTCTTTTCAGTCTTCTTCTTACGTCATTTTCTAGTAGTGGTTGTAATAATGGATTTGAATGTGATTTAAGCTTTTCGTGGTGTTTAACACTCTTTTGATGGGCAGTTTCCATAACAGTTGATATTTTTAAGTCATTGTGTATTTGTTCATTTGTTATGTACCAGGGGGCGTTAACGATGGCTCTTAATATTTTAGACTGGCATCTTTGGATTATTGCAGTATTTGACTTACTGGCACACCCCCATAATTCTATCGCGTGGTCCATATTGGTATAATTATGGTTTTATATAGTAGTAGTTTATTTTTTTTGAGAGGTGTGATTACGTCCTAGTAACCAGTACATTTTTTTGTTTAATAACCATTTGTTTTCTTTTCTTGGTTATGAGGATTTTCCAATTGAGTTTGCTATCGAGATTTAAACCCAAATATTTAGGTAACTCTGTGTTGTTTATAAAGATCAGTGGGCAATGTTTTTTACATAATGTAAACGTCACATGAGACGACTTTTTGCTATTTATTTTTATTCTCCATTTCTGAAGCCATACTTGAAGTAAGTTCATATATTTTTGTATGAGTGATGATGCCTGGTTTATATCCGAATGTGAGGTTATAATCACAGTATCATCTGCAAACGTTCCTAGGACAATATTTTCGACCGTTGGGAGATCAGAGGTGAACAAAAAATACAACAGGAGACCTAAGACACTGCCCTGGGGAACTCCTGCATTAAGTGAATGTATAGATGAGACGTCTTGTTTCACTCTTGTACGGAATTTTCGGTTGGTTAAGAATGATTCCAACAATTTATAGAACATAGGTAAGCTTTTTTATTTTATATAGTAAACCCCGATGCCATTCCTTATCAAATGTCTGACTTACGTCTAAGAATATTTCTGGACAATATTCTTTATTTTCGAAGGCTCTATTAATGTAATTTGTTACTCGGTGGCCCTGCTGAGTTGTAGAATGACTCCGTCGAAAGCCAAACTGATGATGTGGAATCCAGTTATTATCTGTGAAGTCGATATCAGTTCTTGAAAGCAATAATTTTTGCAGAAGTTTTGAGACTGATGAGATTAGACTAATAGATTGGTAAGAAGTAACATTTTTAGGATCTTTACCAGGTTTTTTAACTAAAATTATCTCTGCTAACTTTAGTTTCTCTGGCCAATAATTTATTCTAAATATTGCGTTAAATAAATATGTAATAATCAAAAGACCTTTTCCAGGTAATTCTTTCAGCATTTTTACGGTGATTAGATCCATTCCAGGTGCTTTTCTAACGTTCATGTGTTGTATCATATTTTTTAGTTCCTTCGGTGTGACTGGTGCTATTTTCTCGATTTTTGACACTGGAGTACTTAGAAAGTCATAAATTTCAGTATCTGGATCATTACTGTGAGGACAAAATACCTTTACAAGATGGTTCGCAAACTCTTCAGCCTTTTCTTTATCACTCTTACCCCAACTTCCTCCAGTAGTTATCTGTTGATATATTGGACTCGTTGCAATTGTTGGTTTATGGTAAGATTTAATTGGCTTCTAAATAGAGTTATCATACCGATTTAAACTTGTAATATAGCTTTTAAATGATTATTCGATCCAGGATTTTAATTTTACCTTGAGTTTGTTACTTAGATGATTAAATGTAGTTTTTATCAGCTGGGGCATGGCTTCTTTGCCATTTAGCTCTTGCTCTTCTCTGGAATATTTATGACATCTTTCTTGCTGGGTATTATTTTTGGTGTGGCTTGTTGCACCGCCTGTTGTAATGTTTTAATTAAGTTGTTTGTTGCTGATTCGACCTCACTTTGGTATTTTAGGCTTACATAAAGGCCAATATCTTCATTTAGCTTCTTGCGATACTGATCCCAGTCTTTTCTTGAATTGTGTAACTTAGTAGTATACGAGATAATTATTGGGCACGTGCTGACTGTTGCTATCACTGGAGTATGATCAGAAGACAGATAACAATTTGATTCCACATTCACTTAGGAGGAAGAGATTCCGCATAAGATAAAAAAGTCTGAAAGATCCGGTATTTTGTTTGAATCAGTTGGCCAGTATGTAGGCGTGCCTGTTGATAGGTGGGAAAAATTCTTTCTTCTAATACTTTCATTAGTTCTCTGCCTTTTGTGGTAGATAAACGAGAACTAGTTGCTAGTGTTGTCAGAATTCTCGCTTATATTCGGATTTGGATCATTTCTCACAGCTTCTGAGTAGCTTTTAATATTTGTATTTCTAGACATTTTCTGGACTGTATTTACATGGGGTGAGTTGGATGGTAAGTTATTGATCTTACTATTAATGTTCTTTACCTGGTAATGATTCTGAGAAAATTCGCAGCCTGTATAATGTATAATGTGCTGTGCTGTCCTCCACACTTAACACACACGTAGGGTCTGTTGCAGTAAGTTTTAGTGTGCCCGTAAAGTTGACACCGCACTGCACTAAGTTGTTACTTTTTCTTGGAGGTTCTATTTGAACTATGCTATTCTGTAGTTTTGTTATTTTTTAGATATCTTTGTTGTTTGCAGAGGGTTCTAGATCAACAAAGAAGAGATTTAAGGGATTTTTTGTGATGCGTTGTTTGGCATTTATTACTTGTCTATCAATATGACCTTGTTTTGTAAGTTCGTGTTTTATGTCATCGATATGAACTGAATGATGCAAATATTTGATTACCACACGATAAGATCGTTCTTCTTTGGGTTGATAAGTATGCTGTTATTTTCTTTAATATATTTTGACCATGTCCTATATGCTTCAGGGTCTCTGGTAGTAATTTTAATTGTATTATCGGCCATACTTTTTGTAGTGTATTTATCCTCATCTACCGCATCTGTGAACTTCTTAATCTCTGGTAAGTCAACTACTCCATAGACAAATATAGGTCGAGGTTTAGGAATTGGTCCTCTCTCTTCCTGCACTGTTGTTTCTTTTTGTTCAGAAGGTTCTAGCGTGTTGTATGTGTTGTTTTGAGTTAGTTTTACTGTAGAAGCTTCCGTATTGATTCTAGTTTTTCTTCTTTTGGTACCTTTCACAACTTGCCAAGAATGTTCATGGGTTGTGAAGAGTCGGTTTCATCTTCACTAGTACTCAACATAATTGAATATTGGGAACTATGTTGCCCCTCTTGTGGAACTTCTGTTCTTTGATGATAATTTGCTAATTTCTCTTGATTTGGTGGAAAATAGTAACAATTATTTGTTGACGTAGATTGATTTACAGATTGTGGTACAGTTTGAATTCTTTTTTGTGATGGACTAAATTGTAGTATTTGCGTGCTCACTGCTGTTTGCTCTTGTGGGAAATTAGCGTGTTGCATGGTTTCTAATCAGGCCTAGGGGCCTAATTGACTATACACTTCAATATTAGTTATAAGTAAGTAATAATTGATTGTTTCACATAAATTTAAAAAATAAGGCGACCTCTGAGTCACATTATCTTCCACACACACAAATTTTTTAAACTTACAGTACTGAAACTGCCAATGTTCAGGTATGGCGCGCCAGCTGAGAAGTTCGTTTGGGGCACTAGCACAATCACGTTTATAATCACTAGGAGCTCACGAGATACGTCCTCACTGCTCGAAGAATTAAACGGGACTCTCATAAAATTAACACAAAAACATATTCGAGTCAAATCGGGGTTATGGATGTCGCAGAGTTTAATTATGACATTCAACTTGCGGTTTAACCCCCACGGATGAGTGTGAACGAGGGTGGAAATTATTCCAACATGTTAATCGCCCGATGTTTGTGACTAATATATTTCGCAGTCAATTCAATTTAGAATATTTGCCTTTAAAATGTTTGTGTATAATTTCAACCCCTATCGGGCTTAGGAGGCGATTACGGACAGGGGTGATGATACAAAAAAATAATGCCCATACGACTGCGATTGGAATCAAATCGAAGGATATGGAATTTCTGAGTGTATTTATGACAATATGGTCAACGCGCGTGGGTTGGAGGGGGTTGGGCCGTGGTGGGTTATGTTGGGCAGGAGTAAATATTAGCAAACATTTCAAACGGCAGATTTTTGCGTCGAATATATACATTTCGGAATCAATGAACCTTCTCTCGGAGTATAATTTCAACCCTTTTCGGGTTTTGGAGGGAAGCATCCTTATTGGTATGGCAATACTAAAATTATGCAAAAGAATCAAGATTCGAGTTGAATCAAAGGTTTTGTATGTCACTGAGTTTATTTATTACATTCAACTTGCTGTTTATCTCCCGCAAGCGTGGGTGGTATTTTTAAAACACGTTAATCGGCCGATATTAGCGTCGCCATAATATTTTTCGGGGTTAAATAATTCATAATATTTCTCTAGATGCTCTCTGTGTATAGTTTCAAACCCTGTCGGCATTAAGGAGACCAAGCTTAGGAGTGGGGTTTGGTGGGGCGTTACATGTCAATAACGTTAACACGATTGGAGTCAAATCTGGGGGTATCGATATCTCTGAATTTAATTATGACAGTCAACTATTTGTTGAACCTAAAGTTCAAAGGGGACGTGGATGGAAATTTGGTAGAATATTGAAACGGACGATATGATTTAAGAAAGAAACTTTTTCGGGTCAATAAGTTCAACCCCTTTCGGCATGGGAGGAAAGCACATGCAAGGATAGGGGACGAAGTGCATTACATAAAAATAACGCAAAAGCTACCGAGATTGGAGTCAAATTGGGGGTTATGGATATATTACATTCCGGGCAACGCCGGGCAGCCAGCTAGTCTTATAAATAAAAATGAGTGTTTGTATATATATTGTTAAATGGAAATATTTATTTATTTTATACAAATTAAATGGATTAATTTATTATTAAATTATTTTAACGAAAGGATGGTCAAATAATCACAAGGGTTTAAATCTCTGAAACAATTGGTTTATTCTAATTTATAATAACAAATTTTCTTGTTGTAACCTAACATTAATGTTTTATTATTATACAATGTTCTTTACTCTCTTCGCAGGGTCATTAATGGGGCATTTTAAACAAAGATCAATAACTTTTCCTATAATCCAAAATTAACAAACTATTTTTTTACAGCCTTCAAAATTTGATCAGAACGAAACAACAAAAATGAAATTGAAACCGAAATCTGACGATCTATCCTTATTCAATGTCTACATTTAGAAAGTTTCTCTCTACTTACAGTTTGTAGCGGTACCAGGCAATTGTTGGGATTTTATAATACACTTTTCACTATGTACACATAACAGGCCATTGTTTCGGTGAATTTAATTTTTAATTCACTTCGCAAAGCTCTGGTATCGTCCACCAGACACAATTGTTCCGAAAATTACTGCTGTCCCGCCCATATCTGCTTTGAACTTCTCTCTCCAATCAAGATTGTCGCTCTAGTTTTGATTACGAGCATATCAGAACGTTGTTCTCTCCTTCTCCAAAGTTCCACGCCACTGCCAGACAAAATTTGCTCTGGTTTCACAATGTTCTGTTATATTTAACAAATTTTCAACCTTTCTCCCTACATCATTGTTCAGTGGCTCAACTGTACTCCACGAGTTTTTGTATCTAACTCTCCTTGACAAAATTCTGTGTCCGACTATGTGCCCAGTAGCTTATACGCTCTCCAACGACAATGACCCGCCTGTATTCTTAGCCATTATTGCATTTGTGTTCTCGCCGATAACAATTTATTTCAATTGTTTAATTATTAATTCTTTAATTGCCTTTAATTATCATTACAATATATATATATATATATATATATATATAATACATTTAAATAAATTAAAATAAGTCTCATATTGGAGCACAAAAATGTAATCTGAGCATCTAATTAACTGGTGTCTCTCGCAACATTAGACAACCATTGCGAACTGTAGACTGGAGACTGTAAACTCCTAACACACTCCAGGTTTGACAAAATAAATTCAGCTCTGTATCCTGGTGACTCCCAGAAAAACCTGCTCTAACAACTTTATCATTTGAGCTCCAAACCTATACTCAAGCTTTTCAGATTTTATTCCCCTCTCTCCACAGACTCCATTGCGTCCAGCAATGTTTCACGTCAATACACACAACCCCATATTATTGTACACAATTCTTATGTTTACGCATGCATGTTTACCATGCAAGTCCCAAAATCTCGTTTATTAATTAATTACATGTTTCTTTTAATATTCCACAATATATTGTAATAATTAAAAATGAGGCTTTATTAAATTAAAAGTTTAAACAATTAAAAAACAAATTATTTATTTTATTTTATTTTGTGGCAATAAAAGATAATTACAAGCAAAATTTGAGATCGGTTCTCTCTCAGGGCCTCTACTGGGTTGGATAATGGACACAAAAAAATGATTTAAAATCTTATTAACAAAACAGTTCACAATTTACCTAAACAATATGTCGATAGAATGAAAGAAATTAAAAAGTAAAGAAATTTACTTTGATTGACAATTAAAAGAGAACGAAATCTGACTTTATCCTTTAATTTTCGTTTACAATATTATGAAAAAATGTTACTTACGGACCGTCGGTCTGGTACCAGAACAATCAATTTTACCTCGTTCGGACCCTTTACACTCTTAAATTTTTTAATATCAGGGCTTGGTTTTCTTTGATTTTACACTTCCCTTTAATATTTGGCAAGATTGGCTGTATTCCGTCGATTGCTCCGCTCCACAATAATTTACTAATGATATTCCGCAACAATTCCTCCACGAAGATTGTACAAAGTTCTATTTTGACGAAACTGCTATTATTTTACAATATTCACGTTGCAATATCTCGGTGAATGTTTTACTCTGCTCAATTTTATAAAGATCGTTCTCTGCAACGTTTTCACCGTCGGCCTCTTCTATTCTCCAATGATTCACCAACTTTATTATACTATGCTCGACGATGTCTGACCTCTGTACAATTCAGACCACAACGACCAACTCACTATGCTTTAGCGCGCGTAAACGCCATTCCGCGCTCTCAATTATAGGAACAGAGCTCACCACTCATCGCTCGGATCGCTCTCGCTATAATACAAACTTTTCGCTAAACAATTCAAATTTATTTCAAAACAATTAATTGATTAATTAATTGGCATTACATTGTGCCCCAAATTCAGTTTGAGAAAGAAATGTCTAGACTTTTCTCTTCGAAAAATTCAAATTATTACAAATTTTGCCCTATGTTGTCAGATTTCGCTCAGAAGCTTAAATCGAATCACCGTTATTTAAAAGATTTACAAAACTACCGTCTAGTATTGGTGCAACGTATTTATTTTATACCAAAACTGTCTAGATTCTATAATTTCTTACGGTTTAATTAATTGTGCATTTCTAAACTTAATTCTTATAAATTAAAACAACTAATATAACATAGTCAAGAATTTTTTTTAAATGATTAATTAACTTAATTTAGTTTATTTAATTTCTATTCAAAAGTTATTTTAAAAATTTATATCAATCCAGTATCTCTAAATTCAAATAAGCTTTGACCTACTTCCTTTCAAAATTCTCCAGCTGTTGTTCATCATACTCATAGTATGACGATAGGGCTTGGCATGGAGGGGTATCACAAGAAAATAACGCGAAAACAACCGAGATTCGAGTCAAATCGATGGTAATGCATGTCGATGAGTTCATTTATGACAATCTGGGCAACTCGCAGTGTTGTGGATGGGAGGGTTTTGGCGCAGGTCGGCGTTGGGTAGACATTTCAAAATAAGTTAATTGGCTGAATTTTGCGTCGAATATTTCGGGAACAATGATATTCATATAATTTCTCTAAATGTCTTCCGTGTTTAATTTCTAGTCGTTTCGACAATGGGAGGGGAGCAACCCTTAGGGGTGGGGGTGGAGTTGCATTACATAAAAATAACTCAAAAACTGTCGAGATTGGAGTTGAATCCAAGGTTACGGATGTCAATCAGTTTAATTATAACATTACACTGATCGTTTAACTTCCCCAGCGTGAGGTTGGCGGTGGTATGAGTTTTCAAGAATTTTACACGGTTGATGTTTGCGTCGAATAAATAATTGTCGGAGTCAATGACGTTGATAATTTATCTACCGAAGATGTTTGTAAATTTCTAACCCTTTCGGCATGAGAGAGAAGCACGCGTAGAGATGGGGTGGAAATATTCAAATATTTAAACCGCTGATATTTTAGGTGAATATATATTTGAGGAGTCAAAGAGATTGTTAGTGTTTCTACCGATGTTTCCTTAGTATAATTTCAACTCCTCACAGCATAGGAAAAGAGCACCCATAGAGATGAGGGTCAGAAGGTATTAAAAAATAACGCGAATACAACCGAGATTAGAGTCCAATCTGAGGTTATGCATGTATTTGAGTTTAATGATGATATTAAATTGGCCGTTTAACCCCCACGGGAAGTGGTGGCCGGGGGTGAAAATTTTCAAACATGTAAAACAGTCGATATCTTTGTGGAATATATATTTGTCTTGGTCAGTGACATTGATAGTATTTCTACCGATGTTGTGTGTAAAATTTTAACTTCTTGTGGAATGAGGGGGAGCACACTTTATGGGTGTTGCAGGAGGAGGGTAATAAGCAAATAACACGAAAACAACCAAGATTCGAGTCAAATCGAAGGTAATGGTTGTCGCTGAGTTCATTTAGGACGATCTGGGCAAAGCGCGGTTGTGGTCTAGGGAGGAAGGGGTTCGGTGGAGGTGGGCTTTTGGTAGAAATTTTAAAATTAGTTAACCAGCAGAATTTTTTTCGCATAAATATTTTTCAAATACATGGATAGTATTTCTACTGATATTATGTGTATAAAATTCAAACCCTTTCGGTCTGAGGATGGAGCACGCTTAGGTGTGGGGTTGGAGAGAGTGACAAGAAAATAACGCAAAAACCACTGAAATTCGAGTCAAATCGTGTTTATGTATGTCGCTCAATTAATTTATGACCATACGGTCAACGTGTGGGGGATGGCTATGGTGGGAAGGATTGCTCGGCAAATATACTCCGGAGGAGCAAATGTCACCAAATTTCGTACACGTGTTCTTTGGAAACACTGTCCGTGTGAGACACGTCTACCACCACCAGGAGGTGGAAATATTCAAACATGTTAAAACAGCCGTTATTTCCGTCTGATAAATATTTTCAGGGGTCAAAGAGATTTATAGTGCTTCTACCCATGTTATCTGAGTATAATTTCAACTCGTTACAGCATGGGAATTGAGGACCCTTAGGGGTGGGTGGACGTTACAAATAAATAACGCGAATAAAATTGAGATTTCAGTCAAACCCAGGGTTCTGGATGTTTCTGAGTTTAATTATGACATTCAATTGGACATTTAAACCTCAGTAGGGGTGGATGGTTTGGAACTTTTCAAACCTGTTAAATGGTCGATATTTTCGTTGAATAAGTAATTGTCGGGGTCAATGACGTTGATAGTATTTCTACCGAAGTTGTTTGTTATATTTCAGTCACTTCCCGGCATTATATAGGAGCACGCAGAGAGGGGGGGGGGGTGGTGGAAACATTCAAACATGCTAAAACAGCCGATTTTTAGGGGGATAAATATATTTAGTGATCAAAGAGATTTATAGTATTTCTACAAATGTTATCTCAGTATAATTGCAACCCCTTATAGCATTGGGAAAGAACACTGTTAAGGGTGGGGGTGGATAGGCGTTACAAGAAAATAATGAGAATACAAACGAGATTGGATTCAAATCCAGGGTTATCAATGTCGCTGAGGTAATTTAGCCCCAGGAACGGGGGTGGTGGGTGATGGATATTTTTAAACATGCAATAGCGGTGATATTTGATATAATAATTATTTATAGAATTTATTATATTGATAGTATTTCTGCGACCAAGTTTGTGTATAATTCGACTGTTTTACGTATGGTAGGGGGCACTGATAGGGGTCGGGGTGGAGGGGAACTAAAAGAAAATAACGTGAAAACAACCGTGATTCGAGACAAATTGAGGTTATGAATTACGCTGGACAACGCGTAGATGCGGGTGAAGATGGTTGTCGTTGGAAGGACGTAGGTGGTGGTAGAAATATTTAAAAATGTTAACCTGTCGATATTTGCGTTCAATAAATATTTTTCGGTGTCATTTGAATTTATTATATTTTGGTAGATATTCACTGTGTATAATTTCTTGCCCTATCGCCATGGAAGGGGAGCACCCTTAGGGGTCGCGGTGGCGGTAGACGAGTGTTACAAGATAATACAACTGAGATTGGAGTCAAATCTAGGGTTCTATATTCCGCTGAGTGTAATTATGACAATGAATTGGCCATTTAAGCACCATGGACGAAGGCGGACAAGAACAACATTTTTAAACATTAAATCTAGGCCTATATTAACGTTGAATAAATATTTTACAGGGTCAATTAGATAGATAATATTTCTACCGATATGTTGCAGGTGTTGGGTGGGAGTAGAAATTTTAAAACATGTTAACGTGCCGTTTTTTGCGTCGAATAAAAATATTTCGTCATCAATGAGATTCATCAAATCTCTTTACACGTTGTCCGTAAATAATGTCATACTCTTTCGGTATTGGTAGGGATGGCGGTGGAGTGACATTACATAAAAATAACGCAAAAACAATAGAAATTGGAGTCGATTCGGGAATTATGGATATCAATTAATTTAATTATGACATTCGATTAACTGTTTAACTCCTTCCGGGAGGCGTTGTGTGTAGTCTGGGTCAATGATATTGATAGTATTTCTACCGATGTAGTGTGTGTAAAATTTCAACCCTTTTCGGTATAAGAGGGGAGCAAGCTTAGGGGTGGGTGTAGACTGGTGTGGAAATATTCGAACATGCTAAATTAACGGGTATTTTGGGGGGATAAATATTTTTAGGGGTCGAAGAGATTGATATTTCAACTGAGTATACTTTCAACACCTTCCGGTATTGGAATGGAGCAGGATTAAGGGTGGGTGTGGAAGCACATTACAAGAAAATAACGGGAATACAATCGAGATTGGAGTCAAATCATTCTTTGGAGGAGAGGTTAATGAAACTTACGGGGATTTACATTACATAAAAATAACGAAATACATTGGTGATTGGTGTCGAATTCGGCGTTATGGATGTAGCTGAGATTAAGTATTACATTCAATTTTAAGTTAACCCCCAAGGGAGGGGCTTAACGGGGTTGGAAATTTTCTACCTTGTAGATCGGCCAACATTTGCGTCCAATAAGTTTTTTTGGATGTCATTTAAATTCATAATATTTCGGTAGATATTCTCTGTGTATAATTTCAACCACAACGGCATGAGAGGGGAGTACGCTTAGGGGTTGGGTTTGGTGGAGATAATAACGCGAATAGACCGATATTGGAGTCAATTCTGGGGTTATGGATGTGGCTCTGATTCATTGTGACAATCTGGGTAATGCTCGGGGTTGGGCGGGAGTACAATTTTTCAATCAATGTAACCAGCCGATAAGTCATTTACGGATAGGTGTCGATTTACGTTACAAAAAAATAACGCAAAAATTGGGGTATGGATAAATGACATCTCAGGCAACGCCGACACCCAGCCAGTCTAATAAATAAAGCAGAGCGTTTGTTTATATATTTGTATGTTCCTTATACAAATCTACACTGTTGGAGAAAATTTCACCAAATTTCGTACACGTGTTCTTTGCGACCAGGAAACAAACACTGTCGAGATGAGATGCGTCTATCATCCCCAGAAGCGGGGGTGGACGTGGTGGAAATATTTAAACATGCTAAAACAATCGATATTTACGCAGATAAATACTTTTAGATATCGAAGAGATAGTGTTTCAGCCGAAGTTATCTGAGTATACTTTCATCCCGTACAGGATGGGAAAGGAAAACTCTTAGGGGTGAGGGTAAACGGGCCTTACAAATAAATAACAAGGGAGCTCAATTTAGGGATGGGGAACAGCGGGAGTTAAAAATAAATAACGCGATTAAAACCGAGATTAGAGTCAAATACAGGGTTATGAATTTCGGTGAGTTTAACTATAACATTTAATTGGTCATTTAACTTCGAGGGGTGGAGATGGACTGGAGTGGAATTATTGAAACAAGAAATCATATATATATATATTAGAGTTGAATAATATTTTTCTGGGTTAATTAGATTTATAGTAATTCTACCTAAGTATAGTGTGTAAAATTTTAACCCCTCTTGCGGCATGCGGGAGGAGCATGGGAAGGGGTGGTGTTGGATTTGGACTCATAAAAAAGTAACGTGAGAAAAACCGAGATTAGAGTCAAATCGAAGGTAATGAATGTCGCTGATTTTATTTATGACAATCTGGACAACGTGCGAGGAGTGGGCTAGGGTTACAGGAGTTGGGCGGGGGTTAGAATTTTTAAAAACATGTTGACCGGCAGTTTTTTGCGTCGAATAAATATATTTCTGGATCTATGTAATGTATAAAATTTCTCTATATGTTCTCGGTGTTTAATTTCATCCCCTTTCGGGATTGGGAGGGGAGCTCCCCTTAGGTGTTGGTGTGGAGTGGCATTACATAGAAATAACGCAAAAGCAATCGAGATTGGAGTCGAATCTAGGGTTATGGATGTCACTGAGTTTTATTATGACATTCAATTGGCCATTTGACCCCCAGGGACGGCTAAGGATGGGTTGGACCGGGTGGAATTTTTATAACATGCTAAATGGTCGATATTTACATTAAATAATTAATTGTTGAGTTGAATGACCTTGATAATATATATGTGGATGTTGTTTGTAAAATATAACCCCTTTCGGCATGAGAGGGAAGCACACTTAGGGGAAGGGGTGGAAATTTCAAATCAGCTAAAACAGTCGATATTTAGGAGATAAATATTTTTATGCGATCGAAGAGATAGTGTTTCACCCGATAATATCTGAGATGATATTCAATTACCCATTTAATCCCCTGGGGCGGGAATGGTCGGGGTGGAATTTTTCAAACATGTTAAATCATCTATATTAGCATGGGATAAATAAATGCCAGGGCTATTGACGTTGATAGTATTTCTACCGATGTTGTTTGTAGGCATGATATGGGCGGGGGGCCTGTTAGCGGTGGGGGTGGACGGGATTTACAAGAAAATAACGCGAAAAAAAACGAGATTCGAGCCAAATCGAAGGTAATGGATGTCGCTGAATTTATTTATGGCAATCTGGGTAACGCGCGGGTGTCGACTGGGTTGGGATGAGTTGGGCGGAGGTGTACTGGGAATAGAAATTTAAAACAACTTGACCTTCCGTTTTTTGCGTCGATTAAATATATTTCGGGATCAATTAGATTAATAAAATATCTACACATTTTGCCTGTGTATAATTTCAGCATATTTCGGGATTGGGAATGGTGCTCCTTTTAAGGGTGGGGGTGGAGTGGAATTAAATTATAATGATGAAAAAAGAATCGACATTGGAGTCGAATCCTCGGTCATGTATGTCAATGACTTAAATTTTTACATTCAACTAACAGTTTAACTCCCCCAAGGAAGGGTTAGCGGGGGTGTAAATTTCTGTTACAAGATGTACTGCCAATCAAGTAAAATAGAATCCACATAATGAGTACTGGTTCCAAAAGGTATCTTTTGAACATATATTAGGAAAAACATTTTAACAGTACATGGTATACTTCAGTCAAGGTAAAAGTCTGCAATATTCTGGAAAAAATGGACTCTTCATAATGACATCCCATACTCTAGAAGCATAGTGGAACCTAAAACAGAGTACATTATTTTAAAATACTTGCCAGAAAAATTTTTACTCTGAAATGGTAGATGTATTTGAATTATTACTCATTAATAAAAGAACTAACAATATTAAATGTGCTAATCACAAAATTATTGTTGCTTTAAAAGTTGGCATAAAATCAGTATACTATAATTTTTATTGTGATGACGATAATGCAAAATTAAAATGTAATTATTTATGAGATCCACATTGATAAATCTCGAAATCACAAATTAAAAAATATAGTTACAAATTACATACTTGCCAATTTTTTTCAGTAAGAAGACTGTGTGTAAATTAGACATGTTAAACGGTCGATTTTTGTAACGAATAAATATTTTATGGGACAATGGCATTGATAAGATTTCTACTGATTTTGCTTTTAATTTCAACCCCTTGACACACGTGAAAGATCACAATTAGGGGTGGGGGTGGAGGGGCGTTACGAGGAAATAACGTGAATAAATCCCAGATTGTAGATATAGGTGAATGTATTTATGACAACGTGGGAAATGCACTGTGGTTAGCGGAAGTGCGCGGTGGTGTGAAGGGCTTGGCGGAGTTGGGTGTGGGAATATATTATTAAACATGTTAACCAGCCGATTTTTGCTTCGAATAAATATATTTCGGCATCAATGAGATTCATAAAATTTCTCTACATGTTCTCTGTGTATAATTTCAACCCTTTTCGGGCTTTGGAGGGGTGCACGCTTAAGGGTGGGCGTGAAATGGCATTACATAAAAACAAAGCAGAAACTATCGAGATTGGAGTCGAATCCGGGGTTATAGTTGTCACTGAGTATAATTACGACATTCAACTTGCCTTTTAAGTCCCCGAAGCGGGAGTGGTCGGGGGAGGAAATTTTCAAACATGTTAAACCGTCGATATTTGCGATAATTATTTCCTGGGGTTAATTACTTTGATAGTATTTATACCGATGCTGTTTGTGGATAATTTCAACCCCTGTGAGGGGAGCAAGCTTAGGGGTGGAGTGGAGGTACGTTAAATAAAAAAAACCGCAAAAACAACCGAGATTCGAATCAATTCAGAGACTATGAATATCGCTGAGTCTAATTATGACAACCTGGGTAACGCTACGGGTTTGGGATGTGGTGGGCGGGGGTAGAAATTTTCAGACAATGTAATCTGCCGATTTTTGTTTGGAATAAATACTTTTTGATTATCGCACATTTGTGGGGGTGGTCATCTTCAACATGTAAAAACGGCCGATATATTTGATCAATTAATTGAACCCCCTTCGGCATGGGAGGTGAGCACATTTAGGGATAGGTTTCGAGGAGTTTTACATAAAAATAGCGCAAAACAACTGAAATTGGAGACATATCGGGGGTTATATGACAATAAATGATAAATTACATCTCGGGCAACGCCGGGCACCCAGCTAGTAATTAATAAGAATGATAGCCAACTCAGACAAAAACGTGATAATATGCGTCGACAAGATTTATTTATTATTACATACAATGAAGAGCTCACAACGAATAACAGCAAATACAATACAAAACAAAAATCAATTTCTAATTAGAATTAGTATAATACTGTTAATATATATATTGTGATATTTAAATAAAATAGCAATTTATAAAATAATAATAATTTTTTTTCTCAATCTGAATGTTACTTAATTTGCCCACGTCGTGGAAGCCAAATATGTAATAACCAAATAAAAGACTTTAAATTAAATAGATGTGAAACTGTGTCGCACCAAAATATAAATAAACGACAAATGATAAGAATTGCTTCAAGTTGTTGCCAAATGTTATTTACAACCAAAAGACTAATTAATTTGCCCAAATTGGAGCACAAAATACTATGAATTAGACAGGAATTTTTGAATTAAACAAATTATTAAATTTAATAAAACAAAACAAATTTATTTACTCAAAATACAATTTAAATCTCTAATTTTATTATTTACGTCACACTTATATTAAATTTACAATCAATTAATTTTTACCATTTCGTGGTATGTAAGACAATTATACCTTCATTTTTACAATGAGTCTCTACTGGGCTTGATTGAAAGAACGAATATCCAATTACAATTGGAAGAATTTACAGAATATAGAAAATACAATTTAATGAAGTTACTAGAAACTAAATCTGACCTTTCACCTTTAATTTACGGTATACAAAAATTATTTATTATTAAATCGTTACTTACAAGTTAAATTCTGAGTTCAGGAACATGTTTCACTTTTAAAATAAAATGGCCAATTCTGTGTATAGAATTTACACAGATATTTCACTGAGACACGTTTCACAACACAGCACTTTATCCTTTTTGTATCCTTATACCAGACTGTAGATTTCTGACGCCTCGTACAGATGTTTCGCCCGCGGCCACCAGTCAGTTTTTCCAGTATGATTGCCAACTCCCAAACGATCAATTTATTTAAACTGTTCCATATCTCTCAACATACACCACGACAGAGTTCAAATCTGGTGTTCAACTTAACACTCCTCTCAACTAAACCATCCCCCTTCCTCAGGCTCCGACTTACAACATCAACTTAACACGTCCATCTCCTTTGCTCTCTGGCTACCAACCAACTTCACCTTCGAGCACCGACCTCCGGATACTTCAGACGCCTCAACCACCACGTCCGCTCTCTGCTTTCCGACTGTCTATTTCTATCAAAATCCCCTCTCTAGAATATTCTCATTTCCCACGATCTTACGTGGACACACACAGATCATATCTGGCTTTCCCACAGTATTTTGTTCCCACAGTCTTGGCGACGAAAATCCAAATGCCAATCAAACTAATTTTGAGTCAACAGAGTCTGTTACTAATGCTTTGTTCCGGACACCGTCAAACAGAAAATCCGAGACATAGAACAGACAAAAAAATACAATTCGGCTTACTTTCCCAGTCTGCTCTGTCACTCAAATTTTTTTATACAAGCCGACAAAGTCGTTCGGAAACATCAAAAGATATAAAAGCTGGCTTCCGCCTCTCCTCTGTGTCGTCAGATAATTATCCCAAATAAACAAATAATGGTCGTTTTTAACAAATAATGACCTTTTTAAATTGCCTCCTTAATTAGGTATTACAATGTATATAAAATTTATAGTATTACAAATAAAAACTTCATACTTTTTCTCTTCTCATTTTTCTCAGAGCAATGTATTTAATGCGCTACCATTGTACAAACTGTATATAGCACGACATACTTTTTGCTCAATGGACAAGATAATCAGATTGATTGAACCTCAAGCACTTATTGTTGATCTTAAATACTTTCTGATAAATTTTAATTTTGTAAAGCTTCCTTCATAACTGATGTTGCTTATGAGGAATAATCGCAACATTATTATAATATTGGGCAGAGTATCTTCCAGCTTGAATTACACAATAAAATGTAATAATCCAAGTGGGACCAACGTGGTCTATTTTCTTTGTCTGTGGCAGCTATGAAAGCCCGTAGTTTAACTCGTTCGAGCATGTAGTCTTCCTCGTCAATTTCGGCTGTTGCGTAGTCCATATTACATTCAATGTCGTTCTAATATAATCGAATAATATTCGACCTTTTTTATTTGTCTGATGATATGTTGTCGAACTTTATATCTCAAAATTGCAATAAATTTGTATTGAATTTCGGTGACATATAAGTGATTGAAATTTTGCTACCCATCTGGATCTTACAAGTTGTTTACCACGTACATGATCGTACTTATCGATTAAATGCAACAATTCTAAAAAGTTGCCTGATATCGTTTTCTGCGTGACCACGTAAGATCTAATTCTGTTTCGCCAGAAATCTTATAATATCAAATACTCTGATAAGAATTTCTAGTCATTGTTTGTTTCCTTTGCCACAAGTTTTTGCTCTTTCTTACCAATAGTATGTTCTTTTTTAAATCTGGTCCTTAACGCCTTCAATTTGCTATAATTTCGGTTGTGCGGTGCACTTGATTCATGAAATAGACAGTTTCCACTGCGATTCAGTGTGTTTACGTTCTCAATTTAACTGTCACAAGACGCATTAAAAGAAAAACATGAATTGTAGCATCTGAATTGAGTCGATGTGAAGTGGATGACTGATGTATTTGGTTTTACAAGTAATAACTTCTAACATATTAGTTTTTATTATTATAATACGTTCAGCGAAACGGAACAAAATCACAAGTTATAGCACAACAATGAACAGTAAACGACTAGATAAGAAAACTTTAGAGAAAGGAGAATTCTGGGTTCTGTCACATAAATAATAAAAAGCTCAGAGTTTGTTTTAATAGGTACTAATTATAAAAACGACGGAAATATGAAGTGAAATGGTTTAAATGTTTAGTTACTAGATCTTATTTATTTGGAATTTTTAGCGTCCCGAAAAAGGTTCCCCAGGGCGAGTCGTCCCAACTGCCACCGTTATACCACTAATCAAACTACAACATCTTGTTACTGATTGACCTATAGCTCACGACATATATATATATATATATATTTATATATTGCATTGATCTTAGTTTCAGAACAATGCATTAAAGTATGTCATTAAAAATCTCTTCTATAATCTTCAGAAGATTCTCATTTACGTTTAAAGTTTCTTTAAAAGCGAGAAAATTGAAAAATGTTCTCTACCATTACTTCTTAATTTTATTCAAACCGTATTGGAAACTTAAATTAAATTTTATGTATTCAACAATGAATTGGTCGTTGGTTTCGATGCATATTATTACCAAATTACATTAACGCTGTTGGTTTCGTAACAGCCTATTGTAGCGGCATCTCTTACTAAAAATATGTACTTTGCAGTACGCCATATTGAGCGAATGCTGTACCTAAAGCTTGGGATATTTGTGTGTTGTTTAAGTGAATAATTTAAGTAATAAATTTTATCTGTGTTTGCTGTGTCCTAATTGACATAGATAAGACAACCTTTAAAAAACTGCAAAAGAGAATGAGTTGTTCAGATTCCAAGAGGTCAAAGAAAAGAAAGAGTAACAAAACTGGAAACATGGGTGACGTTCTTGGTAAAGAATGTGGGGATAGCGAAAAAGACGACGTCAAACAAGTTAAAACTGAAGAAAATGTAAGAGAAGAGGCCGATGGTGCACCAAGTTCCGATGAACAAACATTAATTCAAAACGGTGAACTGGAAATAGTTGATAGCAAAAGAATGAAGAATTCAAAGGTTAGATGAACAAATTGGTACATTTCGGAATCAATTTTTAATATATTTCTCCATTAGGTATTACTCAATAGAATATCTTTAAGTGTAATTGGTTTTCCCTCTCCAAACATCAATTTAACTGAGCCTGTACCAAAGTGTCAAATTATTGAAGCAATTCTGATGCACTGCATATATCAAAGGCAGTTATTAATCCCAAAATGTTCAGAATTAAATTAAATAAATTCCAAATATATCAAGATTTGATTATGTGCCTCTAAAATATTGTATTCCTATTGATTTCTTTTAAATAAACTCCTTACTATTGACAAATTATCGAAGAATTCTATAAGTATCAGCTAAAATAGATTTAAGAAAGTGGTAATCTTATTACTACAGAAAAGAAATTGATATTGATGACTGTTACGTTCATATTATATTCCAAATTTGGAAATTCATATTTGCCCTTTTGACTCAGAAATGACTAATTAATAAATGAAGTTTGAGGTTTAAAATTTTTAGTTTTTTTGTATAGTGTTAACAAACAGGACATGATGATGTCACATTGATACATAAAACATGCACTATTTCAAAGAAAAATTTGAGATATAATTTATTCCCAACCTGCTCTCTGCCCCTCTTTAATATTCAAATGAGCCTTAAGGCATCTGTGTACTGAGAAGATCATGCATGTCCAAGTCCTGCCTAGGTTAAATATTTTCGGTCTTTCCTTCTCCCTGCTTTGAACATAAGCTTTTCTTTGTGCGAGATTGTACGCCTGAGGATATGAATTCTGATAAAGAGCATAATCCTCCTATTTCTCCTATTTATTTCTATCCTTTTATACATAAATATGTAATAGAATAATGTGGCAGTCAAAATAATTGATGTGGATAGCAAAGAGTGAGATTGGCTTGACTTGACAGCTTACCTGAGAATGAAGACTATTTTCTATGTTCAGCTTGTGCTTTCAATGGGGATATAACCCTTGAAAATTTGAAGGAGGATTGTGATTTCACATTTGAATAACATTAAAATTCAATTAAAGGTGAGAAAAAATAAAGTGTTATTGTGTGCTGAAGTATATAAAAAGTTAAGTACGAGCCAATGATTAGATCCCTAAGTATACACAGTCAATTCTGATATTGTGTACACCTGAATTGTGTCAAATCTATTATCATCTAATTTTTATTGGTAAACTGAATGAAATTTTATCATTATGCTTTTATTGACAGACGGCAAAGTCTTTATTTAAACATGGCACATACAGTTTTATGAGTAATTGGTGAACCAGGGAGTGTGAGTCTTATAGAATCATGTGTTGATTTTATAGTGAAATGCTTTATTACTTGATGTTGCATATAAAATATATTTTAGGATACATATTTATTCTTGTCATTATATACTTGTAAATTTTATATTATATCAGGGGTATATATCATTCAATTATTTATATTTATTT
Organism: Zhengitettix transpicula; assembly: GCA_037074705.1. Classification (NCBI taxonomy): domain Eukaryota; kingdom Metazoa; phylum Arthropoda; class Insecta; order Orthoptera; family Tetrigidae; genus Zhengitettix; species Zhengitettix transpicula. Next base: position 403,194 of record CM073590.1, read on the forward strand.
AAATGGACTTTGAGACCCTTTCTGTATTTTAATAATACCTTTGTATTGTTCTATAGAATGACGTGAAACCAGATGAGGTTGCTCCATCATCAATCAGTCCCAACAATTCAGTTCAGAAGGATGAGAAACCCTGTGCATGCAAGACATGTAAAGACCGGAGGTATTGTTGTGTTCATGTAACTGTAGCTACCGTGAGGATATTTTATACTAAATAATTATAAGTTTTTCTTTGGATGTTAGCCAAGCAAATTTTGGTTAGTGTTATATGGCAATACTTATCAGATTTTTACATTTAACATGTTTTGTGCTCTCTACTGCAATGCCAATACATATTTATTACATTCTATTTCAAACGAGCAATAATTTTGTATGTAATTATTAGTATTGCAAAATTATTACATTTAGTAAATTTTTATAAATGTACAGAATACTTCTTTTAATATCTATATTTTGCACTATTATTCATACTGAGTTAAAATCATCTTTTTGAGAATATTAAACTTTTTCACTTTTGGAAATATCAAGTTTTTTTTTAGTAAATTATTAAAAATGTGCGTTTATTTGACAAATTATTTTATTGTTACACTGTTCTCAAAATTATACAAACATTACATTAAGTAAATATGTACATTACCGTTGCTTAAATATTAATTTTTAGCAATATATGTAGGACTGTATTCTCATATGAAGTTACTGAAAAAATGCCAAACCCTAGAACTATTAGTTTTTAGTACTGTTAGTGCAATCATTCCCTATGTGATATGAGATCCTGTGGCGTCTTGGCTTTCTTACAGACACACTGTGGAAATGTTATAACATTTGGGCACATTCAGCCCAGTAAAAGGTTTCACAGGATAATTAAAAATTTCTTGACATGTTTGTGATTCGCTGTAATACAAATATATTATACAGGGTGATTCTATGGTCATGGGAGAAAAAATTAAGTGATGGTACAGTCTACTAAAACGTACAAAGTGCAAATTCTGCAACATTGGATGCTGAACAACAAACCGTGCCGACAACAATTTTCTATGGATATGCTACAGTGTAGTGAAACAAAGAACATGGGAAGATATTGATTACAGACTAGATATTCTTCATGCTACAAATGCTTCACGTGTAGAAGTGTACTGATAATTATTAAATAAATTCTTTGAGATCCTCTAGAATATGGTGCGAGTTTATTATCATATCTGCTGTATTTTTTTTTCCTGGGCCTTTGAAATGTGGGAGGTTTGACTGGGACACTATATATAATAATAATATTAGTGAGGATATTGTAAAAAAATAATACCAAATTTACAAATATCACAGTCCACAGCAGGCCGGTTATCAGAATGGAGTAACACTCCTTCCTGAAGGAGGCTAAGAGCCTCTGAAAATCTGAAGAACTACCTTCGGTTCCCTATGGCTTCATAGTACTTCACTTTCAGGTAAGCCACAAGCTATCTCTCTTTCATTTCCATACCAATAACGCTTATATATAATAATATTAGTAAGGATATGACATTGTCAAAAATAATAGTGATATTGGTATGGAAAGGAAAGAGATAGCTTGTGGCTAGGGAACTGAATGTAGTTCTTCAAATTACCTTCTTCAGGAAGGAGTGTTACACCATTCTGTGCACTGGCAGGCTATACTTCACTTTCAGGTAAGCCACAAGCTATCTCTCTTTCCTATAGCATCACAATTTTATATATATATTTATATTTAAAAATACATTTGGATAGGAAAAAGAGATAGCGATGCAACTTCTCTATCTCTCTTTCCTTTTCATACCAATGATCTAATTGATTTTGACAAAATCATATCCTTACCTGTGTGTGGTTCGACTGTATGGCCAGCTTGCAGTGCAAATCTCTCATAAGGAAGGAGGCTAACGCCACAATTTTGAAAATTTTTGTCTTGTCTGATATGGCAACACCAGTCCTTAATTCAGTAGGGCATCTGCTCTATCTCTCTTTCCTGTTATACCAATTATGAATGTGTGCCTTGTGGTTGGTCGACCAGTTTTTAACAGAACTTAGTTTCACAATTTTTGACCATATTTTTCAGTCTGTAGTTTGAGAGAAAATTGTGAGTGTGTATCATGAAAAGCCTCATGTATTATTAATTATTTTCAGAGATCAAGCAGCAGAACAACTAGAAGATATGCGTCGTCTTCAGTCATACTGGTTGGAGCTACGTCAGTATATACGAATGGTATATCGTATGGTAATGGAAGGAAATACTTTGGAGGCAAAAATCTCTGAAGAAGTTGAAGCTAAAATGAAAGAACTTGTACACAAGTAAGGTTACTATACTCTTTCTACTTCCTGAGTTATTTTATTTTTTAAACACACACAATTTGCTCCTTTTCCTGTTAAACATTTGAAATTTTTCTTCCATAAAATATGTGGTTTTGACAGATTTTTGGTATTATATTTTAAATTGTTGAAAACTTTAAAATTTTTGTTGTGATTTGACAGGTTTTTTTGCCATAAGACAACTAACACTCAACAATTATTTTGACTGAATACAGAATTTACAAATGAAATTAGTTTTTTTATTACAACAATCCTTAATCTGTTGTCTTAAAAATTATGGATATACAAACTATCATATAACGAATATTAAATATTTTTATCCTTGGAACACAAATTGAACCTGAATTGCATCCCTGCTATAATTGTAATTCTTGTGGAATAATGGCCATGAATTGAATTTATTAAGCAAGATGACAATTGTGAATTGTATTAATTGTTTAAATTATTAATTTCTTCAAATTATTGTGAATTCTGGAATTTTAATATTGTCAAATGTAAATATTTTCTCATTAAAAATATTTGGTTATGTTTTTTATCTGAAAACTGTAGAAGATGTCAAAATATTTGCTTTCTAGCTTTAGTTTATCTTCAACCAGTGTTTGACAAAAGTCTGCTTCCAAATGTAACACAACTTGAAGTATCTGAAAGTTATCAATATATTTTAGTCTGTAATAGAGGTCAATATTCTTATAATTTAAAAATAAACATTTAATATATAGTAAAATCATAATTATAACTTCTTTAAATTTAGTCATTAATCAGAAGCATAGTATTTTGTTGTGAACTTAAAGTTGCAATACTAATTATTGATACATTGCCAATAAGTAACAACCTTTTAATATATATATTTTAATAATTAATTAAATTTATTTATTTCTCATTAATAAATAATTTTATTGTAAACTGTTATATAGATTAATACTCAATTCTCTGTTGAGATTGAGAGAAAGGTTATGGAAGTATATTATTACCTTTCAGGATTGGCATTTTGCTGATCTTGGCTGTGGTGTTACCAGTTAATGAGAGGAATTTGTTTTTTTGTTGGTTGCTCAGTCCTTGTTCTCCTTATTGCCTTGTGGGTCGATAATTGAGCACCTGTTGGCCCAAAGAGTTTCGTTTAGATAATGAATTTCTGCTGGCAGGTTTTGTGTTCTTTATTAAATTTCCTGGCTGGAATCCCTAGAGAATTGCATCCACTATCTACACTAAGACAAACTTCAGTTTACAACATTAATCTACTAGGTTATCTTATTGTTATTTTATTGCACTTGCTGATAATTAAGTGCTTGTGGTATAATTTTAAAATTAAGTTAATTCAGTCATTGTAAAATATCATGAAATTGTTTTTTTTTTACTAAAGGCTGTGCACACGTGATCCACATCAGTTGTTCCAACGCCTTGAAACACAAGTGCAAGAGTTTGTAATTGAGGCAAAAGTAAGACAACTAGAATTGCTTCATAGAGAGCAACAAACTCCTGAATTGGCACAAATATTCTTGACTGGTTGGTACTGTTAGGTAAATACATTTTAAATATTGTCACCTTTGTAATTAATTAATTATGCTTATAGGTCTTTTGGATGGCTATGAAAAGGTGTGCATGGCAGCAAAGCAATTAGCACCTCTACTGCAACAACTAGAAGTTGAACATTTGCAGAAATTTAGCTTAACATGGGAAGTTCTAAATAAACACTTGTATCAGAGTTGTGTTTATACTGATCCTCTTGTTCAAAACAATCTTCCATTATACATAGCACAGGTAAGACATGTGATTAATAAATTTGATTTTTAAGTACCTCAATTCCTCAAATATAATTTGTTGTTAGATTGTAACCTAATTGTATTTTGTTCATGATTTCAATATTTGTCTGGTATTTGGGTCCTTAATCAAACAGTCCAATGTATAGTAAAGACATCAACAACACTAAAAATTTATTCTTTTTAACTAGTATTATGTAAATTATGCATAGATTTTATAGTTAATTTGTAGAATTTAATGAACATTAATTATGCAATGTGAACAACATAGAGAACAATGCTATAATAGTCTCAAATAATAAAATGTTCACCAAAATAGAAATGTTGGACTTCATTAAATACTCTATTTTCATTGTTAGCTTCGAAATATGTTGCCTGGAAAGAATCAAGCCTATTCTGATTTAGTTCACCATTACTTGGCATTTGATGATGAAATGACTCTTGTAGGAGCAATGTGGAGAGACACTGAGACTTTAGTAGATGCTTACAAGTAAGTAATCAGACCATATATAAGAAATTATACTGCCAGAATTTTTTATAAATATGTTTTTAAGATTGTTTTAACTATTTCTGAATAATTGCTTCAAAAAACAAACTAATTTATGTTCTGGAACATAAAAAAAGCACAATTAACGTCTAAGATAAATAACATGAGAAATTAATGATCCGTGTAACAGACAATAATAGGAATTGTTATTTCTACTTCAGCTTATAAAGCTGCTGTCACTTTTGCTCTCACTCATGATTCTTTTCTAAATACAGTTTTATTAGATGATCCAAATATTTATACCATTAGTTCTTCCAAAATCACCAACTCTGATATTGACAAATTAAAATGTTTACTTAAAAGTTGGTATTAAAAAAATTGATTTCTGATTCTGTGTCAAATGCCTTTACATTACAACTGCTAACATTTCCAGAGCTTATGCTATTCCAAAAATTCATAAAGATTCACTTCCTTTCAGAATCATAGTTTATTCAATTGACAGCCCTTTATATAATTTTTCATCTTCTTTGCAAAACATTTTGTCTTTGTTATAATTAAGAACCTCATTTTTCTATTAAGAACTGTATTGAATTTATCCAAAAAAATACTGAATTTATATATTACTCTTGATAATCTTTTATCTCTTGATGTTGTATCCTTATTTACTAGTTTCCCTTTGATCTTGTCATCGAAAGTTTAAAATGTAGATCACAGTTGATTAAAGATTTACCACACTTGATTGGTTCAAATTTGAAATTGATGTTAATTTAATCCTCCATTCCACTTTCTTTACATTTAATAAAAAAATTTATCATAAAATTTCTGGTCTCGTTATGGGTTACTTCTTTTCCATTCTTTGCTGAAATTGTAATCGGGGACTAACTAAGAAAATTCTCGTCTTAAAAAACTTTCTTTTAAACCTATAGCTAATAATAGGTCTGCTAAAAACATATTTTGTATTATCCCATCTGACAAATTGGATGAATTAATGGTTGTATTTAATAATTGTTCAAATATAAAATTCACATAAAATTGGAAATATAGTGTTGTCTGAATATTTTAGAAGTACCTATATTGTGTCAGAATAATTTTTAAATTTTTAATTGGTTTCATAAATCTACTTATTCAGGTAGAGTTTTGAATTTTTTACCCAATCCAATTAATCAAAAAAGGCAATGGTTTTTAATTTTGTTGACAAAGCTTTATTATTGTCTGATAAATAACATCGTACTGATAACCTTAACTACATATTAAACTTTAACTGCTAATTATTATATTGATTTTATTGTAATCTTAGAATTAATTATGCTTATATAATAATAAAAACAACTGTTGACCGTCAAAAAACCAATACTAGCAATTTTATTGTTTTACCATATTATGATTGTTTACATTTAAAATTTATTTTAAAAACTATTCAAAAAACTAAATATCTCTAATTTTCAAATCTGTTAATTCTTTGTGTTATTTTGTTACAAAACAAAGTTTGTCTGAATACTATGGATTTCCATAATGTTGTTTATAAAATAAGTTGCAATAATTGCTCATTTATTTATATTGACCAGAACAAACTATCTTTGTGAACTATAATTGAAACTAATATAAAATTTCCACCTTATAAACGTTATTTGCATTGTAATCATTATTACCATTTTTATAATTCTGTTATTCTAGATAAGGAAGCTAATTTTAATAAAAGATTAATCTCAGAAATGCTTCATACTACGGCCAACCAATTTTTCTTTAAATAGTATTTTTGATTGTTAATTAAGTAATTTTTGTTAATTTATGTCGTGTATTCATATTCTTTATAATGTGTTGTAAATTTGGCTATATTACTTCATTCTGGTAATAGTATTGACAGAGAACACAACTGTTGATTGAAATGTCCACTCACTTTTAAATTATGTTGTACTAAATTATTATTTGTTATTGTTTGTTATACGGGCCATTCATTTCTTGTGCTACCTTGTGTTTTATCCAATTGATGATATTTGTTGCTTATTATATATTTAGTGTTCTATCCAAATGTTAATATTTATATCTTCTTATATATTTAGACAATATATTTAGTATTTTATGGTTTTTTCAAATCCATAACTGTAATATATTCTGTATTTACTTGTGAATGCCATGCAGCTATTTTACTCAATGAATAGTGGGGTGCACATAATACACATACTTTAGACTCTTAAAAACCATGTGAATGATGTTCTTCCAGGATTCCAGCCAAGTTAGTTCATCAAAAATGTGCAATGTTTCAATGATGGTCATCAAACTCACACTTTTTTTGATGAATTTACTTGACTGGAATTAAAGGATAATTTCATCCACTATCTACACTGGGAAAAAACTTCAGTCTACAATCTGAAAAACATGTTTTTCCTGTATGTTAAGAAAGTGTTTCTCCCGAAAATAGCCTCAATGACCTGATTTACCCTTTTGTGTTGTTGTCAGAATAGATTTGTTCCTGGCTCATTATTAGACCTGTATGATTGACGCTTTGTTAGTAGTGTTAACACTGTCTGCAAGCAAAATGTGTGAACTGAGGAAGGAAATATATTTTTTGTTTAAAAAATGATTATTTAATCTCGAAAGAATTTTTTCTCGGTAAACAAGAGGACAAAGTAGGGGTGTGAGTCTTACGTGATGGTGTGGCATGCACGAGTAAATATGGTATATAAAAGCTCTTAGATAGTTCTCTGTTTTTTGTTTTTTTTTACAGCTTCAAACATATTGGTAATGAGGTTCTAAACATGATATAGGTAGGGTAATTATGCATTCAGATAGCCAAAGAAAAAATCTTATTCATAGTCTCAGATGATGTTGGATTTTGACATATGTCAAATTCAACATCATCTGAGACTATGAATGTAATGGATATGGATTTGGCCTAAAACTGTCTCAATTCGTATTTTTAATCCATAAATAGTGTTCCTTTATATCATAAGAAGATATTTCTCCATTCTTTTGATTGTGAATGTTTGTGCTGTCACTCCGAACTGTGGAGTAAAGAACTTTGCTGAAAATTACAATTCAGGATTTTGAGCCACATGAACTGGCCATCTCCCAATTCAACTAGAGATGACAACTTAGTGACCGTCGTCCATGATCACAAAAAACTAATTCTATTAACAGGTATATGTAATTTATTGTTGCCATATGACATTCACACACAGAAAGCCATTTATATTTCTTTATCAAATGGACTTACCTTTAAAGGTTTTAGATTTTATGCTTTTTCTCTGAATTTAAATTCTCTCTTATTTGAGTATAGAGTTCTTTACTGCTTGAAGTATTGCTCAATTATTTCTATATTTTCTGTCTTTCTCCTTATTTCATTTCAAAATGGAAATATAATGCTTGAACAGTACCTGTTCTGACATATGTGATTGAATTCAAAAAACTGTGTTTCTCTGTTACCTCTTTATCCTCTACATCAACCCTGACTTTCCATTTCATACCTTCCTCCACCATTCATACATTTATTATTCACTAGCTGACCCAGCAAACTTCGTACCGCCTCAGAATCAATAAAAGTTATGTTAATATACCCTAAAAGCATGAAGTTCAATAAAGTACAAAAAATCCAATTCAATGGTGAATTTGGCCTAGGATATTTAAAGTTGAAGATGATGTCAGAACTGAATTACTTATTTATGATCACTAAAAGAAAATGGAGTTTTACTCGCTCGAGCAAAAATTACCTTGCTTGTTGGATTGAATTGACATTCTTCGATAATGTCTGCTCTAAATGAAGTCATTTGGAAACATCCATTGTATCTTTAAGTATTCAATAGGAAATGTTTTGATTCTGGTGTTTCGCCATGAAACAATGAATGCAATGGCTCAGCTGGCGGAGGCAATAATTACAATTTAACTTTGTCACTGAGACAGCACAATCCATTCATTTCTCCAGCGAACTCCAATGCACCGCAATGGTCGCACACAACTTCCAATGGGCCAATTCGAATGAAAGGATGCGAGCTAGTCTATTGTGCAATCGTATTGAAACTACTCTATTCAAATCAACACTTGAATAATTTCTTCTTGCTTGTCTAAGATTATCATGTTGTTGATCTGTGGCTTAAGTTTGACGATTTATCATTTCCATCTGAGCCATTTGACGTGCTGCCTCTGTTTGTTCTTGTGTTTGTGAAGCACGAAGTTGGGCCATACTAACTTGGTGGCGCTTTTCTTGTTCATCTGCAGTGTTTTGATTTGCAATATTCCAAAGTCTAATTGCATTACGGCTTTGTTGTGAAAGATTAGATCTTCTGGCACGCGGCATTGTAAATAACACTGAACAACATAATTTTTCACAATATGCACTTCATCAACATCAATCAACTGAAATAAAAGGACTAAGCATCTGCATCAGCTGTCAAAAGATAATTTTTCCGATGTTTTAATAGCGATTCTGCTATTAGAGACAGAGACAAATCCAACAAAATCTGTTCAGCTGTTCCCAAGTTATAAATGGTGTAACTAACCTGACTTTGTTTTACATATATATAGATTATACAACTTTTACCAAGAAAATGATTGAGAATTATGTTTGTCATTAATTCTTCCCCTGTTGATATGGGGGGTTGGAATGTTCTAGCCAACAAGAGCAGTCTTCTCTGAAGTTAAAATTATTATGATCCATTTTTCTATGATTCTATATCCTATGTTTCCAGTAATGTATAGTAATAACTTTCTTGTTTAGATTGAATTTACTTATCTGTAGGAGTGTTGGAGGCTTGTGCTATTGCAGTGATTCGTTTATATACACCTGAAGACAAAAACATTTTACTATTCAGGAGGTTATACTTTTATTGAAGTTATGTTTACAAATGCCCAGAGTTCTGATACTGTTGTCTGAATGTTTTACATGTAATCAGATTCTGCATGTTAATTTTCTTTAATGCTTTCTTGTAAGAAAGATTACTGACATTGTTAATCAGAAGTTTTGTCACGTATCTGTTCTCTAACTTTTACTTACCCATTATTTAATTTGTATAATAATAGTCAGGTAATGATTAATTAGAGAGAGAGAGAGAGAGATTCAGTGGCTTGTATGAGTATTTATGTGAAAGTTTCTATGTCTGTGAAATCACATACAGAAGATCCTTGGGATACTAACGTAATTTGTTTCTGGGCTCTGTTCATATCCTGAACCTATTTTGCTCATTAAAGTACAAGGCTTAAGCTTACTTTAACCTTGGTGGAAACCAAAGAACTGTTTATCCAGTCTTAGGATAGTTGTCTCTTGTATTTGCAAAACTGTCTTGATGTGGGGCATGAGATTTCCATTCTAAATCGCTCTATTTACCTCAACCTTTTTAGGGTATTATAATTTGTACAGGGGGTGACCACTACCACAAACTTGCTAAAAGAAAATTTTATGAAATTTTCTCCATAATGAAGTATAGGTAGTGGATGGTCAAAAGAGTAGGAGAACCCAGATTTGTTCCTTGATTGTAAAAAGCCATAATACTAGGTTTATGATTGGATGAGGAAGAAACGGGGCTGTAAGTAAATAAAGAACTGAGTAAGCAGCATGTATTCACAAGTTGAAGTTGTGTTTGTAACGAAATGAAAATTTTTCAATAAGTTGGTCACAATAGGAATTGATTTTAGCTTGAGCGTCAACAGTAGATTGATTCGTAATAGTTTTTTTCAATAGTAAACATGTTAAATTGTGACATACAGCTTGACTATTGGGACAGTATGTGCTAAGGTAAAGATTATGGTATAGTTAGAAGTATCCTTTAAAACATTTACCAATTGTTTTACCTTTCAGAATCATTCTTTTTTATGCAGAAAGAGTTCTCGGGGTTTCACATGAGTGCCAGAAGTGATTAAAACCTGACGTTTCAACAACCACGAGCTTTGTCGTTACCTTCTAGGCATTTTAATCACTTCTGGCACCAGTATGAAACCTGAGAACTCTTTCTGCAGCAAATACTCCAGGAAAGTCTTTTTTATATTTGTATTGTGCAACAGTTGATAATTCATAGACATGGTTTGAATACTATTCAGAAACAGTAATTTTTAATTTGCTTTGATATTTTTAATTGAAGGGTAAAACCAGTGGATTGGTTTCATGAATGTAGCTGCAATAGTTTAATTTTGAACCTGTGCTTGTCAGCTTCATGTGTATTCTGATTTTGAAATTATCAAAAGTTATATGTAAATTATGCAATGTAATAATATTTTGTTTGCAAATTATGTTGTGTTGTTCACTAACAACTAAACATTATTGGACAATCTCCATCTTGTTAAAAACACTTATGATTTTAAAGAAATCATAATTCTTTCTTTATTATGTACATTCCCTAATTACAGATTCTTTTCAGTCAGGCACAAGCTACACTGAAGGCCAAACAACGTATGCTTCGAGAAGACTGGGAACTGTTTAAAGCACAAAGAAAGCTTATACAACAGAAAATGTGGAACAAAACAGCAAGGTATTATCATTAAAAATACAGGAGTTATATTTTAAAAATATACTTATATATACCTTTACAAACTTTAGGGGTGGGTTTCTCATATGCAAACAAACCAAAAAAAAATAACACCACTTGTCTTACTGTCCTTCATTTTAAATTAGTAATGAAAGAATGTTATGGTATACCAGGACATAATCACAGATGCTATCTATTGGGAATATATTCCAAACACACTTCCAGACCTGTGTCAGGATAAGCCCATGCATATGAGAAGAAGAATGTGGTTTATGTTCCAGCACATTTTAACTAAAATATTACAGATGCAATGACATATCTTCTGTGAATAGGTAGGGAAGGACCAATTTCATGATCTTAGCATGTTCCCACTTTAGAATTTTTATGTGTGGGACCACTTTATCTGGTTTATGCAGCACATTCCTAATGCAGGCACTTCATCAATGTTTATTGTACACCAGTGAAAATGTTTGCCACCAAGTGGTACTATTTGAAATGGTACATCAATCCATGATATAGTGAATGGATGTATGTATAGGAGCAATTGCAGTTCATTTTTATATGTGTTATGAGTTTTGGTTAATGACAATGCAATGCTTTCTTCCAGGCTGATAACGTGACATCAAGTTTTTAATTAATAAATCTGAAACAAAGGATTCTCAGTCATTTATTTATTAACGCAAGAAGTCCATTACAAAAATACTGTTATTTGACAGTGCCGTACATTGTTTACCAATTTAACCACATATATAAAATAACTTCTGGTCACAGAATACTGACTTATTTCTTAATTTCTCTCTCATTTTTTTGTTCTTATTTTTGTTGTTTTCTAAAAATATTTTCCAAAGCCTATTCTGACTGATTATTGGATTTTTAAATACTAACCAGTTATATTTCCAACTAACCTCAATACCTAGTCCAAACTTGTTCCTTATTTATGTTGCGTGTTGATTCTTGCTGTGTAACGGCTGTTCAGCCATGGTTTCAATTTGTCAATTTGTGCCCAGCCAACACACAGTTCACTACTATCCTTTTTTATTTCTGCAACTGTTAATTTCAGGTAAGTCAGCTATTGCTGTCTCTCTTTCCTGTCCTAATGTGTTATTTAATTTTACCTCATCACATTTTCATTATATGTATATATAACTTAGAAAAATGTGACAAGGTCAAATTAAATAATAATAATAGGGAATAGGGAAGAGAGACAGCAATGCTTCCTTACCTGAAATCAGTAGTTGGCGCAGTCTGGCATAGGTGGAACGTCAAATTTTTGAGGGCCTCAGCCCCCTTTGTCAGGAAGTAAGATCTAAACTTAAGCCCTTGAAAATTTGAAGTTCCACCTATGCCAGACGAGACCAACTACTGATTTCAGGCATCGCTGTCTTTCATATCCTAATATATATATATATATATATATATATTCAAACTTGGATAGTGAGGAAGGATAGAAATAAATAGGAGAAATAGGAGGATTGCGCTTTATTTGAATTCATATGCTCAGGCGAAGAATTACGCACATAGAAAAGCATATGTTCAAAGCAGAGAGAAGGATGGAAGAAGAAGGAAAGACTGAAAATATTTGACCCAGGCGGGACTTGAACCCACGTATTCTGCTTAGTACACAGTGTACTAAGCAGTGTACTAAGCAGAATACGTGGGTTCAAGTCCCGCCTGGGTCAAATATTTTCAGTCTTTCCTTCTTCTTCCATCCTTCTCTCTGCTTTGAACATATGCTTTTCTATGTGCGTAATTCTTCGCCTGAGCATATGAATTCAAATAAAGCGCAATCCTCCTATTTCTCCTATTTATTTCTATCCTTCCTCACTATCCAAGTTTGAATGTGAATTAATTCCTTAAATGGATTCTCCTAATATTGTATATATATATATATATATGATATTAGTAAGGATATGACATTGTCAAAAATAATTGCAATATTGGTATGGAAAGGAAAGAGAGATAGGTTGTGGCGTACCTGAAAGTGAAGTGTGGTGTCGTCATAAGGAACTGAAGGCACGGAATGGTGTAACACTCCTTCCTGAAGAAGGAGGCTGAGAGCCCCCGAAAATTTGAAGAACAACCTTCAGTTCCTTATGGTGACACCGCACTTCATTTTCAGGTAAGCCACAACCTATCTCTCTTTCCTTTCCATACCATTATTGCAATTATATATATACTACCCTGAATATATTTTTATGACGTTTTCAAGTAAGACAAAATTTTTACAGTTTTTACACTATATCTGTGGAGTGGAGGGGTACATGTATTGAGCCTATGTGTTTGAGAGAATGTGAACTTCTGTATTATTTAGTAAATTGTGCTCATCACTACATACATCTTTATAGTCCACAGATAAAACTTGATACCAAATAAAATTTCTGATTCATACTCGAAGTATGTCCATTTAAGAGAGCTGTGAGGAAGCATATAACTTGTTTAGATAGGAAAGAAAGACAGCGTAGTCGATTTACCTGAAATCAATAGTTGGTCCAGTTGGGCTGAGGAGAAAGAATATATAAATTTCTTCTTCTGATGTAGGGGGCTTAGGCCCTCGAAAATTTGTAATTTTCTCTCTCATATATACGGCCAAAAGTCAGAATTTATTTATTTATAAACTTTAAAATTTACAATTAACTAAAATATCCCTTTTTTAGGGACCTTTTCTGATTTACACTATTAAAGAATAAAATATGTTTTAAATTTGAATAAAACAAATTAACAGAAAAAATAGACGTCATACATCAACTACCATGGCATAAGTATTGTATTATTTTATATTTGTTGAAATAGTTTTATAATTAAACATTCTTGTGTGCAGTGAGTTACGTGAATTTGATGAGCAACTCTTGAGTCTAGCAAACCTTGCTGGCACTAATGGAACATCTAGAGAAAATAGTCCAGTCGAAGCAGCTGGTAGTGGAGGCTATTGCTTTGGTTGCAGCTCTCGTAGAGGATGCCCATGTGATGAGTGTGCAATGACACATCTTCTCACATGTGGAGGTCTTATTACTCCTCCAGACTCACCGAGCCCTTTATACAGGTAACATTGTGGGTGTTGTCTTTCTTGCATATTTTTTTTAGGTGGAATTATAGTACAAATATGTATAAATTATTTGATGATATTTTCTTTAAATATAAGAGGGCTAAAGGACAAAATTATTTGAAACTACTGATTAACAATTATCAGTTACTTTACTAAATGAATTGAGGTTCTGGTTCTGAATATACACTCAGAAATGTTGTTATAAAATGTTCTATATTTATTATGCCTGTCCTTGGTATCAAAGTCTAATTAATTATTATTATATAGGCATTAATGTCTAATGTAGTTATGAGGTTCAGTATTCCAATTTATATATTAAAAATGATCAATATACTGCAATTAAGCTGGTCAGGATGGAATCTTTTCAACTGAGTTGAAAAGGTATTGGATTATTGTGAAAGTCAACAAGCGTAATTTTGGCTGACTTAGACTATGCGCTGAAATACGGTCCATAAGAGTCCAATGCTTTGTTAATAAATGTGAAAATAAATTAAACTTATGGTGTCACTACAAACAATCAATTTATTCACGGTGAAAAAAAAAGCCCGTGAACTTATGGCCAAGTCTGACTACACTTTGTCCATTTCACATGCTGCAGATGTCGGATCAAGAATCACCTTTACTGTGCACTTTGTTACCACACCTGTTAGTTTGAAAGAATTTTGTCTAACAAGATAGGTAGTGGATGAGATAACATTTATAAAAACAAAAAATAATTGTAAATAATTTGGGTTTTGCCATATAGAGATATTTACTTTTTTTTTTTAAATAGGACTAATACAATATTGAGTGCAGAATATCAGATAGTAAAATTGAGAGTAGGGAGAATGAAATTGAATTATATAGAATTAATAGAAAATTCTAATCCAAAAAGGTTTGATTCACGCTATTGAATAAAATTCAGATGAACAAAAAATAGAAATGGATAGGAAATTAAATGTTTTGAATGAAAACCTTCGTATGAAATAATAGGTTTGCTGATTTAGCTTCTAAGTTAGATAATGAATTAAGAATAAAAAAGGGGGTAGAGGCACATAATATAAAATGTGGGGAGCTCTATAATAACAAGTTTGAAAGACAGAACAGGATAAAAAATTGGCAACAGATTGTCAAAGCAGAATGTATGAAAGGAGAGATGCTAAGATGGAGAGTAAAATGTAAAAACTAGACAATGATGTTACCATGTGTAATTAGATGAAAGTGTATTAAACTTAGAGCAACAGTTGGAAAGTGTAATTGATAAGTGTATAAATTAGAGATTGTGAAAAAAAAATTGCGAAATACATGAAAACAGAAAAGTGATAGAAATTGAGAAATCATTCAAACATTTGCAGGATTATTAAGGTTTTCCTGGTGTTGTTGCTGAAGACTCGGTTGTCCACATGGGTCACACAGTGATTAAACCGCTGTGTGACCTGTGGGGAAAACCGAAAACTATTTCTTCATTCGCAGGATCGGCTGAGAGAGAATTTATTCAGTGTATCAGAAGCACAGCATTCGTGGATTGTAATCAAATTGCCGTATTGTGTAAATGAGAAAAGTCTAAAACCTAAAAACTTTTAAAACATTTCACAAATGCTTGAGTCCCTGAACAATGTAAAACCTTGATATTGAAAAGATGTAGAGGAAAGAATAGTGTGTGGGGTAAATGCAGTTGTGGAACAACTGTTTTATAAAGTAAACGAGATTTTTTTAAAAAGATTCTGAGATCAAGGTAGCCAAATGTCCATTTCAAAGCTCATGTGACCAAGCTAATAGGAGAAGATAAAAAATAGTAATTGAGATGTTACAGGCTGTAAATTTTGGAAAATGTTGATAGAAAGGAAAGACAAAAGAATCAAATTTAAATTTAATGATGGAGAAGTATTTGTTGAACCAGAGAGGGTAGAGTACAAACAAAGATAGACCAAGATGTGGACATAGGAAGCTGATGCTGCTTATACTGGTAGGAGGAAAGGATTTATATGACGAAATGGGTGAAGATGATGAAGTGTGATTATTGTATGAAAATATGGATGTCTAAGGATTGGGTCTTCAAAAAGGACTAACTGATACTGGAGTTATGTCTACATTTATTACCAAGCACAAAATAATCCAAAATTTCCACGAAAATAAGTTGCAGTTGGAAGTGGAGGATGGAAAGGGAGGTAATAAAAAATTCAAGATGTCCCTGGGCATAACTATAAATTAATATCAAGAAACGATTCAGTTAAAAAATTCAAGGTGAATTTGATATCAGAGTTAGAGAAACAAGAATAAAGATTTGATAAAGTTATACAAGTACTAATTGATATGAACTAGAAGGAGAAAACTGAGTTGGTTTTTTAAAGGATCATGAATACCATAATAAAACTATTAAACTCTAGACAGTTGGGAAAATTCGATATTTCCGATTGTTGGAAGACTGAGAAGGCTATTGATAAAATGTTTGATATGGGTATTGTAGAGAGGTGCTGCAGTTCCTATAAAACAATATTGTAATATTCTTAAGGGAGAATTGACAAATGGGGATTGTTTATATGTCAGAAAATTAAATCATATAATAGTGAATACTCATGGTATTCTCAGAAAATATAAGATTTAGTGATCAAGTTTCATAAAAAGGAGTGGATAAAATTTATGGGTTTAACCAAGAGATACTGTCAAATACCTTTAGGTAAGGAATCCAGAAAGTGTTTGCATTTATTCTGGATACTCAGTCATATGCATTTGTGAAATTATTATTTTGATGGAAAGTTCTCAAATCTTCAATAACATATTAATCATTAAGGGAAGACCATTTGATCGAAATTAATTTCTTTCGGTTGTGATTAGCAATCTGAAGTCCAGCCATATTTAGCCACTTGTGGATGGTGTTGATGGTTTCATTTGCTTTCTGAGTTACCAATTCAAGTAGTTTGACAATGGCAACCACTACCACATCGTTGGCAAATCCTGCAATTTTTGTCCCCTTTTGAGGGGTAGTCAGAGTACAGTGTTGTACATGATGTTCCACAGGGCTGGGCCGGGTGCTGAACCATGTGGAACTCCGTCTGTGATCGTATATTTCTCTCTGCCACCTTCCATTGAGGAAAATAACGTCCGGTTGTTAAGGTAACTCCCGATTATGTGTACGATATAACCAGGAGCTCCCTTAGCACACATAGTTCTTTAATGGCATCCACCATGGACCTTTACCTCTTGAACCCATTTGGTTATTGAGAGACAGTTTGTGTCCTCTGTGAATTTCTGTTGTTTCTTGCATATTATCCCCTCCAGCAATTTGCCAGCGGAGTCTAGTAGGCATATTGGTCTGTAAGCCACTGGATCTCCTGGATTTTTCCTTCTTTCCGGAGAACAAGTTGTTGTTGTTTCCATCGGCGGGGAAAGGTTCCTTCTCTTAAGTAAGTGGTGTACACTTTGAGGAAGCTGTCAGACTGGAACCTGATAGTTTTCTTTATGATTATATTTGGTACCTCATCCATGCCTGGTGCCTTCTGTTCAACCAAACAGCTGCTAGCTGCCAAGAGTTCTTCTTTTGTGATGGCTGGTGCTTCTTCCATCTGGGGGAGAATAAATGTTTTTTCTTGGCCGGAAACAGCATTGTTGGTATGAGGGTGTGTACATGTGTGTGTAAATAACACATTTATATAGTAAATAGAGACAGTGAAGTCTACTTACCCTGAAATCAACAGTTGCTCCAGTCGGCCTGAGGATTAAAATACTTCAAATGTTCCCCTTCGTCAGGTGAGAAGGTCTGAATTGTGTGACACGTTATAATTAATTATTTTGTCCTATGTTATGTTGCTTACACCGAAGTTAAAACTTTATTTCTGTTTAAAAAAGTAGTCCATAGACTACCTCTAGCAAATTATTTACTAAATGTCTGAAGACAGATTATAAAGGAAATTGAGAATAATAAGAAAAAAAACTTACCTACTTTTATCTATCTTTTTTATTATCAGTTACTCTCACTTTTCTGCTGACCCACTTGTTCAATCTTCGGTGTTGATCCTGTTACACCCCTGGCAGTTTTGTCTTGTGTGGGCTTCTTCTGCACCGATTCCATCATTCAGCCACTTTCACTAAAAGTAAATGTAGAAAAAGCCTTTCTGTCTGGCTTCTCCTTGGCGAGACTTTCCTTGTTCAGGCCACATGCTTGCCGCACTTGTTTGTGCTGGCATGTGAAAATTTATTGTTCAGCCCCCACATTGCAGTAACAATGTGGCAAAATCATCCTCTAATCTTTTGACAACATAGCTCAATATTTCCAATAAAATTAGCAAAATGATTATTTTCGGTTAAAACTTTATTGTTCATTCTATGTGAAATATTTACATCTGCTAGGTTTGGATATCATACATTAAATTTCTGATACAGTACTTTGTGATTTCTCCTTGTTGTCATATGGGTAGCAAGTTTTTCAAGACTCAAACACAACCTTTCTGAATGCTGTGTGGAAAGGACCATATTTATAATTTATCTGCCATATTTAGTTTGCTATTTATTTGTATATGCCTAATTTCAGCAAATCACTCATAAAATAATTTGCATTAAAATTGCTGAATAAAGCATATAGTAATTAGCTATCTATTTGAAACTAATAACACTTACAGTATTATAACTATGTTTTATTCATCATGGAGTTGCAGTATTTTTTCATATCCAGTATAATAGCCCTTTAGTCTGTTGTGTGTTTGTTATAAATTTGTATAATAATTATTTTTGTTGTAATGAGTTATATTGTACCTTAGTAAGAAAAATGTACATCTAAAAATTAAATATGGAGGTAGGTTTTATTTGTTCTTTAAATTTTTAATAATATTTCTGTTACAGTCATAAATTAGATGTAATAAGAGAATACAGGATTGAAGGTGAAGGAAGTGAAGAACCTCTTGACTTGCCAATTGAACGAGAAAGTTTAAATCATACAGTTAGTACAGATATTGATGTCTTAGAGCTCTCTGGCAATCAACAACAGAGTTGTGAATGCCACGTATGCACTGCACCTCTTATGTCTCCTGTAAGTCTCAGTAATTTTATAATACGATGAATGTGTGATTTGTTTTTAAATTATTGTGTCACAAATATTAGGCCTCATGCCAGCTTGTTCCTACAAATTTGAGTTTCTTTTAAATTTTTTATAATTAATCCTTATTTTGTTTCTTTCTCTGACTGTTTTATTTAATTTATAGTTGCTACAAATATTTGAATGTTTTGAAAACATTGTATTTAAACTTTGATTTGTCAAAATGTTGGACTATATTTTAACTCTCGGACTCACAAAATTAAAACTTAACATTTCATAATTTATTTTGGTAATGATCAGTGTTATTTATAAATACATAATTTGGAGTTCATACAAGGGTAGTCCTAGAAGTACCCGACCTGATGTTTGAAAACACAAAAATTGGTCTAAAGTATAATGCTTATGTTTGAAAATGCTAAACTGTTTATTGTGTGTTTGTCAGACATCATGCTCTCAGTAAATTTGTAAATTGCTCATTTTTATGTGATACAATGCTTTCATTTGAAAGGTCTCGGTCCAACCAATGTCAGCCCAACCAATGTCAAAGTCAAGTTAGATTCTTCCCCTAGGGAATCTGCTCCTTTGTTTACAACAATCAAATATTTGGTGGCCGAGTTTAAACAAGGCCTTATGAGTAGCCAAGGTGAACATCACAGTGGTCAACCAAATGAAGTGATTAGGAATGGTGAGAAAAATCCACAAAATGACTGTCTTATGAAACTGTACAAGCTAGTAGACAAGGTAGGCATTCAGAAAATGCCACATTCCATATAGTCTGAAAATTTGGACATGAAAAAGCTGTTTGAAAGATGGGTGCCACGTTTGCTTACAATGGTGATGTTTCATATCAATTAAGCAGAGTTTTTGTGTCAATACATAACAACGAATGAAACATGGGTCCATCACTTCCTACCAGAGACAGTTCTTGTAGTGTTGTTGAAAGTGGGACTACATAATCAAAACAATGGACTTGAAGAGGAGAATCTGATCAAAAGAAGGTGAAGACCGTTCCATCTGCTGTCAAGATTTTTAAAATTTGTGTAGTTTTATATGTCATAGGTTATCTTCTAAAAGTAAAAACTATGAACACTGAGTATTATGTAAACTTAATACAAAATTTGTGTGATGAAATCTAGGAAAAAATTGCCAAGATTGGTGTAAAATCATGGCAGTGCACTGGTTCACACATTCATTATTGTGATGGCCAAAATCAATGACTTACGGTTCGAATTGCTTCATCACACAACCTATTTACCATATTCAGATTATTTTCCCTTTCAAAACTTGAAGAAATAGCTTGGTGGTAAAAGATTTCCCAACAATGAAAAAGTGGAGTCTGCAGATGGTTGCTATTTTGAGGAACTGAATGGTTCTCATCTTAAGAGGTATTGAAGCTATTGTGAAAAGTTTATTTAGCTAAAATGACATTATGTTGAGAAATAAATATTTTTTTTCTGAAATTTTTAATGTTTTCTTTGTTAGGTCAGGTATGCCTGGGACTATCTTTGTAAGACTGTTTAATAAAGCTTCTATCAATGTTTTGACAAATGAGCCTACCATTTCTTGATTAGAATTTTTTATGTCTTATTTATATAGATTCTTTTGAAAGTATGATAAACTATTTAAAATGGGAAAGACACAAAGAGAAAATGAAAAAGAAAGAGATTGTTTGGAAAGTACAGTGCTAGCCTAAAAGATTAATCAGGTTTTAAACTACTATATGTTTTTTTACTATGAGACCTACAATGATGCCCCATACATGAAAAGGTGCAGAAACTTGAAAAGTTTCAGGTACAAACTGCTGATGTTCAATATGCAATTCTTGGTCACACAACACATGTCTGAGTAGTAATTTTCCTTCAGTTCTTGTAGTGTTGTTGCAAGTGGGGGGGATACATAAATGATGTCCTTAACAGATCCCCACAGGAAAGAGCCATGTGGTGTGAGATCAGATCAGTTGTATGAACCAGATGAATCTTTTAGGCTAACACTATATAAACATAAATTATTTTGGTATTTAACTATAGCCAATTTTGGTAAATTGGAAACAAGACAGAGGATTATGAAAATGGGATATAAATAATAAAATAGAAAGGAAGAAATAATTTTAAGTAGCAGGTTTTTCTTTAAATGTAAGATATGTGAATGGGGATTTAACACTATGATGTCCATATAATCAGGGGATGGGTGTTAGTACATTGGTGAGTAGAAATGTCCAAGTTGTTGGAATCATTTCTGAGAGTCCAAGAAGAAAGTAATAAATTTGCACCAATTCTGTAAGATTTCTTGTACCGGCTATTGAGAATTATGGATGATTAAAGGCTAGAACCAATGGCATATGTTCTTGCATATGTTTATTTGAAGGCAGGGATTGCATGGATGGACAGGAATTATATGAGGGAATGTGTAGTTGCCAATGGATATGCTCAGTGAGGTTGAAATTTTATAATTTCAGCATTGTATTCCAGACCAGACTATTGCTAAGCAGTCAGTTAGAAATTTTCTGACAAGTTGTATATCTGACAGATAATCTGTTTTGTGCTTATTTCTCACTCTCCAATACACTTACTCATGATGAACTCTGTTCTTTCTAAGGATTTAGTCTTTTCTCTTTTTTTCAACGCCATTGAAACTCTAAAATTTTGTAAAACTGAACTGTAGAAAAAAATACCCCCCCCCCCCCTCTTCCCTCAACTAGTCTGGAAACCTTGAATCCAACAGCTCATGCCTCCTTTTAATTTCTGTGTCTAGTTGCCATAGAGAATGTGTCTCACGGGGCAACAAATTACTTCTCCACCACAGAGTTTAAAGTTACATTAAACCAACAAAACCACTGAATCTACTTTTTACCAGTTATATCCTGCTCTTACTAAATACTTCTGAGGAGGTTAGTCCAGTGTAGGTCTCACATATTCTTCTCTCGCAGTAGCCTCACAAACCAAAGTTTTAGTACCTCAAATCCATATCAAATACTTTGTAAAACTCCTTCCAAGATCTGTCAATTGATACACGTTCATGCAGCACTTAACCAACCAAAAGAATTAAGAAAAGTGCTTGTGCCACCTTCTTTCATGGCCTAAATAAACTTTAATTCTATTCTCCAATTTGACTATAATAGATTAGATTCAAGTTTACAAATATTTCCCATCTGCCAAAATTAGGATGTCCAGGGTATTACATTTTCAACATCCTTTTTACCTATGTTTACTCATTCTCTCACTCAACCATCAATACCCCAATTCCTTGCAGGTGGTAGTAATAGCTGCCTTGTCTGATCTTTCCTGCATTATTCCTTAACCCTCCACTATCCCTCACATAACTGAATCAAAAGAAATGTAAACCGCCTTTGCCCACTCATAATAACATGCAATAATTTCCTAGTATACTGCAGTGTCCAAACTAAAAGTTCTGTTCCAAACATGATTATTACCACCACAGCACTGCCATGTTAAACAACACAAGTTCTTATAGCTGCTCTTTCATTAGCATGATTCCAATAAATTTTATAATTTATTCACATTTAACCTTTCAATAAGCAAATGTTTCTGATTGGTAATCTATACCATTGAAAACTATATTCTTCCAATATGCTGTAAGATCCAAGCAGAAATCCAAATAATTAACAGTGCTTTAAGCAAGTTTGTGGTGAGTACAGTTTCTTATTGGGATATTTGTTTAAATAGTGGCTATTTGAGCTAAAAAGCATCAACAGATGAACAAAGAGTGAAACTTAGTTATATCTTTGAACGTAGTTCCAAATAATTGTTTCACAAATGAAGATAGAATAGATTATTTGTAGTTTGTTTTCTGTATCTTATTTTGTAGGGGTTTAGAAGTATTATTTAAATTTAACTACAAAGGTATGATTTCTCAATCCAAGCATTAATTTGTGTATATCTGGTGTATTATGCTAAACATTTCAAATTTTAATACATATGTATAAAGATTTTTTTTTTTCAAATTAGGTTGATCTTATGGACAATTATGAATGTCATACATGTCTCCAACAAGGTTCAACAATTTCAGGAGTTAATAACTCTGGGAACATGAGTCTTCATACTGGTGGCTTTCATTTATATCCACACATTCATGGCACAGGAGGAGGTAGAAAACTACTCATTATGATTTAATATAATCGTGCAATTATTTTACTAAACAATTTGTTTTGCTTCTGTGATTGACAATTTTTTGATTTACCAAATTTTCATATATAATTGGTGCAATGACTGACTATTGATTTTATGTTTTATGTTGAAAACCAATTTCAGATATTATTTTGTTATCTTGAATCAATTTTTTATTGATGATGTTTCCCATTTTATTTTACTTGAGTAAGACATTCACCCTAGTTGTCTGGCTATGGTTGCACACCTTCTCAGAAAAAATTAAAATTTAATAGGTGCATTCCCATATGTTTAAGTGGTTAAAAACCAATTTCATTAAATTTTTATTGTGGCCAGTTAAAAATGGTGGCATTTTTTGTTGTAGACCTCATGTTATTTTTCACATTCGTAGGTATCTGCAATATTCTAATTACTCAGCACTGGGTTGTATTTTTTCAAATAAACTGCATTGTCATCAATCTGGGGATAAGTGGGTATTTCAGTTAAGTACTTCAATTTAATTGACATACAAATTAATGACTGTTAAAAATAATACTAAATATGATCTTTATGCAAACAAACTTTAACTAGAGTATTAATAAGTAAGAAAATTTAAATTTGAAAGTGCCAAACATTTGATTGAGGATTGATGTCTTCTAATGACAAAAAACTTAAGACTGGAAATTAAATGTTAGAACTTAAATCAAAGATAAATACATAAGGACCAAAGAACTTAAAATAAAACACCATATGACTTATTAATATTTTCTGTGTCATGCATAATATTAACAGTACTAGGTTGATTTTTAATTACAACTTTTCAGAAATTATCTTTTAATATAATGTGTTTCTCTGTCTAAAATAGAAACAGTGATTGATGTTATAATTAAAGTATGTCTGTATGAAGATTGTATTTAGCATTATTAATACTTCAATTATTTAAACAAGCCAAACTAGAAAACTATTTTGATAACATTATTATACTTAAGTGTGAAAAATATTCTTACAATATTATAAAAATGTTAATTTTTAAAACCATAATGAAATTCCATATTCTTCAAACAATCGGATAAAATGAAATAAATTAATTCCCTGAACTACTTTAGCATTGAATTAATAATTAATTGTCAACTTTAAAATGCCTTCTCACATTAAATTAGTGTTTTACTTTAATGTTGTGAGAATTCTTCACAAAGTTTGGGTGTGATGTTAAAATTGCACCTGATCATGGTTGTGAATTCCAGGAAAGTAAGCTGCTTCAATATATTTCTGACTAACTGGGTGCCTGGCGATGCTTGGGTTGTCATATATCCATAACCCCGAATTAGACTCAAATCTCGGTTGCTTTGGCTTTTTTTAACGAAATGTCCCTCCACCCCCACTTCTCAATGTCCTCCCCTTCCTGGCCAAAAGGGGTTGAAATTATACACAGTTAACATCTAGAAAAATATGAATTAAATTAACCGTGAAAAATATTTATTCAACGCAAATATCGACCGGATAACATGTTAGAAACATTCCACCCCCGCCCACCTCTGCCCTGCGATTTCCACTCCCAGCCACCCTCTTGCGTTGCCCAGGTTGTAATACATAAAATCAAGTTCCATACATCAGGATTACAATCTTGGTCCTATTTTCGTTATTTTCATGTAATGTCCCAAAAACTCCATCTCTAATCGCGCTCCTCTCACATGCTAGTAGGGGATGATATTATACACACAGAATATCTACCGATATAGTATGAATTTAAATGACACCTAAAATATTTATTGTACCCAAATATTGGCCGATAAACCTGTTTTAAACTTTGCATCCAACTGTGGGATAATTTTTAATGTCATAATTAATCTCAGTGACATTCATAACCCTGATTTAGAAATTTTTGAAATTCAGCTCCACTTAACCCATCTCATCCCATGCCAAAGGCGAGGAGATTATACACACAGAACATCTAGAGAAATTTTATGAATCTTATTAACCCTGAAAAATATTTATTCATCACAAATATTGCCTGTGTTGGAATGTTTCATAATTTCCATACCTGACCCTAGGGGTTAAATGGCAAGTTGCACGTCATAATTAGATTCAGTGTCATCCATAACTCTGTATTTGACTCCAATATGGGTTGTATTGGATTTTTTTTTGTAACGCCCATCCACCACCATCCTTAAGAGTGCTTCTTTCCCATGCTATAAGGGGTTAAAATTATACACAGATAACATCGGTTGAAACAATATCAATCTCTTTGACCTCTAAAAATATTTATCAGAGTTAGTGGGTAGGGAATAGTTCAGTACATAGTAAGATTATTTAACATCTCAATTAATAATTCTGCACTCCCAAAAGACTGGAAGTCCGTGTTAGTTCCAGTTTCCAAAGGTGACAAAACCTGTGTTTCAAATTATAGACCGATTAGTCTTACGTCAGTGATCTGTAAAATCATGGAGAGAATTATATCGGACTTTATCCGTAGAGCACTGGAATGGAAAGAGTGGTTTTATACAGGACAACATGAATTTAGGTGAGATTTTTCATGTTTAAGTGAAGTGATCACCTTATATCAAGATCTATCCAACGAAATAGACAAAGGTGGGAGAATAGGTGCTATCGTCATAGATTTCTCTAAATCATTTGACCTTGTATCATGTGACATTTTGATAGAGAAACTAGACAAGACAGGCATCAACAGGTGGGTTGTGAGTTGGGTCAAGGAATTTCTCGAAGGGCAAAAATAATCTGTCAGTAGAACAAAATGTAACTGGGGGTGCTTTAAGGATCTGTAATCGGGCCTTTATTGTTCCTGATATATATTAATGATCTACCATTTAAAATGGGTTCCAAAATTTGACTTTTTGCTGATGATCGTATCCTCTGTAGGAAATCAATAAAGATTCGGATTAATACGATTTACAAAATGAATTAGTTGCGCTAAATAGTTGGTCTGAAACAAATAAAATGGAGATAAATAGCGAAAAAAGTAAATCAATTACATTTAATAAATATTGAGGAAATATACGATTGGGTTATAATATAAATGGGGAAAAATACCTTAGGTAAACAGCTGCAAATATTTGGGAATTATTTTGAACGCAAATCTAGGGTAGGAAGAAAGCTGGGAAAGCTTTACATTTTGTAAAAAAAAATATTTAAAAAGGGGAATGGCAAATCAAAAGAACTTGATTATAAATCTCTAGTTGATTCCATACTCGAGTATGGTGCAAGTTTTTGGGTTATAGAAAACACCATATAGATGGCCTAGAAAAACTTCAGAGGGGGGCACGAAACTTTGCAATACGGGACCTGGTCACGGTAGGAATCTTTGGCAACCATGTGCACACTTTTTAAATTGTAAACTGGTAATGAAGTGTGGTATAAGATCATAATCTCAAATTTAAAATCAAAATGAGACTCCAAAAAACAGACGAAAGGAAATTATTATTTCTTAACAGATCGATAAGCAATAAGAACAATTTACCTACAGCAGTGTTTGAGGAGAATCTTTCAATAAGAATGTTTATTATTCTTGTGTGAAGCGAAGTGTGGGGGAGTGAACAAATTTTCAGGATAAATTTCTGAGACTTATTTTATTATTATTACTTTTTCTTCTTTTTTTGTAATTCTTTTATTATATTTGTTTTAGAATGCCATGGGGAACAATCCCAATCGCAGTTCGTAATGTACATACATATTTGTAAGACTAGCTGTGTATGATGTTGCCGGGGATATCATTAATCCATAACCCATGAATTGACTGAATCTAGGTAGCTTTTGTATTATTTTTATGTAATGCAACTGGACCCCTATCCCTAAATGTGTTCACCTCTCATTCTGAAGGGGGTTGAACTCATTGACCCTGAAATAGTTTCATTCGATGAAATTTCCATCCCTGCGGTTAAACAAAATTAATTTATTCCTCACAAAAATCGGCTGGTTATTGTTTGGAAATTTCTAACCCTGCCCAGACCCCCATCTCCCACCACCAGGCATTACCCAGTTTTGACAATGAAACTAGGCGACATCCGTAACCCCAGAATTGACTTGAATCTCGGGCTATTCACATTATTTTCATGTTACGCTCCACCAAACCCTACCCCTTTGCATGCTCCCCTCTAATTCCGAAAGGGGTTGAAATTATACACAGAGAATATCTCCCAAAATATTATGAATTCAAATGAAACTGAAAAATATTTATTGGACGCAAATATCGGTCGATTAACGTGTTTCAAAAATTCCACCCCCATCCCTGGGGGTTAAATGGCCAATTGATTCTCATTTAAACTCAGCAAATATATAACCCTGGATTTTTTTACTCTAATTGTATTTGTTTTATTTTCTTGTTATGCCTGTCAACCCCTACCCCTAAGGGTGTTCCTTTCCTATGCTGTAAGGGGTTGAAATTATACTCAGATAACATCGGTAGAAACACCATCTATCTCTTTGACCCCTAAAAATCTGACTCAAATATCAGTGATTTTATCACATTTAAATATTTCCATCCCCTTTACTGGGGTGTTAGATGTGTCTCACCCTGATAGTGTTTGTTTCCTGGTCACAAAGAACACAAGTACACAATTAGGTGAAATTTGCTCCAGCGATGTAGATTTGTATAAGGAACTTACAAAGAAACATATAAATAAACACATTATTTTATTGATTAGATTTTTAACCATACTTGGTCCTATTCATCAGAACATGTAGCTTGTAGGAGATAGTCATTTTTCAGGTATCTGATTGACATTCTTATACTATATTTTTAGAATAATGATCCAAAGTTAAGCCTTTTATTATATGTTTTTGGGAAAGTTTTGAAAAGTACTGGCAATAGCGTTGATGAAACTTTTTTAAGTATTCAATTGAATGATACAAGTTGAAGTTACTTCAGACTACAATCTTAAAAGAAACAACACTTTTCCTTGTTCACTACAACCTTTAATTTGTTTAACCTATTTGGGAAAAACAACACAATTTTATGGATAGCTTCTTTAATAAAAACACATGAAGAACACTGACATTCTATTTTGTTAAAATCTCACAGAAACATGGGCTACAGTTTAAGCTTGGAGTAAAAAATGTGACAAATATTAGTGAAGGTGGATGGCAGCGTCTAGTAAATGCTGGAATGAGCCTGTAAAATCTTGGAACCAATTTACATAAGATTGTGACTCTCTACACCATTATGTAACAAATATCTTTTGTCAGTGTAGATTTGTTTCTGAAATAATACAAAATTATGTATTTGGCAGTCTGAATGCTCATCTGTAATCAATTATATATTATTAAGAAATGTGGTTTCCATTTTAAAAATGCATTAAAAATGACAGAATAACTGTTTGTGTCCACTTACACTGCATTTTTTGCTTTATTTCTCTATTTTTATACTAACATATTTGAAAATCTTCCGACAACGATCTTGCATATCGAAATATGAATAAATACTTTTTAAGGGTATAATTTGTAAAGGATATTTTATGTAAGGTTACTACACTATTATATGTAAAAGGACTAAAAAATTGAAGCTGTCAAACTGATTCTTTGAGAAATGAACCTATAAAATTTTAATTTTGTCCATTTGTAATTGATAACTTTGTGATATTACAAATTACATGAAAAATTTTTTAAGGTAAGTAAATAGAGATTTAATTTGTATGCCAGAATGTAATGAACTCAATGCAGTTTATTTTATAATGGTAGGACAGTCCAGTGCTGAGAAATTAAGAATATTGTAGATACCTGTAAATGTGGAAAACGGCTTGAGGTCTACCATAAAAATGGCCACATTAAAAATGTAAAAATTTGTTTTGAACTACCAAAACATGAGGGAATACATCAACAAAACATGAATTTTTTTTAAAATGGTCAGGCCACCAATTACTTTTTCTGGATGACTTTGTGAGGCATGACACATTGTTCTAAAATATTTTTTTAAGCATTATACGTTAGTTCTTCAATGACAACTTGCTTAATTGTGCCTCAGACTGAAATTACACTAACAAGACATTGACAACTATCTTTTTGGGCAAAGATCTTTTCACAATTTTTGAAGTGATGTGATAAGTTGTGGGTGGTGATGGAGAAACAGTCCAATTTAATCAAATCAGTCTGCAAATCTTAATCTGATCTTATGTAATAATTTAGACTACCTTTTTCTCCAATTTTATTCAAATAAAATAAATTTACAAAATAGTTTCAATGATTGTTGAACAACTTTTTGTATGTACAAAAAATATGATTAAAATTTGGCTAATACTTCAGAAATGTTTAATTTCACTTATTTTTTATATTTATGTCTCATAAGGAGAGGCTATAGTGTGTGTCACCAATTTTCAATTTTCTCTCTCTCCCCCTCCCTCCCTCTATCTCCCCCTCCATCCTCCCTCTATCTCCCCCTCTCCCTCCCTCCCTCCCTCCCTCCCTTAATTTCACTTATTTTTTATATTTGTCTCATAAGGAGAGGCTATAGTGTGTGTCACCAATTTTCTCTTTCCCCCTCCCTCTCCCCTCCCTCCCCCTCCCTACCTCCCTCCCCCTTCCTCCCCCTCCCCCTCTCCCCTCCCCTCCCCCTCACATCCCTCTCTCTATGCCTCTCTCTCCCTCCCCCTCTCTCTTTTGTATATCTAGAGGTGGATGTCACCAAAGACTTCAAAGTCAGTTTAACTATCAATCCCCCCCGGCCTGGTAACCTTATTGGCTGCTCATTGAGCATAATGCAGTTATAACTGTGTGAATTTTCTAAAGTTCATTCAAAAATCAATTGGTATGTATTTGTTCACTTCTAAATTTACTGCAATCTGATGAAATTATCATTTTATGTTTGAAAAAAATATCGGAAATATATGGATCACTGGGTTGGTAAGCCAGAAGGCAATTGTGTTAAACAAAGATTGTGATGTGTGTGTGTATGTTGTGCCCAAATCTTTCATGTGAAATTTATCCCTTATTTTTTACCTTTGCAGCCTAAGGCTCAAGCGATGTGTTCGCCTCTAGTGCCATCCTTCAAATAGAGAGTGACTAATTAGAATCAGTGATGCACACACTGTGGCCTCTCTTTGTCAGTCATAGAAATAGTAAAAACAATGGAAAGTTAAATAAAAATAAACTTTATTCCTATTTCATATAGTGTGTAGATGGATTGCAAGTTTTGGTCCTATTTGAAACTGATGGTTTTTTTTTTATTTCAGGTGGAGATACAGGCAGCTTATATCCACATTTATATAATAATTACTCAACACTTCTTACTCAGTTGGGAACAAAGCATTCTAGGTTAAGTGCACATGTGCAGAATCAATCACAGGTAAGTTTTTGATTGGATTTTTTCCCCAAATACATGTGTAATGTTCAAGCAGAAACTAAACAAATACAAACAGACAATGTGATTTTAAAGGATGTAAACATATTCATTGAGTTCACGAAAGTATCACTTTGATGTATTTACCATATTTACTCACATATGCAACACACTTTTTACTACACAAAATTGGAATGAAGGAATCGTGTGTGTAATACATGGACTGTAGACTCCGAAAACAATGTGGATGAAATTCTTTATTAGTCATCAAAACATAATATGCTTTAGCTGAACTTACCTAGCTGGAATCCCAAGAAAATTTCATCCACTATTTATACTGGAAAAACCTTCCATCCACGTTCAGAAAAAAAACATTTCCCATGTAGCTTTGGAAAGTGATTCTTCCAAGAATGTCCACATTGGCTTGCTTTTTCTTGTTTGTTGATGCTGGAGTGCATTTAATCCCGTTTAGTGATCATTGCCCCTAGCTTACCCATACTATCAATGATTTGTTAGTTTTGGACAATTACTTGTATTGTTAAAATAATCTTTAAGTAAAATGTGTAATTCACCAAAGATAATAAATTTAAAGTGGCATATGTCAAGTTTTGACAATTTTGTTATAACTTCTAAACAATAATTAGATTTAAAGCTTACTAATTTTTCTAAAAAATTAAACATTTATTTTAAAAAAATTATAACTTATTTACCTTTTGATTGATAATTGGTATATAATATTACAGACACATTTTTTATTTATAGCGTTATGACATTTCAATACATGTTCATATCTTCTTTAATAATGAAAACCAAACAAAACTTGACTCATATATTGATGTGGCACAATTAGGTGCCTTGCCTGTTATGTTCTTCAAACTTCCATAACCTGGGCCAAGCATCACAATAAGTTAATATGGAATAACAGACACAATATATGCCAAATATAATTGTTTGACTGCTATTTCAAATTAATAATTATTCTTGAGAATTGCAATTATCTATTTAAGGTATACATATACTTGTTTGGTAACCCTCTTCCAAGTTATGCTGTTCAACAAAATCCCTAAAGTGCTTATACACAGTTCAGCTTGTAGTTCAAAGCCTTTTATATCCTTGTTGAACAACACACAAAACAGTACTACATAGTTGACCTACATCAGCAAGTAGAGAGAAATCTGTAAATATCAATTCTCTTTAAAAAATATTTTTATTGGTACTCATAATACACTACTACTGCTGTGACCATGTTGGGAGAAGCTAAAGTAATGTATTTTGCTTATTTCTTTGTGCATAGCGATTTGTAATAAATACAGAAGAATAAAAAATGGGTAAATTTCATAACAAAAACAAACTTTTCACACACAAATTGTAACTTATTTCTCCTGAAGAAGGAGCCTAAAGCATCTGAAACTTTTAAGAATGTCCTGCTGACTTTAGTGGCAACACTGAGCTTCCATTTCAGATAAGCCACCATATTTCTCTTTTCTTTCATACAAATTATTTTGACAATGTCACATCCTTAGTTTATATATATATATATATATATATATATATATATATATATATATATAATTGAAATATTGGTATGGAAAGAAAAGATAAATAGGTTGTGGCTTACCTGAAAGTGAAGTGTTGTGTCGCCATAAGGAAGTGAAGGTTGTTCTTCAAATTTTTGGACACTCTCAACTTCCTTCTTCAGGAAGGAGTGTGACACCATTCTGTGCATCAGCTGGCTGTGGACTGTGGAGTTTTGCGTATTACACCCTCTTCCATTCGGCCATCTGTTTTCATTACTGTGTGATTTGCCTCCTACAAGGTGTTATTGTAGATTTTGTGACTGTTTAAAAATGAATCACATAATAGAACATCCTGTTGATTGTAAGGTGATGGGTTTTATTTGATTCTTGAATGCCTGCAGAAATTTACTGTCAATTAAGGGATGTGTATGGTGATTCAGTAATAAACAAAATAAATATGAGGAAGTGGTGTGAAATGTTTAATAATGGATGAATAAATGTGCGCAATTTAACTCAACTGAGAAACCCATCATTCATCACAGATGACTTGAAGAATGAAATTAATGGTAAAGTCATGGCAGATTGGGCATAACCCCTGACAAATTGGAGACCGCTTTCCCACACATTCATGCCCATTGATAGTGTCAGAACATCTAGGCTACAACAAAATTTGTGCATGATGGGTACCTCAGCATTTGAATGAGCAGCACCAACAGTATAGATGTTATATCGTGCGGATGGAGATGCCTATCTTGATCAGATTGCTGCTAGTGATGTGACCTGGGTGTCCTATATTACCCCACAGAGCAAGCGCCAATTATTCGAGTGGCATCATCCCAAGTCACTCAAAAAATTGCTAACATTCAAACAGACTCTCCTCAGCACAAAAAGTTATGGGAATAAGCTAAATTTCAAATTCCGTCTACATAATGCATAATTGTGTCTTAATTTTTAGTGTTTTTTCCTTTGTGTCAATTATTTCTATAATCCTTATGGCATTCAATTCTGATAAAGACCAGTTAATTTTGCATTACAATTTTATTTAAGCACTCTTTCATTGCTCTCTGAACTTATATAACAGTCCAGGTCTCCCCATAAATCTTTTAAGCATATTCACTGGCAGCTTTTATATTTATGCAGCACTAAGAATAGGAAAGTTTGATTGATTTTGTACATAACAGGGTGCCTTCAATATTAATATTCCCAACACACAATGCTAAAATAACTGTAGTAGACATTAAAATTTTTCTTTTGAATGCTTGAATCTTGTTCAAAAATTTATTTGTGAATTACACCACCTAAAATTTATTTGCTTTCTTTGTGCTCTTGGTTTTTCCATAAATGATACCTTTTTTGAACACATCACACATGGAATAGAATATTTCAGAAAGTAACATTAAAACACACTTGTGAATTACAGAGGAAATCATACTTGTAGCTAGAAGTTGCCAATGGAATAACAGTCTTGTCTTGTCTGCAAAGTTAAAATTTATATATGCAATATTTCCATTCAAAGGGAGTATGTTCATATGAAGAAAAATGTAGATCTGAAATATTTTAACATTGATTCATAGGCATTTCAGCAGGACCGTTTTCCTATTTTATCATACTCAACTCTGTATGTATAACTTTGAACTCAACATTTGTTACAGGTTGTTGATGATTTGAAAATTCAGCATGTAAATTCTTCAGTAGCAGATATGTTCCAGCCAGGGTTGACTTTGGAACCACTGCCACCAACTACTACCACTTCTATTTCATCACTGTCCACTCCACCAACCAGTTGGCAAAAACCTGCACCAATTCCAGGTTCACTGAAAATGACGACTGCTCAGACACAGAAACCCTCTCTTGCAAAGAGTCGCATTCCTTGCAGAGATCACACGCTTCAAAGTTCTGCATCAACGCAGACCAGTCCAAGTAAAGTTGTTCAACCAAAGACTGTTAC
This sequence comes from Zhengitettix transpicula, assembly GCA_037074705.1. Classification (NCBI taxonomy): domain Eukaryota; kingdom Metazoa; phylum Arthropoda; class Insecta; order Orthoptera; family Tetrigidae; genus Zhengitettix; species Zhengitettix transpicula. The sequence continues at coordinate 437,101 of CM073590.1, forward strand.
AATAGGCAAATCATTAACTCAAACAACTGTTAGAAGACATGGTCAACAATCTGGAAGTCATTATCCTATGGTGAACATAAATACAACTGCTTTAGTACGCCATTCCATGACTCAAACACCCAATCCTCCACCTCAAGGTATTATTTATTTATTACTAATTTTATATAATTTAAAAATATATTACAGTATATTTTCTACCCTTCTAGCTAATTCACATCAACACAACCATCAATCTTTACCTGATGTTGTCAAGTCAGCTGCTACAAGTACAACTTCACACCGAACAATGTCAGTTCCTCATTCAAAGGCAACTCATTCCTGTCACAAGAATGTAAAGATTGGTGGCACAATGGAACAAATAAAACGAGTCTCTTGTCCAGACTGTAAGTTCAAGTTGCATAGTTCTATCTGTATATTTATCCAATAACTTAGTATTTTCTTAAATAGTCAACAAAATGATTATTTTAAAATGGAAACCTTTTCTATTTTAAGTGGACTCCAAAATGGCATAATATGTACATGAGCATGAGCAATTGTTTATCAATAATCAGGTGAACATTAATGCATTGTTTTTTTTCATTCAAAATTAATCTTAATTTAAAATATATCACAATTCATTACAAAAGCTAATTTTTCAATATATATATATATATATATATATATATATATATATATATATATATATATATTTGCAATATTGGTATGGAAAGGATAGAGAGATAGGGTGTGACTTACCTGAAAGTGAAGTGCGGTGTCGCCAAGAGGAACTGAAGGTTGTTCTTCAAATTTTCGGAGGCTCTCAGCCTCCTTCTTCAGGAAGAAGTGTTACACCATTCCATGCATCGGCCGGCTGCAGACTGCCCTGAAAAAGGAGGCTGAGAGCCTCTGAAAATTTGAAGAACAACCTTCAGTTCCTCATGGCGACACCGCACTTCTCTTTCAGGTCAGCCACAACCTATCTCTCTATCCTTTCCATACCAATATTGCAAATATTTTTGACAATGTCACACTCTTACTATTACAATATATATATATATATATATATATATATTTATATTTCTTTAACAAACAAATTTTTATTAAACTTTATCAGAATTTACAGCAGAATTTAATATTCAATATTATAAAAAGATCTCTTTCTCTCATGGGTCTCTACTGGGTTTGATAACGGACAGAATTTAAATATTAAAAGAACACAACATTTATCTTTAAATTAAACAGAAGTATCGACGAAACTTATTAACGAACTTATTCTACAGATTGCTTCTAAATTTACAAGAGTTTATTTTATTATCAAAAGAAGAGAACGATATCTGACTGTTATCCTTTAATTACGTTTACACATGTTAATACCATAAATTTCAACTCACGATTTCTCAGGAACTTTTGGCTCGTTCATTAAACACGCACTTTATAGCTTGGACGTTTACACACACTGACTCTTAACACATATTACTGGTTTGACAATAGCTGGTTCTCCATACCCGGCGAAGATATCCCAGTTGTTCGTGGTGACACTACTCGACGCTGGATGTTGTATCCTGGTCTCCTACCATTGAAGACTGGTCAAATTTTGATACTAATACAGATTGAACTTCTGCATATGAAAATGTTTATATTTGAATAATTTTCTATTTCTCTCGCGGGCTGAAAATTTTCTCCATTCCCTCCGTGCTTACACTCAACTCCAACTAACTTCCAAGTTTGATACCCACAGCATCTCTCTCTTACGCTGACTGACGCACAATAGTTTAACGCTTGCATTTATACTACTAGCCTCCTCGTTCACTTTTGTTCCAAGACCCACGTTGCATCTTTGCGGTGACAGAATCTCTATTACTGAGATTTACAATCTGCAGCTGCAGTTCCTTAGCTAAATAGCTAGCCCCTCCATCATGTCACATCGAGACAGGACCCGCAATAACTTTGCACCCTCAATTACTCTGACTTGTCGTCCTCACAAGACTTGTATAAGACCCTTCCTTACAAATCCTAAGTAAATATGCCACTTGTCAGGCCATTAATCAGAGACAATAGCCTGCCCTAAAATCACTTTGGGACCGTCTACTCGAATGCCTTTCTTAAACCGATACCTCTTGCGCTTGCAACTTCCTGTGCCGGCCCAGACCCTTCATCCGAAAATAAATGTCTTGCCGCTCTGTCTTGTCACATTGAGACAGGACCCGTAATTACTTTGCCCTTGCGTCCTCTTCCCAACATGTGCGCTGTTCCGAAACAATGCATTCCCTCAATGCATTACATTGATATACTATATATACTATATATAAATAGGTCAATTGATTACCTCTATACACCAATTGTTAATACCTTTGTTGAAACACTGTTTGTTACTTTGGCTAAAATTTATTCAATTGGGTTGATTGACCATTAAATGTTGACAGTTTAAAGTAGAAATAAAACCTATTTTTATTTTCACTTGTTTAATATCAATATATTTGTTGGTAGTTTTCGGCATCTAACTTTCCATAATAATCCTAAGATATTTAAAATAGAAAAACTAAAACAATTTTAAAATAATTCATACAGTATACTTTGTAGTAACTGAAATATTCATATGTTCCACAACACAGTCTGGTCAACTAATTGTTCTTTTCTCATTCAAAATGAATTAGTCAACTAGTTGACCAGATATCATGTTGTAGAGCACGTGAATATTTTTGTTACTAAGAAGTATGCTGTACAGATTATTTTAAAATTGTTTTTAGTTTTTCTATTTTAAATATTTAAGGATGATTATGCCACATTAGTTGCCAAAAGCTACAAACAAATATATTGATTTGAAACAAGTGATAGTCAAAATATGTTTTGTTCCAGTTTATCTTTCACACATTTTTATATTTGATGTTTATTTTAGTTAGGTGTTTATTTTTTTTGGTAATATGAGATATTTTTTTATTTACTTTGGTTTTAATGTAGAAAGTCAAATTATTAGTCAGTTGACCTTGCTTTTGTCCTTATGATTACTATTAAATAAAACTTTTTCTCTTATAATGGAGTCATTTCTTAGAAGATTCTACCATATGCTTTGTTTTATAATTTATTTGATTGTTGGAAGTGTCAGCCAAGAAGGGGATAAGTAATTGTAGAAACATCTCATTCTTCAATCACTTTGACTTGTACACTTATGAAGAACATTATTTTAGGTCCATCGCTATTTAACTGACCATTATTGTTCACAGCCTCTGGCATACTTCTATTTTGAACACTTTCTTTGTCCTTGGGTTATTTGGCATGTTCCTTATAACAATATGTGAAGCCTTGCATTGAAAGTAATGAAATTTTGTTTACTCCTTTTGTACCTTGGTCATTATATAAATTAATTTATAGTATTTTGATGAAGTAATTTATAGACTTATACATTGACGGATGCTGATCTTTGCCAAATTGATTGCAGCTGTAATGTGATTAGTGCTTAACTATGCTGTATTTGAGAGGCTGAATAGTTGATATTGAAATCTATTTTCTGTTAACATCACACTGACTCTCTTTCTATTTAAATTTATTATTTTTTACTGGTGAACGATGTTGCTAATAAAATTCTCTCAAGCTTCCATCTGGGTCCCAAGCCGGGAGCCAAGCACGGAACCTGCTCATAACAGACTTGCACCTACTGACTGACCACTGGACGCAAATGGAGAATGGGCCAAATGCCACATGGATCCCCCAGGAGGGACTGGGTCTGGCCTGTTCTGCACTACAGCCCAGATGAGACAGAGCAGAGGTAGAGGTTGTGGGGCATACCCCTGAGCACCGACCCCTGCAGCATCCCCAATCAAGACACAAGTGAAGCAGGGCCATGAGGCCTTATAAGAGTCCACTATCCAGAATGTGGCACTTCATCTGAAGTTGATGGCTAGGACAGCTATGTAAATGTGTTTTGATGATGAAGGGACCCGGATGGAAAACCCAATAGAATTTTATTAGCATACTACACCAGGAAAGCTTATGCTCTGTGTGATGGAAAACTTGTCTTTACAGATTTGTGAGAAAGTGGAAAAGTTTTATCATTTGTAGTGAAATTCTTTAATTCAAATTTATGTTATCATTCTTCAACCCATTCTATGATGTTTTTTGTTGTATGTAAACAGTAGCTTAAGAAATGTTATATAAGTCCTGAATGCAGTTTAAATAACTTATTGTTTTAGATATTAATTATTCAGGTTTTTCTTTTATAAATATTTATTTGAATCTTATTTTCATTTTGTGATACTTGTTCATAACAAATGCTTGTCACATGAAAACTAAAACATCTGTGAAAATTTGTAATTTTGTGATGTCTAATATATATAGTTTTAATATCACTAATTTGAATATTTTCTCTGACATATTTTTGTAGATCCTGATAATGAAACTGTAGATTTAGAAGACTCGTCAAGCCAAGATGATACTTGTTCTGAACGTTCAAGTTCAACAACTGCTTCTACTCAAAGAGATTCAAGGCATTGTGACTGTTGTTATTGTGAAGTGTTTGGTCATGGAATGGTGTGTATTAATTTTGATGTGTAAATGATCTTTACATAAATTAAGTTCATGCTAATAATTGATAAATGAATTTACTTAGGAAAAATATGGCAGCTTTTTTCTGAAAAATGGTTATGAAAATGTTAAACTTGCTGTCAAGTTCTAAAATACCTTGAGAAACAATGATTTCGATCATGTGTATATCAATGGATTCACATTTACAAATATATCCATACACCCACATATAAATAGAACTTCCTCTAGAAAAATATCCTGTGCCCTATTCACTGTCCAACTAACCAAACTACTTTTGGGCAAAAAAAAAAAAAATAGTCCACCCTGAACGCAACCATCTTTTCTGAAGTGCACAAACTCGGCACCATTCTCATACTTACCTACACTGCACTGCAGTGCAACAACAAAAATAATATTTTCTACACAATACTCCACCCTGCTCAATGCTAAACTTCAGGTATTACTCAATCTCTAATATCTTTGTCCACCCTTGTAGATTTGTTACTCTCGCAAACTTCCCACCAAATCTGCATTGCCAGCCTTTGTAAGTGTATTAATTTGACTATAAATTGGAAATCAGCCCATGGTATTTATATCTAAATCACAAAACTATTAAAAAAGAAAAGAATAACCCCTGCTTACCCACAAAGTATATAGTTCAACAAATTTAACATATAAAATAAGGTGGTGCCTATTTCGGCCAGTATAATTTGTGCTAACTTCATAATCAGTCTCATATGCAGTCACCTCAATATATAAGAGTTCTCCTAAATTTTTTAGAGATTCATTGTGCAAGCTATAACGGGACTTTCCCTGCTAGTTGTTATTTACCCTTCAGTAGGTGATGAAGGATCATGTCACTGAGATTTCCTGTACCCCTCTCCAACAGTTACTTTCTTTCTGCTTTGAAACTGATCATTTTATGACTGATAGTCAGGCATGTAGCCAGTCTCTTTTTTCTTTATTTTTTGGGCTATGGAGCTTATTTAGATAAATGAAAGAGAGAATAAAGTAGATAAGAGAGCAGAAGGATCAGTGTAAAGGTAGATTATTCTCCTATAGCAATGAGATGCTCTGTGTGGTGTAAAGCTATGCATTCTGAATGAAGTGTGCTTGGGTGTACAAAAAGCAGTGTTCTGGGCAAACAACTAGCTAGAGATGATCTCCACACATCGATAACTCCGATATTTAATGATGAGTTGCAGCCCTTTAAAAGTGGAGTGTTATCTGATGTCTAAAATGTCCTAAAAATAAAACAAAGTTCAGTTATACTATTAAATTTTGGCTATATCAAAGGAAAATATTTAAAAACAAAAGGGTTTTTATGGCTGGCACTTACAGTTACAGAAAACAATTTGTACAAATCCATACTGTCCATGTAAATTTAGGAAGCACACAATGTGCAACGAAATGTTTCTTTTCTTTTTTGAGTGACTAACTACATGAGCCTCATCCACATTGGGGTCTACTTCCTGTAATAGCATAGGAAGGAATTTGAAAGAATGAATGTGGGAGAGCAAGGTAGGTAAGGACCACAGACTAGTTTAAGGATCCTACCCAGCATTTGCCTAAAAGTGATGCAGGACCTTAGAAAACATGCATCAGGTAGGTTGGGCTCATTGCACTTATCCTACATAAGGAGATTGTAACTTCAGTTTGTTTCATTTGTTTTTAAATGGAGGACTGTGACCATAAACTGTTATTTTGAGGCTTCCAAAAAATGAAAAATTTTGCGAATCTTTGATTACTAGAGGGTCATTCCATGCCAAGTGACCAAATCGGCTTTTGGGTACCACCTTGGATTTTGATGAAATTTGGTGATAGTGTTGAATAAAGCTTCAAGTGATGTGCAAAATCTAAGATTCACTAGTAGTATAGAGGACCTCCTGAAAAAAATTTACCTGTGCAATTAAACCGAGCGCATGAATAGATTGTGAAATTTTAAGTACTACTGTTGTGGAACTGAACTGTAGCAGCTAGCTTCCTGAAAAATGGCAACCAGAGATAACTATTTATGCTGTACACAATGGTTGCAGTTCCTAGGTTTAAAAAGTTTTGGTTTTATTGCTGTTATCTCACAAAGTTGCTCAAAACAACCGTCACGTCAATTTGAGACCGATTTTTCGAGCTTATAACTTTGAAACAAGACGTTCTACAAACTTCTGCTTTGGTAATCTAACTAAACCCATTACTTATTTTAAGCATGAACTTGATTGTAGCAAATGGTTTTTTGCAATTTGGGTTTGAAAATTCACAAAAATGGACACAAAATATTTGAACCTCATATTAACTAACATATATCTTGAAAACAAAGTGAGCTTGAAAGCTGATACTTTGGCTGCTTGAAATAAGTTATGGGTTTAGTTAGATTACCAAAGCAGAAGTTTGTAGAACATCTTGTTTCAAAGTTATAAGCCCGAAAAATAGACCTCTAATTGATGTGACGGTTTTTTTGAGCAACTTTGTAAGATAACAGCAATAAAACTAAAACTTTTTAAACCTTGGGACTGCAACCATCGTGCACAGCATAAATAGTTATCTCTGGTTGCCATTTTTCAGGAAGCAAGCTGCTACAGTTCCACAACAGTAGTGCTTCAAACTTCACAATCTATTCACATGCATGGTTGAATTGCACAGATAAATTTTTTTCAGGAGGCCCTGGCGCCCCCCTCTATACTACTTGTGAAGGTAAAATTTTACACAGAATTGTCTCAGACACATATCTGTACCTACACAAATTTTCAGTAAGATTGGAGATGGTGACTACAAATTTTATTTGAATATTTGGTCATTTGACATGGAATTCTCCTAGATTGAATAGCGGTTCGATAAAACATTACTGCCACACCTTTTAAGGAACTGTTACTATAGATTCCAGAGATGTATTAAATGTGTTGAAAATTTTCTACTGATAATCTTTCTTCTAATAAATAAAATAGACTGTTGGGTGTATGTATGTTCAGCATACAAATCTACACCAAATTTCATACACATGTTCCTTTAGAACTGAACAACAAACACTGTGGGGGTACAACACAACTACAACCCTAGGGGTGGGGGTAGTGGTGGACTGCGATGGAAATTTTCAAATATTCTGAAACTGCCAATATTTGTGCTAAATAAATATTATTTGAAGATCCAGTGAGATTGATATTATTATCTAATGAAGGCTTTCCCGGTGTATGTAATTAACAAGCAAAATTCTGAGTGACTTACTGCAACAAGGGTTGCCATTAGGCACCCTCCCAATCTATGCAATATCCTTGTCCACCCTTGCAGGCCCCACACTAAAACTTCCCTATTGAAGCCCAGTTGCCAACCTTGCAGGAGGAACAGGTGCCATGACTGCCCCATCCTCCAGTCTACTGCAATCCTCCAAAATCCTATAAAATCAAAGAAAACATTCCCGGCCTTTCCTCCCACATTATTTTATCAAATTAATTGTGATCTCTGTCCTGGCCAAACCAAATGACCCCTCCCTGAACGCATTGCTAACCACAGCAGCACTGTCAAGATAACCCAATTTCCTATAGCTGCCCGTGCCTAAAATCATAACTCCAACAAGTTCTACCCATGCTACACACTGACCCTTCTTAAAGCCTTACACCGCAACTCTGCGGATGCTGAACTTCATCTTTAGGAAATCTCCTTCTAGCATATCTTACAATCTAGATGGTATGGGAAGGAAGGAGGGAAAGGTGGTGACTTGCCTGAAATTGACATTTAGAGTCACCATTGAAAGAGGAAGGTCTCTTAAATTTTAGAGGTCTTAGCCTCATTCAGGAGGAGCATAGTATGTCTGCCAGCTGTACTTTGGAATTTGTATTTGATGGTTGCCAATTATAATGTTTAATCAACAATATTTCATCCATAACACTCCTTCATAGATTTTGGATCTAGTTTTTAATGTTTATTTTGAACCAACATTTTTTACAATAGCTAAAAAAGTATTTGTTGAAAGCATTTCTATAAATTGTGCATGAAGAGTTGCAAAAAATAATACTTTCTTGATCTTTATTGTAAATTACCAATTCACCATTTCCCACATATTTTTCTAAATTGAGTTTTGTTCTTCCTGAACAATGTATTTAATTTATCTTTTTTGGTGACAGCTGGTTGAAAATCAATTGATTAAGCTATGGAATTAGTGTTTAGACTGTTGGCAAAACTAGTACATTAAAATATCTGAATTCTAAAATATTTCATTTGCTTTTCTAGCCGTCTGTTGCACCAGTGAGCCGAAACTACCAAGAAATGCGTGAAAGGTTGAGATTATTGTTAACTAAGAAGAAAGCCAAATGTAAAGCAGTGCAGGTAGCAAATTCAAGCTCTAATTCAGTTCCCGTAAATCAACCTCTGACTACAGAATCAGCTTCAACAAAAGCAACATCACTTCCTCCTCCACCACCTCTTCCCCCTACTACTACAGCTACTTCATCAACTGTATCTGTTCAGTCAGCAGCTCCACCTTTGCCCATTTCAACTCCTGTTCTCTCAAAGCAAGATTCTGGAGATTCCCTTTCTCAACACTCAACAAAGGATCCTAGAGATTTAGAAGCTCTTCTTGATTTTATTGAAGGAAGATGCAAAGATGCGAAGAAAGCTGCAAAGAAAGCAAGGCAGAAGCAGAAAAAGGTAGGAATATAAATTAATCTCATAGTTTAATGAACAGACTATGATTAATATATAATTTCAAATGTTGAAACAATTTATTTGGACAAGTCCTAATGTATAGCGTAAATTGAGCATTCATCATGATTAAAAGTTCTATCTGGTTGCATTAAAGTTTTGGTATTTATTCTTGCAGCTGGAAGAGAAAGAAAGAAAAGATCAGGAAGAGGCACAAAGACTAAGGTTACAGGAATTGCAAAACAAAACTCCGGAAGTAACCATAACGGTTGTTAATACACCTGGCAACACAGTTGCGAACCAGAAAAATAGTTCAATTTCTGTTCCTAACAAATCAAATAAGAATTCAAAAAAGACTGAAGCTGCAAATGTTACTGCTGCTACTAATAGTTCGAAAACTACAGCAGCATCTCAAGGGCCACAAATGGTTACTATTAAAAGGGTAATGGAATCCAATGGTGCTGAGCCAACAGTGACAATTACTTTGAAGGGAGCTACACCAGATAAGGATAAAGTGCTATTCACCTTGGTCAATGGGCAAGGTGACTACCGTACGTTATGTTTAATTATTCTTTATAAATATCGTGTACATTTTATAAATGTACAACTCTTGTATGTTCCATTATGGCGTTGCCCGGGTATTTATTTTTATAAGCCTGAAAAAGTATTTAATTCCATATTATTCTATTAGTCAAAACGTGATTTAAACTATGTACACAGAGGGAATGCTAATTTCATCTCAACACACAAGTGGCTTACACCAAATATCAAAACTCTTGGAAAAAAATATACTCTGTATCCTAATATAGTCAAGAGAGTTAATTATACTCCCATAACCCAAAAGAGTCGAATTTTCTTCATGTAAACTCAAGTGTCAAAAATACTTCTGGTACCGTAATGAGAGTAAAAAAATTCCCAGTACTTTAAGAGTCAAAATACTAAAGAAAGGGTCTTTAAAATGTCACCACTTCCACCGCTACAGGTGATCAAGGTGTTTTACCAATCCATTATTTGTCTTGTATAGGGTAAGTATTATCTCTACAAAATATGATAGAATTTGCTGCACATGTTTGTACACAGAAATTTTTTTTCCTCTTCCACCCCTATTCCTAGGGTCAGAACTACAACTTAAGTGGCATGTGGAATATCATTATGAAACTTGGTGACTTCCATAATCCTGGGTTTGACACCCATGTCGGTTTTTTTCACGTTATTTTTATGTAACGATCCTTCACCCCTCTAAGGGTGCTTCTGTCCCATGCCAAAAGGGGTTGAAATTATACATAAAAAATCAGGAGAACTCCTACCAATCACATTGACTCTGAAAAGTTTTCTTTCAATTATTGACTGTTTTAGCGTGATTGAAAATTCCACCCCTGGGGGTGGTAGTTGTGTCTTACCCCTGGCTCAAAAGGAACACTTCTATAAAATTTGCTCCATGGGTGTAGATTTAATTGCAGAACATACACACAAACAGTAAATTTTATTTATTCGATTTAAAGCTAAGCAGTATTAATCAAAGTTCACATTTCACCTTTTATTATGTTTTTGGCATTTATTTTCTCATATATTTTTATATTTCAGAATTATATTTTTCTTTTATGTCTATGTTGTTTTTCTTTCCAGATTAAATCTTTCAGAACAAGTGAACAGTTTTAATTGTTTATTATGTTATTCTGTATTTTTTTATATTATATTGTAATGTCAAATTTAAAAAATTCATTAAAGTTCTGTGACTAAACAGAGTGAATATCTTCTTTTATCAAAACTGTAAGCTATGAGATTTTCTATTTCCTTTCTGTGTAGTCTTTGGTAGGAGTTTGAAAAATGTTATATTATGTTTCATTTGTGACATAGTTCCCCATTTTGTTCAAAGATAAAATAAAAAGTCTTTATGTAGGTATTATTTCTAGTATGTTTTTACTATGGATTATTATATAAGATAGAGATCGAAGGTTTTCCCAGTAACTGTGCCCGAAATACTATTCTCAGGTTTCAACCTGTTCCAATGTGATCAGGTTGACTGTGATGCCGAGACCATGGCACAAGTACGTACCCAGTCACACAGTCCCCTCCTCTGGCAGCTGTGTGGGTTCTGATTGGTCAGCTTCCTCATTTTCTTCAGGGCTTCTTGGTCAGAAATTTTGGTGTGTGATAGTTGTGATAAGGGTGTCATAAGCTTTGCATAGCTGGAACCTGCTATCACGATTCAGTAATTTATCTGAAATCCATATTTTGAGAATAGATTTAGTGATGATGCTATTCCACAATCTGTTTGTCCAGTCCAAGATTTTAGTGTTGCCAAATTCGATTTTGTGTCCAGTCATGAGTGTCTTTGGCAATGATGGATTTTGTTAGTAGTTTCAATCGGATGCACCTCTCATATTCCGAGCACCGTTGTTGGTTTCTTCAATATATTTGGCAGTTGGAAACCTGAAAAGAATTCCGGCAGCATATTTAATAGAAAAACCTGCAGTATTCAGGTGTTGATTGTTCAGAAGGTGATGGGCCAATGGGTTGTGGATCAAATTCCTAGCTTCATATTCATATAATTGACAGCAACAATCTACTGTCAATTGTCCCCAAACACCTCAAGGCAAATTTTTTCTTGTACTCTCTTATTACAAATTTCTACATCACAAATATATCCAAATATTCAAAGAATATCAAATATCAATCATTTACAGATCCACAAATACTCTTTTCCACTTTATTAAAAACCACAAGGACCCACTTGACACCTACAGCAAACATTGTGTTGTTTACAAAATCTCTTGCTCTAATTGTAATACCTGCAACATAGGGCAAACAAAACGTTCTCTTAATACATGTATAATGGAACATATATCTAATATAAAACTTCCCATTGATAAACAATCTGTAGTATCCAAACATATAATCAATTCTAAACATACATTTGATTGACAAATGCTAAGATTTTAGACATTGACACCAGATACAATTCCAGACTCATTTCAGAGATGCTTAATATTAAATCAAACATTACAGCTATTAATGTATAAACAGACACAACGAAACTCAATAATTGCTATGATCCCTTATTATTATGCTGAACCTTCTGTTTTCCCATTGTCGTTGCTCCCTTATTGTTACGCTAACCCTTTGGCTCTCCTATTGTTGTTGCATTTACGTCATTTTTTAAATTTGTCAACTGACAAGGGCAGTTGTGTCGCTTGTAGGCTCTTCTTCGCACCTGAGGAAAGGAACAAGGATCCCAGAAACGTGTGGTATTTATATTATCGCTTTTTTGTCTTAATTGGCTATCTTTCTTATTCATTTTCAATCAGATGTAAATATTTTCGTTTTAAAAATTACTAATCTAGATTTTATACTTGTAAATTATGGCCATGCTGTCTTAACTAGTATTTCAGACAAAAAATTTTATTAATAAACGATAAAGATCCTTTACTTAGGAGAAACTAATGGGTGTGCATGAATTAAAATTTTGTTTAACTCACCTCACTCATTTTCAGATATCACTAATTTCACTGTATATTTCTTAAAACTTACCGCATACTCCACTTTTTTTTTAATTGTATATTTTTCATAATTATGAAAAATTTTACGTCTGATTGAAAATAATGAATAAGAAAGTTAGCCATTTCAGACAAAAAAGTGATAATATAAATACCACCCAACATTACTGGGATCCTTGTCCCTTACGTCAGGTGTGAAGAAGAGCCTAGAGCGACACAACTGCACTTGTCAGTTGACAAAACTTCTACTGAGAAGTGCAGTTGTGTTGCTCTAGGCTCTTCTTCACACCTGACAAAAGGGACAAGGATCCCAGAAATGTTGTGTGGTATTTACATTATAACTATTTGTTGTAATGGCTAATAGTTAATTTAACACAAGTACTGTTATTGACCTGATGATGACAGAGCATGTCATAAAAATATTGTGTAATAATAAATATTTAACTTGGTTGTAAACCCGAGAATACTTTAGTCATAATTTACACCAATAAAGTCCTCTCTTATTACAAGGCTTTTTAAAATACACAGTTTCCAATTGTTCAATTATTTGTAATTATAATGGTTCTGCTGATAACTTATTTCTTATAATAATTGAATATTTGTGTAATTAGACATTATATTAACTGCAACTTTAAATTATGTCCATTGGTTTTCTTATGGACTTTGGGGGAAATTGTGTTTTTTAAAATTCATGAATTAACAGAAGTTGTTTCTACTTTTAGTTTGTCCATCTCAGGAAGAATCAAGTAAACCAGCTCAGCCTAAATCAAACCTGGTTGCTATTAATTCTGGGGCTCCAACTGGAAAGAAAAAGAAAAGCAAAGGAAATCAAGGAAATTGCCCTCCTCAAAGTTGCAATCAACAAAACTCTAATGTATCAAATTCCAATAAGCAACCAAATTCATCAGCTAAAAATATTGGAAGTAAATCAGTTAAAGGTGGAACAAACTGTTTGAATTTATCGAATAAACATCTCAGTTCAAATATTTCCAAAACAAAAAGTGACAGTAACCAAATTTTGAGTGAAACTTCTAAGCAATTTAATATAATGAATTCTTCAACAGTGCAGTTAGCTAACCCTAGTTTGGCGAATGTACCAAATAAAGCAACTCATGGACTATTAGGTCCTACAGTTAATCAAAAACAAGAATCTCCTGTCCAGAATGGAAATATGAGGTCATTTAGTCTTGAAAATCTTAAACTTCCTCCTGGCATTACTATAACAAAAGTTGATGGCCCAGTTTTAGCTTTGCAGAGAAAATCTAACCAAAAATTGACAGACAGTGTTAAAGCACCGCCACATAATAATAATATATCTTCTATAATAGCAGCACCAACAGCTTCCAATCACTCAAGACTTAACAACTTTAGCCAGTCTGTTTCTGGATCCAATGTTATTGTTGTTGATACAGGAAGAATGAAGGATGATCTAGAAAGTAATAAAGGTAATTGTTATCTAATTTTATGTGTTTTCTGTGTTTCTTTTACTATATTAAATTATTTTTATATGGAGGGCAAAATTATATAAATTGGGATATTTTTCTTGCTATGAATATTTGCTGATTTTACACACCACAATTTTTTTTAATATGTTGGATGGTGGAAATTATGTTGGTTATTAATTGATTATTAGTAAATTTGTTTTTAGTTTAATTTAATAATGGCGCTGTGAAAATTGTCTAATTTCTGATCTTTGAGGAAAATGTGACAGTCAAATTAAATAATACATTTGGATGGGTAAGAGACTTACCTGATATTAATAGTTGGTCCAGTCTGGCATAGATGGAAGTTCAAATTTTCGTGGGCCTGAGCCTGGCCAGGCACGCAGTTCAGATCTTCCTTCCTGACAAGGGAACTCAGGCCCACGATAATTTGTACTTCCACCAATGCCAGATTGGACCAACTATTGATTTCAGGTAAATCGGCATCGCTGTCTCATTCCTATCCAAATGTGTTATGTGTGTGGTGTATATATATATATATATATATATATATATATATATATATATATATGATATTAGTAAGAATATGACATTGCCAAAAATAATTGCAATATTGGTATGGAAAGGAAAGAGAGAGAGGTTGTGACTTACCTGAAAGTGAAGTGCACTGTCGCCATAAGGTTGACAGAAGGTTGTTCTTCAAATTTTTGGAGGCTCTCAGCCTCCTTCAGGAAGGATGTTACACCATTCCGTGCACCGGTTAGCTGCGGACTATATATATATATATATATATATATATATATATATATATATATAGATAGATAGATAGATAGATAGATAGATATATTATTATGCAAGATTATCTACCCAGTTTCTAAAATTATTAAATACAATTTATATATTCATTTCAGAGCATACTGAAGTAATGCAGACTGCACCAAGTGGCAAAAAGAAAAACAAAAAAAAGAACAAAGTTCAAGATAGCAACACTCCAGGGATTAACAGTTATAACAAAGGGCGCAATACTACAGTAACTAATCAGATGAATGGAAAACAACAATCTTCTGTAATAAAGAATCGTAATCCGAATAATGTTAATGTACAAAAGCAGTCACAGCAACAGGTGTCTGGGCAGAAGCAGAATGACCGTGTACAAGGTGTTCCTTTGAACACAAATCAGCTATCACAACCAGCTATAATTAAAGTAAATGGTTCTATGGTTACTATAAGGAGCCCAGCACTTCAACAAGCTATGGCATCTGGAAACAGGTATCCGCCAACACCTCCATTTTTAAATACTCGTCCTGAATTTCAAGTCAGTAATGATATATCATTAAAGAATAGTGCAAATAAGGTTGGAAAGAAAGTGGCTGTATCTCCAGTTGTGAATGGGTTTTCTGGGCTCATGAAAGGGAAAGAGAATGTAACATCAAGAGCTGCAAATTCTGATGTTTCACTTCGAAACAGACTTGCCTCTCAAACTGATTATAATGATGTTAGTAGTTTAAATGGATTTCAAAACAGTAAACCAAATGGTCACTTAGAAGATGCTTTGAATAGGCCTACTAATGGAGTAAATTCCAGAACCAGGTCATTGCAGCAGTTGTCATCTACAAATCAAGTTGATGTTAGAAAAGTTCCTCAAAATCCAAATAGCTTCAACTACAATCCTGATAATTCTCACCAATTTACATCAGCTGCGAGAGCTGTATATCAAGCACAGTCTGCAGTGCGAGAAGCTATGGCTGTTGGTGGTGATAAAAAGAAAAAGAAGAAGAAAAAGGGATCAGGGGGCCCTGGTCATTCTGATGATTGGAATTTGGTTGGTGAGTTCTCATAATTATTAAATTATAAAGTTTTATAGTTATATTTACCTGACTCAATAGCATAAAAATTGACAATATTTTGTCCTCAATCTTGTACAATTGATCAGCGGTATTTTATATAATTTTAATACATTATCAAATTCTTCTATTAACATATGCCAAATATTGATGTTTTATAAATAAATTTTGTGTAGTTATTTTAATCACAATGTGCCTTGTAATTTTATTTATTTATACAGGTTTATTCTCCTTTTCCTACTGATAAATACAACGATAAAAAATACATTTAAGTTAAATTTGTAGTGTATTTCAAAATAATTATCATCCACCAACTTCATCATTTGAGAGCTACCTTGACAGTCTAGGAATATTCAATATCATTATGATGAATGACAATATTATCAGGGTTTTCCTTGGCCACCTTTAGAATCAGATGTTTCAGATCTTGATTACTGAAAAGAACAGGATTTATTTATGCAATAACAAAAACAAAGCTTTTCAAACATCAAAGACTTTCCTGCTGTTATCTACAAAACTCTTTTTAATCATTGTAATTTTGAGCTATTGGGTTACATCATTCTACTAAAATAAATTATGATAATATAGTGATATTGTTTTAAGTAACAATAATGTTATTTTCTTATTTCATTTTGCAGAAAGTGTGTTTGCTCCTAAAGATATTGATCTAGAAAATGGTGATATTGATGATGATGAAAGAGAATTGGAAGCTTTTAAAAGATTCTGTTTCAATTCTGTTCCACCTCAGAGGAAGGAGAAAGTCCACCTTAACATAAAGGATATTGTTTTGAAGAAGAAATCATCAGCTATTGGTTGTAGTTGAATGAAAAACTGAAAGTATATATATCTATATCTAGTAATTGGTGCAATGAGTACTCAGTGTCTTGTCATTCTGCTGTGTCATGTTTGACAAGTTCTTTTCGCTGAAAAGCATTGAGTGTGTTCATGAACAAAACGTATCAATAACAATCCTGTGTTTGATGAACAGAAATTTTCAGATCAGGAATTGAGTAGTGATGTTGTTGTTATCCAGCCAAACAACAACTTTATTTAATGCTTACATTGTTTAAGCTGTACAGTGGAGATTGTAGAGTTTAATTTATAAAGTATAAATTTTTTAAGGTATTGTTTAGCAGCATTAACAGTGCTTGGATCTCAAAGATTTAGTACTGACTGATATGAAACTTATTTCTAAATTACAAAACTGCCTGTAAAATAAATGTTTGTGCTACTATTTCAATGATGTATTTGCATTTTAAATATTTCTATGCAAATGAAATTGATTATAAAACATCATGATTCCAAATGTTACATTAAATTGGAATTTACACTGATATTTATTCTCATATATTTTAGCCAAAACAATTGCATTTTGATTTAGTTAGACTGTTCAAGATCGTTGATTCAGGAAGAATTAAACCTCCAACAAAGTAAATTTGAAAAAAAAATAGTTATACCATATCCCTGTATATATAATCTAAGTAATTTTAGCAAAGAAGAGAATATATCAACATGTTGAAAGAGTTCTTGGGTTTTAAACCGGGTGGCATAGTAGAAACACGACGTTTCGTCGACATCTTCCTGGTGGAATGACTAATCCGGGCGAAGTTATTATACAGGTTGGTCTGGTGCGACGACCCTAGCTCTGGCTACTGATTGGTCACTAGTGGCATTACACACTCCCCCAATGAGACTATTATGCGCAGAGTTTTTGTCTGCGGCGGTCCTAGCTGGCCGCACTAGAGGATCCTATGCGTGGCTAAAATGATAGCCAATGTCTCTGTTCATTCCGGTGTTTTTGTCACGTATTTGTAAAACCTCAAGTATACGCTGTCCCAGTACCCACGGGTTTTGTTAAGCACATTCGTATTACAGAATCTTATTTTGTGCCCCGTGTTGATGGCGTGTTCAGCAGCCGCTGATTTTGAAGGTTGGCCGAGACGTAAGTTCATTTCGTGCCCTGTAATTCTCTCTTCCACCGTTCTAGTTTGGCGGATGTATATGGAGCCGCATTCGCAGAAACCTGACGGAAGACTCTGACATACTGTTTTGTCTATCGGAAACCCACGCACGCCCGAAAGCTTCCACCACCTGGCTCAGAAGAATGGGGTGATTTCATCACTCATCCTCAGAGCCAGGGCAATTTTCGACAAGGAAAATCTCTCCGGAGATATTGTGCACTTAAGGATCTTCCTTGGCAACGGTTATTCTAGGCGCCAAATTAACGACGCCTTTAAACCGAAGAAGAAAAATCAAGACGCCACCCACCATGAAAAACTTATCGGTAAAAAGTCGCATTTCTTCCGTACCTGGGCCTCGGCTCCTCACGAATTGGACGACTTCTATCCAAACAAGGAATACAATCAGTGTTTCGACCGTTAAATAACATTCGCGACTCCTTAAGGTCAATAAAGGATAAGTTGGGGTCTTAGAACCTCAGGAGTCTACTCCATTCCCTGCAAATGATGCTTCAACAACTATTTTTGTGTCATAAAAAATTTATTTAATTAATTTCGGAATCCACTAATTTACCATAAAGACTGGTATCTATAACTTTAGTAACTTAACATTACAATTACAATCATTTTGTAATTCAGAAATATCCGTATAGAGTTACTATTCTTACGTCTATTATGGGATTTTAATTTCCATCACAATTAGTCCTGAATTTATTACACACAGGAATCTTAATAAAAAAATTCTCTTTCTCGCATCCCATTAGGTTCAAAAACAAAAATAAATAATCATTAGAAATTTTGTGTCGTAGTTACATTGATTTTGACGGTTGATAAATGAATTTTATTAAAAAATTAAAGTACTTTGGAGTTACTGAAACCTAAAATTCCCGATTCTCCAAGTAACAGGAGGCTCAAAAAATTAGTAATATTTTTATGAGTATTCTGCGACCATTATATATGATTGGATTGGATATTGCCAACACGATTAATTACCGACTAAATTTCAATTTTGTTCCTTTAATTAATTCATAAATTTTATTGCCATATTTTAAATAATTTTACTAGCTTATTTATGCAACTGTTGAGAATTGGTGTACAAGAGTTACGATATAAATAGAAAAACTCGATAATAGAAGCACAAAGTAGTTAACGCAAAGCGCATGTATTTCAAACTGGAAGAGTACAAAACTTACAATAACAATATAGATCTCAAAGAGTATGTAAGGAAAAGAAATAACCAAAGATTATATACAACATGATATATGACATAAGTACATTAAGTTACAAAAGGGTAGCTGCCTTAGATTGTTCCAACAGTTCCCCCTAATCGTATGTAGCTATACACCATCCACAATACATAAAGCATTATTTGTTAGTACTATTCACAATATTGATGGGTTTACGGATCTGTTCAAAGCGAACACGTTTCAACGATATTGTAAAAATGTCGGCCATTTGTTTTTCACTTTCAACATAGTCTACACCAAAGACATATATAAACAACATAGACTGGACAAGTCGCCGCCATGTTTGAAGCAAATTGAAAACTCAGCCGCCATGTTTTAAACTGTCAGGTGGGCGTTCCCCATCGTCTGCTTGCCTTGAACTCTGTCGCACAAATGACCTAAAACTAAATCTCTAAGGACAATATATTTTAAGGTTTAAGCAAATATAACACATTTAAGGCATAGAAAAATTTATTGGCCTTTAAATAATATCAGTTTTGTATACAATTGCCTTATGTTGCGTCCTCTTTCATCCATTGCTTTTTCTTTACACACAACGAATTCTGCAATTGAAGTAATGTTTTAATAAAACCTTTATTAAAATTGAGAAGCGAGTTTCCTCACTAAATTCGGCCGAAACTATTAAATAGTCGAATTCACAAAATAAAATTTGTTTATGTCCCAACATCCAGAATACATGCACACAAAATTTTAATAGCAAATTCTTCTTTCATATTTGTGTTTCGTTATACCTCAATACTTTTTCAGCAAGTGTAAATAATTTCACGTCTTTAGACGGGTTCATTAACTTGTCTTTAAAGTCCTTTATCTTAATCAATCCAGTTTTTCTTTGAGAGCGAGGAGCAAGGAGAAGCTCTAAACAACCTAAACACTTTAGGTTTTTAACACCATCCTTACAACACTTCCTGAAATATATTCTACCACTTTTTCTGAATATAATGTTAATCTCTCATATTCAGGGACGTAATCGTGATCAAAATTGTGATCTGTACAAGGTTTAAAATTATTTTTTTCAATTGGTCCAAAATTCCTCCCGTACTATTGGCACTTTTGGATGGTTCTATCTGCGTAATGCATTTGGATTATTTCGATTTCTCCCACATCTTCATATGCAAGAAAAGAAGGGTTCTGAATGGTCCTGGCTCATTCTCCTACTTAATATAAATTTGAGAACTGGAGAATCGTTCCACACATACTTCTCTGTCAGTTGCATCGAACTGAGAAGATCTAAAACAATCCCATACACACCCATCTTCCTCCCTGACAAATTAATAAAATCCCATCGTACAGCTTTAAATTCATAAATACTGTACAGATCTTTCTATTGTCACTCTATTACCTCTAAACACAGGAGTTTTTGTACCCTTGTTCATAACATTGCACGAATTCAACAAATCAAATGCTTTATCTACCATTTTTATGAACTTTACCGTGCCCTCACAACTTACAAATTCAGACAAACCCAAGTCTCTACAAAAAATCATGGTATCTGCTACAGAATTGCTTAGTGTCTACCTTCATTTTCTGTGCCTCATAGTGAATGTGTAGCCTCGTCATTCTATTTGCAACTTGTAACCGTTCCTAGTCTAGAGCGACACAAGAGCACCACCAAAGCTTTTTTTTTGTCAAATGACGAGTGCAGTTAGTCGCTCTAGGCTCTTCTTAGCACCTGAAGAAAGGACAAGGATCCCTGAAACGTTGTGTGGTATTTATGTTATCACTTATTTTGCCTGCATTTGGCTATCTTTCTTCTTATTATTATTATGCTGATACTTACTTAAAATACGATACTTCATGTGTTTTCAAACAACGATTATTACAATTGTAGGCTTGGCATGATTTATAATAACAAACAATTTATTTTTTTAAAAAAACTTCAAAACTTCCACCATCAGTAGCATAACACAAATCGGGTTTTAGGTGAAGTGGACCTACTAAAAAATGGCGGCCAGTGTTGTTAGTTGCTGCCACCCAGGGCGCTGTAACGCTGACATAGCCACTCTATTATGTTTATATATCTCTTTGGTCTACACACATATTGCCACTACAACTTCACGAACGAAATGATCTGCTTTGATCTCTTATTTCTCATATTAGCTGTATGGCACTTAAGTCTACATTAGGTACGGTTGGACAATTTTCTGACATACTTGCAATCTTAGCTAACAGCCGACGAAACCAACTTATATCTTTAGCAGCTTCACATGCAGCAACATACTCAGGCTCGGTTGTGGACAATGCAACTGATGTTTGAAGTCTGCTTGCCCATAAGACTGGAGACCCTCCTAGTAGGGTGAGGACGCCAGTTAATCGCATTGTAGAGATGCCCCTGCATAATCTGCATCACTGAATGCCCGGATGTGGCATTCCTCATCAAAAGGAAAAATTATTCCCAACCCTGAAGTGCCACAGAGATAACGGAGGATCCGCTTCGCTTTCTCCCAGTCTACTGTGGTTGGATTGGACATGGCCCTTGCTGTAACGGTAACTGAAAATGAAATATCTGGTCGAGTAGCAAGATATTGATTGGATTGCGCCAACAGCCTCCCGATATGGCACTCGACTTCCTTCAGTTGCCTCCAGGTGGTCACATGCAGTTGTTACTGGTTTGGATTCGTTCATTCTAAAACGTTTCAAGTACACACCTGCAGTAACTTTCTTGGCTGATGAAGATGCCTGTTGACAATTACTGAACTTGTATGCCAAGAAAGGATTCCAAGGGACCAGTTGCAAAGCTTTATAAGAGCTGAAATAGTTTTTCTAACATGTCATGTGATTCGATGCACCTGAATCTATTATCCATGCATTTGGATCAGCTGCTCGATGAACTGCAGGAACATCACCTTTGCTTTTCTTGAATTGAGGACAATGGAAACGGTTTCAGCCAAAGCAGGTAATTTCTTCCATGCGAACCTTCTTCTTGGCATCATTCTTTGCGTTTTTGAAGATTCCCACACTATTGCTTTTACCGAAGGACTTTAATCTTCAGTTGCTACCACCGGTACCAAACCTCTCATTCTGTTTTGATATAAAGAGGGCAGTTGAATCTGACATGGTTGAACGTCGAATTCTTTCTTCAAAGGCTGTTAACATTTCGACAAAAAGGTCCTACGTTCTCTCTGAAATGGACTTCTTGTCCCAGTTTTCCTTAAAGCTATTGTACTCTCACGGGAGATAAGCAATAATGCGTCTAAGTAAAATAAACTCGCACATTTGCGGTTGATTGTACTATTTCAACCCTCGATTTACATAATTAAATAGTTTCTGCAGGTTCGACAAGTGGACAATTGTTATGAATATTGAAGAATTGTTCTAAAGTGTGGTCTAGTTGCTGAACAGTTGGTAGATCGTAGACTAACTGAAGTTTCTTCCACGCCTCAGCTGCTGTCTTGTACCCGGCGATTAATGTTGTCAAGCCATCCAATGACAATTGCTTGCGCTTTCACATCATCAGCGACGAAAATTTCATATTCTTCTCTGTTTGATGCGCCCACACGGAGTTCGAACAGACCCGTCGGCATAACCATAAAGTTTATTTTGTTTCAATGTAAATGAAACCACACAGCTCCAACGAAGCCACGAACTTGCACCTGCGAGCTTCGGATTGGGCAACGAACATTTCCAATGTCGGACATTGTTAATTCTTAGCAGAAATACACGTCAAATAATTACAATTAAATAGTTCTGCAGTAGGCGCAGCCTCAATGTAGAACGAAGAAAACTCGAGTTTCAAAATATAAGCTTCACGTGGCACGAGAAGAACGTCCTAAGCTTAGTACAGACACGGAAATCAACGTAAGGAAAGAATTATTAGTCACTTAACGTAGTGCATACGGTCTGGGCCAGTTACCTGTTGAGAATTGAAGTAACGATGTGACTAGTAAAACACGATAAAGGAAGCAATAGTAGTTAACTCAATGCGGATGTATTTCAAACTGGACGAGTACAAAAGAACGTACAATAACAACATAGGGCTCAAAGAGTATGTAAGGAAAAAGAAACAAATTAACCAAATAATATATAAAGATGAATAATGATATAAATACATTAAATTACAAAAGGGTAGTTGCTTTATATTGTTCCAACAGTACCTAATTGCATATATCTGTTGTATTTTATATTTTCATACAGAGAATTTACCCAACTTGCATATATTATAGTTATTGCTTTGTAAAATAAAACATTAAATTGGCGAAAGCAATAAGACTGACAGTATGTTGGATGTCCGGCAATCTATTATCTGTATAACGGCAGTTCGAATATTAATGCGGCCGTATATGCGGGTCGCGAGTCTTATTGTTATTTACGCACCTGAGACACGGAATCACGAGGTTACAGTCTTCGCAGAGATCGCCCATTACCAAAGGTCACACACCCCAGGTTGGCTGACGCAGGAAATCCTCAGCTGCGTCAGAACACGCCTTCAAAGAAAACTGTAACCTAAACAACCACATTATTAATATATGCAAATTATCGTCAATCTGCCAGAAATTCACTCAGTAATGTAGGTAGACACGCTTTTTTCCGAATGATCATCTCATAAAACTTGCATACAATCTGTAAATATAGACTGTGCATAGTCGTAAAAAACGCCGGAGATAACATTGCAAATGATCCTGTATTAAATCGATTGCTGGCGCTCAACAATACATTACGTATTTCGATTAATTTCCTTTTTTATAATTTTTGTCAAATAAATGTTTTTTCCCAATGTGTTAAAACCTTGATTATCGTCCTTCATTTCCGATATATCGATTAACCCAATCAGCTTATCGACGCAGCAAGTGTTCGACCAAAATAAATAAGAGCTTCGATATATCTATTTACATCGAAATAACTTGACAGCCATTAGCTCCAGTATAAACAATAAAAATTTATTGGTTAACATTTGAACTGTGGCTGAGAAATTGGGCATTTGAACTTTTGGGACGACAGCGTGGGGTACACTGTTTTAAGAGTGACTATTGGGAAAACAGGGCTCAGTACATACCTTTTAAGTCGAAAACTCAGAATAAGTACTGACTTAAATTTAGTAGCGTCTGTCGCCGTATCAAGCATTATTAAAATTTCTTCCCCAGGTGTATTCTGTAACCGCACATTGTTTTTGCTGCTGCATATAGTTTATTTTTGCCTTTTATATTTAATTGTTGTTTAGACTTGAGCAGCGGCGACTCGTGAATTTTTAAAGTTATGTGCTATATCACACCAAGCAACAACAATTTTTACAAGTATAACTAATACTATTAATTATATTGACGCCCGTTGCGGTGGGCCATGGAGTGGGGTTATTACCTCGGGGTGGGAGCTCCGGTTTTCTATCTGTTCTCTCTCGCTTATCGCGTTAGAGGGTTGTTTCTTGAGTTGTTTTGTTATCATCGACAAGAGAAGGTTGCGTCTGGCTTTTGCATTTTACTCTATTGTTTCTAGCTCACCTGTGCGGTGCATCGATTGTGCTGATAGCCTATTACTTTTTGGCTTCCAGTTTTGGTTGCCCAGTTTCCTGCTCCGTGCAAGGTCGAGACAAACCCCACTACCCAATCTTCGTTACAATTTCGAGTCATCCGTAAGTAGTTGTATTGCTTATGGATATTTCCTCGATGGGTTTACGTGAATGACGGCCGTTCATCCTGGGCTTGCTGAATTTAGTAGGCAGTTCCATGACGGGGTGAAAGGACCCGACACAGGGTAACCCCACACTTTGCTTCTTTAAACCTTCCTCATCACTCTTTAGGTACATCAATCGATTTTGACTCGCTTAGGGTACCGGGAGATTAATTAACTCTCTTAAGATAGTGCGTAATTACACAGGCCATGAATTTGCTGAAAGTATTTTGTGGGGTGACAGAGGAGGTTTCAGTTTCAAAATATGTATCCGTCTCAAAAGTTTACATTTTGTATCAGAACTGAAAAACATGTCACCTTACAAATTCAAAGTAAAGAAGTAGTGGGGAATGTTAGGAATTTAGGTGTGTGTTTAATGGAGGAGTTGACGAGACGATTCGGTGGGAAAGAATCACAGGAACTAATTGGTGTGTGCATTTTCTTGGCACCAAGATTCAAAAAACAAGGATTTGGAGACGTCAGTAGATTTGATGAAGTCCACAAGAGCATTATACATACTGTAAATGTACGCCTATTAATTGTATCAGGTTGTAGTGCAGAGTCAGGTCTGGAAAACCGTCAAGACTAACTAGAACTGAACTTGTTGCAATCAACTCCAATTTCGTCTGTTTGCAACGGCTTTGGTGAGTCAGTGTTGCAACTTCAGAGTCACGTTTCGAATGCTAAGGCTTCGGCTGTTATAGAGGTGGACAAATAGTTAACAAATAGAAAAGTGGATACTCTTGTGGTGGGATGACAGTAAAATATATTCTCTAATCTTTTAGTATTGAAAAGACTTTGTATTCCTGCAACATCTTCCTTCTGAAAGTATATTTTCCAAAGTTGAGCAGACCATTCCGGAAAAATGGAGTCTGCTCACTTCCCAAGAACTTTGCCAAATCATTTATTTAAATAACGACATTAACTTTGTAAAATAGTAGTAGAAATATATTTATATTTTTTCCATAAATAAATTTCTTTATAATGATTAGATATTTTGTTACTTAGTTTTTGATCGTCTCTGCCCCCCCTCCTTACTTATTCAAGTTGTTAACGTTCAACCTAGAGAATGGAATCGGATGGGATTCGGAGAGTCGAAGAATCGCTTAAAAGAATCGACTCGTAGCAATGAGTTAATCGACTCTGTACGGCTCAATAAAAAGAATTTATCTGCCAATCGCTACTTTTATTGAAAAATATAGTATGCATTCCATGTTTGTAACGGCTAAATTGTGAAACCAGAACCGGTTATCGATGACGTGTCTACAGAAGTTCAAGAAAAGTACAATGGGTACTCAGTGAAGTTCGACAGAGGCAACAGAGGGGAGCGAGAATTCTTGACGGTAGAATATGTGACTTATTCTCATGTGTAAATAGCTAGAGAAATATGGCTGATACTTCATGATCTGTTCGAGCAGAGGAACAAATAAACACAATACGCGTGTCAGTTTTCGTTATTCGCGAGAGATTCTATAGACACTTGTGTATTTAAACACACTTTAATCAAATAGTTTCTATTAAATACAGCTAAAAGTTTCTTTAAATCATTAACATTATCCAGACATCAATAAGAACAATATGTTAATTCCTCAATAAATTAACACCCTATTTGAGGGAAGTAAATAAAATGTATTGCAACATTCACTGGAATATGGTAATTGTCACATTCAGAATACTATGCATAATATTGATTGTATAATTTGAATTTGTTTCAGATGATTGATAATTTTAACGAAAACTTGAGACAAAATATTTTTACCTTAAGAATAACATGTGTTAGAGTTCGTATGTATAATGTATAAACGAAATATGATATTGTAGTAATTAGTAATTAATTCATTGTTTTAATTGGAAAGTTGGATTGTAGAGGACTGATTATTAGAGGATATAGAGCGGACGCCGCAACAATTCGGCGAGGCAAAGAAACACATTGTTGAGATTCTACACGCTCAAAAATCTACGAGACGAGGAAGTTCAGTTGGGCAGCGGACAGCAAACAGTTCGAAAGCAATCTTGGGTCAGGCAATGAACGGCGAGGCATAAGGACCAGCAAAGTTTTGTACAAAAGTAATAGAGTCAGGAATGTGCAGCCGCAAATAGAACAGTTTGATAGCAGTTACAAACATGCTCTAAAATTTTGAAAAAGTAAAACAATCTTCAGTAGGGAAGGAGAGATTGAAATTAACGTCGTAATCGGTGGCAGAGCGGAAATTCAACTTGCTGGCCATAGACCAAATCCAACTAAAACTACACGAG
This sequence comes from Zhengitettix transpicula, assembly GCA_037074705.1. NCBI lineage: Eukaryota > Metazoa > Arthropoda > Insecta > Orthoptera > Tetrigidae > Zhengitettix > Zhengitettix transpicula. The sequence continues at coordinate 464,072 of CM073590.1, forward strand.
ATCTGCAAATCCAGGTTGCAGCAAAGCATCGAGAAACTACGCCAATTAGAATTGTTGACATTTAGAGTCTGTGAATACTAGAATCAGTGATATCCCGAAAACTTGTGCACGAAAAACCTAAAACGAGACTTTTTAAAAGATATGTCAGATCGTTCTTTCATTATTTAGTTCTTTAATAATAATTATTTAATTATTACATTTAAATTCAATCTGTAGTGTTATTTTATCCACAACAAAGTTCGTCTATGTCCCAACTATTAACTTCCATAAAAGCTAAATGTAATTTGATTGTATAAAATTCACCCATTTATCAAACCCAGATAAAGACCCTGAGATCCCAAATATTATTGTGTATTTAAAATTGTTAATAAATTTTGTTTAAATATTTTCACGTAATAGTTTTTTTTATTCAGCCATCATTTGTAGTTTTATTTAATTATTACAATATGTTAAAAATAAAAAATTGAATTAAAATAAACATTCTCCTTTAAGAAATTTAAATGAAAACGTTAAAATCTTGATTTGAAAACATTGGTACCCAGTGACCTTTTGCAAATTTTACCCTTCAATTATAAAAATATTTTAAAAAATACGTTCCTGACAAGCTTGCTTCGAAATCGAAATTCCACTTCCTGTATCACTATAAATCGGTGAAGGCGATGTACGGCCGATGAAGGTGAACTTTGGTAAGTCTACTCTATTCTCTTCCAAGGTGCCATCTTGTCGTCTTGTCGAGTCGCGAAATCAAAATATTTCCTCTCTAACTGTTGATCCGTCTCTTAGTAAATTATCCAATTATACATTATGGAAAAATCTGCAGTTCCTTCTTAATATAGATTTGCTGGTTATTCCCTAATGGCTATACTCGCTTTGTTAGAGCACTGACCTTGTCCTAGCCGACCTTATTTATTGGAAACTAAACATTCAACGCAAGTAATGCATGAAATAATTTGTTATCGACACTGCAACCTATATATCTAGATAAAATTTATTCTTCATATTCATTGTATATAATCTTGTTGGTTTAAGTTGTTAATATTTATTTGTGAACGGGTTAGTTATTTGAGAACATAAAATCATTCAAGAGATTGAACAAAACTATCTACATCGAAAGGATAAATAAAAACGCTAGGAATAATATTTTAATTATGACTGTAGAGAAGTCGTATGAATAATCAATTAAAATTAAGTTTCTGTCTCATTTATTTTATCAATAATTAAGACTTTACTATACTGCCTGTTGAAGGATCTTAGCCTATCACTTCAAAATTTATTACGAGTGTTATTGTTTATTTTATTTTTGGAGTGTGCAGCTTATAAATTTTTCGATTCAGAACCAGAGTCGAATCTTTCTTCTACTCAACGACTCAACTTGTAGGTAACTCTCCAAGAGTTCTTCAACGGCTCAACTCTAGAAACGAACTCAATACCCTGCGACTCAAGCGGCTGACTGAATGAGACATTGCAATAAAAACATAAATAATGTGTGGTGTTGCGTGAATGAGAATATTTATGAAGTTCATTAATAATGCTTTTATTTATGTAGTCTTCTCGGATTTCCAACCTGGTAAACTCGTTGAAGTTGTACAACGTTTCAATACCAGTCACCGCCATCATCTTCGGGTATAAAGTGCCCAGATAGTGTGAGAAGTCCATTATATATACACGGATTGGGTATCCGTGTTGGAAGGCAATCCTTCCCCCCATTGGTGGTAGGCTCCACTCGCGACTCCCACCGTATGATCTTTGGCGTGGCGCTTCTCTGTTGGGCTGTGGTACTGCCTTCGCAGCAGACAAATGGATCACATAATTCACTAAGTTGGATACCCATGTCTCGATTCAACAGGTTTTTACCCCTCCTTATTTCTAGTGCTTCCAGTATCTTTGCGTCCTGGAATTAAATTTTTGACCCGTCATTAAACAATTATATCGTCGATTTCGAGGCTTTTTTTAAAAGACGAATATATCTTCCTTGAATTGTCCTTGTAGTTTGTCCTATGTATTCCAAATCGCATCCGCACGGAATAATATACACCCTTAGTGTCCTTAGGTCAAAGACAGCCCTTGATCATTAAGGGTTTCTTGAGAATGGTACTCCTGCTCTCAGTATAAACATTCAAACTTTGACTGTCAAATTAGGCATTTGAACTTTAAGAACCTTTTAACTAACATTTTTAAAATGTTTCCCCAAAAGATGTTAAATATTTTTTAATTCTAAGTAAATCATTATCGTATATATTCGAGAGATTACCAATGTGTAATGAAATGTTTTATTTAAATTGTTTCTTCAATTATTGGCGGCGTAACTTTGAGGCCGAGAATGGTAAAGAACAGCATTGTTTGGCTCATGAATGCAGAGACTATAATGGTGCTACGAATTGTTGTCGAAAATACGTATATAAGACGCTCAGAACTTAGCAGACATTTGGATGGATACTCTCTGGAGAGCTCTGGCGGAGGCTACCTTTGGAGATGCCTCCACATCTCTCTGTTTTTTTTTTAACTAAGGTACCCACATGCCGAGGCACCTCGGCCTGTTTTGAGAAGTGTATGTTTCGGGGTCGCAGACCTTGGGCATCTGGTAAGAGTTGTCCGCTATTCCTATTGGAATAGTCGGCCAGCTGCCTCCTAAACCGGTCAAGGCACGGTGAGCTGCGACCCCACAGCGAACCCCTCTCCCGCCATCAGAAGGGCGTGGGACAAGTACCAAATGCCCAACCTACCTGATGCAGGTTTTTCTAGGGTTTTCCCTGCATCACTTTTAGGCGAATTGCCGGGTAGGATCCTTAAACCACAGCCCGGGGCCCTAGTTAACCCTTGGCTACCTTATCCCCCCTTTCAAATCCCTTCCTATGCTATTAAAGGGGAGTTGCCACAACGTGGATTACCCTCATGTAGCCTGTTACCCTAAAAAAAAATTAGCAGACATTCAGAGAGCAGTGTGTGATTGAGAGGCAGAGCAGTATGTTGTAAGAAACAGTCAGTCATGTGTGTTCTGGGTGGTAGAGCAGTGTGTTGTGGGGAATCGGCCAATGGAGAGCGAATTCAGCAAAGTATAAGCTGAATATATTAGAGGGATTTTCCACAGTAAAACCGAGTGTGATGATACGTACGACAGTAAAGCAGAAATGCGTCGAAAGTGTTGCAAAGTGTTACGACGAAGAGCGAAAAGTTTTAACCAGTGCTATGGCCTGTCAATAAAAAATATTGTTCTATAAAAATTAAAATAATCACGAGTGCATAAACATCTACCAGACAGCTCAAAAGAAAAGGGTATGTGAATACTTTCTTTTGTAAACCTTACGTAAATATCTTCACCGCCAGATTTCTACAACTTTGTCAGATATTTCTACAACTTTGCCAGATTTCTATTATTAGGCGTGTCTTAAGCCCTCAGTGTTTGTTCCTGGATCGTAAGTAACATGTGTATAAAGTTTGGTAGAAATTGGTCAACATATTTAAGATTGTAAACGTAAATTTGTTCACACCCACTCCTAGCGGCTGAGCTACACATTAACCAGTATGGTAAATGTCCGAATTAAACTCAGCGACTTCCATAACCCTAAATTCAACACCAGTATCAGTTCTTAAATCATTACTTTTATATAACAACATTTCACCCTCATCCTCTCCCACCCCTACACCTAGGGACTGAACTACAACTTACCTGGCATAGATAATGTCAGAATTAACTCATTGACATCTATAACGCTGGATTTGACACCTATCTCGGTTGTTTCGCGTTTTTTATGTAACGCCCCCACCCGCACACTTATTGGTGCTTTAAGGGGTTGAAGTTATACATATGGATAGAAAGTATTCATCACTTAGACCAGAAAAAGTCACTAATGAACGATAATATATGCCGTTATAGCATGCTTTTAAATTTCACCACCGTTCACCTTTTGAAAGGTGTATAACGCTTCGAAAGGCCGACAGAAACCTTTGCGGGGGTGGGCACAACACTTGACCAAAATTTAATTGTAATAGGATGATTGGTTTAGGAGAGCAAAGGGGATTAATCGACCCTAATATCGTCAATTTGAGCATGTTTTAACATTTCATCCCCGTTTACCCCTTGGGAGTTGTCTAACGCTTCGAAAACCCGACAGAAACTTTCCCTGGGGTGCACAAAACTCACCAAGGTTTCATCGCATCGGGGACACACAGACAGACATCATTTTTATATAGAGAGACTACAAATAGCTCTGAACCCCGTATTGAAAAACATCGCCGAAGCCTTTTTGAATTAAACATTCTTTATTCCGGGATAAATCTATAGAACAGTCTTCCGGCCGAAATAATAACTGTAACTATACAAAATTTATTTATCAAGAGCTGTAAATATTTATTAATGAATGCAGCAAATTACTCGGTGAAAGAGCTCGGGAAGGTCACATTAGATCCTCTTCAATGAAATAGTTTGCTGATATCCCGTCAAGTTCTGCTGTTATTTTACTATTATGATCTTCTAGAATTTAACTGCGGTCTTATTTTCCTTTTTATGTTCGACGGAAATCGAAGTAAGATTTTCTGCTGGAAACTCCGTCGAATGAAAATTGAAGATTAATATTGTTATAATTTTTTTAATTAATGTTATCTTAGTATCTTTAACGCTGCTTTAAAATATATTTTTTTTGTAAAGTACAATGATTTTTTCCTTGTACTTTGTAATTGTAATATTTTATTCTTTTCGTGTAATCTTATACTATGGCGTACTACTTCCTCGACCGAGGACTAATGGAATGAATAATAAATCGAAATCTAGCAGGTCATTTTCTGTGCGAATGACCTTCTGTGAGCCCAAGGGCTATGAATAGTGACCATGTGAGGTTGTGGGGTTCTCACAGATGAGCGGACCACATTTTAGATAGATATTTTCAAGAACTTCGCGATGTGGGGGAGGTTTTAATGACCGCTAAGTGCGGGAAAGACGTGCGCGGTTTCAGAGAGTCGTGTTGTGTAAGTAGGACCAGACGGACGCAGTTGAAGTTTGGTAGAAAACTTAGATTGCGGAGAAGTGGATGCGGACCCGCCTATGACATTTACCTGCTTCTAGAGGTTAGAAACCAGACAGCCGACAGCGACAGGTTCGGGAACGGAACGTAGGGCTAGTTGCTTATGGCAGGGCAGCAATCTGTAGCTAGCTGCATGTCGGAGGAAACGACGCGTCGATGCTAGAACGTGTGGTTCCAATGATCGGCAGTCCTCCTCAAGGACGTGTTGAGGAGTCTTGTGGTCGAGTGGGCACAAATGGTATAAATCCCTTGTGTATATTAAATTGTATTTAAATGTTAATGTTTTATGATTATTAATAATCCCCATCATTGATCAAAGCCAGGACCCCTTGGATACAGTATTTTCAAAGTACTCACGAGTCCTGGCAAGTCGTTTGTCAGTTCCCTGGCGTGGATCGAGCAGATAAATCTGATTAAGGTAATTGTAGTTTTTAATTAAGTGGCGCTCGGGCCGGCATTCGTCAAATACAGAATCCGAAGGAGCGGGTAAGTGATTACAATATATAGTAATAAGTTCCTCTGTACTTGCTTTTTTGCCAGCGTAGATTAGTCCTTATAATGTCTCAAACAGACAACCAGGACCAAAATTAAAGATTCTTTTTAATTAACTGTAATAAACGAGCAATGAGACAATATGCACATGTTCAGGTGTAGATTTTGATAATACCATTACTCTATACAGTCTGCTTATTCAGAGATAATCAGTTGTCTGAGACTGGAGCACGTCCTGTCCCCTCGGAACCTCACTCTCTCCAGACTGATTCACAACAGTTCCTAGAGTTTCCCTACACATTGTCGCCGAAATGCCGCCAACGAATAGTAAATATAACGCAACATAACTCGCAATTGGTCACTTGTCCTTGTCGTGTTACAATATATATATTGTAATACCTAGTTAAGAAGGCCATTATTTGGTTCATATTTCATCATATTTGTTTCACGGCACAGACTAGAGGTGGACGGCCATTATTTAAAATCTGTTTATCAACTGGGAATCTTGGGTGGCTCATATAAAAAAATTATGATTGACGGCGGATGAATGCTAACCAAAGGGAGGACTATAATTGGGGGTCTTTAGAGGTTCTTAGATCTAATGTCTGACGGAAATCGGAACAAAACCACAAAGGAAAGATGACAACAGTTTTTTGTGGACATCCAATTATAAGATAAGGAAATGTTTATCTAACAATATTGAGTAGCTCTCTGAGCGTGGGAAAGCCGGATTATGTCCGAACGTGGGAAATCAGAACTGTGGGAAAAAGGAATATTCTGGAGAAGGGGAAGCTGATATATAAGTGAGTTTGGAAGCCAGAAAAGGAACGAGTTAGTTGGGTGCCAGAGAGCAAGGAAGTAGGACGTGTTAGTTGAAAGGCGGATCCTGAGGGAGACAAATGGTTTAGTAGGATACAGTATTAGTTGAACATCAGAATTGAACTCTGTTTGGTGAATGTGGAGAGATCCTGAACATTTCAAATAAGACAAAACGCATTGGAATTGTCAATCATACTAGACAAATTGATTGGTGGCCGCGGGCGAAACATCCATACGAGTAGTCGGAAGTCTGCTGTCTGGATTTTGGATACTGAAAGGATAGTGTTGTGTTGTGAAACGTGTGTCAGTAAAAATGTCTGTGTAAATTTTATGCACAGAGTGGCCATTATTAAAGTGAAGTGTGTTCCCGAACTCAAAAGCATAAAACTTGTAAGTAGCAATTTAAAATAAATAATTTGTAAACCGTAAATTAAAGGTGAAAGATCAGATTTCGTTTCTAGTAACTTCAATAAATTAAATTTCTATATTATGTAAAATAATTTCAAGTGTAATTGGATTATGTTCTTTCTATCAGGCCTAGTGGAGACCCTGAGATTTTGAGTTTCATTCTTTGTAAAAAAAATAATTGTATAAATTTTGTGTGAATAAATTTGTTTTGTTTTGTTAAATGTTAATTTTTGTTTAATTTACCACAACGTGGGGCAATTTCATTAATTAAATATATAATTTGGTTATTACAATATATATATATATATATATATTATTTACCCAATATGATGGCTCAATTTTCTGACGACGAAATGTTTGAAGTGCGCTAGCGTTCTTTCTAGTTACCATTCCTGCACAATGGATTATTCTTTATTTCCGTTAAGTGAATGCAATTTTTGTAAGTTTTCAATAACAGCAATTTGTAAAGACACTATACGCCAAAGAAGGAACATGAATAAACTGTATGCTGACTATAAATTTACGAAAATTAAGAATAGAATAAAGCTTTTAACGTTTTGAGCTTTCATTGAATTAAAACGTCCGTTACATTATTATTTTTTTGTTATTTCATTGGGTTGTTTTCTATATTTAGCGTCCGTAACTACCCGCTTTCGGCTTATTAAGCTTATTTCGTTAAAGATAATGTTATTAGACTATTGCAATCTATTTTATCTGAATCTCAAAGGAATTTTAATGATTTCTAGATTTTACGATAGTATATATTTTATTACATTTACCCCTGTTATAATTCGTGAACTATTTGACACAGTAAAATAGTCTCGGATCATTTTTTTAAATTATATCATCATTACATTTTTTCACAAATTCGATTTCGTTATGTAATTTGAAAAGTAAAATGTTACCTGAAAGTTCTTTCACACTACAAACTGCTCCGAAACAAAATCTTTGTACGAAATGGACTTCGAAAAATATTTTCCGATTTCCTTGGTACTTGTCACAAGCCCTTATGATGACGGGAGAGGGATTTGCTTTGGGGACGCAGCATTCCCTATGCCCAAGATCTGCGACCCCGGAACAAGCACCCTCAAAACAGGAGTCACCGGAAAACAGGGAGGCAAACTGCATACAGTTTTTGCAGCATATAACAAGTATTTAAATGCATTTACTGTAAATATGGAAGTCGATATCTCGACATAGAAAATATTTTAGGTTAAATTATCGATTCACAGCAGATCAATTAAGTACGGTAAAAGTTTATTATCTCGCATAAGTTACTAAGAAACAATCTGTAAAATGCTTTATTGTACTTAATTTGAAGTTGTTTGGGTGGACATAAGTACCTTAATTAAATTTGGAGTGATGTACTACCGCGTCCCGAATAAGGTAGCGCCTGGGTTGTAACACGTGGAGGTAATGACCGTGTGATGACTGCGACGACGGCAGATGCTTTCTTCCTTTCGATTCGCAGCACGAACCGGATGTAGGCTCAATGAACCACGGGAAGAAGCGGCGACCTCCTGATACGCCCCTGGCGCGCTTCCGCTACAGACATTCTGCAATCTGCACCCTTAGAAGAATACAAGTAGCATATATTCAGTCGCTATTTTTATGAAGTACGCTTTTTAATACTCAAATGGTATAATAACATTTTTCACTAGTTTATTTTTTCTTACTCTTTTCTCATTAATCTGCCTACTTCCTTTTTCGTCTTCCTACTGTTCTTATCCTTTTTGTTATAGCTCCACAGGTGAAACCGATATAGGCGTACAAGATTACTCAAGTTTTATTTACGTTATATTTTCATTATACTCAACAATATCTATCTGTCTGATCTTGGGTAGTTGTTGCTTGGGCAGTCATTAAAATTTAGGTTTAACTAAATAAACTATTATATGAGTCCATTTTACAGATATCACGTACGAATTTCTATATGGAAAATATGTTAAAATAGCAACTTGAAGAATTAAAATAAAAATATTTACGTCTGATTGAAAATTAATAAATAAGAAGATAGACAAATAGAGACAAAATAAGTGATAATATAAATACCACACAACGTTTCTGGAAGCCTTGTTCATTTCTTCAAGTGCAGAAAAAAAGTAAGAGCCTAGAGAAACACAACTGCCCGAGTCAGTTGGCAAAACTCAAAAGCCTCCAAGATTATTCAACTTTTATTTACTTTCTCTTTTCATTGTATTCAACAATATCTATCCATCTAGACTTGGGCAGTCCATGGATTATGAGTTCTGTCAACTGACTCGTACAGTTGTGCGTCTCTAGGCTCTTACCGTTTTTCTACACTTGAAGAAATGAACAAGGCTTCCAGAAACGTTGTTTGGTATTTATATTATCACTTCGTTTGTTTGTATTTGGCTATCTTTCTTATTATTAACTTAAATAATTTTTTTATCTCTATTTTAAAACTTTTATTCGGTTCAAGATACGTGTAACCTTCTCAATGTAGGCCACTAGAATTGATTAACTCGTTGTTCGTTGTCTGTAAAGTGAGGTTGATTTAAAAAGATGATTTATCAAGGACCAACAGGTTCCTCTGTACCTGATATACATAGAATCTGAACAACATGAAATTTCTTACGGCAGTTTTATTTAATTCCTGCATTTGTTTGATGTAACATCCATTGTGAATTTGCTTGGTATTTTTCAGGTTCTTGAATTATTTTGGAGCTACTTTCCGTTCATTACGGGAGCGTTCAGAAGGGTTGCAATTCCATGGCAATAATACGAAAACTATTTCGTTTTCAGATTATGACAATAAGGAAGTTGATGTGATTATCAAGCCTATTTTGATGTGAACTGATTAGTGAATATTATAGCGGAAAGACAATGCAACCCGAAGTCTGGAGTAGTCAGAGCCTAAAATTATGTATTGTGAGTCGAAAGAGTGAATAATGACCTACAGAAAGGAAAATATTTGTGGAGACGAGAAGAACATCAATCACATTGCTGTTCCGGTCTACTAATAAACATTTCAAGTAGTAAGATTTCCTAGACGCTTTACCAACATCTGCAACAGATTAAAGCATTGCATTAATTCTGCAATTTTACTAAAATGGGTAATGGGGAGACTTTTGTGTCGTTTAATTTTTAATTGACAGTTTTAAGAAATTAAAATTAAATATAGGAGGTCCTAAACGTGCACAGTAATTAATTAATTTAGGAAATAATGCATCGTAAAATATTTTTTTCTATTTTTATTGGGCAACACGAACTTTCCTCTTTTCTTAATTGGCTTATTATCTGGTGAAATAAGTAACGGTAAATTTGTAGATGGTAGTATATGCACTACTCGGGACAACTGTAGTCCGATTGCTAATGTACGTCTGGTGTTGTGGGAACCTTAGTTCAAAACCAGAGACATCGCCGGAGGTCTAATCAAGGAAGGATCCGCCAGCGAGTGCTCAGTATAACTTCCATAGGCTTCCTTTTTGACGGTTACATGTTTTGTTTAGAGTATCAGGCTACATGAGGGTATCAGGCCACATAGTGGCAACTCCCCTTAATACGAAGGGATTTGAAACGGGGTATGCGGAAGGATAGAGGAAGGTAGCCAAGGGTTAACTAGCTATAGTTTAAGGATCCTACCCGGCATTCGGCTAAAAGTGATGCAGTACAAACCCGAGAAAGCCTGCATCAGGTAGCTCGGGCATTTGGTACTTGTCCCACGCCCTTCCGATAGCGGGAGAGGAGTTTGCTGTGGGGACGCAGCATTCCCTTCTCCGTGCCTCGACCAGTTTAGGAGGCAGCTGGCCGACTATTCCAATGGGAATAGCGGACAACTCTTACCGTATGCCCAAGATCTGTGACCCCGGAACATACACCGCTCAGAACAGGCCGACGTGCCTCGGCTTATGGGAACCTTAGTTCAAAAACAGAGAGTTATCAAAAACGGAGAGTTATTAATGACAAGAAGAGGTTAAAACGATTTACGCAAAACTATTTAACAATGCAGTTGCAAGTAAAAGACGTGCATATATGAAGTCTGATTGAGCGGCAGGACAACCATGGAGAAATTAATGCATTAACACAATACGGTCTACAAATTAGAAATTTGCTAAAGAGGAGAGAATTAAATTAATTTTTTGAACGTCCTATATAATTAATTCCAAATGAATAACGTTATAAAATAGGCGTTCAGAAAAGCCATATAAAATTTCAGAAGACGTTTTTTTCGTGTGCTGCAAACTGAAGATCAGGATACGTATTTTCGTAATATATATTGCAATACTAATTAAGGAGGCCATTAATTGTTAAATAATTGGATTGCTTAGCGGTACAAATTCTTAAAGACGACAATGACGGCAGGCTCTTTGTCGGCGGTCTTTGTTGCAAGCTGCTAGGACTGGCTGAATTCAGTCTGCGGATATTATGGTCGGGAGAGGGAGCAAAGTTTATGAGTACGAACAACGTGGCCCAAGCTTAAAAATTCAACTGAGAGACTTATATGTTTTAAAAATCCATGTAAAAAGGTCCGGACGGAGAGACACGTTATAAAAACCACAAAGCTGAAACAAAAAGTTTAGCGCCACGTTCAGATACATACGAGTACCGAAATAACATTTTTCAGCATAAAGACATTGAGAAATAATACGTCCGACTGTTGACTGGAGGCGCGGCTGATCGAGTTCCCGGAGGAATAATACAAGAACTACATCCGTGTGTTTTGACAATGATTTGTAGAACCAGTGATTTATGGTCTTTTTAGTGAATTGTGTCCCCAAGCTCCGAAAACTAAGTCTGGTACCAGCAGGACATTTGTAAGTACAAACCAAACTAAAGTCTGTAAACGGTAATTAAGGGTATTAGTCAGATTTCGTTCTTTTCATTTTTAGTTAGATTTCGTATTCCGTTCGTTTCAATTTGGTTGAATTGTTAATTATTTAATTTATAATTTTTGATTGTTCTTACTTATCAAACCCAGTTAAAGACCCTGAGAAGAAGAGTTATTAAATTTGATTGTTTGTGAAATATAAAAGATTGTATTTAATTTGAACGCCACCAATTATAAATAAAAAATTATTTGTTTGTTAATTTTGAAATTATTGAATTCGGCGTGCCAACCTAGGGCAAATAATTTGTAAAAAAACTAAATGAACACCTGTTAAATTAATCTTTGGCAAATTAAAAGTTTTTTATCATGATCATTTTGTTAAGTAATTTCTTTAATTAACCTTTCTTTTTGCTCATTACACTTTTGGTTCCACAACGTGGGGAAACTTAATAAATTATTTATTTATTCTCATTACAATATATATATATATATTGTAGTAATTAAAAAAGAAATTAATAATAAATAATTAAGTCAACTGTTGAACTCGAATTGTTATCGGCGAACACAAAGATTAAACACAAGAATGGTCAATAATCGAGGCCTAAGGTATTGTAGACATGGCGTGCTGAGACGGAGGTACAAGTTGCGAGTTGGCGATGGAATTCAGTCCAGAACGGAACAAAAGTTAAAACTCGAGCAGAGACTATACTCTGTTAATGCATTTTTAAAAGTATTGGAGAACATAGAGCAGCAGTAAAGTCAAATATTCATGAAAGTTTTGCATAAATAAATATTGCAAAGCAATAGCCGTTTTCGTCGGGATTGAATTTTACCAAAATCTGCGTGGAGGATTTGTATCGTGGTCGCATTGACGAAATTGTTGTGGAGCAGAGTAGCGTTCGAGTACAGCCAATTTGCCAAATTATCAAGTGAAGTGTTAGATTCTGTGAAAAATAAGGCCTGTTATAAAAATTAAAGTGTGTGTGAAAGTGTTCCGGAACCAGGTAGAAATTGATTGCCCTGGTACCAACAAAACAGAAAGTTTAATTGAAAATTAATTAATTGTAAACGTTAACGTAAAGATAGTTGTCAGATTTCGTATTTTTTAAAAAATATTGATTTGTAATAAATTCTCAAGTGCGCATTGGCACAGAAATTTGATTGGTGTACGTCTCGAGCCTGTTGGAAATGATTTATTCCAATACCTTGTCGGCCGTATCTATTCGACAGTTAGCCGATAAGAGGAAGGATGGGATGGCGGTTTATTGCCTTTCAGTAATAAAACAAGGTGTTGTCTTTTGCAGCGTTCTGGAAAGTTTCCTTCTACCATGCACTAGTTGAATAAAGGCGTCCTGCATTTAGAACAACACTCGGTAGCCGCCAGATTCCGAGGCTTTTGTAGCAAGCTTTCAAGAGTTCGAACCCTCTTGGTTGCAGGGACTTCGTATTTCTTCTACGGTTTGCCCCCATTTATAGCTATCGACCTCGGTACATAGGTTCTTCCATCATCTATCCTCTTTAGTATTTTTTAGTCGTCCTCGGGCATATCTTTTTCGAAATCCAAGCTTCCTCTGGCTCGTTGGTAATCTTCAGGAGTGATGGCAACGTCTCCTTAATTCGAGTGGGTGGGCGACGGTTGTTGTAAGCTAGTGCCACTTAAGGCATCAAAATCACAATTGTTTTCTCCGAGTTAATGATTATTATAATTTGCTTACGGTATTCCGTTTTTGTCTTGTTCTTTCTCATTCCTGTGCAGGTTTAGAAAACAAATAGAAGTATATGTTTTCTTGAATGTGACAAATTGTTCTCTAAGTTCGTTTAGTCTATTCATTACATTTATGGTTTCTGTACTGAATGCACTTCTCAATTCTGCTCGTCCCTTTGGCTTCCTAAATTTCGGTAATGTCTATTCCATTTTTAATATTCATATAAATACTTCATATACTACAATTTCTAAAATTTTCCATTTCTTGTACATCTGAGATGCCAAGTGATCATAAAAAAAATTATATCCCTGCAGAGATATTCCCACATGAAAAAAAAAAGTGTTATAATTTAAACACAGTTAAGCATGCAACTGAAGTGTTAGAGACAGACATTGGTATACGCACATTTTACCCTGTTAATGAAGAAACAAGGTTATATATTAATCTCTGTTTAAATAATATCTCAAATTTTATTAATTATAAATTCTTAAAAATTTTAAAATTATTTTGTCGACAGGCTATTTTATTTGGTGGCTGATTTATTGGAAATAGTTATTTAAAGTGTTCGATTAATATAAAACATTATAATTAGCACTATTATCTTTAGACTACACTATAAATACAGACTTTTCCTTAAATAAATTTATAACGTGAACTCCTTTGGTGTAAGTTTTAGTGAGGATAATTGGCAAAACGTAAGTGACAATATAAACGAATTTCTGTTACAAATCAATTTAAATGTCTTATCTTTTCCTCTGTCGCTGGCCAGGTGCCGGGCTGTCGTCGCGTCTCATCCTACCAATATCTTCTTTTCAATAACTTCTGCGTATCAGCTTTATATTCTGCACATTACTTTACTTTAATTTTTTAACTCACTTTGCTCTGCTTTTCAAAACACTTATACAATAATTCACTTACTCCATGGAACCCTTTCAAACAACTTTACATTATATATTTTAGTTTGCGTCTGCTTGATCGTATTGGAATTCATTTTAAATTTGGGATGTTACTTAGCTAATTGATTGTACTTCAATACATCATAATTCTGTTATTTTAAATATATGCAATGTTGTTACAAGTTACCTAATGTTTATGTGTAAAGTACCCTGACAATGGGATCTGGATGTTTGCCAGACACACACTTACTTGCCCGATGCACATTTTCCCGACAACAACATCCCGACTGCCGTTTTCCCGATGGATCATTTTCCCGAAAGGTCAGTTTTTACGAAATAAAGCATAATATTAATGTTGTAGAACTCTTTGTAAATTAAGTTATTCATTAATGCGTGGAACAATGTCAACCAAGTATCACTTAAAATCCAGGAACAACCATGCGGAATTAAGATAACTGTAGCACACCTATCGGTGCGGGTAGAAGGGGGTGGCTTTTTCAAAATACATAAATAGTTGACGAGGTCGCTCAGATTAATAATGTCACTCCCGATGGTTTTAATGCCGAATTTTATCCCATAAAGGCAAGAGGAACATGAAAGGGACTGACAAAAAATTGCGATAACTATCAAGATTGATGTCGAATCCAGTGGTTTGGAAGTCGCTGATTTAGTTATGGTATTAGGGCAGTGTTAAGTTAAAATTTAACCTCTACGGATAGGGGTGGAATGGGTTGATAATACTTTGATATCACCCGATATTGCTGTCGAAAGCGTTGTTATTGTGCTTGCTTAGTTTAGTTATAGCATTCCAGCAGGGTTAAGTTTAAAAATTCCTGGCGGCCTATGAAAATAATTAGGAAAAAAATATAATATCAATAATACAAAAATTAGTTATATATTTGTCAAAGAATTTCGCTTCCAATCTTAAACACGTGAATCAATTTTGATGAAACTTTGTACATGAAGGATTTTTGTTATTATGTATTACAATAAACAGTTAATATCGGAAAAAAATAATATTGTTTTACGTCAAGTTACAATACATCAACAAATGAACGAAGACTACATTGTTGCCAACTTAAGTAAACTTATACATAGTACCAAGATTACATAAAAATTTAATGCAGTTATAATTAAGAGTCTAAAATTGGCATGCACCTAAAAAATGAAATAGCATTTCGAATAATGGTTTTGGACTTTTCTGAGGTTAATTCAGTTATTCTCGATGTAATTGAAGTTTCAACATATTTAAAATGGATGAGAGGTGGATGCGCAGAACATTTTATATGTATGGTATTACTGTGTATGATTTTAATATTCTTAGAGGTACCGGTTGTATAGTCGAAAATGTTTGATTCCACATGCCATAACTAAACTCAGCGACTCCCAAAACACTGGATTCGACACCAATCTTGGTAGTTAACGCAATTTTTTGTCACCCCCTTTCACTCCACCTCTTACCTGTCCTCTTGCATTGCGTAAAATGACCTGTAGGGAAATCTTCGATCGGGAAAATGTACTGTCAGAAAAATGCCAATCGGGATAATGACTTGTCGGGCAAACGTCAATCGGGATATTGTTGTCTGGATAACGTGCATCAGGCACGTGACGGGATTTTGTACCAAACTCCTTGACAATAATGTATTGTGTAGTGGTTTTATTATTGCGAAGGTTTCGTTATCTGATATTTATCATGACTCTTGAATATATTTGTGATTCTTCTTGTACAGATTATAATAAAAGGTTTTCGAAATCATTATTTTCATTCTGTTTAGTCAAATGGGTAGAAAAGTGTTGCGGATTTTTAAAAAAAGATAGTTGGCGATATTTTTGTCGCAGTTTGGCCGAGCCATTTTTACTATACAGGTCTCCGAACCGTGCATACATCAAGTTCTATTTCTGCAAGCACTAAAGATCGGCCGTAAGTATTTTTGCCTGGTGTCACAATAGCGGAATTTCTGACGTTCACGTGGGTCACTTGTGCCAATTTAGTTTCGAGTGTTATCGCGACTCTCCCCGAAATAGGCCAAGAGACTCAATCGTCGTGACGCACGATAAATGCCTGACGCGAACTCTGAGGAGAGGTCAATGGAGAACCTCAAAATAAACAGCGGGCCGCCGCGGGCCGTTAAACACGGCCATATCGGACAGAAGCTTGCAATTAGGAGACAAAGCCGTCTAAGAACCTCGTGAATAACTGCGATTACGTTAAAACATAAAGCAGAAATATTCTGCGCCTGCTTTGGGGCTGTTGGGTCACGTTGCATCCCGGTGTTTTTGCCGGTGATGAATATGCACGGATCACGAAAACTATCAGTGGTTTCTTGAAGTGGAAAATATGGAATGGATTACAACGAAAGGCAAGTGATTTATACATTTAAAGTAAAATAAACTAACAAGTCTCACTTTTTCACATAAGCGCTTGAATTCCTGAAGCTGGAGTGAATACTAAAACCGATGATTTTTTATTTTATGATAGAATGTATCTCACGCAAACATAAGACAAGTATACAAGGAAATTTGACTGATATTTAGGTTCCATTTCAGAAACTATAGCTGCCACTATAAAAGTGAACTACAGTTTACTGAAATTTCAGACGTATTACAACTGAGCAAATTCCACATTCTATAGTTATGAGTTCAATTCCCAAGATGATGAAACCTGTAATGGAAATCCTACCTGATGACATATATCTTTAAATTATGTAGAAGTTCTGTTTATTACCCAGAGAAATATATCATAGAAAAATAATTATATTGCTGACCTATGTAGTGGTCAGCGTCTTGCCTTGCATCACAGAGCTTCCGGGTTAGAATCCCGGCAGAGTCATGGATGTTGGTCACGAAAACTGGGGTTAAGGCTAAGGAAGAATCGACACTCCGACCACGTGTTACTCTTAATCCAGATTGTGTCATGTAAGATGAATGGAAAAAAAATTATAATTTCCGTTACCCAACAAAAAAAGTTGTAATATAGTTCCCAACGGTAACAATTTCCTGCACTCAGTGCTAAAAAACAACTCGTAGTCAGCTGTTTACGAATTAGTAACGTGTATGTTATCTGATTGTTTTTAAAACCTAGCAATGTTTGTGATAATTATTAAGTATTGTGCTGTAAAAGTAGAAAATTAAGTTCATATTTCCAAATGACAAATAAATTATTTTAAATAACTGTTAATTATAATTATAGGTATATTAAACAATTTAATTATTTAGTTCACTCGAGACGAAAATGTGGTTAATTACGATATATAATTATTGTATACATACAAAAGTATGATAATATTATTGGAAAAGATAGTTCAGAATTGTGCTATGAAACCTGTTTCTTAATCCTTTTATTATATCACATTCGCTGATTACCTATGTCTTAAGTTTCACACTACACACTATATTTGAAATGTATTAGGATATATAATCCAGTGATTGTGTTTGCATATAATGCAAGACAAAGTATTCCCTCATAATTCAATATTACTTCCCTAATTTTCGAATTAATTTAATTGCATCTTGCCGGCATCTTCATAATAAAAATTATAACGTTATTTACATTACGGATTTAGCAAGAGTGTTTTAATTTCAACGTTTAATTTATTTTAAGTTAATGAATATTGGAGCCGGGTCGATGCCTGTAACGTCATCAGTCGGCGTCGTGATAACTCGTAAATTATAAAGATATAAGTCTTAAGCTAAGTAAAAGTTCAGGTTTGTATAAGTTTTACTTTCTCGCGCAGCTTATTCAGAACTTCAACTAAATGATCGAAGAACTTGATAGAAGCCAGATCTTGGGCATACGGTAAGAGTTGTCCGCTATTCCCATTGGAACAGTCGGCCAGCTGCCTCCTAAACTGGTCAAGGGACAGAGAAGGGAATTCTGTGTCCCCACAACAAACGCCTCTCCCGCCATCGGAAGGGCGTGGGACAAGTACCCAATGCCCGACCTGATGCAAGTTTTCTAGGGTTTCTCCTGAATCATTTTTGGGCGAATTCCGGGTAGGATCCTTAAAATATAGCCCAGGGGCCCTTGGTCACCTTCCTCTACCCTTCTGCATCCCCTTTCAAATCCCTTCCTATAATACTATTATGGGAAGTTGCCACCACGTGGATTACCCTGATGTAACCTGTTACTGTCAAAAAATAATAAGTCAACGAAGACGAGGAAATGATGTTACCGGAAGTAAATGTGCGTGCGATGAAAGACCAAGCGAACCGTTCAGATACATCCTCTCTCCCTTCACACCATCTACACAATAGTAACCAAACAGCCGTGGTGAAAGTCAAAAAGGAAAAAAATAATGGATGCTGAGTGTGATATTGGCAATGACAATGCACCACAACGAGCTTGTGTACAATGTAACAACCGTTGGAACGGTGGTTTGGAGTTCCCACCAATTACTATTCTTAATCTCCACCCATCTGTTTATCCACTTTTCACTTTCTCTTGTATTGTGTTCCTATGTTTAACGTTATATTTTCTAGAGAATTGATTTTCGAGGAGATACATGTCCTTGAATATAATTAATGTGTACAATGAAAAGTATAGGTCCAAGAATCGACCTTTTAGGATCACCGCTTGTAATTAATTCACAGTCGGAACGATGAATACGGCCATAATTAGGTTCGACCGTTACCTTTTGTTTTTGATTTTGAATGGTACAAGTCTAGAAGATGTAAAGTATTTCCCCGTATAGTATAAATTTAAAATGATATTGGTTATCTACCGTGTCGAATGCCTTAGAAAGATAATAAAATATTCAACCATTAAGACAATGATTTCTCAATATTTTCTTTTAGGAAATAATGCTGAGAGGCACTACAAATATTATGTTTGCTTAATAATTCAAGTGAATCGAATGTGAATTATCTTTTCGAAATAATGATATATACATTATGAATATTGAGACAACTTATAAATAAAGAACAGGCAATTTGAAGTCAGAAAAAAATATAATTATTAATGGAAAATTAAACTACGTTTCATCTCTAACTTTGCGACCTCTTCAGGTTGAAGATTAACACTACAAAACCAAACAAAACTGTTCTTTCTCGTTTTAAATTATGTATTTCGGCCATGGCAGTTGACTATAAAAATTTTCAAGTCCACCTAAATTTATATTGTTTGCTTTCTGCAAAATTTTCCTTAAAAATTTTATTTTAATCATTGTAATCGTTTTGTTTGGTTTTGTAGTGTTCAACTTCAACCTGAAGAGGTTGCTATGTTAGCGACGAAACATGGTTTACTTTTCCGTAAATAAATATATTTTTTCTGACTTCAAATTGGCTGTTGTATATTTATAAGTTATATTTTCTAAAATGTTGGGTAAAATAGGAAGCAGAGAAAAGGGCCTATGTTATGTCGGTTTGCTATCCTTTCTTAAATAGTGATTTACAAAGGAAGTACGATGGCATCTGCATACTCTTTTACCATTTTGCTTTGTAAAAAGAATGTATTAATGTTCTGTGTGTTATATTCATGGAAGTCTTGCAAACTGACGAGCTCTACGAAATAGTAGAAGAAACGTTGTGTGGTTCTGTTTTTTATTTTATCTGATTTGGCCATTTAATATTTTACTTTTATTTTGAGTCGCATTAATATCTAGGTAATTAGCACCCTTACATTTACATTATATTTGAATTAAATACTTTTATAAATTTCAAAAATTATAGGCTATTTAAGTTTATTTTTAATGTCTATGTAATAACTTTAGTGTAGTTTTTGTTACCTTGGAATGTTGGTGATTCTGAGATTTTTTGAGTTCTCTAATAACATTATTTAATACTGAATAATGTTTATTCTAATTATGGGAAGTTTAGAATTGTCTAAATACAAGCTTAAAAAACAAGACAAACAAATTTAAATATTTCGGGCAGTAAATAATTAATAAAAATCCGTAAATAAATGTAATTTATTGTCTTACATATTTATTTGGATTTACTGTAAAATGTATGTATTCACAGCACCTGTCACCAAATGTTACTTAAAAACATAAAAATTTGGTATAAATTATCATCACAAAGTTATCACCAACGATTAGGATCAAAATGTCTCAGAGATAAACAATATTGAGATAATTATTTTACCTGCATCTTTGAATTATGTATCTACATGGGTAAATACAATGAACATTATAGGTTTTCCAGAAATAATGGTCCTTTTCAATGGGATTTTTTTTTGTTTTTTGAGACTTATGCATTGAGAAGGTTTTATAATCAATTTGGTTAAAGGAATTTTGGTAATTAAATTTGCAAATATGTACATACAGTTTAAGAAATTATATTGATATGACATGTTACAAAATATTTTTTGTAATTAAATATAGTCATTTTATTTGTGAAAATTCTTTAAGCTTAAATATAGCAGCTGGATCAGTTACGTCCAATATTTTCAGCGGATAATGTTTAGACACAAATGACTCGAGCACCGGTCTGCGAGGGCTATTCTCTCGCAGGCAGAACCTTGTAGGAGAGACAGGAAGGGGCTACCTTTGGGGATGCCTTTTCCTATCTCCGTTTTTGAACTAAGATTCCCACAAGCCGAGGCACCTCGGCCTGTTTTGAGAGGTGTATGTTCCGCGGCCAGAGACCTTGGGCATACGGTAAGAGTTGTTTTCTTTTCCCATTGGAACAATCGGCCAGCTGCGTCCTAAACTGCTCGAGGTACGGAAAAAAGAATGCTGCGTCCCCACAGCACACTCTTCTCCCGCTATCGGAAGGGCGTGGGACAAGTACCCAATGCCCGACCGACCTGATGAAGGTTTTTCTAGGGTTTTCCCTGCATTATTTTTAGGCGAATGCCGGGTAGGATCCTTAAAATATAGCCCGGGACCCTAGTTAACCCTTGGCTACCTTCCTCTACCCTTCCACATCCCCCCTTTCAAATCCCCTCCTATGCTATTAAAGGGGAGTTGCCACCATGTGGATTATCCTCATGTAGCCTGTTACCCCCCCCCACCCCCCAAAAAAAAGACACAAATGAACACTACATCAAATGAACTACTAGATCAATTAGTTCTCTTTTGACGAAATAGGATGCAACAGTTATACGAAAGAAATGTTATAGGAATAATCAAGGGTATTATAGTCTACAATTGACAACTAAATAACATTATATTGCTTTCACTGAACTCTAAAACAAGGGAAGCCATATTATATTAAACTTTATGAATTATTAGGTCAATTTATGTAAATTTTTATGAGAAATAAAACACTTTAATGAGTAAAATAAGGATAGATAAAAACTTAATATTCACCACTAAACCTTACTTGTAGAACTGTTTATCACAAAAGAAATAAAAAACCAGGCTAACGCAAACAATGGAACATGGGGGTTGTACGATAAGGAATTTCTATTCATATCCTTACCCGACGAGAAGAAAAATAGGGAAAAAATAAATAATGAAATTTGTAAAATATGATGGTACGCTGCACACATTCAACAATTTTGTGGACAAACTGATGTTAACTGCTAGGCGAACGAATAAAAAGATTCTGTTTCCTGTTGAAAATATTCTTACACTGATTGTAGTTGTTGTTCTTCGAATTCGGAGATAGACTTATATGAAATTATACCTGTACGAGTATAGTCAATGCAGACCAAGAATTCCTTTTCCGATCGTAAATCTAGTCATATTCCCGAAATTCGCCATTAATTTGAAAAAGAATAATGTTCCTTTCATAAAGCAGAAAATGTAATGAATATATACCACACTATGTAGAGTGATTATTTACAAACTTTTGAATAATGGTTTACAACTCGATCTAAAAACCTTAAAGAATACCAGACAACATTGTACAGAAAACTTAACATTTCTCCCGTATGAAACTTGGGTCGCCATGATTCAGAATACGCTTAATATGTTGAGATACACCTTTCATTGGGTATAGAGGTCTCCTTCTCCGTTGCGGCTGTCCGCAGGCCAGAGCCCTTTGCGGATTTGGCGTCGCCCAACTGTCTGGTGAAGATTCTATATGTAGCAGCCATCTGCACGCGCCTGGAATCGGACCAACTACTGTTTTAAGCGGCGTGTATTTCCGTGGAAATGGAAGCGCTTCCGATGATGCTACACATTTGCTTGAATCTCCTGTTAATAACACTGCGTTGTAAAATCGAAAAGTCTGGCGCCATCGTAGTAAGACCTGTTTCGGCTACTTCAATGATTCTTAATTATTTCACAGACACTAGTACTAAAGCCAATAACACTGGTCAACATGTTCCTTGTCTCACGAGTACCTATAATTGTTCTTAATGTAGTTTTTATTGTGTTTTAAAATATGTATTCGAAATTTCCCCATCAGTAAAACATTTTTTTAAAATTAAAATTTTTAAAAGTAAATGGTTTTTTTTAACCGCCGGCTACTCAGGAAGCAAAAGTAACCCTATTCATCAGGATAAACCGTGGTGGTTTTGGTTGCAAAAACTCACGTCGCGACGCTGGGCAATGAATCCCCAGT
Source organism: Zhengitettix transpicula (assembly GCA_037074705.1). Classification (NCBI taxonomy): domain Eukaryota; kingdom Metazoa; phylum Arthropoda; class Insecta; order Orthoptera; family Tetrigidae; genus Zhengitettix; species Zhengitettix transpicula. Next base: position 486,654 of record CM073590.1, read on the forward strand.
TCTTGCCAGATACTGGAGCAACGAGGACCAGCAAGGCGCGTGACCTCCGGTACAGCTGTGTTCACTCTCAGAACTAGATAGCAAGTATTCGTTCTAAAAGGCTTTCTCTTGGACTCTCTGTGAAGAGTTGTTATTGGATATTTTTTTAATCACGTGACAGGGCACCCTTTTCGTCCTTTACTAGTTTAGATTGGATAGTTACTTCTGGAAAAGCGTGGCAAAAATAATTACTGTCAATCACGCCGCCTTGGCTCGTACAGAAGTCTTTGACCAAGCCCCAAAATTGTCATGCGGCTTTGGAATTTACTCCTAATCCGAAGAGTACCGTAAGGAGTCGTCCGATGTCTCCAGCCTCTAGCAAGCACCTGTCCTTTCGTAATTAAAATAAAATTTGAAAATAATTAATAAATAACAATTTGGGAAAAAATACGCACTATAGGTAATTGCACTTATTCTTTCTCTGCAGATTGGTTACACAAAATACTACTGTTTCATGTCTCTTTGAAGTAGTAGGGACAGAAAAGAACATTACATTAATAAAGGATTGCCTAAACGGCAATCATTCATTCCTGGACAGTAAATTGTGAAACATGACGCATTGTATAATACTAATAAGGCGTATCTGCCTTCGGTACATATAAAACTAGGATTAATGAAGAATTTCATCAAAGCTATGGGAAATAGTTTTGGTTTCATGCACTTGATGCAGGAGTTTCCAAAAATTAGTGAGGCTAAAATTAAAGAAATATGGCCACCAATGCCTGATGAAAAGTTTGAGGAACTATTGAAACCATTGGAGAAATTTGAAGTTTTTTGGGAAATCGAAGGCGGAAATTTGATATTGTCCACTATATTACATCTTATAAGAATATGGGTTGACGTATGCCCTTAAAAATACGCTCCTTTCCGGAAAAATCTTGGCATGAGTGTGCTATAAGCACGGGAAATAGTTAGGGAAAAGAAGTGTCAGGGCATTTGGTATCCTAATATACTGGTCGATTAATATTTGATCATCAAGAGGGATGCTCCACCGACGAAATATATAATAAATTCGTCATTAATTACATTCTATATGCGTCAAAAGGTTTGAGCATTATGAATTTAGGGATGTAGAAAATATGACGGGTTTTAAATTATAAAATCTTGCATCTCCGAAACCTTCCCTGATGGGGACAAACCAATATAATATTTGAATTCAGGAGAAAAAAATACTATCATGATCACGTTTATTTATTTCTGAGACCAAAAATTATTGTTTTATTCTTGAATGTAATCAAATAAATTAATTTTATGGCTTTCAGAGAAAACTCATAATTAAGATATCGGAAACAAGACTTTCTCTTCGACGAGGATTCGTGTGTCATTACCTTACTTCAACTTGAACACAATGTGATACGAACGAATACCTCATTTATAATATTTCCGACAAAATTTTCACACATTAGCCTTAAAATCAGATGCAAAGTGCCCACCACCGTAAATTCTCCAGATTTTTAAAAATAATGGTTTGATTTAGTATCCAAGGCCGAGCGAACGCCGGAAAACTTACAGTTGTCAAAAACAAGTTTATTGTTTGAACAACGATGGTAAAGGTGTAGACGTTATTCCATGGAGGGCAAATGTTGCATAAAAAGCGGTAAAAAGTGGTTCGAAATATTTTTATTTATTTATTTGAGACCTGTTTTCAGAGAAAGAGAGACGAACAAGAAAATACTGACTCGGAGACTGAAGTCACAACGAAGCAGAGTAAGGCGCATCATGTTTTCCTGAATTACAAGAAGAAGAATTCCAGCCAGTCTCTCTAGTTGCTTTCTGTTGTGTTCTTTCAGTTCTCCGTAAAATAAACGTTATATTTCTTTGTGTTAAAAACAAAGCAGGTATTTGCGCTATCTGGTCGATATATATTTTGATTTATTTAGCATTGGCTCTACATTTCATTGAGGCGTTTGGCTAAACAGGAAGGCTGCCGGACTGCCATATTTTATGACATATTCTGGAATTAGGAGTGGCACGTTATGAGTGTAGTACTGCTCTTGCAGCCTTAAACCCAGTTTTCATGCATATGTTCGATAAACGTCGACAGTGTAATTTTTAACCCAATTGTCAATTCTCAACAAATCCTTATATCTATCTATCTATCTATCTATCTATCTATATATAATATATATATATATATATATATATATATATATATATTTATATATATATGCCACAAGGGAATATTATAAATAAGTGTAAGATTTTTATATAAATTTTACTATTAATATGTTTGTATGAAGAAAGAGAATAATTTTGATAGAAATACAGAATTTATTATATTTATATTTCTTGTTTTTAATTACACAAGTCGTCTTCAATAAATGCTATTACATCTTTTTCAATATAATATATGAGTTTGTTTAATTATAATTTATAAGTTTTGATTCTTTATAAACTAATCCGTCAAGAGCACATATTGTAAGTCATAGAATAGGTCTAGTAGCTTTTCTTTGGAAAATTTCTAATTTTATATAAGTTACTTTGAACAATTAGTATTTATAGAGCCATAGAGTGTGTATGCGTATATGGTATTTTAGGCCTTATAAATAGTTTGGTTTGCGGCAATGGGGTGTACCAACCAAATCCTTCTAAAAATTTATGACACTGAATCTGCTATTACCCTTGTTTTAGTCACTTTTCAGATAATAAGACCAGTTCATTTTATACTCCAGTCATACCAACGTACTTGAATTTATCTTTCGCATATAAATATGTCGATTTTAGCTTTTATAATTTTTTTTTGCGAATGGCTCTTATCTTATTTATATTTATTTTTTACCGATGGCTGTTATCTTATTTATTTGATTAATGATATTTGGAAAATTATTTAACTGTTTCCTTTGCTGAAATTATTTGTTCTGTTCCTTTCTGGCAGTAATTTTTCCACCATGAAACGCTAATTTTGTGTTCCATTTTATATTGTATTAATTTTTATTCGAGTGAGTTATCTTAATAGCTGTGAATTCATATTCATTATGATATGATGTGAAATATCAAATACTATCAAATCTTTGATCATATTTTGACAAATAGTTTCCCCTTATTAATTGAAACAAGTTACAGAGATACTTACATTTAAATATCATTAAATCAAATTTGTTATTCCAAATTTATTTAAAAGTTTTCAATATTCTCAATTACATTAGACAATTAAAAAAGTGATCACTACTCAAAAGATTGATGGTCCGTGCACCATTCTATTGCGGTGATGAATATTAACTTTTTTTTAAAACTTTTCGTCCGTACTTTTTTTCCCTTGCATGTATCGTACAGCCTTGCAAGGATTATATATCTGTATATATTATTTAGTTTCATATGATATATGTCGTTCTTCTTTTGCTACACTTTTCCCTTACTGAATTGTAATTTAGCAATCCGGCCAGGCAGGATAAAAAAACCTTTTGGCTGCTGGTTACCCCAGGTAGGTTATAGCGATCACTCTTCTTTTCACTACCCTCCTCGGCTTAAGTTGCCATCAGCCCAGGGCACCCAATACCCTAGAGTAGAACTCCAAGGCCTTTGGGTTAGTGTGGGACTTTCAACTCACTAAAAAGACCTGCATGAGGTATTACGCCTTCTCCTAAAGTCTCTATCACATATGTGTATAGCTCTTCTTCTTTCCTTAGCTTCTCATATCTTTTCGCCGTTGTGTCTAGTAACCTGAATTTCTCCAGATCTTCAAAATACATCACAATGTCCCTGTTATTTTTTATGTTTAGATCGTCAAATAAATACTGACTACTGTCAATCAGACTAACAGAGTATTCACGATAGGGGATTGTTTTGGCCAAATTGAAAAAATTATCCTGAGGATTAAAATCTCCAGCTACCGTTAATTAATTTTCCAATACAAAATACTAGTCTGGAAAATACGTTTAGATATAATTTCGGATGGATATATGCAGGTATTGTTAATTAAAATTGGCCCTATTGATTCTATTACAACGGAAAAAATAGGAATATCTTTTAGAATTTCAAATTTTAAATTGTTTTTAATTAAAATAATCAGATTTGGAATTTTTTTATTATCAACTAGGTCTTCTTAAGTTAGTAATTAGGGATAATGGTTTCATAAATCATAAGAATAAGTTCAAAATGTCTTGGCGGTCCCATTGCCAAATCCTCATTTATAATTTCGTTAATTTTTTAAGTTAATTTCACCCATGTTATCCAGTATTATTATAGATTTTAATTGATATATTAAGCAAGATCGTTTCATTCATTGTACTTCTAGGGCACCGTAATCTTTTATCAGTGATGCATTCTACCCTTTCAGTATTGAGCAGGATAAAAGCATTCTCTCTGAAAACGGTATTCAAGGTGTACTGATTAAAGAAAAAGTTCACGCAAAATACGAATAATACAACATTAAGTTTCTAGAATATAAAAAAATCGGTTTTATCAAAAGTTTTTGCAACTTTGACAGGTAGAACGCAAAATAATGGATACTGAAACAAAGTATCATTCTATATTAATTTAATAAATTGAGCAATTCGGCAACCAATGTACAAAGCGATATATAAACGCTTAATAATAAATTTGCGCTGTCAGTAGTAGTTTGTTGCATTTTATTCACTTTAAATTAATAGGCAACAGTTGGAGGGACTTTATTACTTCAGGCGATTGACTGAGGAGCTAATTCTCGTTTTGCTGTCGCCAAAAGTTGTGTTCACTGGTATAATGATGTAGGCTTTTATGAACTCAACAAAGCAAATCATGTCTACTAATTGTGAACTCGGCCATACGATTATCTTAGAGGAGACCACCCATGTGTTGGCATTCGCGAGGGCAGTTTATTTTGAACGTCCAAACTTTTATATTCACACTGTTGGTCCTCATTAGCGAGGTGGGATTAGTTCACGCATACAATAAGAATGAACCGCCACTTAATATCGTTACGACTAGTTTGTATTCTTAAGTCCTGATACGAACAATGCTGATTTTAAAATTAGTAGATAGAAAAATAATATATTCTAAGAATTGAACATTTAACTATTGTGAAATTAACTGATGGAAATGTGAGTCTTTAAAGAAAAATAGTGATATTTAAACATGTCGTTTCTTTGTTAGAAATAAGAATTATAATTAAGTATCATTTATATGTTGTCAACTCATTCAGGTGACGATTAATTAAATGCTACGTGCTCGGATGTCCTAGTAATGAATTCTTTTGATATACATGTATACGTTTAATGACTTTGAATGCCGCCTACCCTTACTGTAATTCAAAATGTATTTCTATATTTCAGCTACACATATTATCTCTTGTGTCGCAAATGTAAAACATAACATATGAAAGTCGCTAATGACCAATAGTTTAATGCGACAATAAATCGTAAATAATAAAAAATATATATTTCGTCTTAATTGTATTAAATAATAAAGTCGATTAAGTTTTCCTCTCTTGCACTCCGTTCGTTATTAAATTTCTCTACTAGATTGATTATTTTAAATTTATCCAGAATTTATAACTATGGAGAGTATAACTTCCAATCTGAAATAAAACGAATGCAGCAACTTCACTGTTACTTTGGTTTGTTTTTCAGTAGACGACTTATGCGTTGAATAAACACTCTGGAATTGCAGTAATGACGAAAGTACGAAATTTCACCTTATAATTATTATTCCATATTATAAATGTCTTAAAGACGCATTATTACGCAATTTAAATTCAATGTGGACGCTAATACCTGGCGAAGAGTAGCGGAAATCCGATACAACTGAAATCCACCGCCTCAACGAAATACGATAGCCCATTGCTCTGCGCATGTTATGTCGTCCGCGATCTGAGTCCTAACTCACCCTAACACGCCTTTCACATTCTTGCAGTTTTCAGATGAAAGCATTTATTGACCAATTTCTATACTTTACGCAGAAACTATCAAGGATGGAAATAGCTGTGATTACTCAAATTTGCACTATTATGTCATTCAATTTTGAATGTTTCTTGTTGGTAGTGAAATAAAATAAAAATAAGGTGTATGTCTTCATGAAACCCAGAATTGTTCATGGAATTACTCTGCAATGTGAATTCATCGTACTGACTTATTAAATATTATACAGTAAGAATTCGTTTTAATACAGGTTTAATTCATGATAAAGTCTATAAAGCTGTATGTTTTCTCTCTCTTGTGATATGACATTAACTTTATTTTTATTTTTATTCGTATTATATGATGGAATTTTTGTTATTGCTGGTCTGCGAGGGCTATTCTCTCGCAGGCAGTACCTGCGTAGGCAGAACCTTGTAGGAGGGACAGGAAGGGGCAACCTTTGGGGATGCCTTTTCCTCTCTCCGTTTTTGAACTAAGGTTCTCACAAGCCGAGGCACCTCGGCCTGTTTTGAGTCGTGTAAGTTCTGGGGTCGCAGACCTTAGGCACACGGTAAGAGTTGTTCTCTGTTCCCACTGGAACAGTCGGCCTGCTGCCTCCTAAACTGGTCGAGGTACGGAGAAGGGAATGCTGCGACCCCACAGCAAACTCTTCTCCCGTTATTTGAAGGGCGTGGGACAAGTACCCAATGCCCGACTACCTGATGCAGGTTTTTATAAGGTTTTCCCTGCATTACTTTTAGGCGAATGCCAGGTATGATCCTTAAACTTTGGCCGGGGACCCTAGTAAACCCTTGGCTACATTCCTCTACCCTTCCGCATCGCCCCTTTCAAATCCCTCCCTTTGCTATTAAAGGGGAGTTGCCACCATGTGGAAGAACTACTTTTACAAACAACAAAAATGAGTCTATTACAATGGAATTATTAAATTACAACATTAAACATTTAAAGTATAATAAAATCAAATTGAAAACAGACTAACCAAGTTTTTTCTTAGGCCTCCTATTCGATTAATGAACTGATAGAATTTGTTTAAAATTATATATATAATGTATATATATTTATAAGATACCATTGTGTACAATTCATGACTCATTCCACATCCTTGAAGCCCAGCTTCTCTACAGGGTATAAGGAATATCATCTAATACTATACTGTTCTAGTTTCCTTTTCCTGCCATGTTAACGTGTTTTTTTATAATTGAGGTGGATTAAAATTAGTGATATTTATTGAACAAACCAGTATTTATAAAAAATTAACTAAATAAAAGTTGTGGCAGAAATGATCTATTTCATTATAAACCTTAGCCGACCTCTTTGGATTGCAAAAACCACATTTATCCAGAAAATCACATTTTTTGACGAAAATTATATATCTGGCAGGTATTTTGCGCCCAACTCCAAAATTTTCCCTAATTATAAATTCCCCTGGAAACCTTAGTCCCCGCCTTTGTATTTTTCAATGGTGTTCTTCAGCCTTAGTGCATGTCAGCAGCTTACTTATGCGACAATACGGCCTCACAAAAGCCATGCAGAAATGTACCAGGTTGTCAACTCTTCTTTAATAAAAAGTATATTATGATTTTACGTAATTTAATATATATCGTACTACATTATATACTTCCTACTCATTTTGTCTAATTTCTATACATAGGACTACTTTCATCTGCATTCAATTCATAATGTGTCTACATCTCCAATCTTTTTATAGCCCATCGGTCCCAGTGAAGACCTATTTTGATACGTCAGTCAACTTATTTTTAATTTGGAATTTCGACCAATGCTACATTTCATACTTTCGAGCGTACGTTCACAGCTCTTGCTCCACTTCTTAAGGAAATACTCCTAAAGGTCTTCAGATGGAGGAATGTAATCACCATTTAGTATATGAGCCAGCGCTCACAGTTAAAAATCTAATTTAAAGGACAGTGCTAATTAATTCCTAAGGATAAAAAATGTGATAAACTGATAACGTTAAATCGGAAGATTTTAACACCAAATTTCGTACGGGTTAGTCAACCAAAGTACTAACATTAATATATGGATACAATTTTGAGCGAAGTCAATACATGAATGATTCAGGAATCATGGTAAAATAACTTATCCTAACTCATAACCTGTACCTATAAAAAGATTTCTGGAATATACGGAATATAAATTTCACGTACTGAATGCAGATTTACTAACTTCATATGCCTATTTAATTATATATGAGTTTTTTCTGTAATAAAATTAAAATTACATTAAGCTGCTATGAAAATTATCAGAATAGACGTGCATTTTTAAAATTATTTTAAAAGACTTGGTAAATAAATAATCATCTCTTAGAGGATTTCACTAAGAAATATATGTATATATATATATATATATATATATATATATATATATATATATTTATAACAGGACTTCAAGTTAAAAACGTGTCATCATTGCAGACCGGTTTTATGATACTTAGGACAACAAAAAAGTAATGAAATATCACCCTTTCATGTTAATTCCCTGTTTCAAAATGCTGCACCTAAAAATTGATGAATAAATTTGATTCTAGTACTGAAAACAAAATTATTTTCATGATAACGAAGTCGTATTTTGTAAATGCATTCTTATTTGTCGTTCTGTGAAAGTATTAAGTGACATCCTTCCGTCAAACCTGTCGCTGTAGGAATATGGTTGTGGTGATGTTGGCAAAGGAGGGAGGCGGGGGTGCATCCCCGTCTAAGCGCTGCGCAATTTTTAGTTGTCATGTCACACGCTTCCGGCAGATGGCGGCAACCTCGTACAATAATTTGTCGTGGGTCGTTTGATGTTCTTCACTTATGTTGACGTTTCCGAAGATGTTTAAAGGGACGTAAATAAATATGAGTAATCAACCTCGGAAAACAGTTATCAAATGTCTCAAAAACATTTACTGAAGAAATAATTTTCGTAATGACCTTATTTATATTTTCTGAAATAAGATATATGCTAAAATAAATAGATAAAATGTAGCTCTCTTCAGGTGTACTAAAGCCTTCTCTTCACAAGTTGAGAGAGTCACAAAGATTACCGAATCTAGTATACTCACACAAATATATATATATATATATATATATATATATATGTATATAGGTATAATAATTAATAATATGTGCTAAATAAATACCACACAATGGTTTATAATTCTTTTTGCTTTTGTCAGGTGATTCAAGAAAAGCTTTTAAGTTCGGAACCAGGTTTGTGCGGTGTGTCCTCACGGCTCTTGCGCTTCTTGAAACTAGAAAGAAAACGTTGTGTGGTTTTTATTTATAACATATTTTGTCTGTTATTTCTATACTTATTAGTTATTATATTCTTAACACAGACGAATTATATTTTAATTTCTGTAGGCCTTTATATATATATTTTAATACCAATTAAACAAGCTATTAATTGTTTTTAATTATTGAATTGTTAGCGGTACGAATGCGTATAGGTGACAATCAAGGCGGGTATTTCCTTTGTTTAACAATGGAAACTGAAAAACCGCGCGCTTGGAGAACAGCAGTCTGCGCCGAGATACGAGACAGAACGGTCCACATAAAGAAATAACACAGTAAAGTTTTCTAACCTAAAAGCATGAATAGTGTTATCCAGGAGGTCCAACGGCGAGATATGATAGTTTATATAAAACGCAAATAAGCAGTTTGGCGGAGAGACACATAAAATAGCAATTTGGAAGCAGAAGTTTTTTGCTTCACAAATTGAACTAATTGTCGCATCGAGAGACTTTGAGGAAATCTACGTCCGGCAACCGGCCAGATTCCCGGATAGCAGAGACACGAGGGCAGCGACCGTGTGTTTTCAAAACCTAAAGTGTAGAATCAGTGTTTAATGGCCTGTTTTAGTGAGTGTTAAAGTCAAGCAAGAAGAATCCGACCTAATACAAGAAGCACTGTCATGAGTACAAAACAATTATTAATAACTGTAAATGATAATTAAAGAGTATAGTCAGATTTCGTTCGCGTTTTTCTTTTAATTTGTTTTCTTTTGTTTCTAGTATTTTAATTTTGTATTCCTTTAACTTCAATGATTTGAATTGTTAATGTTTTAATTGGATTGTTCTTATTATCAAACGAAGTTATGACCCTGAGATAAAGAGATTCGACGTATTTTATTGTAATGATATACGAACTGTATTTTCATAAAATGCCACGAATTAAAGTATTTGTTGTTAACTTGATGAAATTCGGCGAGCAAAATAGGGATTATACAATGTGTAATTATCAACAATAATAAAAAAATTTAAATCAAATTAATTTTGTTAATTATTCCGATGGGTTAAGACCTCCTTTTTAATCATTACAATTTAACGTCTTCAACGTGTGGCTAACTATCATTCAAATTTTAATTAATTAATTTTTTGTTTAATTAATTCATTTAATTTACCCATGTAGGTGTTTATCACAATATATATATATATATATATATATATATATATATATATATATATATATATATATTGTAGAGGATTGCCCTCAGTTCAGTTTTTTTGCTCACGATTTTGGGCGATAATATGTAGCGATTCTGCTTTGAATTTGCCGACTCGACCAGCTCTCTCAAAGTTCCTAAATAATGGGGTGTTAGGAATTTTATTGTTAGAAACTATCAAAACTTAAAAAAAATCCAATAACTTTATTTTTGAGACTTGAGTTTACATACATCTCAGAGCGTGTTTCAGACCTATACGACATGTGGATTTACGTAAAAGTTCTGTAATACCCACTTTATGCGCTCTCCGTGCATTGCGTATAATCTACGGGGAACAGTAGTGAGCCACAAAATCTCGTCGAATGTAGTTGAGTCACGAAACATTGATATATGCTGAAGGAGTCAAATTTTGTTGGACAGCCACAGGTCATTGTGAAATCCAAAGTAATAGAGTCTGGCAGTTGGTGAAGCACGTTAATAAAGGAGAGAATGAAGTTTCGATTTGGTCGTAATAAAAGATGAGAGCGACAATCTATATTTTGGCTGGAGACAATCTTAGAGCTGAAAATAAAAGGCGGGACGACAGTTTTTCGGAACAATTGAGTCTGGTGGTCAATACCGGAGCTTTGCAAAGTGAAATAAAATTAAAGTCAGTGAGACATGGCCTGTAATATGTTCAAAGTGATAAGTGTGTTATAAAACCCCACAATTGCTTGGTACGGGTACAACTGTAAGTAGAGAGAAACACTTTAAATTCATGTTTTGTAAACGTTAAATAAGGATAGTACATCGTCAGATTTCGATTTCAATTTCATATTAATTTATTTCGTTCCATTTTTATTGAATTTTGAAGCTTATAAAATTATTTGTTAATAGTGAATGGTAAAAGTTTTATTGTTCTTTATTAAAAAGGCCCAATTAAAGACCCTGAGATGAGAGGAAAGCACATTGAATACAAAAAATTGATGTAAAGTTTCAACAAGTAAATTTTGTTATTATAAATAAATAGTTGTGTAGAATAAACCAATTGTTTAAGAGATTTGAACCAGTGTAATTATTTTCAACATCCTTTCGTTCAATAACTTCAATAATTATGTCCTTTTATTTCAATTAATAATAAAGTATTTTGCACATATTATTGATAGCGCCGTAACATGGGCCAATATTAAATAAATTAATGTTGTAAATTAGGTTAAGATAATTTGTTTATTTACTTTATTTTATGTCGTTTCAACTATATTAACATATTATTAGTGTCGAAGAGATTATCATAAATTCCTATATGTTCGTTATATAAATAGAATAGGTTTTATATTTTGTTAAATACATTGATTTGGATTAAATATTTTAGGGTTTTAAGTATGGCTTCTTTTGAAGATTTGAATTATTTGATTGAGTTAGTTTTTCTGAGGATTTTTTCTCTTTGCGAGTTGTAATTGGTGCATTCAACCATGATGTGATGTATTGTTAGGGTGATTATTGCAGTTATGGCAAGTAGGCGGATGGATCCTACTTAAAGATTGGATAAATTAGTGTGAGAGATTCTGTTGCGGTTTAACACCACCTGATGTCTTCTACAGAGGGTTTTGGGAGTGTTCAGATCTTTTATGGTTTCTATTGCCGTTTTGTTGTATTTTCCTCTTTATATTAACTTTTTCTTCCACTCTGTCTCTGACTTTTTTCCACGTGTCCTTACTGGAGCAGATGTTCTTTATGATCATATCATGTATGGGAGCGAGCATGTTTGGCGAGATTGTCCGCCTCTTCGTTACCTTTGATATTCTTGTGTGCCGGGATCCATAGTTGTGCAGTTGTTGGTGTTGGATTGAGTAATGTTGTTTAATATAGTTTATGTTATTGCTTCATATGTCGTTGTTCAATATTGACTTAATGCTTCTGTTGATATTATAATGTTTGGAAGTTGATGATTGACGGAATGTTCTATGGCAATTAATTTTGTTTGTAACAAGATTGTTTCAGGGTATGCTCTAATTTTCTTAACAATAGGGCAGTAAATAACTAATTTGTTACTATTTATACAACACAAACCCCAGGCTGAAATCAGTCGCAAATTAAACACTTATTTTTTCGATCGTATATTTAATGTAGCGGTAGAAATAACTATCTGCTGTACGCTACCATCATCTCGTATTATCCACATATAAATTTTATATGTTGAAACCTCCTTGTTCCTGAGCAACATAGACCTGAACAATCATATAACCCTTCAGAATTCCTGATAGAAGATTCAACTCAACTCACACGGATTAACGATAAAACAGGAAGTTATTAAAAAGTTAAAAAAAAATTAAAGTAAACTAGAATCCCATGTTTAGTGATTTCCGAATATTATTTTTTTAAATAACTTATTTAATTTCATGTGTACTATTATGTTTATATTATTACAAATACATACTATAATGCTTAGTTTAGGATTTTGTTCCATATTTACTCTTTGAAATATGAACCGGACTTTTCAAAACTATGTTTTGGCCATTCACCTTTTTTGATGTTATGTAAGGCATATGATACATTGAGTACTTCTTTCCACGAAATTAATTGTCTCAAGAAATTATGTGTTCTAATATTTCGGTTTGGATCGTTGGAACCGTATATGCCGGAACCATTAATAAAATGTAAAACTATTAAAATTAGTGCTATGTTGAGGTTTTTAGAACTTTTAGTAGTCACTAGATGGATATTTATTGATAAGTAAGATGAAAATATAATACCGAATATTGTGTCCTAGAATAATGGAAATAAAGTGTAATTTAAATATGTATTTCAGAATGAAAATATAATTGTAAATAATGTATGCAAACAAACTTGGAATGTTTGTGGTTTAATAGTTTTGAGGGATACCTTTGTAAAGAGTGAATGTGTCAGTGTTCACCAAACGTACGAAAAAGATATTAGAATAAAAGTGGTGTGATAGTATACCAATGGTACGTTTCCGAATACACGTGAAAAATAATTTTTTGTATGTTTTATGTACATATAATGTTGTTAATTTGATGTTTAATGGTTTCTAGATGATAATACCTAGAATAGCCGAAAGCGTCTTGTGTACATAAAATGTGACGTTAGGAGAATAAAAATTCTTGTGAATGTGAGGACTTCGTATGCTTACTAATCACATCTGTATCCTGAACGCGAGTCGTATGAACGGATTTAAGAGTTTTCTGGATATATGGAGTCATCGGTGATACTTGTTTTTGAAAGTGATTTTGAAAGTTTTTGATAAATTTGTTAAATTTAATTGTTTTTCTAGAAAAAATATATTTAACGTTAAATAAAATAAAGTATGTAGAATGTAACATCTATGCAATCCAAAGTAGTAACATTAAATATATATATATATATATACATATACATATACATTAAATATATATATATATATATATATATATATATATATTGTTTCAATTTTCGGCGTAGCAAGTGAAACCAGGAATTAATTAACGGCATTGTTGGTTCCTAGAAGCTTGTTCCGTGATACGTTCAATAAGCATCCATAATGCGACGCATCTCGTTACCGAGGGGTATATTTTGGTTGTCTTGCAGCTGTCATATGTGGGTTTAGGAAAGCAGCTGTTGGTAGGAGGCCGGCAGGAAACGAGATGTTACGTTACTTCGGCGCAGGCTGACAAGTGACAAGCAGCAGAAATAGCAAGAGCCTGCGAATTGAGCCGTGGCTCCAGACACGAAAATATATAAAAAAAATTAAAATATGATCGGCGATAATCTATGATTTTTATTTTTATTTCTACGTGAGAATTGAGTTTCCGAGTGATGAGTCGTAAGAAATGAGCCTACTATAACATGCAATAAGCGTGGGACGCTAAAAATTATCTTTATGCAATATAATTACTTAACAACATACAGCCCTATTCTTCGTATTGAACCAATGGAAGCACTGAAACACAAGCTGAACTAAATTTTAAACCATCGCATCATTAATACAAGAAGACTTTGCGCTGATAAATGAGTGACGATATCGGATAAATTTAAAACAATTCCGTGTATCGATATACTTGGTGGAAGAGATGATGTAAACTACACTTAACGAAACTTTCTGATACTCTTTATGTCTGTCGTAGCTGATGTTGCTCCATTAAAATTAACCGTCAAAATAAATTATCGAATGATTGGATTGCTAATGTAATTAGAATTTCGTGATAGACACTTTGTGTTTTACATAAAATAAAACAATTTTGCCCAACTAGTTTTTAAACTATATCGCTGCTCTCAGCCAAAAATACATAAAACATCCTGATAATAACATATAATTCACGTTGAATGCAATAAATAATGCTTCTGGAAAACGCGGATTTGTTTAAATAAAATTTGCATTATGTAAGACGGTAAAATAATTTAAAACAGACAAGTAGTATGTTAGTTTAGCTATTATTTTGTTAATGGTATTGCATCGGGAGAAAAAAAGCGTAATTTGCTACATAATATAAAAGGAATTGATAATTCAGTATTATTATATATTAAATATAATAAGTAACTTATATCCAATTTTGGTCAAATATATCGAACTAATAGTAAAATTATGTATAGTTGCTAAAGAAATTGTAGTTGATACAATCTTAACTAAAACATAATAAAAAAACGGAAAATTATGAAGGAGTAAACAGAAAGAACAGAAGAAGCATTTAAGTACATAATTAATTCGTAGTTCACATATTCTCCAAAAGTAGCTAAAGTAATTACAATATTTAAAAACGCATAGTGCACTTACATGTACGACTTTATAAATCAATCCAAAGTTTTCCGAATGAGAAGGTACAAAATTTACAGTAATGTTTGCAGATCTCTCCAATGAATACTCTTCAGTGGATTAGAAAATTGTATTGGGTTAACTATAACTATGGAGTCTGAGAAAAATGCCTTATCGCTTTTCAAATCATATCTTATTGGTCGAAGGCAAGAATTTTCCATAGGCAACAATGACGGCTGTATTTCCAGGACATCTGCTTTTATTTTGACATAAATACTTATCCAGACGTATAAAACTAATAAAATTAGTTCCGAATGCTGCAGACGTCAACTTTGTAATAACGAAATCTGACCTCAAAAATCTTCAAAATAAAGTTGAAAATGAAAATTAAAGATTTGACACGTTTTAAAGAAATTGGTCCTGAACTTAGAGAAAATTAAATTTGTTTATCTACGGCAAAGCTAAATTCGTTAACTAACACATCTCGTTGTGTAAAGATGACGGAAAGTTACAATGAAATGCACATATTAAACTCTTTCAAGTAAATTTCGTTCCGTTTGCAACTCTCTTCGATTATTAATGACAGAAGAAAACCATGTATTATACATCTTCCAGTCAAACATTGGTATGGAATTACGAACTGGGACTTTCATCACGCTCTACGAAAAATTTAAACTACAGAAACAACCGATGGGAACATATTTGGGAAGAATTGTAGAGAAAGTTGTACGCCCTTGGAATTTCAACGTTACCTAGTACATACATATTAGAAATTCTAAAATTCATAAAAGCCTATTTCTTATCAGCGTAGAGCTCCACGAATATAGTACATTCCTAAGGGTAGATAAACATTACTTCTCTTTCTATGAAAGAAGTATAAATTATTCGGGAATAAAACAATTTACCTTAGTTAGGTACATCTGACTAGAGAAGAAATAAAAAATATTATAATGATTTTCGACGGTATAGTTTAAATTAGTAAAGGAGCCCAAAACAGACAATTCAATTATAATTCTATTAAAGAACATATTCGGTCATATTGTGGACCCCCGTCTGATTTATAAATAAATATATTAAATTGTAGATATTAGCTGATAGTATAAAAATAGTTGAAGTAACAAAGATAAATAGTAGCAAAAATAGGCGATTAGATTATACGTCATGGATTAAAATAATCGAAATATTTCTTTATAAATCAATATTCATTTTTATATTGAGAGAATTTTTAATATGCATATTGTGTAACGTTAGAAACATGTTCTTAAATTAATTTACTTATAATTTGTCTGTTTTTGGCCTCGACAAATTTAAGAAATATAAAGCTGCTCATTGACGCGTTGATGATTACGTAAATTGACCACAACCTAATGCATATTATTTCTCTACAAATATAAGTGTTTAAAATTAACATATATGTTTTTTATTTCCATGTCAAACGAGTACTTCACAATTCTTTATTTAATGTTCATCACGGGTGCCGAGTGAAAGTAATAGCCACTTGTTTCCTCAAAATATCATTACTGAAATCAGCTTCCGGCACACTTCGATGAAATATTGAATGTTCATTACGAATTTGTTTACTGCCTTACTATTTTGATATTATTTTGTTGTGAAATATAGTTTACTTGTAAAATGTAATTTATATTACAAATTATAACATTTTATCTTAAATTTACATTTAATATTTCTTCCTAGTGTAGATAATTTTCTGTTTAATGTGCTGAATTCGCAACATAATCTTAAATATAATTACATATAGTTATGTTTATAGGTGAGCACATATTTTTTCATTTCTCCACGTGTTCGTACTTGTATATTTTGAATGTATGTACTCTTCTAAATATTTGTTGTCTTATTTATTTTTCCTATTTATGTTTGTAATTATTACTAGCTTAGACATGTTTTATTTCCTCAGAAGAGAACTAATGGATATAACTTATCCTAACTTATAGGAGTGCTGACATTTATTTATATCAATGTTTAATCCGAAACAAAAATTTAACATCTGTTGAAAATAATAATGTTAAACCGACCTTTATAAGAGACAAAATTAAATCCGCGTCGATACGTCCGTCAGCTTTAAATTTAAATTTTACTTATTTAAAGTGCTTCTTTTTTATTTTGTCTGTTTATAAAGGTCGTTTTAACATTATCAATATTTAATCCAGTTTGATATTGAGGATTATCATTATATTAATATATAAATCTTATGAAAGACACGTGTCGAACCATTGATTCTGTTTAAGCGTCAGGAGTATTAAATACCACCGGTATTGTTCACTGTTCAGATGAAATCGGCCGCTCAAGTATTCTATCCGGATCATGTCAAAAAGGCGTAAAACTTCAGTCGTTGCCAAAAATAAATAATATAAAGACTAATCATTATTCCAGGCTATTTAATGATAGGTATTAAATAATTGCATATATATGAATTTCTGGATTTAATTTAATATATTGATTTATTTTATAGTTCGGATTCTGAGTCTATTTCTAACTTATTTAAGATAACAATAAAACATATTTAATGAAAATGGATACGAATCCTTTCATTACTAGTTTATGCGGTATTGGAAGGTACTGATTAGTATTGTAATAATAATAAAATAAAAATATTGGTAATGGTTTTCGTAATGAGAATTTTCAGCTGTAATAATCACTATTAGGGCGAAATATACATGTATTTTCCTAGTTTATAAACAAACAATAATCATCAATTCAATTTATTGTTTATTATTCCTACTAACCTACAAATTTTCGACATATATTCCATTGTTTCCTTACAAAGGTAACTATCCCACAACCACTTAATTGAGTAAATATTATTTTAAAATTAGTTTCCTCTGGAGTAATTTACGTAATAGCGACGTATTAATGTGAAGAAACTATTTATAACAGTAATACAGCTTTATATCGCAAGTATATTACAAGTTATCTATGTATCTATACAAATTAGTTATTTATAATGTTATCGGTAATCATTTCATGTTATGCAAGAAAATCACGTTGTAGCAGATAGATTCGATCCTGGATTATTAGAAGTGAAGAACGAAGCCTTAACCACCACACTAGATAGAAGTTTTACGGGTGTAGGTTTTATTTATAGCAGAAAATAAACGGAAATAAGCTCTAACCGCATATTTAAACATTTATTTTCCTCCAAGAAGTTTCAAATCTTTAAATAAGCCTTTTATGTTTGAAATTAGTAGTTCCCGTATTTGCCAGAACAGAATAAATTTTATTCGTCCCATTACGAGTAAAAGACGCATTGACAAACATTCTCACCTGCTATGAAAAAAGTAGATATGACGATAGCTTTCTTGTTTTTTTATAATCAAACACATATTACCGGAAAAGTATTATTTATTTCAAAAAAATTAATGAATGTATCATTTATATATCGTTAGAAATTGTTAATTTTTCACTTAAACATTCAAGATTTTTTTCATATGGACTTTTAATGAAAAACTTCCATTTGTTTTATACAATTTATACAATTTCAAATATAAAAATAGTATCCAAAATATTTCCCGTCGCATTTTAACATTACAGTTATTTTACTTCAATATATGTTTCACTTGCGTAAAAACTGCGGAGGATATTGAACTTCCGAATATTTCTCACATATTGGTTAATTTATAGCATCTAGATGTAGAAATAGAGTGTTCTTGTGAGTTGAATTTTCATCACTACATTAATTGTTATAAGCTATATTCGTTTGCCAGTTAAATATTATATAATATATATATATGTAGAAATATAGTGTGCTTGTGAGTTGAATTTTCATCACTACATTAATTGTTATAAGCTATATTCGTTTGCCAGTTAAATATTATATTTTCTGCGTATTTTTTATGAATTTCTATAAACTAAGAATGCTAAGGTGAAGTGAAAGTTCGAATTAGAGAACTGTACGAAAAGTACATTATTCATTCGAATATGGCCTCCGTAGGAGAGGTCTATTGCTTGTTGCTTTCAAAAAAGTGCTATGAATTTTTGTTGCGGGGACTGTTTATATACACAGAGAAACACTTTGACATGTTTTCATATATCCGTTAGTGTGTTAGTGTTTCCTCTTTACAAAATTATGAAATATAGTAGTTTTATATTGCAATTTTCTTTCTATAACTGACAATTAAAAGAATATAAATGTCATAAATAAATACATATTTATAAAGGGATACTCAGTTAATTTATTAAAACTTCTCGTAATAGAGTAAGAAAAGCGGAGGAATAAGTAATCCAAATTTACTTTTTTAGTATTTTCTTTTCTTGCTAGTCAACCTGACTCAAATATAAGAGAATCTTCCGAGAATAAATGTTTTATATTTTGGGAGAATGTGGACCGGAAGCTTATCTGAATACCACTAATTACTCGTCGTCGACTGAGGGGTTAGGTGGTGCATGCTTCCTCGGTGTGGAATGCCAGCGTCTTCTTCCTCCATTTCCGTTCTGTTTCGATCTTGGCACTTAACACCGACAAAAAAACAACACGTCGAGCCCATCTTTCGAGATAATCTTAAACGCTGTGCTCCATAAACAGCTTAACTACCTCAAAATATATTTTTTCAAAATAGTTTAATACGTGTGGCGGACAAAGAGCAAGTGTTCGTAGAACATTTAGTAAGTAATTCGTCGGCGATCTGGATGTACAATAAAAACTTGAAATATTCGCACTAGATGACTATAAATATGTCTATATATTCGTTAGCCTAATGTAAGAGATTCATCTTACTCGTGATATGGCCATAATAATATTGTATCAGTTAATTATTGTAAAACTACTTAACTACTCCATAAGTTTTAGAACTTCATGGGTAGGTGGTAGTGTTTTATACAAAACATTACAGGAAAAACTGAGACGCCACATATTTAACTCAATGTTATGAACAAAAATGGTTGTTAACGTGTATTTTCAACTCTGAATATATTCAACAATAAGAAAAGGGCGCGGTAGCTACATTTCCACTTGGCATTGAAATTGTGTGATATTATTTATGAACCGTGAGTAAGTGCAGAGAAAAGCTTTCGAATTTATGTATGGTTGTCTGGAAAGCAAGGCTTTGAGGACGAGGAATGGTAAGTAGGAAAGGCTACGGTACCGTGAATGCTTGTAGGTATGAGTTAGGGAGAACTATATGTATCGTGAAAGCAAAGAGAGGTCCAGATGAGGCGTGAGGCGGACAAAGTGTCACAGGAGCTGACGGATTTACGATCGCAGGCGTAGGACCTCGACTATGTAGACGTGTAGACATGCAGCTGCTGCACCACTCAGCAAGCGACTTCTTTACAAATTCTTGCCAAATGTTAAATTTCAAATTAAGTGATTCGTGAGAGTATTTACCATAGCCCAATCAAAAATATTTGCATGAACTTGCGATTTTTACAATATTAATGGATATAATGAACTTAATACAATCTATAGGTAATTTATAATGATTATTACAAAATACAGATAAGTGACATGGAAATTCAAATATATCAGTGGATGCATAATTTTTGTACCTGCCTAGAACCATAGAAACGTGTGTGAATTTTAACCTGTAAATAAATCGTTATTGTGAGTCCAAGTATAGATATTTTTTAATCCTAATAAAACTGAATCATATATGGAATTATGTTGTGTATCTGTTTTAACGTATATTTAATTAATAGTGGTCCTAACATGCATCATTTGTCTCATGAAACGAGGTTTATAATTACTTTTAGCAGCTAAAATTTTTATATTTATCCAATAAATTTTGCAATCATTCAAGTATTCATGTTTTTTTAAAAAGATTGTTAATCCAAAAGTTGTTTTAAAAACTTGTTCGAAGCATACTTGGTATTTTAAAAGTTTATTATTGTGTTTAAAAAATCAGTTACAACAATGTAAGTTTTTTGATGTGTTTGAATGCCAATGTTTTCTCTCATTTCTACCCTGGATTTTGTCGGAAGTAGATAAATTTTTTGTTTAATTGATTATATCAATTCTATTCATATTTTGCTAATTATGTAAGTAACCATCTTATACTAAATTTATTTACTTGTATTTGTATAGTCTGTTTCATTACATTTATTTTTAGATGGAACTAAAGAGGTCATGGTCATAGGGAGGAAACGTTTTGTGAATTATATACAAATTCATTTAATAATCAAAGATTGAAGACTTTCCTGGTGTAAATGTTCGATAAAAAGTTCTCGGTTTTCACATGGGTTTAATATATTAAAACGCGACGTTTCGACGACTATAAGCTCTGTCGTTATCTTCTAGACGAAGTGTCTAGAAGCTGAAGACAGAGCTTTTAGTCGTCGAAACGTCGCGTTTTAATATATTAAAGCCGTGTGAAAACCGAGAACTTTTTGTCTTTCATTTAATAAGTTTCTTATGACCGTGTAACGCTAATTATATTTATATTTATTTAGTTTTGTCGATTTTTACGCAATACTATCATTACCTTTCACTAGCCATTATTCTAAAAATATGCGCTCGTATCAAACCTAATTTATATGACACAATTGGCCTTTTTTTTTCAAATATTCCTCTATGTACATTGTTCTACTTACCATAAAGTTATTTAAAATATCCATTTTCTGTACTTTCACTTAAATTAGGAAAATCATTGTTTTGTAACGAGTTTACCCTTCCTTTATGGTATTTCTTACTAACGTATCATTAAAGCTTTAAAATACAGGCTTTTATATTCCCCGCCTATTTAACGTATCAGACCTTACTGCAATACTTTCATGCTCACGCTCACACACTAAGTGTATAAATTATGCAGGTCTTTACAAAAGATTCGGTTAGTTTTATTCCAATAAAGGACTACAGCGGTAAATAAGCTATATATTTAGTTTACATTGTTGTAACTGACATTGAATATTAAGAATATTTAATAGCCAAGAAGTCAGTTGTAAACAAAAATTACACTGATTATTACATGAACAAAAATTTCTAAAGCACTACGTTTCTTCCTCAATCCGTGGACTTCATCAGGTGTGAGCTAAAAGTAAACTGTTTACTTGTAGTGCATACCTGATGAGGCCCGTGATTGTGGAAGAAACGTAGTGCTTTAGAATTTTTGTTACACATTTACTTAGGTTCTTATGACAAACTGAAAAGAATTACGCGCTTTTTTCTGCATAATTCACTCCTTCCTTCTACAATTTTTTTTGCATAAACAATTACCTAAATATTTGCGTTTTGATCCGTGAGACACATATTTCACATAAATATTGTATTCTGCACCTAACTGCAAACTTATTTTGGTAGAGTTGATTATCTTAGCTTTGTTGCTATTAATTTACATTTTATTTTATAGGTTCACTTACTTAGTATTTCTAGGATTCTTCATATGGTTGTTAGGAAAAAGTCTGATTTCCGACTTTATCTTACAATTAATGGGTAAATTGTTTATAAATATGCAGAGAGATTCTGAGCTCTGAGAAATTCTCGATGATACAATTGCAAATTTTTCTCCTGATTCAGAATATCTGTATAAATTTTTTTAGAGTATAGAGAAAAAGCTTTTCACAAGCCCAAAAGGTCATGATTAAGTTGAATTAAGGTATCAGGATACAAAAATTGTCGACCGGACCAGGAATCCAACCCAGGACCTCCCACTTACCGGGCGGACTCTTACCAACTGAAATAATACCTGTCGACTGCAGATCCGGTAAGAAATTCCTCCATCCATAGACCGAATTTAAGGTCACCTAAAATTTTACAAGCACAATTTTATGTAGGATGATGCAGGCTCACCTAAAATATACAATCACAATTATATTTAGGTCAGCCTGCATCGGGATGGGAAGATCGTACCGGATATGGAGTCCATAGCGATTAGCTTAGTTGCTAGAGTGTTTGTCCGGTAAGTGGGTGGTCCCGTGTTAGATTCTTGATCCGGTGGACATTTTTCCATTCTGATAATTTAATAAAACAATTATTTTTACCAACGTTATTTACCCAGTTTTATCCTAATTATCTAAATAACTATCACGAGGTCTAGATCAAACCTTACATAGAATTGGATGATATCTATTTAACCCTTGTTACTTCTTTCACATTCTACGTCTTTAAATTTATTAATAATACCTCATTCGTAATAAAATATCTCACAACCCCCTTGTCATATTCTGTCATGGAAAAGGAGACTTAAGCCTCCGAAAATTTGAAATGTTTCTTCCTGTCCGAAGTAGTGACAGCAGTCGTAAAGTTATGGTAAGTGAGTGATTCTCTGTGTCGCATTCCTATCAATACTAATTATATATATATAACTCTTCCACCCACTATTTTTGGGTGCAGGCTCTTTTACGTTTCTACCGTTCTTGGATATACACTTACAAGCATAGAAACCCTGTTTCTGAGCCAACTAGAAGTAAACAACATCCATGTTTTCTGGAAGATAATTTGTTAAGTTTGTTGACAGTGTTCAATTTATGATTATTTGTTTCTATTTTTTTGCACTTTTGCGGAGTAGGATGTGATGTTTATGAAGGAGTCTAAATCAATTTATATTTCTTGTAATTAATTCTAGTCAATATTTCAGAACATATTATGCAGTTTATTAACGAATTAGATGATGTCAAGTTTCGCTATCTGAAGTGTCCGCAGTGAAAGAACCCTTGTCTCTCTCTATTCCTGTAGTTACACTATACTGATATGGGATGTTGTCAAAACAAATGTAAAACAACAGGGTTATCTAACAAAATATATTTTGGCGTCAATTTTAAATCGACTGATTGATTGTATATCTTTCTTAGCACCTAATTGAATGTCAACTTAACATAATTAGTTTTGAGTTTGTCATATACTGCTGATAGTTATGTAGTCGGTTACGATTTATAGCGTAATGTTTTATTCTTTGTTCTACGTGTTGTGTTTCTGACTACTTCCATTTGTTATTCGCATATATCTGTTTCTTCGAGCTCAACCTGGATCCTTTACAAAAGTTCATGAATTTTTTGTACTAATAGTCTTGGGAATACTTAATGCACTAATGTAAAAGGAAATATTGTCGTGTAATATTTTAAAATCATATTTAATTTTTCTTCTGAAATATTTTTATGCACATGATTCCGTACTTATTTAACTTTACACAAACCTTAACCCAATAAAATATTCATGTATCGAAGATGCAAACTGCACTTAAAGCGTGATATGTGGTTTTCATAACGTATAATGCATTATTCTATCATTCTTATTACCAAAAGGAAGCCAGCGAGGGCTGTTGTCTAGGAGGTGAACCTTCCCAGAGGTCTGGAGGAATCTACCTCTGGGGATGCCTTTTCATCTATATGATTTTTTTTAACTAACAAGCCGAGACACCTGTATACACTTTCTTCTTCTTCATTTCATTCTTATTACGATTGTTTTGAATTTAATCCATTCCTAAACAATTTTTCCCTAGTAGCCCTTTCAAATTACTTCATTCATAAGATCATGAATCTTCAACATTACATCTGGATTTGAAATTTATTGACAATAATGAGGCAACATTATCAATTAGATTATTCGGGTATTCCATTGCCGTGAAGTACGTAGGTGAGCAAGAAGTGAAAGAAAAAAGCCAAAGAAAAGAAGAAACGAAAATGAAAAGTAAATAAAACAAGAATAACAGAAAGAAAGAGGCAGGTTAAAGGGATGACGTGAAAGATCGTCTAAAAGATCAGAAAAAGATCTTCCTCAAAGCGAAGAAAACAAGAAAAACAGAAAGAAAGAGGCAGTGTGCAAGAAATAAGTTAGGTTAAAGAGATGACGTGAAAGATTACAATAATAAGATCGTCTAGAACTTCAGAAAAAATGTAGAAACTCCAACGTTTCGAACAGTACGGAAAAAACTCTGTTTGTTAACAGGGAGAGTACAAAACTTTTTCTTGCTCATCTATATACCGAATAATCTAAATAATAATGTTCAACATTACATTCGTAATTTCCTCTTAAATCTGTTATTGTATTTTCAAGGTATAATGTTCTGGAAAGGTTATAAGATTTCTTCTTACTTTTTTCTCTTCATCTACGTTTTAGATCATTTGCAGCTCGCAGTATTGTTATGCTCAAGAGTAGTGCTTTCTATCCACTTGAATTGTCCGACAGCTTAGGCCACCTGTGGAACACCCGTGTTTCATTGAATGCATCAAACGATCCGCAGGAAAATGCTTCACAATCAACGGTCCATGCTTCAAAGCCAAAGCAAATGGACGTTCCAAAGTTTTACATTTGAACTTTCTGTAATGATTAGGCCAATTGATATGTTCTTCCTTCACACTTGCAGACTATCGTTAACACACTTGTCGTGAGCTAAGTATAGAAGGGGAAGTCGTTCCACCTCGTTAAGGGTAGTAAGCGCCGCCAATCAATGGCAGGGAGTCTTCCGGTCGCTGCTTCCTGCAGCCTCATAAACAACATTAGTCAGTCTTTCACCTGATTTATTTCCGGAACGGTGAGAGGAAATTGAAACGGCACTAAATTTCACACTCCATTCGTTCGCTGCGTCCATTTCATTGAGAAGAAACATTAACATTACTTCGTCTCTTATTGTTGTTAAAATAATAATTTTTCAAAGTTCAGGTGTAATTTGGCATTGCTTTTAATTATTGAACTATTCAGAAGAGAAAATGAACTAGAATTACAATTATGTTATCATTTTTAACAATTCTTAGTTTGATTTTCCAAACGAGAATTACCTCACCACCTTTAGCGTAAATGCATTTTAAAATCTGTGAATCTCGTGATTCGCAGAGCTGAAATCGTGCTTTACCCAGCCAGGAGAAGTCCACTTGTGTCTACTGAATTATATGTTAAGAGTCGTAAGTTTCGTCTCGTTTTTCCGTTTCCTCCTTCGTTGCACTCAATTATGATGTTGTCTGAAAGTAGACAAAAATTTAACTGTTGAAATTCTTCCTATATATTTATTTGATATAGAAAATGGACAAACCATTTAGAATAAATATCCTACGTTTACATACGTCTAAGAAATGAATTTTCGCTAATAGAGGTAGACATGTACGATACATAATAAATCATTTAAATGTTTTTCTGTTTCTTCGCCTCTCTTAGACAGACTACTTTCTTAGTAGAACACATGTACAATGAAGGAATAGCTCAATCGTCTTTGTAACAAGTTTGTGCATATAAATTCGTTTTTCAAATAAGAAATATAGTTATGTCCGTATCACATGAAATTCTAATTGTGACGAACAATTGGACCCTCGGCCATTGAGTTGTTAAGTAGTAGAAACATTTTTTTAAAGAATGAATTAACTGTTAACTTAACTTGAAATCTTGTATCATTATATGTCACGGATCGTTACTATACAGTTTGTAAGTACACTGTAATTATATTCTGTTAATATATTTACGTTGTAATTATTAATTTTGAAAAAATCGCGAAGCCCGATACGGAATAGTTTCACCGTCAACCAATTAAACTCAGAATTTTACGAGAAAATAACCTATAATTCTTTTTTGAAGTTATTAAGAACCCAGACCATTAAATTTTAAATTAAACAAGAGGAGACAACCGTTAATCTGTAGAAAAATTAATTTTTTAAATAAATGAATATTGACAAACTACTATTAAGAAGTTATTAAATGACATTAAAATTAAAGAACCATGCTTGCATTGTGCTATTCAGAATTATTTTCTATTATTTTCGGGTTTAATAACATGTTTTTATTTAGTTTACACTATCCCACTTTTATTATCAAACATTTAGAAAAAAAATTAAGTTACCATAAGATTTTTATAATTATACGAGGGTCAATAAATAGTTCTCGGTATTCACACCAGTTTTGCATATTTATATTTAAACGCAACGGTTCGACGACTAAAAGCTCTGTCGTCATCTTCTAGGCGTGAATACCGAGAAATATTTATTTAACAACTACACCGGGAAAAACTTCAATCTTTGAATATACGAGGGTCACTTTAAATATCATGCACATTTATTTAAAAGTTACATTTTTCAGCCTACAGCTTCCCTATTTTTACAGTGTGTAGATACTTCCCCTAGGAACAATATTAAATTTTTCCACATACTCCCCAATACTTTCAACTGTCTTACGTTACTTAGGAACTAGAGCCTGTAGACCCACATTGTAAAAGTCTGTCACTGCGAGGAGTATCGTGCTCTCTTCCACCACGTACTGTACTTGCACACCGATTAACTGTACTGCGATCAATAGCAGCATCTCCATACGCCTTTTTAAACCTCTTGTTGACAAAACTGAAAAACCTTTTGGCACGAGTGCAGTTGTGTTACTCTAGGCTCTTCTTAGCACCTGAAGAAAGGCACAAGGATCCCAGAAACGTTGTGTGGTAATTCTATTACCACTTAAATTGTCCGTATTCGGCTATCTTTTTTATTATTAACCGTCTGAATTATTTGCGTACAGTCTTCGTAGATTTATGATAAACTTTAGCCTTTTATTGAGAAATTTTAGTATTAAATGGGTTCAATATTCTTGATTGCTACAACAATATCATCAGTTTTTCCCCTTGTTTAATTTCATGCCGAATTTCTTTTGGAGCTGGAACTTGAAAAATATGTTAACTCACTTCTTGCA
Organism: Zhengitettix transpicula; assembly: GCA_037074705.1. Taxonomy (NCBI): domain Eukaryota; kingdom Metazoa; phylum Arthropoda; class Insecta; order Orthoptera; family Tetrigidae; genus Zhengitettix; species Zhengitettix transpicula. The sequence continues at coordinate 514,240 of CM073590.1, forward strand.
AAGGAAAAATATATTATAATAATTTTCTTTCTGATAATTAGAATTTATTTTTAATATTCACAGTAATGGTTTTCTTCCTTATTATATTTCCAGACGATTCTTTACTCCATCTAAGGTAAAAATTGCTTCCCTGGTATTCATACTTCCACCAAATTCGAATTAAATTCGTCTACCACTTAAACAACTCCTCTGGATTGAATTTTCTGAAGTATGCAATGTCCTACTTTCTTTAAGTAACATGTATCCTATAGAATTTTGTATTCCGTATTTAATGGTTTTTTAAAGGCCATTTTTGTCTTCATTTCGATAACTCTGATTATATCTCTTCCACTTCCATTGCTTTACTTCACACTTAACACATTCAGAACGATGTGAGATTTATTCAATGTGGAAATAATTTACTATTAATATTTTATTAATAAAGAAAGAAAGAGTACAGCATCAAAAAATCTTTACCATTGTTAATATTTTCACACGTACAATGTGTTGGGTGAACTGTCTATTTCAATAACTTCAGGTGAATTGTTTTAATGAAATCTTCTCTTAATATTTTTATCTTCCTGAAATTAAATTAAATTAAATTTTCTATCCGCTTAAGTATTCACGCATAACGAAGCTAAATAATTCTGCTTAGCGAAAATATTGAAATGCAATTGGGTAGTCATGTATGTAGTTTCACGTGTTTGTGAAACCTAATGGAAATGCTTGTTTGTATTCGTATTGATGAATTCGCTCAGCGTCTAGCTCATTATGGTAATAAGGTAACCTGTAGCGACGACTATGGCCATGTTTTCGCCACATCGCTGAGCTATAACTCACGTTCCCGTCCATTGTGCATTGCGGAGGTCAGAGGGCACTGCGTGTTCTGCGTCGGCGATTTAAGACCGTTAACCAAAGGGTGTAGCCCTATAGACCAATATCGGCAATTACTCTAATCTGCCATTGTTTTTCCTTCCTCATGATTAATTCAGGTAAGCAGATAGGAAAAATACCATCACCGATCAAACTTGGATTAGCCGATCTATGGTGTTGTCAAAATAATACCAGAATGGTAGAAATGAAGAGGGCAACCACACTCTAGTGTTTTTAGATAAATTAATTTCAAGTCCATAAACGACCATATTAGCTTGACTAAATCTTAATTACTTTTGTTTTCATCTATTTATATTAATATTAATGCTTAATTGCAGAAAAAATTATTTACAACGCCTAGGAATTTTGTTGGAAGTAACAAGGTCAAGTCATTTACTTGTTGATGCTATTTTTAATATATAATTAACTTAAATTTAATGCCAACTCAGATATGCATAATTTAATTCAAGAAATAGAAACAATTTACATAAACGTTGCACAGAAACGGGTGGAATATTCATTTTTAACAAACTTACTGATAACATTAAACAATTTAAGAAGTACATGAGTTGTATTCAAAAGTGTATCTTAAAAACTTCTAATCAACCGCTCCTACCCTGTAAATAAGTTGGAATAGGTTGGAATCTTAATAATATGTCGTAAATAGTTACCATGAACTATTTGTTGCCTTAATTACCGAAATATTTTCCAAAATAATTGTAATTATATTGATTTTTTTCTGTAAAAATTAATTGTAGTCATTTGATTCGGATAAAATACTTATCACGTTAATTTATCCTACTATACATAAGTCTTATGTAAATTAAATTATTAAGTATAGGTTCAAAGCAATATAAATTGTATGATGCTTTTCATATCCTTAAAGCTTTGCTTGTCAAGAGGATCTACGATTTTACCGTCAGCTTTGGAAATGTGTTAGGTTAGAAAATATAATTAATTGTAATTGTAGATTATCACAATTGCATAAAAGCAACTTTTCATCAAAGCAATTAATTTTAGCTTCTTGTTAACCTCGATTATAATCTATCTTGTAACTTGTGGGGTGACAGATCAATACAACGACTGTTGTGGATTATTGTAGTTACTTTAGAACATTCACAGAGAAAATGCGTTTATAAAAGAGAAATTTAAAGGAATCGTGGAAAAAAGAACAATAATTTGGAAAAATAAGACTTTTATTTGTGAAACATCGAATCCGTTACCAGTTACAAATCATGAGAAAGCATCATAAGGACACAAAATAGAAAAATAAGGCTAAAAGTTTATGAAGGTTTGATTTTAAACTGTGATGTTTACTTGACTTGGAATTCTTTGTTTTTTTTATAATATTTTATTGACTTATCATATTTGTAATTTTTTCATATGAATTGTGATTTTGTGTTTTACTTGATAGTTTACTGACCAAAGAAGAAGTATTTACAAGAACTAGTGTTCGTATATCAACACATAATGTACTCGTATTTATTATTATTTCTCTAAAATGGATATTGGATTGCTCAATTTTGATATACATATATATAGCCTATAACTATATATAATAATAGGATATGATTCACCTCATCAAGCGGAAATATCTTTCACTAAAATCCCATTACGTAAAAATTATGGACGGTCTTCACTCTCAAAAATCTAAAAAATATTTTAAAAGTTGACTTCCGGAGGCAAATATATAATCTGCTCTCATATTTTTACGGGAGTTCTATATATTCCTCATAGTGTATTGGGTAAAGTTAGACACCTGCATCCGCTACAGTTATAACGCAAGCGACAGGACTGATGTGAAGAGTCCTCTGTGTGGACAGGACCGAAATACAGCGCCCACGACTCGCGGATATACGCTTCATTGATACGTTTCTCCAGCGTGCGTGATGATTCTTAGAAAATGAGTCAGTCCTTACAGAAACATTACGGTTGGGTGAGATTATAAACGCTATTTCGGTCTCATATTGACCAGGTAGGGTTAAAGAAATAGAGTTTTATTAACTTACGATATGGCAAGGGTCGTAGAGAATCTCACTTCACTCATGATTGGTAACTGATCATTATTTAACGTATTGTCACAATGTACTTATTACAAAATGCCCGTAAATTCGTTTTAAATTTTAGAAAACTATAGCTAACAAAAGTTATGACTTTTAAAATAATTTTAAATTTTAAATTTGAACTACCAGCAAAGATGAACTACGAAAACTTTGAAAATAAAAGCATGAAAGATACAATGACAAATCTCACGACGCGATAAAACATATCGAGAAAATAAATTAAGTTTTCGTTTAAGAATAATTATCATATTTGCGCGGGTATCGGCTGGGTTGGGATGAGTTGACCGGCTGTTTTTTGCGTCAATTAAATATATTTCGGGATAAATTAGATTAATAAAATTTCCCTACATGTTCTCTGTGTATAATTTCAACCCCTTTCGGACTTATAAGGGTGTACCCTTAAGGGTGGGCGTGAAGTAGCATTACATAAAAAGAAACCAGAAACTATCGGGATTGTCACTGAGTTTAATTAATTTCCTTGAAAATAACGGGAAAACAACCGAGATTAGAGTCAAATCGAAGGTAATGGATGTCGCTGAATTTATTTATGACAATCTGGACAACGCGCGGGTATCCGCTGGGTTGGGATGAGTTGACCGTCTGTTTTTTGCGTCAATTAAATATATTTCGGGATGAATTAGATTAATAAAATTTCCCTACATGTTCTCTGTGTATAATTTCAACCCCTTTCGGACTCGGAAGGGTGCACCCTTCAGGGTTGGCGTGGAAGTAGCATTAGATAAAAATAAACCAGAAACTATCAGGATTGTCACTGAGTTTAATTATGACATTAAACTTGACCGTTTAAGTCCCCGAAGCGGGAGTGGTCGGGGGTGCAAAATTTCAACATGTTAAACGGTTGATATTTGCGATAATTATTTCCTGGGGTTAATTACTTTGATAGTATTTATACCGATGTTGTTTGTGTATAATTTAACCCCTGTGAGGGGAGCAAGCTTAGGGGTGGGGTGGAGGTACGTTAAATAAAATCCCGTAAAAACAACCGAGATTCGAATCAATTCCGAGACTATGAATGTCGCTGAATCTAATTGTGACAACCTGGGTAACGCGACGGGTTTGGGAGGTGTTGGGCGAGGGAATAAATTTTCAGACAATGTAATCGGCCGATTTTTGCGTGGAATACATTCTTTTTCATTATCGCATATTTGTGGGGGTGGTCATCTTCTAACATGTAAAACGGCCGACATATTTAGTCAATGACTTCATTTCCCTTCGGCATGGGAGGTGAGCACATTTAGGGATAGGGTTCGAGGAGCTTTACATAAAAATAGCGCAAAAGTAACCAAAATTGGAGTCTTATGGATGGTTATAGGTAAATGACATCTCGGGCAACGCCGGGCACCCAGCTAGTAATGAATAAAAGAGCCAATACAGAAAAAAAAGGTAATATAAATCTCACAAAACGTTTCTGGGTTCCTTGTGCCTTTCGTCAGGTGCTAAGAAGAGCCTAGAGAAACACAACTGCACTGGTCAGTTGACAAAACTCAAAAGCGACGAAAACGCTACGACAATGGGAGAGCCGAAGAGTTATCGTAACTATAAGGGAGCAACGACAATGGGAAAACAGAAGTTTTAGCGTAATAATAAGGGATCATAGCAATTATTGAGTTTCATAGTGTCTGTTTATACATTAATAGCTGTGATGTTTGATTTAATGTGAAGTATCTCTGAAATGAGTCTGGAATTGTACGTGGTGTAAAATGTCTAAAATCGTAGCATTTTGCCCATCAAATGTGTGTTTAGAATTGATGATATGTTTGGATACTACAGATTGTTTATCAATAGAAAGTTTGATATTTGGTACGTGTATTAAGGGAACGTTTTGTTTGCCCCATGTAGCAGGAATTACAATTAGAGCAAGCGATTTTGTAAACAACACAATGTTTGCTGTTGTGGTTTTTAATCAACTATGAAAGGTACCGGACTTCACTCCTGTTAGTCAAGCAGTACAGACGTAAGCTTTGTTTACTTCTTGCCCGCACGAGTACCCAATAGTTCTAAGAACGTGTGGAACAACACCGGCAATTCATGTAAACCCATCGAAGTACACAGAGTGGTATATTAAAGACTCGGAAAACATCATCCAGTATCATCCGTCGTCACTACATCTTCGAGATCATCTACATTACTACATCTCCGAGAGCGTCAGCATCGCAACGCAGCAGCCCCACCTCGAGGGTCCCGTCTCCATCATGGATATGGATCTCGAAGGTGAAAACCTCAACCAGCCATCAACAGACTCTAATGAATTACCTATCCCTCTCTCCCCAGCTTTTACAACTATTTCTTCAAAAAAAAGAAAAGGCATTCCTCAAATACACCACCTAACATCCCAAACCCTACAACATCAAACAACCACAACTCTCATCAAAACTCTCCTTTTCTCACATCAAACCGTTTCCAAATTTTTCAATACGCAGAAGAATCTACAGATAGTACCCCTCCCACCACACCTCGCCAAGTACTACCCCCTCCCATTTTCATCAGTAACATCAATAATGTAAATACCTTTCTAAATCAGTTAAAAACAATCTGTGGTGATAAATTTATATACAACATGGCAGGTAACAAACTTAAATTAAAAACATCGTCATTAAACGACTTAAGAGCTGTCATCAAATACCTTGAACAAAACAATGCGGAATTTCACACATTCCAAGTTAGAGACGAGAGGAAGTTCAGAGTTGTTATTAGAGGCCTTCACCCAAATTCTGATACAACCATTATATTAACAGAAATTAAAGAATTAGGATTTTCACCGGCCCAAATTCTACCCGTTAGACATCCGGTCACAAAATCAACGCTTCCCCTATTTTCCTGGATCTTTCCCCAGACCCCAAAAACCATACTATCTTTGTAATATTTACTCTATACCCCTGTAATGTAAAAATTGAACCTCCAAAACCAAAAAGATCCATTGTCCAATGTATGAAGTGCCAAGCCTTCGGTCACTCAAAAAACTATTGTCGCAATCCCCCTGCTGTGTCCGCTGCGAATCCTATCACCTCTCTTCAAAGTGTCCTAACCCAAAATCCTCTACCCCAATTTGCACCAATTGAAAAGGTCCACACACTGCGAACTACCGGGGCTGTCCACATTATAAATCGCTTCAAATTTCTACAACAAACCCAACCCATATAAACCCTCTACCTCATCAACCTTAAACTGCACTCCCAATCACACAGCTCCCCAACCTACATCTAGTAAAAATAGCAATGCCCATTTCTACGTCACTATCCTAAAAAATCCCCACTCTTCACAAGTACAACATCCTTCACAATCAACCCAAGCTAACACTTTGAACCAAAACCAAGTACTTCTATCGTTTTGCACCAAAATTGATAACCTCATCTCCCTTATCACTCCACTTATTAATCTCCTTTCAACCCTATTACCCAAGCTTATTGAAGCAAAATAAATGAACCCTTATCCTCACAAAAACTTCTCCATATGCACATGGAATGCCCGAGGAGTATCCAACAAATTCCGCGAACTTTCCCTTTTTCTAAATACCCACGAAATAGAAATCCTCCTTTTGTCCGAAGCCAAACTCACGCCCACCCACCGCCTCAACATCAATGGGTACAAAACGTATAGAGCAGACCACCCTGACTCCACCAGAAAAGGAGGATCCGCTATCATCAAAAACTCCATTAATCATAATGAGCTTCCTCCCATAACGACCAAAGAATTCCAATTAACACTAAACCTCTCTAACAACCAATCAATTAATATAGCTAGCTTCTACTCTTACCCTTCTATAACTCTTCCACATGACTTTTGGTCTAAAGTCCTAAATGCATGCCATTCTCCATTCATTTTAGGAGGCGATTTCAGTGCTAAGCATCCCCAATCCCAGAGGTAACAACCTATACAATTTTATTCTTTATAAACCACACCAAATTATCTTCCCTCCTGAGCCCACCTTTTATCCAGACAATGCAAGATCTCCAGATATCCTTGACTTCTTAATCTGTTTTAAATCCTCCCACTACTTTCCGAAATCTTCAGTACTCCCTTATGTCACCCATTTTAATTTTACTCTAATTCCACTCTCTTCTCCGAATATAAATAGCCACTACATAAATTGGCAACGTTACTCTTCTCTCATTGACACACAAATAAATTTACAAATTCCTCTCAAATCTTCTTCTGATATTGACACAGCTCTTGACAACTTGCAAACAATCATCCTTTCTTCTGCATCAGATTCCCGCTTACCACCCCCAACTAAAAAACGTTGTCAATATCCCTTAAATCCTATCATAAAAGACCTTCTGCACACAAAAAAATATTCCCGTAAAAGATGGGTAAACACCCAGCCGACAAAACCCACTTTAACACTATTTCCCGACAGCTCAAACTAGCATTAAAAAACATCTTCGACGCAAACTACTTTAATCATCTCCAACAACTGAATTCCTCCGACTACTCCATATGGAGAAAAACCAAAACCGTAACCAAACCTCATTGTGATATCCTCCTCTCAAACATCAAAACCAATGGTATACCTCACCAGCCCATAAAGCTAATCTATTTGCAAACATTCTCACATCCTAATTCTCTACAAACCAAACAATCAACTTTTACCACAATAACAAGATAAATAACACTCTCCTCCAACCTCTTCAACTGCCACCTCTACCTAAACTATTCACTCCTCCCTAATCCGCTCTACCATAAACAAATTAAAAAATAAACACTCCGCCGGTCACGACCTTTTCACTCCCCTTCACCTGAAAACCTCCCTAAAAAAGCTTCAACCTTAATAACAATCATTTTCAATGCAATCATCCGTACAACACAACTGCCTGGAAGCTCACACATATAATAATGATCCCAAAGCCAAACAAACCCAAATCCTGTCCCAATAGTTATAGACCTATCAGTCTTCTCCCCTCTCTATCCAAACTGTTCGAAAAACTACTTCTTTCCCTTCTTAGGAAAGAATTAACCCACCTCATTCCTTCTACTCAATACGGCTTTAGGCCCAAACACTCTTCACCCATCAACTCTACTCAGTGACATCCTACATCAACAATTCCTTCGACACCAATAACTCGTGCATTGGTGCCTTTCTAGATGCAGAAAAAGCTTTTGATAAAGTACACCACCAATCTCTACTTTCCAAAATCGAAGACCCACTTAATGACTCCCTCTTCAGAATCCTTACTAATTATCTTACTAACCTCTCCTTCTCTGTCAAATTTAACAATACCATTTTAAATTCCTACCCTATTTCCTCTGGCGTCCCCCAAGGCAGCATCCTAGGCCCTTTCCTAACCTCTATTTTCACGACATACCTCAAAACCTATCTACTAAAACAGTACTTTTTGGCAGATGACCTTGCCATACTCCTTCAAACATCCTCTCTAGACTCGGGCTCAAAAAAACTACAACTCGCCCTCAATGATATTGAAATCTGGGCTAAAAAATCAAAATAAACCCTACCATATCCACAATCATTCCCTTCACCCTTAAAACCAAAAACTCCCTCAACCACTCCTTCTTTCTAAATGACACCAAAATACCTATCCAACAAACTACACCATACCTAGGCGTTATCCTTGATTCCAAATTATCATGGAAACCTCACATAGCCCACATTACCTCCAGAATCAACAACAAAATAAAACAACTCATCCCTCTTATAAACATAAAATCTCCCATATCCCTTAGCACCAAAATACTACTCTATCTATCCCTAATCCGCCCCATATGGTCGTACTCACGTGCCATATGGGGATCCACTGCCTATTCCCACTCCAACAAAATACAAACCAAACAAAACAAAATTCTCCGTTTAATCTCAAATTCCCCTTGGTACCTTCGCAACTCAGTTATCCACAAAGACCTTGAAATTCCCCTAATCCTTGCCATTATTCAGAAATCTACCAAGTCCTTAATAAATAGCTCTATCAACCATCCAAATCCCACCATTGAGCTATTCTACAGTAACCCACGCCCTCCTTCACAAAATCGCAGACTAAAACGTAAACTCCCAATTGACATCATCCTCCCCCTAAATCACTCTGGAATTACCTAACTCTAGCCCTCCTACCAACTGGCACTACATACTCCCTGTAATATCCGCTCTTCCCATCTGCCCCATAACATCCTTAACGCTTCAAACATGTAGTTTCCCCAATGACCAGATTGATCGCTAACATCATGCCGGTTATATGTTAATATGCGGTAAACAAGTTAATCTGCTTCTCTCGTCTCTAACTTGGAATGATAAGGGTCACATCCAAGACCACAAGTTTACATGTGAAATATTTATATTGTAAATACCTTGTTATTTGTTAATTTTTACAATTTTAAATACTGTTATTATTATAGTCTCCGGACTAAAAGTTAACTTTAATAAAAAAAAATTAAAAAAAATGATAGGTGCCAAAAAAACCTTACTACGGTGAAAAGTTTCACCGTAATCAGTACGACTGATTTCTTTTACAGAGCGATTAAAGTCAAGGTTGTGGAATGACTGCCATTTTCTATGAAGGTGGCTGTTGGACGTGTGTTATTACTAAAATTTTTCTCATGCCTTTGTATATCAAAGAAAAAGTTTTATCGAAATCGATTCGATAGCTTTCATGTGAGAAGTGAACAAAATGACAAACAAGAGTTAAGATTAGAACGGTTTCGGACCCCCCTAACAATACATGAAACGTAAATAAACTTAAAATCACACTATTATAAGCCAGGTAATAAATTTTCCGTAACAGCCAGTTAACCTGTCAGTTGTCAGAGATAATTGAAGAAGAAAGACAAAAAAAGTATAACCTCTAAATTGGAGACGAAAACAATGTGAATTATAAACTGATAAATTTTCTAGCTTGATTCCACTATGTTCGTCTCCAGGATGTACCAAGGAATTGGAGAAATTGAAAAAAAATAAGTATTAAAAGATTTTGTAATTAACAATTATTTGGTGTTGAAACAAACATATGCTGGAAATTGTCCCAGTCCAGTAGACGATCATAACATATTCGTGACTTCTCAATTGGAATACGACAGCCAACTCCAAACAGCTTTGACCTAAAGCGGCTGCTGCTTCTGTCCGCTAATGGCGCCATAAATATTACACTTATGTTTTGAAAGAGAAAGGCGATGATGCTTGAAATAATAACCGGCAGTTTCACTTATATGATGCAATCACGCAAGCGGCATACTGTGGTCATAGATCATGCAATGCATATAAGTAGCAAATTAATTTGAAAGAGTAGTCGCTCTATTTGAGGTTTAATAGTTCCTGTGTGATTGTAAATGAACTAACTATTTATACGGCAACAAAATATTACGCTTCCTCTCGAGTTACAATTTTAATCTCCCAATTTTAGTAAGCTGTGGTTAATATAACCATCCGTTTAAGCATAGCTTCATGAGTGAATGTATGCGGCTTGAACAACGATTTTATAATGAATATGGATATTATAAACAGATTTTTATTAATTATGGGTAATAAATAGCTATTTGGCGAATTTATGTAAGGTTAATTTTAAGTGCTGTTTAATTTATTTGTTATTAATAAAACATATTACGTTAGTGTATATGGAATGTTAGCTGGTTATACTTATTATGACATATTAATTGCAGATACATCTTTATACCATCTGTAAAGTGAATAAGGATTTAAGTCTAAAATTTTATGTAATTATAATATATATATTGTAGAGATTATCAATGTGTAATGAAATGTTTTATTTAAATGTTTCTTTAATTATTGGTGGCGTAACTTTGAGGCTGAGCATTGCAAAGAACAGCATTGTTTGGCGTGAGAATGCAGAGACTATAATGGTTGTTACGAATTTTTGTCGAAAAAGCGTATATAAGACGCTCAGACGTTCATCAAAAAGCAAATATAAATTTACCGTCAGATTTCTATAGTTTTTGTTGTTGTTAGAGTCTTTATATGAACTTTTGTTATTGTAAATTAAAGTCAGTTTTTGCTTTTGTAACTTGATGAAAATTTCAAATCACTGTCTTTATTAGAGGCCCTGAAATTTAGATTCTCATGAAAGCTGAGGCATTTACTTAAACCATAAAATGTAAATTCAACGTTAATTAAAATTATCAATTAAATAATCTTTGTTATCTCTTTAAAAATTATAGTTAATTTCAATGTAAAAAACCCATCATTTGTATCCTTTTAATATCCTAGTGAATACTACATAATTTGATCCTAACATGGTGACTTGTTTCCTTGTAATTAAAAGTGTATACCACAATATATAACGTTCAGATCTTATAATCAATTAAGAAATACCGCAGATGAGATTCTGAGAGATTTATAATGAAACAAAGACCCTAGGGGAGACGGAGTGAGGGAGAGAGAACATTTTAAAGACAGATGCTTAGGAAAATCGTATATAAACTCGTCCCTAGGACGAAGGTGGGTCAGTTTATAGAGTGAGCGATCGATCCTTGTACTCGTGGAATTACTCGGTTCAGCCAGCCATAGATTGACTGATTTATACGTCTTCATTGCAGACTAAAATTTAAGTTTCCCGTTATTTATAATGACCAATATTATGCGGTTGTTTTTTTAGTTTACTTAGCACCTGAAGAAAGGAACAACGTTTCCGGGAACATTTCATTTGTCTGTATTTGACTATTTTTTTATTATTATTTTTCAAAACGGACGTATATATTCCAGTTTTTTACTTGACAAATTTGTAATATACGTATATTGCTTCGAATTCGAATCCAGACGTAGTATAATTTGGTATTAATTTACGATCTAGGGCCCACGTAGTGAAAAGTAACAAAGTAAAAATAGAATTTGTTAGTATTAATTAAGAAGTGCCTTCTGAGTCCTTATATTTAGTCTTTTACTGACGTAAAAATAGATGATGGTAGCAACAGTGGGTTTGGACGGAAGAAATCTCATAAAGAGGTTATGGACCGCCATCATTGCAAAAACAAAGACTGTCAAAAATGTTTAGAAGTCGAGCCCGCCTGTGTGAAAAGCTTTGAGATGAAACGCAGGACCTTGAAGGAAACGGCATCGGTGACATGATGTCACAAAAAGCGAGCAGCGTTCCGCACTGGAAGGTGTCTGGAACTTATCCAACTGTCAATAAGCCTCGACCAGAATGTACGAGTGTCATAAAGAACTGTATATATTCATATATTCAAGTTTCTATATTTGTATAGGAGACCGATAATTCATGTTACTAGTATGGCTGTAGGGTATATCAATTACATTTGAAAACAAGGAAAAGTAACATATAGTTTAACCATATTTAATAAAAATAAAAGAATTGTGTGTGTATATAAATTAACTTCTCTAATATTACCAGATTTTTTTCAAATGAAATAATACATTCGTGTCTTGCTAATAGAAAAATATAAGTTTCATTTAGTTATTGACAAAGAAGCTTTTGTATTGTCAATTCTTGTTATAATTTTTACTGTCACTATTGGGCGGTTCGATGTACCATACATGTGATTTGTCTCTGGCGGTTTTCCCCGAGCTATAATTATGACGATATTATTGCTATTAAGGACGTTTGTCCTTTGCCAGCATAATACGTCTTTATTATAGATAAATTATGCCGTAAACATTCTACTTATTTAATATTATTTTGTTCGGTAAGTGATCATTGCAGAATTCTTTTTAATTGTTTTGAGCAGGGAAAGTAATCCAAACGGCATTTTTCGATTTAAGCCTTTATTTCTAACAAGTCTGGGATGAGACGATTATAATATGGTTGAGTGATTGCGGAGTTGTAATACTCAGTACATTTTTTTTACTTTATGAGGAATGATTTATGGGGGATATGACTCGCAACTCGCTTTTTTAGTCAGCTCAAAGCCGGTATAAATTATTCGGCAATGTACAGTTCAGCCCTGTTTTAGTGTTCTGTTTTCTGCATGGACGTTATTTTTGTTTTGTTTATATCGCATCGGCTCAGTTCTGTAATGTTTTTTGAGCTGTGCTATGCTTCAGTTAGATACCGCGTTGGCCCTGATCATCTCCTGGTATCGGCGTAGGATCCTGGGAAAATGTGTGTATACTTCAGCTAGGAAGCAAGTGAGAGGTCTCTACGTTGGCAGCCCTTCTATTGAATGGTAAAAGAAAATCCGATTAGTATGTCGGATACACAGTTCAAAGACTGGTATAGGTCTCATGTGCTGTAACTTGGGGCATGTCTTATAAATTAGCGCTGCCAGTAAATCCGATATCTCACTTTCAGTTGTGGCCCTGGGCAATGCAGTTTAATCTGAAGCAGTGAGAGAAGGGGGCTTAATATAAGGTTTTTAATTGCCATCGGTCCTCCAATACCTGACAGCAACGCCAGATGGATGATCATTCTTCGAACCAGTAATGTATTTCTCCCGTGGGAAACAGATAATACAAATAATGCAACGTTGAATCTTAAGATTTTAGTGAGGTCTATATATTTTAGTTTATAATCCAACATGTTGTCTTAGTTAATTCTGTACAAGATAACAAAAAGTAAATATTATGCATTTATACATAGGCGAAAATTTAAATTATATTACTATAAAACCATTTTGAATAATTAGATAGAAACTATGACTTAACATGCTTTTGAATTGAACATTTCACCAGATATGTAAATCATTTTCGACATTTCTCCTTTTTAAAATGAAAAACTTTACGTCTGATTGAAAATAATGAATAAGAAATAGCCATTTCAGTAAAAAAAGCGATAATATAAATACCACACAACATTTATGGGATCCTTGTTCCTTTCGTCAGGTGCGAAGAAGAGCCTAGAGCGACACAACTACACTTGTCAGTTGACAAAACTCAAATGCATGCTCTTCTTTAAATTACGGTTGTAACAAAATGAGCATAAGAATGTGTTTTAAAAAATACATAATATATTACTTACATAATATATCAAGTAATATTAAAACAAAACTAATTTATTAATTAAAGACAAAAATAATTTATAATAATAAATTTGAATTATTAGTATAATTAATCACATGAAACGCCGATTTATTGGCTATTATGTTTCGCTCATCAACCTTGAAAAATAATTACATTCTTCATACAAAATTTAATTATTTTGCTTATCGAAATTATGATTATTTAAATATATGTGCTTCGACGTGACTAAATAATTTTTAACGTTGAGTTTAATATTGTTTTTATGTTCTTTAAGTAGGGTTTTGAAATCGCATTTTGTTTGATTTATATAGCAAGAATTACAATAGAAACAATTTATCTTATAGTCTACATTATGCCTATTCAAATGTTTAATTTTTAAAAATATTTTTCACTAGGATTACTTTGTTTGATGATTTTAAACAAATATTGAGACGTTTTTGTAACTGTATATTATTATATGGGATAAATGATATGCAAATAATATTGTAGTATAAACGCCTATTTTTCATTTTAGTAAGATGTAATTAACGACCAATTAACTGACTTTATTATTAAAATTTATTAACAAAAATAAAAATTATTTATTAGCGCTGGAAACAAATCTTTATTTATATAAATTTATATTTAAAAGCACATATTTTCTGTTCCGTAACCGTGGAAACCTTACAAGTAATCTTCATAGCTAGACTGAGAAAAGGTTTATATCTTCAAAATAAACCTATTAGTCGGACCACATCCTGAAGAAGGTAGGAATATGTTCCGAACGTATTATTATATAAATTTTGTAATTATAAAAAGTATGTTAATTGGTCTTTAATTATATATCTAATATGAGTATTTAATCACTTATTATATGATAGAACTAGTATAATTTTATTAAATGTTTGTTGCCGAGCGATTGAATTTATCGATTTATTGATAGTTATGAATGTGTTATCCAGTTGGACGTTTTTAGCTAGTTTTAGATTATATTTAAAGCGTCTCTTGAAATATGTCACAACCATCGTCACTACTCCTAAAAAAACAATATCTGTGCATAATAATCTTAAATTAATTTTAAATCGATTAGCTTCTGTTTCTACGAGTTGGAGAAATATAAATTAAATTGTAAAATTAGATGAAGGAAAGAAATATGTGACATTTATTTTTCGTGATATTATATTTGAAGCTGTTTTGAGAAAAAGCTTACTTAACTTTCCGATCGAGATAGTAAATTTTAACTTGATCTTAGAAGATAAAAAAAGCTTTTCGGCATTTGACAGAATTGAAGTATGTTTCGTTATCGAGGCATCTTAAACATGCTAGTGAAATTTATAGATTTCCTAATTAGCATTTATTGCCTGTAAGCTGCTGCGCCTGAGTTACGAGTCGCGTGGGTTGCATAATTGACACGGAGGCAACTCCACGGCTGGACTACAACTCCAAGGGCATCACAACGTTGTTTATATCATTCCAGTACTTGGGATACTATGTGAACGTGTATTTTTATCTATAAAAGCAGAATATTTCCGAATAATTGTTACATAAACTTTTCCCACCTACCATATGTTAATTTAATACACAATATGTACATATTCATGGCGAATATTAGTTATTAAAAGACCAATTTAATCATGTTCTAAATTGGCTTCCATTTTTCTGCACACACAAAAACGCCTTCTTTCAATTACTTATCACAAAACTGATATCGCTCTTTCATTATAATTATTTAAATATCGATGATATCAATATTTCATGCCAAGATGCAAAGGGAAAGCTACTATAATTACAACAAAACTGCTAGCATAAAGCGTCATGACTTACGATATAGCGGATCATAATTCTGCTATCGTTTAAATTTATATATACTATATCTATGCAAGTCTTAGGTCCAGAACTTTTCATGTTTACATTGTTTTAATACCAATTTTAAGAGACATATCAGACAATCAACTACAGACGGTAGTCTTGAAATCAGGGAACTGCCCCTGATGACAGCAAGAGTAAAAGAGTCGGATAGATGTTATGATTTTACTTTCACCTGTTTGTCTATCGGAAATCGTTCAATTTATCGAGGTCATTGCACAGATGTATATTAAATTTTGAATACATTAGAAAAATGACATTAGATTTTCATACATGTTATTTCTGTCTCTATTTATATAATTTTCAAGACAAAACGTAAAATAGATTCCAAATATTATTGTATTATAAGCCGGAGGATTACTTACGTCGAATCCTATTCACAAACTGTAGGCGATCTTTGCAGAATGCTGCCCTCAAAACACACGCGTAAGGAGTGTTTATTTGACTATTATTTTTTTAAAATATAACTTACGAGTAGTTTCTCTTATTAAAAATGTGTCTAAATAGTAATTATACTTTATATACAGTTTTCCAAATCGAATATTCACTTTTTTTAAAAGAAAATAACTTATATCCATTTATAACTCTTAAATGAACTGTTTAGCTTCTATAAAACATTTTTATTAATGAAGTCTATTACATCTATATAAATAAATTTAGCTTTATTTAAACATATACCATTTGGAGAAACAGTATCAATTTCATTGACCCCGAAAAATATTTATTTGACGCAAATATCGGTCGATTTGAAAATTTCCACCTCCCCCCATTTAGGGGTGGTAGTCGTGTGTTACCCCTACTGTGTTTGTTTTTGTTTTGAAAGGAACACTTGTTCAAAATTTGGTCAAAGTTGCTCCACTGGAGTAGATTTATATGTGAAAAATAAACACAAAGAAGAAGATGAGTACTTTTTCCTTTTTTCAAAGATAGTATTTTGCTTCTGGATAGTGAATACATCAAGAAACGCAATTATGTAAAAGAATATTAAATGGACAGAAATTTCAGGAATGTGACAGACTTTAAATATCGACAAAGGAAACAGAAAAGGGATAAAGACAGTCCTAGTAAATTGAGCACATAAATGGCAATAATGGTAGTTATAACTGAAAATTACGATAACAGTGTATATATAAATATAATGAATGAGATGAAATTAATAAATTATTCTAAATTATAAGTTCGTCACCTGATTTTTGGGGTGTGTCATTATTACGGATCTTGCGTTTTCTGAATCATCTGACGAAAACAACGATTGCAAACACATTCCATGGTACTTAATTTATAACTTATCTTTCTTTGTCTGCTATTTTGCTATTCATTATTATAGATAGTATACTTTTAACACAGGCATTTAATATTTTAGAATTTGAATAAATTATTGAGATATAATAACAGTCGCCTTGGCGAGAGACACGTAGATTTCTACATCGGACCAGTCATGAGAGTGACGCCATTAATGAAAAACAACAATTAAAGTTTCTCCAGTAAATTTAAATATTTACTCATCAAATCGGGTCAATTGCATTTTTTCACAGGCAGCTTAATCTTGATTGTCCGCCTCTTGGATTTATTGTCACTTTCGCTCGTCTCAGCCGAACCTTATACAGCATCGTTAATGGAACTAATTCATTATATTAGTGCCAGGTAAACTTTCTAGACTGTAAAGGTTAGCGTCATAATTTAATAGTGAGTCCCTCACTTAATTATTATATTTATGAAATTAAAGTAAAATTTGTAATGTTAGATTCATACGATAACGTAGTATGTTCACACATACACATTTATGGAATTTTTGTCATCATTGCACGGGTTGGCCTTTTATTTGTCTTACATCAGCCAAATGTATCTGAATTATAATTACAGAATTCAATGCATGGTTATTACCGTTGTCTTCTGGAAAGTTTTACTAAATTAAATTTATCTTCACAATATTTTAAAAGGTTATACAGACTTCTGTAAGTTTTCCGCAATTACAAATTTTTATACCAACATATTATGTAAAGTTTCGGGAGTTGTTGGATATGTGGGAGCTGGTCTCTCATGACTTAGCTCTCGCAGATGGCACCATACAGAAGAGTAGTGGCTATACAAAATTAGTTGTTTTGTTCCCATCGGAATAGTCGGCCAGCTGTCACCCAAACTGGTCGAGACATGGAGTCGTCCCACAGAAAATTACATTCCTGTCATCGAAAGGCCATGGGGCAAGTACCAAGACCCCATCCTTCATTTTTAAGCGAATGCCGGGTAGGATCCTCAACTATGGGCCCTACCTTTCGCATCCCCCCTTTTTTTTCTTTCCTACGCGTTTATAGGGAAGTTTCCACAATGTAGATTACATTCAATTAGCCTGATTCTTTTCTAAAAAATAACCGGGTTTTGGTGCGTATAATTTAGTTTATTGCAGTATTCAATTTAAGTATAAATAGCAGCCACCAAGTTACGCGTCAATTAATGTGGTAAACAAATAAGATAATCAAAGCCCCACGATGTGGTACTAATTAATATGGTAACATATTGAAAAATCGAACTTATTTAAACAATTCATCAAAAGTAACTATTATCTATTGACGGATTTGATGCATGAAATAATTGCTAACAAGTAAAATTATAAAGACAGAAAAGTTATTACAGTTCAAATTTAATTAGTTTTTATACACAATTTTTATACATGAATACCGCGGCTTTATTGATATTCTTGAAACCTTCAGGGTCGCTTATCGGGCCTCTAACAGTAACCCGCAATGAAAAAACAAAATTTATAAAATATTACAAAATATTGAAGTGAATTTACTTGACTAATACACTATGAAACTGACATAAGAAATCTGACCGTAAGGAATATTATACAAGGTTTACAATGTGTTTTTGTACATACCAGACATCGGAGCAGTTCTCGTATTACGCTAAATCTTTCACTTCACCAATTTTTTTAACTTTTATGTTTATATCACAAATTATTTAAATGACTTTAACTAAACGCTTTCTACACAACTGAAGTCAGCATACGGTATTAATTGCCTTTAACACCACAGATAATCCTCAGTTTGTTTCCAAATATTTGGGCGAATAGCGATAATATCATTGATATCAGTCCACCGACAGCCAGTACAACTTTTCCAAACAAAATTTATTCATTTATCTCGTTCAATATTGCTAACCGATGTGGTCAGCACCCATCGGACTCTAACAAACCTCGGTCATCGCTCATTAGAGACCATAACCAACCTTCTCCGGTTAGATAGTATCGGAGACGGTACATTTCATCAAAGCTTTCAACATTACACATCGCCGACAATAATACAGTCTCAAACACTCCAAACAATATTGCCGATCTTCTTTATTATCATAACTAGCTGGGTGCCCGGCGTTGCCCGAGATGTCGTTTATCCATATCCCCCGATTTGACTCCGATCTAAGTAGCTTTTGCGTTATTTTATGACACAACTCGACCCCTATCCCCAAATAAGTTAACCTCCCATTCCGAAAGAAGTTGAACTCATTGACCCTGAAATAGTTTCATTGAACGAATATATCGTCGTTCTAACATGTTTGAAAATTTCCAGCCCCGCTACAGTAGGTTAAACAAAGAAAAATTTCCACGCAAAAATCGGCCGGTAACATCGTTTGAAAATTTCTACCTCCGTTCAGGCCTCCTCCCTCCCACACCGCGCGTCATTCAGTTTGTCACAATGAAACTCATCGACATCCATAACCACAAAATTTTGGTCTATTCGCGATATTTTCATGTAACGAAACACCAAACGCCACCCCAAAGCGTGCTCCCCTTCCATGGCGTTAGAGATTGAAATTATTCACAGATAATATCGACCTTAATATAATGAATTTAAATTATACCGAAAAATATATATTGGACGCAAATGTGGGCCGATTAACATGTTTGAAAATTTTTATCTCTCTTCAGTCCCACTCGTGGGGGTTAAACTGCAAGTTGAATGTCATAATTAATCTCAGCGGCATCCATAACCTCATATTCGATTCCTATATCGGTTCTGTGTGTTATTTTTATGTAATGAAACCTACCCTTCATGGTTCTTTCCTCTCGAGTCGATAGGGGTTGTAATTATACACAGAATATATTAAAAAATATTATTAGTGTCATTAACACCGCTAAATATTTATTTGACGTAACTATCGATAGGTTAACATTTTTTAATATTATACCCCCACCCACGTCCGCCCAGCCCCACTCACCCTCGCTCGCCTCTACGCGTTAACCAGGTTGTCATAAATAAATTCAGCAACATCCATAACCCCGATTTTTCTCGAATCTCGGTTGTTTTCGCGTTATTTTCTTGTAACACCCCTCCACACCTACCCGTGCTTGCCTTACAAACTGAAAGTTGTTAAAATTATACAAAAATAAAGTTGTAGAAATACTATCAATCAAATTTATGCTAAAAATAATTATTAAAGCAAGTACGGAACTCGATTACATGTTTCAAAATTTCCACCCTGACCACCCCGTCCCTTGGCGTTAAATGGCGAATTTAATGTCATAATTAAACTCAGCGGCAACCATAACCCTGGATTCGACTCTAATCTCGATTGTTTTTGCGTTATTTTTTTGTAATGCCACTCCACCACCAACCCTAAGGGCAGCTCCCCCTTAAATCCTGAAAGGGGTTGAAATTATAGACGGATACCATATAGAGAAATTTTATTAATCTCATTGATCCCGAAATATATCTATTCGACGCAATAAACGGCCTAAAAACATTATTTACAATTTCTACCCCCGCCCAACTCCTCTCACCACAGTCAACCCTCGAGCGTTGCCGAAATTGTCGTAAAGAAACTAAACGTCAGGCATTACCTTTGATTTGACTTGAATCTCGGTTGTTTTAGCGTTATTTTCTGTGAAACTCCCATCCACCCACCACCAACCGTAAGCGTTCAGCCCCTCCTGCTGCAAGTGGTTGAAATTTTACACACATAACATGAGTATACTATCAAACTAATTAACCCTAAATACATTTATTCAACGCTAACATCGGCCGTAATTTCATGTTTTTAAATTTCAACCCCCGTCCCCCTCCACCCCTCGAGGTTAAATGGTCAATTGATTGTCAAAATTAAACTCACCGACATCCATTACCCTGGATTTGACACCTATCTCGGTTGTATACGCGTTATTTTCTACTAACACTCGTAAGAGTGCTCCTTTCCTATAGTAAAAAAGGGTTGAAATTATACTTATATAACATCAATTAACCCTAAATACATTTATTCAACGCTAACATCGGCCGTAATTTCATGTTTTTAAATTTCAACCCCCGTCCCCCTCCACCCCTCGAGGTTAAATTGTCAATTGAATGTCAAAATTAAACTCACCGACATCCATTACCCTGGATTTGACACCTATCTCGGTTGTATACGCGTTATTTTCTATTAACACTCGTAAGAGTGCTCCTTTCCTATAGTAAAAAAGGGTTGAAATTATACTTATATAACATCTGTAGAAACAATATGAATCTCTTTGACCCCAAAAAATTTTTATCCGCCTAAAATATCTGCAATATTAGCAATTTTGAATATTTCCACCCCCACCCGTAAGGGTGCTCCTTTCTCATGCCGAAGGGGGTGAAGTTATACACAAACAGCATCCAGAAAAACACTAACAAATCCAATGACACCGACAAATAATTACTCAACGCAAATATTGACTGTTTTAACCTGTTGTTTTTATTAATTTACAACCCCGCTACCCTCGCCAAGTCTTACCCCCACAGTTTTTCCAGATTTTTAAGAATATGTCTACCCAGGATTATTGCAATTTATCCACAAGTTTAATTGTTTATAAATAATGTACAAACATACATGATTTTTTCTTACATAGGCAACTGAGTGCAGGGTTTTTATTTATATTTGCCCTGGTAGAGAAATTAATTCTATATGGTTAATGGTTAACACGTGATGTAACTGGCATAAGACCATCACATATTAACCCCTTTATGGATAAAACCCAACATATGCCAGTAGCACATAACTGTCATTTTACTCGCCAAGTCTTAACCCCACAGTTTTTCCAGATTTTTAAGAATATGTCTACCCAGGATTATTGCAATTTATCCACAAGTTTAATTGTTTATAAATAATGTACAAACATACATGATTTTTTCTTACATAGGCAACTGAGTGCAGGGTTTTTATTTATATTTGCCCTGGTAGAGAAATTAATTCTATATGGTTAATGGTTAACTCGTGATGTTACTGGCATAAGACCATCACATATTAACCCCTTTATGGATAAAACCCAACATATGCCAGTAGCACATAACTGTCATTTTAAATCCTATTAAACAGAATATGGGGGTTTATCTAAAAAAATGTGAAAATTAATGAATCTGTCTCTATTTCCTATCCACTTAATATTTTTGACTATGACATATCTCAGAAAACAAAATTATCACCATTTGGTTCTATATGTATAGTTCATTATGTTTTTACTCTTCAGTATGGATTTATCATCTTCAATAATTAGAACTGACTTACCTAACATCACATATATTAATCTCAATCAGATGAACTTTTGACGTAGTGCACATTAATTTAGATTCCATATTTGGGAAGAGCTAGTTAAATTTACATATGTAATATTTTTCCATTTATGAGCTATTATGTAATATATATATATATGTATATATATATTTGTGTGTGTGTGTGTGTTTGTATTTATACAAATTTGGGAATTGTTTTAAATAATGTGTATGAATATGTTATATATATATATATATATATATATATACATATTCAATATTATTATTCACTGTCAGCTACTAAGGGAAGGAAAAATACATCAAATTTAACAATGAACATATACATACAATACACAACAATGCCATGATATGCACAGCTATTATGCAAAAAACTACAATTATATGAAGAGTGTATTAAATTTTGGTAAAAAGCTCTATATTATAAGCTTTCCATTTAATTTAAATATTTTGATTTTAATATATTCAAAAATAACTTTAAAATATTCCTAGTGAAGAACTGTTATTATTGGAAAATATGTTATCACAATTATTCCCAATTTAGATATTTATAATGTTTTATACTGAAAAGAAATGCTGATAATAACAATTTAATATATATATATATATATATGTGTGTGTGTGTGTGTGTGTGTGTGTTTGTATTTATAGAAATTTGGGAATTGTTTTAAATAATGTGTATGAATATGTTATATGAGAAACATCAAGGCAAAATCAGCTGTAAGCCCTATTTCTTAAAAATGATAAATGACCCTACCTAAGATATATATATGTATATATATATATACATATTCAATATTATTATTCACTGTCAGCTACTTAGAGAAGGAAAAATACATCAAATTTAACAATGAACATATACATACAATACACAACAATGCCATGATATGCACAGCAATTATGCAAAAAACTACAATTATATGAAGAGTGTATTAAATTTTGGTAAAAAGCTCTATATTATAAGCTTTCCATCTAATTTAAATATTTTGAAATTAATATATTCAAAAATAACTCAAAAAATAAAATATGTTATCACAATTATTCCCAATTTATATATATTTATAAATATTTAGATATTTATAATGTTTTATACTGAAAATAAATGCTGAAAATAGCTCATAAATTGTATATATCTTAGGTCATTTATCATTTTTAAGAAATAGGGCTTACAGCTGATATACACACAATTTTTTTCACGAATATCATTAAATTCGACAGTTCTTATGATTAATAGCTCAGAAATTGTGCAGGTAAAACGTTCTTCCCAAAAATAGTATATAAATTAGCTGATTTATTATCACTCACAAAGAATTTAATCAGAAAAAAATTGTGTTAACCTAACCTGAAATATATAAATTAGCTGATTTATTATCACTCACAAAGAATTTAATCAGAAAAAATTTGTGTTAACCTAACCTGAAAATTTTGTTTAACCACACAGATTAGACGCAGTAATTTTACAATTGTACAGAAATACATTGTCCAGTAAAATTAATTATATATATATATATATATGTGTGTGTGTGTGTGTGTGTGTTTGTATATACACAAATTTGGGAATTGTTTTAAATAATGTGTATGAATATGTTATATGAGAAACATCAAGGCAAAATCAGCTGTAAGCCCTATTTCACTTTCTACAGATTTAAAATCTATCAAATTATAATGATTAAGAAGTATTAGGGATTGTGTTTTCCATCATTCTTAGTCTCCTCCGGTGCATGTAGAAATATATAATATAGATAGATATACATACACTATTTAAAACAATTATTAAATTTGTAGACATATAATTTTTCCATCTGAAATTAAACTATTTGGTGGTTTTAGCAATCTGCAGTTGGTAGCATTGTATAAAATTAATGCAAAACATTACGAAATACGCTGTGTTAAATAAAAAAAATATCAATTTTGAACATTTAAGTATTGTTTTTATCATAATTCTATGTATCTTCCAGTTCCGTATTGCAAGATATAATTGGGAAACATATTGGTCCCTGATCCCGTTAAATATTCCACGTCAAAAGTCAAGTTATTTAAAAGAAAATTAACGCAATGGATTTATACCCTTTCATAATAAATTATATTTATCACTCGATGTGGTATTGGTAGATTTAATTATACTTATTATTCAATCAAAATATTTTTGCTCAGCTTCATTTCTCAGAAATTGATCATCTATAACGTCGTTCCCAAAAATGGAAAACAAATATTGCTATCCTAACCTCAAATTTTTGTTTCACGACACAAATTGCACGCAATAATTTGTTTACATTTATACAAATTTATAGAAATACGTTGCGGAAAGTATAATTAATTGTACTTTTAATTCAATTAAAATGTTCCTATTTCTGTATATACCTTTGACTGATGGTGCATTAATTGAATAGCGACCATAAAAACTTTCGGAGTTCCGTACGTCATTTTCAATACTTTTATTGTTACAAACATATAATTCAGCAGTCGTACTTTAGACAAATCTTATTATCTTCTGAAATATTATACAGGATACAATAGTACGTTATATTATGAAATTTTATAAATCTCGACCGACACACATTTGAATGTATTATAAGGCGCCATATTGGCTTTATCAAAGATAGCGAGATAATTAACTATTCCAAATTAACTTTGCGCAAGTAAAGTGTTTCGTATTGTTTTTCATTACTATTCGATGGAGTAATACTGGAAAAAATTATACTTTTTATTCAATAAAAATATTTCAGCTTTATTTCATTACGAAATACAGAACTATATTTAGGATGCGTCAATGTCTTGAAAACTTATGACGTCATCTTCTCGCGCAGTAATTTAACACTAATTCGTAACTTATTTCAATGATAATTATTTCCACGTTTATTCTAGGGGTTTCTCACCCCCACAGTACCGGTTCTCGATTTTGGCAGAATATATATACCAATTTTTGTTGAATTCTGTCCACGCGATAAAATTTGTATTCAAAACAACGTAAATACTAACATACATACATACAAATATATTCCCTTTTTTATTATATAGATTATCGCCTATGAGGCCAGCAAGACCTCTGCCGAGGCGTCTTATCATCCTTCATACCACGACCTCACTCACTAGCTTCTTCTCCTTACAACTGCTCGCGTGCTTTTTCAAAATTTCCCTTGCCAAACATATATGCTTGTGCACCAAGACACTTCAGATCATACACAATAGCAGGTTTTCCATGAGAAGGCGCTTCTGATAACAGTACGTTACGTGGAATAACAGTCTCATTCAATGGGATGATAGTTTTGTATACTTTATCATTTAAATACTGCCAAATATCGTTTTTAATCTTTTTGTTTCCAAATATTTGGGCGAATAGCGATAATATTGATATCAGTCCACCGACAGCCAGTACAACTTTTCCAAACAAAATTTATTCATTTATCTCGTTCAATATTGCTAACCGATGTGGTCAGCACCCATCGGACTCTAACAAACCTCGGTCATCGCTCATTAGAGACCATAACCAACCTTCTCCGGTTAGATAGTATCGGAGACGGTACATTTCATCAAAGCTTTCAACATTACACATCGCCGACAATAATACAGTCTCAAACACTCCAAACAATATTGCCGATCTTCTTTATTATCATAATTATCGCCTATGAGGCCAGCAAGACCTCTGCCGAGGCGTCTTATCATCCTTCATACCACGCCCTCACTCACTAGCTTCTTCTCCTTACAACTGCTCGCGTGCTTTTTCAAAATTTCCCTTGCCAAACATATATGCTTGTGCACCAAGACACTTCAGATCATACACAATAGCAGGTTTTCCATGAGAAGGCGCTTCTGATAACAGTACGTTACGTGGAATAACAGTCTCATACAATGATAGTTTTGTATACTTTATCATTTAAATACTGCCAAATATCGTTTTTTTCTGTTCACTGAGTTTGTTGCGCCTGTCATACATTGTCAACACGATCCCTTCTATTGCCAAAAAAGGGTTTAGGTAATTCCTTTTTATCAGTTCTACAGTTTTAACTAAATGGTTTAATCCTTCCAGAGCAAAAATTCACACTGAAGAGGAACAATAATAGAATTAGAATTGCATTGCTGACTTTTGTCTACAATACCAGGGCCACAATTGTACGCTGACAATATAAATGTTAAATAATTTATAAAATCCTTTCATTACCTATATTAGTGGTCATTACATTATATTGTGATACATTAAACAAGGAACGATCTAATATTACTTAAACTTTGTTCACTCGTATAATTTATTCTATGTGATGTTAAGGAAGCATTATGTGAAAAACTTAACCATGCCGTGTTTCTTGTTTAGTTGTGAACGAATTTCGTTGAATAAATGCTTAATATAATTTCATACAGGAATAATATTGTTACGATTACAGGCTTTGTGACCATTATAATTCAAAAAAATTACTACTTTTCTCAATGAGAAGGAAACCATTCTCGGAAATGAGTTCGTAGAGAACTTTTACATTCTTAGGTTCGTAATGTATGTTCTTGCTTTCTCTGTGACTCCATATAAAGCATCAAAAGAAACTAACATACGTTTCTCTTGAGCAGCTGAAAGTTTTGTGCCCGTTGTTTATTTTCGTACCTGGTGGTTACTCACGCAATAGAAAATTTCAAATCGTATAAATTACCCACTCATAGTATATGATTGTATTTTACAGAATACCTCAGTGTAAAAATATTAAGGCAATGACTGTCATTCCTTTGTAGTACCATGAAAGGCATTTTATATAAAGGTTAATTGCAAAAAATTAAGTTTATAATTTTAATGGACTTTTTTATGCATTTCCGTTAGTGAAATATATTGAATAAGTACATTATAATGTAAGTCACAGACCACAATCTTCTAATATTAGGTAATCTTGAAATTAACATTATGTAAACACTATCAGAGACATGTTTAATCTAGTATAGTGATAATGCAGTTTTTAGACCAAAATCAGATAATATTTTATTTATTTATGACAACGTTTCTGTGCAACGAACTCTGCAGTTGTTCTGCGACTGCACTCGTGTGTAGTTTGTGAATAAGTGCCTCGGAAAAACTTCTAAAGTTTGTGTTTTCTTTAATAGGATGTGAAATTAGGTTTTAACATTTAGCATATTTAGCAGGAAACACCTTATGAAGGTTCAAACACGTACCTAAACGTTGTCATAAATAAAATAAATATATGATATTGATCGAAAACTGCGTTATTTTTAGTATAAACAGACGTAAAAATACAATCTTTAGTATAGTGATATTTGATTCCAAGGACGCGAGTGGGAAGAACGTCACGTTATTAAGCCGACAACGATGACATACATTACAGTAAAATTTTTGTTTAATGAAACTCTAACGTCCATAATATAATCCAAGGCTAATTCATCTTAGGTGCTAATGTTTTAGTAATTATTGCAATAAAATAACTAATTAAAAGTACACCATTGTTTAATAATTTAACGTTCGTTCAACAATACACGAAACATATATTACCTTATTTGGAACGTGTAACAATAATTATTAATATTATAATATATGATTATGAGAGCATGAAATTTTTATAACTTCCCGGTAAATGGTATTCCTTTATTGTACACTATATTAAACATAAGAATATTACAAGTAACTCACTTTCTCTGTATTGTTACAAATCATTCCCTATAATTCTGTATTAGTATTTGTCTACGATAAAATATAAATTAATTCCGAGGAGCAAGAGGTAGATGATTGAGGAAAATACTGTCAGCAACGATTGGCTTCATGTGATTAGATTTTAATTAGAAAATGCATGCTGCAAATGATACAATACTCCAAATACAGCACATTTAAAATCATTTTAATCGATGAAGACAAATCAACACAGATAAATTGCGTCAGTTTTATCGATACACATAAGATTACTTATATTGAAATTTGCCCTATAATGTTTAGAAAAATTACATAGCTTTCTAACAATGTATATTTTTTAAAAGAAACTTCATATTTGTTGTTACCTCCGAAGGAAATGAGACTTAATGTTTTAAAAAATTGTATTTACAATATTACATTCACTATAAGTATGCAGTATCAGATTAATAATTTTTAATACGTATATAACTTTTTTTTTAGGGAAACGATTTGAGATACCTGCACAAAATGGTGTCTGCAAAAGATTGACAGACATATAAGTCTTGTGATGAAATTCGTCCTTAATTTTTCACCGTTAAGAAGTGAGCCACCGAATTTAATCGTGATTGTGAAAAATATGATGTACGAGGGCAGTCCAAAAAGTACCCGCCCCAGCAAAGAAAACAACAAATTCGGAAAATGTTAAACGTCCGAAAAATTCAACCAGGACTGAAATCATCGAAAAACTGCACGATATGATTTGGGATCATCGGCGTACGAAGTTGCGTCAATGAATTAAACCGCAGGGATATTAAAAGTGCTCGTAGACAACATTTTGATTTTACACGACTAATTGCACATGAAAATGTTTTGTGCATGATGAAGAAATTTTATATAAGTTTATTACAGTTAAGCAGGAAAAATCTTATCTCAGGCACCTGCTGCCCGTACCAAATACGTTCTGCTACTCTGTGTTGTGTTGCTTCCTGTAGCTCTCGTACCGACGTCTCCGTATCTCACAGCCGGCACAACGGGTTAAGTGCAGTGATGACTTAAGTCAGGACCATTGCAAGGCGTTGACTCAAGGGTTGACCACTGGCTAAGGCGTCGGCCTCCGGGATTGATTTCTGGCAAGCCGTCGTACTAAATTGTGTAGCTTCGATGAACTCTTCACTAACAAATTGTGGCCCCTTTCTCACGACGATTCTACCTCGGACTATATCAGAGACAACTTGGAAAAGTTTACAGCAGAACTCGTGAGATTTGTAGATCGGTGACACTTAAAATGTGTACACGTAACGCAATACGGAGACTCTCATAATCACAGCCACCAGCTGCGGTGAGCGCAGAACAACTGTCCAGTTACAAAAGCTTATCTCCGTTCCCTCCATTATAGCCTCCCATTCTTTTACTTTTTTCATTATTAGAAAACTTCGTCGAAATTCCAGTTGACGGATTCTGCCATTGTTACAAGAGTTATAACACGCAACTGCAGTTCCGTAGTCAACAATGGCCAACTATTCTGTCATGTAGAGGCCAACAATCGAGACAGGACACGAGAATTACTTGGATGGAAATATTTTTCTCCTCCACCCCCACGCACGTGAACAATTTCGAATTCTTCAAACCACAAAAAACAACACTTCCGAGACAAAGAAAAACTAATCCAAAATACACGCGATACAATATAGAATAATTGAGCATTAGCGGTCAGTGCGTGATACATTGTTTTACATCCTAAATTATTTTGCTAAAATATCTATTTACTGAAGATCCAAATACCTCAAGTATATTCTCACTTCAGTTGTACGGGAAGGGCGAAAATAACAATGGCTTCATAATATTTAACAGTTTTACTTGGTAACACAATTGGGGTCGAGGTGTTGAAAATACTTAATTTGTACCAGACGGTAGTAAATATCTATGCATAATGCAATAATAAAATAAGTGAACTAAATTTCTTAATATAAATTTTTGCAGGGTTTGTTCTGTGGTTATGATTATCGTAATAAGTAAATTATCATGAAACATTACAATTCAATTAACGAATTTAAAATGGTACAGTTAACTAATGGAGAAACGTTAACCTTTTACTATGATGCTTAAGGGGAACGAGTGCTAAAAAGGGTTGCTAATAATCAAGGAGATAGTTTTGAATGATCATTTAATTGCTTCTAAAGGAGGGCAAGGCAGAGCAAGAGTGACCACTCAGGATTTGATAGAGGCGTGTTTACGTTTAAGGCCAGATAGAATAATAGTTGGTGAGCTGCGTGGAGACTTGAATAATGTATCTGATTATTTAATCTATATGTCTGGCACAGAATGATTAACCCTTATTTATGCATGTGTTTATAATCTTTTAATTATAAACATAATTATAATTTTATAATTATAAACCGTTTCTTGGATTAGTTCAGCTTCTAATTTTAATAAATAATAATGATAGATGATGTATATAATTGTGATGAATAATTTGTATCTTTAAATAATAAATACTATACTTCATAGGGGATTGAAAGATTATGTATGGTTCTCACTGTTAGCGTTAACTTATGGCCCAAAATTGTATCCAGTGTTCGCTATTCAGGCTAGAATCTATCTTTTTTCTTTAACGCGTTGCTTCTACTTAAGTGCTCTAATATCTAGTTTGTTTATTTAATTTATGTTATTACTTCTTTGCTTCTTTCTTCTTTCGTACTCTTGACGGCAAATATTTTTCTTACCATTACGTGCAAATTGAAAAAGAAAAGCAAATGGAGCAGGCCGAATTTTAAGATTCAAATGATGAATTTTTCAGCCGTTCACAGACAAACCATTGAGACGTTGTTCCGTAAATCGATCAAAATTCCTGTCCCAGTAGATAAAATCGAGTTTTGAAACGTTCGCCATTTCGTATGAAGATGGCGGATGATAGTTTGACGTAAAAAGGAAGTATTATAAACTTCTTCACTACATCGATACACATCGGTTCGACAGCTTTCTTACTAAGAAACCAACAAAGCCAGAGTGAGACAGCCGTGAATCTAGATTTAATTTGTTTCTGATCCCATAGTAATGTAGGAAACGTGAAGATATATTCATGTAACTCGATTGTATGCAATGTACCGACTAAAGTATTATTTTATTTACATAAATCTAAATTGATTACATAAGAACAGATGTTCTGGTGTGTAAATAAATAAGTTTTCTTTGTGAATGGGAATGACCTTTCGATTCTTCATGAAGCATTAAGGCGTCCTATTGTTTATTTCAGACGCGGTTGACGCTCTGGAGGAATCCCATTGTGCTGGTGATAACTTGGAGAAGTTGGAGTATCGTATTCAGTGCCAAAGATTTCATAGAGTGACAAGGGCCAGAATTAAACCCACGATGAATGACCGAAAATTCTATTGACGAAGTGCGGAATGTAGATATATGTGGAATGCTTGTGTAACAATTAAGGCGTGTAGCATGATAGACAAAGGAGAAACACAATGGACCGTCTCAGACAGGTGTAGAAGCGTTCTATTACTGGACGCCATTCACTTCGGAAACCCAACAGGCTCTCTGCAAATAAAACCACATAGATACTTGAGTTTTGTATATATACATAAAAAATAATTGTATTAATTTTTTACATGCAGAATATTTTCAGTCACAGTTTATGAAATAATAACTTTTCTGCAAAATTTAAGAATCTCTACATGCAATTTAGAAATATGATTAATTTTTATGAAAGAAAATATATGAAGCAATTATTCACCAGTAATGGATTCCTTTACGTTAAACCACTATAACTTCCTTTTTTACCTAGAAAAATATGCCATATGTTGAGATTATAACATCACTGTCTTTGAATTTACGTTGGAAAGGGAAAAATTAGTCTGAATGGTTTATTAAAAAAATTAGGATCATCGAAGGTCACTGGTTATGTGTTTGATAGTTATAAAGGTAAACACTTCTTTAAAAAGAAATCAATTGATTTATATTCTTTCATGTGTCACAATTAATAGATAAAACACAAATTCAACAAGTTGTGAAAGTTATTAACGTGTACAGGTATGCAAGATGGAATTTGTTTAGATGTATTTATCATCATGAGAATACGTGTTTTGTTGATATGAAATTCGATAGAGAAAGTTTATTAGTAGTAATTCATTAAGACGGTTTCGTCGGGGATAATACTAACACAAATCCATTGTTATAATAATAATAAGAAAGATAGCTAAATACAGACAAATTAAATGATAATATAAATACCATGCAACGTTTCTGGGATCCTTGTCCCTTTCTTGAGTTTTTTCAATTGACGAGTGCAGTTGTGTCGCTCTAGGCCCTTCTTAGCACCTGAAGAAAGGAACAAGCATCCCAGAAACGTTGTGTGGTATTTATATTATCACTTAATTTGACTGTATTTGGCTATCTCTCTTATTATTCATTTTCAACTAGACGTAAATTATTGAATTCCATTCATTTACTGAATTGTTCCTTTTAGGTAAAATATTTTTTAAGTTGATATTTTGTTACAACACAATTATAATATTATAAAAATAATTGATTAAGAATGTAGCAGTTGAGTCTAATGGAAACCCAAGTTGATAATTATTATGAACAAGAAGAATAAACAGATGAAATTATCAAGTTACTATAACCAGAATATATGGTAAAAATAATTTAGAGGAAGAATTATACAGTGTATGTGTACAATATACATTAATGTATCCTGTACGTATGTTATAGAGTGCAAAATCGGGATATAAAAAACAATATTTCTTCTAGAAATGTAGCAATGAGTTTTAAAAGAATTTCGTGGACAGTAGAATTTTTATGAATTGTATAATTTTCTTTTCTTTATAGTTTTGAATTTATTGTTTCATAGAATAACATTTAAGTAAATTACATTCAGATCTGTATTATGGTTTGCATGTAATTATGCGAATTTCTTAACCCAATAGAAGAATACTTAGTTTGATAAATGAACCAATTATAACATTATTGGTTTACTTTTGTAATAGACAGTTGTGGCACAAGTTGTGGCACAGTTGTGGCACAATTATTGCAATAATTGTGTGCAGATTTTAATTCGCACATGTCTATTAAAATTTACTTCTAATAAATAAATACGACTGTTTTATAAGTATTTTTATAGGTTCTTGAGTTATCTCAACGACAGTTTCCACGGCGACTTTGATCTAATTAGTTAAGTAATGATTCAATGAGGGAGTAAAGAAATGCATTTAAAATGAAGTCATTATTTAAATTATGCAGCTAAACCGGTTGTGAGGAACGCAGCGATAAAAGAATAAGAAACTACTTTATGGTCGAACATAAAAAATACTTAACCCCTTCAACGTGATCTATTCTATATTAGCAGATTGGTAATTTTTTTAAAATAAGTTTCTAATAAAAAACTAGCGGTTTCGTTCTTCGGGGAACGAGCGGGGAATTGGTATTACCATAACCAGGGATCAATTTGATTTTTTTGAATAAATTGCGTGCATCTTTCGGTCAAACATGCATGAGAAAAATAGTTTTAATTAAGGTCATGTAATAATTATAATTTAGTAAGTTCTGGGCTGAATAAAAAGTTTCATTGTATATATTATGCAGCATGTTTCAAAATTTTTATGCTCCTCTAGAAAATATCGGTATTAAGAGATGTATTGACAATTGTAAAACTACAGAAACTAGACGGGATATTTAAAACTGTAATAAATATTATCGATGAAATGTTAAAAAAGGTATGAATAATTTGTTAGTTCAATATTAATTATTAACATTTCGAAATAAATCTCGAGAAAGTTTTAGCTTGAAAATATAAATGGAAACATTTCCTTCTAGAATGAAAAAGAAAATGCATAAATTTGTGAGAGTTTTAAGTTATATCAGAAATTATTTTTTAATCCGTTTTTTAATTATATCTTTGTTAGGTTGTCTTTTGGCTACGCTCTCGTTTTGACTTACCTGATGATGGATTACCGTTCATTGAAATAAAAGTTAGTATTTTACTAATTTGTTTCCACCAGTACACGGTGAATTATTATTAACATCGATATTTACGTTATGGGGCTAATATAATTTGATATGAATAATTATGTGACATTATTTTTACCTCCATTAACTGAAAACCTATGGATGTAGACAATGAGGCATATAAGGACCTCGATTCCTGAGACTTCGTTTTAATAGGCAGCATCACTGGCGGCTTAAAATATCAAATGATGTTGCATTTAAGCCAGCAGGGCAGCATCTGAGCTTGTGCAGCTGTTCGCCGTGCTCGTAAGTCAGCACCGTGATCCTGTAGCTAATCTCGCAGCTCCAGTGTCAACAGCAGCTGTGCGGTCCGCAGCAATATCAGCCAACGGAGATTTATTAGCTTCTCCTTCATCTCCTTTAAAACGCACGCATAATCAATGTCGCTACTTAGTCTATTTTAATCACGGAAATTAGTTAATAGGATTCTATGTGATTCAGTTTTAGTTCAAAAAATATTTAAAAATGTGATTCGAAAATAATTTTAACTACATCTATTATACAATATAGAGGTGACCCGGTCTGAATATCTCCCATTTCGAATGAAACAAACAGCAACTCACGTTGGCCAAATATTAGCTTCTGATTAGAATTATTATGGATTTAACTTATTGTCTTATTATCTTAAAGACTAAGATGAACAATGACAGTAAATTACCAGGTTCATAAGCTTAAATCCGCCGTAGCTCATAGATGGCGTTAGTGTTCATATTCTTTTTTTATTTTCTCATCTGGCAACAATAGTCAGTGCACATCATCCGAAATTTCGTAGAACAACATACATTTTTTCTTTGGTAAATCATGTCTAGTTTGTTGCCAAAAGAAAGGAGCATATGCGGAATGCTCTGCTTTTCTGTTTAAATTTGAAGAAATTGACTGCCGAATCGCCTAAAATACTTGTGGAGGCCTATGGCAATAGTATTCTATCTGAAACAACGAGCAGAAATTGGTTTCATCCCTTAAAAGACAGCAGTTTTGACCAGAGCGACACGAAGCGTGAAAATTGGCTGAGGAAGGTTTAGGACCATCATTTGGAGGCTCTTTTGGACGAGGACGATACCCGATCACAAAAAAATACTTGTCGAGCAATGACACGTTACTCAACCAGCCATTTACATGCGCCTACGTACCATCGGTAAAGGTTCAAAGGATCGGACAATAGTTACCGTATGAATTGAACGACAGGCAGATGGAGCAACGCCGAAACACTTGCGAAATCTTGTTTGACAGATGAAAATAAAGTCGTTCCTGCATAGAGCTGTGACTAGCGATGAAAAGTGGATATATTTAGAGAATCTTAAACGCAAGAAATCGTGAGTTGATCCCGACCAACCTACTAACGTCGTTTGCAAGACAAAATCGCTTCGGATGAAGACGATGCTGGGCGTTTGGTGGGATCAGCAGGGTATCGTCTATTATGAATTGTTGAAACCTGGCCCACAGGTACCACCAACAACTAATCACAGTGCTCTGCGTGAAAAAAGGCTGGATTATCAGCAAAGACATGACAAGCTGGTTTTTCTCCATGACAACGCACCATCGTACACGTCAACAATTACATGGAGGTAACAACTGAGAGGTGCTTTCCCATGCCGCTTATTCAACAGACCTGGTATCTGCCGACTAATACTTGATTTCGTAGTTGAGCCGCGCGCTCGCTGAGCAGCACTTCGATTTTTACGAATACGTTCGAAAATGGCTTGATGAGTGGTTTGCCTCAAAATACAAGAATGTTTAGCTAGCCAGGGCCGGTACTTTGAATAATTATTTTTTCTTTCCACGATAAAAAAAAAGGTTTCTTCTGACTAAATCACAGTGGACTTAAGCTTATGTACGTGGTAATGTATTGTAACGCGTATATTTAGGTTTAAGTTTTTCTTTGTCTCGGAAGTGTTGTTTGCTGAGGTCTTGAAAATTCTAAACCGTGCACGTGCGTGGGGGTGGAGGAGATAAATATTTCCATCCAAGTAATTTCGTGTCCTGGATTGTTGGCCTCAACATGACAGAATAGTTAGTCATTGGTGACTTCGGAACTGCAGCTGCGTGCTATAAATCTTGTGACAATGGAAGAATCAGTAAAACTGACGAAGTTTTCTAACAATGAAAAAAGTAAAAGATTGGGAGGATATAAGGGAGGAGATAAGCTTTTGAAATGGACAGTTGTTCTGCGCTCACCGAAGTTGGTGGATGTGATTAAGAGAGGCTCCGTAAAGTTGTTGTCTCTGATATAGTTCGAGGCAGAATCGTCGTGAGAACGGGGCCACAATTTGTTAGTGAAGAGTTCACAGAATAGCACCACACAATTTAGTACGACGGCTTGCCAGCATTCAATCCCGGAGGCCGACGCCTTAGCCAGTGATCAACCCCTGAGTCGACGCCAGTACGTCGGTACGCGAGCTACAGCAGGCAACACAACACAGAATAGCAGTTCGCATTTGGTACGGGCAGCAGATCTCTTCTATGTAAAAACCACAGGTGCCTGAGATAAGAGTTTTTATGTTTAACTTTAATAAACTTATAAAAAATTTCTTTATTGGTGAAATATTTATTTTGATTTAACGTAAAAACCCAGCCCACAAATATAATTATTTACAGTATCATGTTTTTAAATGTGAATAGTGGATAATAATATATGCTGAATCGTTAAAAGAGTAGTGCAACTAATTTCAGTCAAGAAGAAAGAGAACTACAAACGTATAATTATACAATTTTACTAGTATCTCTGGTGTCTTAAATATAGGCGTTCAATAAATTTGTTTAATTAATATAAGGGCATAATAAATTAAATGTCCGTAATATATTTCTCGTAAGTTTTCGCATTTAAAGTCATTTTTATTACATTCTCTTTGTGACAGTGCGAGATGAATGGAATTCACGGGTAGTAAATCGTTGTCAGCCTGTTGGAACATATGTTTCTTTTGTGATCGCAGGAGTGACGGGGAGTTAAAGTACAGATTCCCAGTCACCGACCTATTCGGAAAATTTGGTGTCAAAGATTGGTCTGATATGTTGGGAGATAAAGGCAGAATTGAATCCAAATGAACATTGTGATTCGAGGATGATAAAAGAAGTAAACAATTTTAGGCGTGACATGAAACAGCCGAAGTCTTAAAAATACCTGCAGACAACCAGGCAGCGTTAGTTCACGGGTAGAAGACAGCTGAAGGAGAGGTCAGTTTTGTGGAGAGACTTTTTTTTTGGGAATAATTGAAAATTGATAGAAGTTAATGTGGAGATAGAAGTTGTATTGTGGACCGTTTTTGTGGATAAGGAAGTTTCTGTGTACACGGAGTTGATGTATAGATGACATAGATTTGATGTGTAGACTCAGAGAGGAAGAGCGGAAGGAAGTCTGATGATATTCCAAACCATACGCGATAGACGTTCAAGCAGTAGATAATGCTGTCAAAGAGCGAACAATATGAATAGAGGTGTACTTTCAAACAAACGTATTTAAAATAACGTACTGTGCTAGAACGATCCATTTAATGGATCCTTTAAATTTATTTTACATAAATGTTACATTAATTTAAGTCAGTTGAAATTTATTAAAAAAACATTTATTATTACTACCAAAATTTTTTTTCTGCGGGAAGAGGCCAATATGATAAATCTAATATTATTGTTTTAATATATACTTTAATTAAAACCGTAATAGGTCATTCAAGAAGTTATGGCTCCATTAGAAAGATGTAATGTGAAATTATGCGAGTATTGAATTATTACAAAGATTACATTTTAGGCCATATATTCAATTTAATGTAATGTAATGTAAAATTTATAGACCATTTAAGAATTTATTTGTACAACAGTATAAAATAAACTTCATGACCGTTTTAAGTTTAAGAAGGAAATAAACCTAGTATTGTACATACTCAAGTTTATATACTACTCTAATTTGTATTAAAATATAATTTGAAAAGACATTGTTAAAATGAAAAATTAACGACTGTTTTGAAAATTAATAGGAAGTACAATAGCAAAATAAGGACGAAAGAAGCGATGATATAAGTACCAAACAACGTTTCTGGAACCATTGTTCTTTTGATTAGGTTCTAAGAAATCTAAGAAGCGCAAAAGTCTAGAGCGACACAAATGCACAATTCAAATCTCAAAAGCGAAGAAAACACTTAAATTGTTGAAAACGCACTTCCTTCGATTTCGAGTTTTGTCAACTGAATTGTGCTGTTTTGTCGCTCTAGTCTCTTGTGTTTTTTAGTTTTCTTAGCTCCTGAAGAAAGAATCAAGGTTCATAGAAACGTTGTGTGGTATTTACATCATAATTTATTTTGTCTGTATTTGTCTATTATTATTATTAATTACACTATATATTTCACTTTATAATTATCGGTGATCGTTCAATAAAAACTAAAACATTCATACCAAAAGTATTAGTATTATAAGGGGAAAATAAGATTTTCCAAAAATTGTTAAACATCACACTTACTCGTAGTCGGCTACTCCGGAACAAGTATTTATTTATAAATTTTCAATTGACTCAATGCCCAACCTACTTGATGCAGGTTTTTCTAGGGTTTTCCCTGCATTACTTTTAGGCGAATGCCGGGTAGGATCCTTAAAATATAGCTCGGGGGCCCTAGTTAACCCTTCGCTACCTTCCTCTACCCTTCCGCATCCCCCCTTTCAAATCCCTTCCTATGCTATTAAAGGGGAGTTGCCCAACGTGGATTACCCTCATGTAGCCCGTTACGCTAAAAAAAAAAAAATTTTACTGCAGTTGGAGATTCTTTGTTCGAGACAATTGTTAGTCTGCCAACTTTCTTATAGAATTTGGATATCAGAGGCACGCGTGCCTAATGGTCAGAATCCCTATAGTCGTATAGTCAGTTTTTCGAAATGCTCCCGTATATGCTTGACGCATTAAATTTCAACCTGGTGTGGAGGTGAATCAAACACGTTATCAAAAAATGTGAATATAAACTGAGAACTGAAACATTGTTCCAATACATATCAATCTAAACGACGCGAAAATGTTCCAGAAACTGCGAAATATTTAAGCTGCAAAGACTTCATAGTGCGGAGCTGAAAATAATTTTTCTATAGTTTACAAATACAAATTCTATCTAGTATTTATACAATTTTAAAGTTTTTAAAACTAATATTAATAATAAGTAGCTTAGTTTGGCGGTGACATGAGTGCGAAAACAATAATGTAACACAACTTTGAATTTAGATGCTTTTTTGTTTTGACTAGTTAATAATGTATAGAAAGTAAGAGAAATGTATTTAAATGGATAGATGGTGTTGCTTTAAGTCAGTTCTCTTTCAAAGCTGGCATCCGATTGCACCAGGGTCAGAACACCTTTGATGCGGCAGTCTATTTATGCCAAGGAGATACGAGTGGCAGCAGTATATCACATCATAGTTTCCTCCCAGTGCGGTAAATCCCCTCAGCTAACTGCTTTCTGGATACACAATAAAGGCCACGAGAAAAATTACGGGTTTGGAGTTTTTTCTGTGACGATGCTTGAGAGCATTACCGCATAAATTACCGGAGTCAAAGGGCACGAAAGAGAATCCTACGAGCGTAACGTAAATACTCCTCAATTCAAAGCAAGATTCTAACGAAACGGCACCTATAAAACTCACCCAACGTAATCTCTTACAAATTTACAAATACTGGCGGATTTCAACTTTGAATACAAATCGGGATCAAGGCGAGAAAATGCATTTCATAATGACTAATGGTAATAACAAAGCGCCCTCAAGCAAAGCAACTGTATCGTATATTTTATTGCGCAAAAAGCCTCTCAACGGGATTGAGCTCAGGTGAGTTTGGAGGTAGGTATATAATGTCGACATTTTTCGATATCTTTAAATTTTTTGACCTATGCCAACTAGCACAGTCCATAACGAAAAAAGCCTCTCGTGTTCCTAAATATTGCGACATCTGCTCAAAAAATATGTTCATGCAATCAATGTTGACATTTGGTGCAAATAAGCTAGAATCATCTCTATTTCTAATCCCGGTTATGGAATAGATAAAATTAGAACTAATACCAATTCACATTACACGGCAAACAAATGGACAATAATGGAAGAAAAGCCATAATGGTTAAAAATATCGACATTATTCACCTACCTCCATACTCACCTGAGCTCAATCTCGTTGAGAGCCTTTGGTTCTATATATGAAACAGAACATTTTGCGCAATAAAATATACGATACAATTGATTATGGCGTTTGAAATATGGACGTTAACAAAATGAAAAATGCTCATCCATCGGAAGCTGTTAATAGTCATAAAAATTTCAAAGAAATTATGTAATACGTAATATATTTACCAAAAAGTAAGAGTTTGATATTAATATAAAATTAATTTCCAATATTTCTTTTAAGTAATTCGATTTAAGTAGATAAACTAAAGCGTTCTCACCATATAGATGCGATTGCTGGAAAACTTAATTTAACTTGTCACTGCCATATAATAAATCCAACATGTCGATATAAACACTATAGATTCATTCCCGTATTTAACTCAATAAAGTTCTAAGGCATCGAAAATTCGTGCAATTGTTCTCGAAACACTGAAATATTTAACCTGCAAAGACTTCATACTGCGGAGTTGAAAAACACTCTTCTAAATTTTACAAATACAAATTCTATCTAGTGTTTAAACAATTTTAAAGTTTTTAAAAATAAACATAAATCAGAAAATAAAAAAAAAATACGTCTGATTGAAAATAATGAATAAGAAAGATAGCAAATACAGACAATACAAGGTAATATAAATACCACACAACGTTTCTGGGATTCTTGTTCCTTTCGTCAGGTGCTAAGAAGAGCCTCGAGAATTTATTTAAATTTTATTTAAAATACATAGTGGTTTATATGAACTTACGATTCTACGGTTTGATTACTGCTTTTATGTACAGTTAACCAAATTATTCTTGCTCACATTAAATAAAAACCAAGATGAATATGTTTTATAATGAAAACGAGGAATAACTTCAAGCTAACATTTAGAACTTTAAATATATTATGCATGAAAAGCCGAATACATTTGAGTTTAAATTTTTAATATTGTTTTGTTTTACTAATTTGAAGCAGTACACACCTATGAAAATAAAATGTCTGTATTGTAGGACAAATATATTATTGTACAATGTTTTGGAAGGATTCTTTTTCTGGGTTCTTGGAATTAATGGAAGTTGTATTAGTTATGTGATATAACGAAGTATATTTATTGTGAAACATACTTTAATGGTACAATTATTCCAATAATCTTGTTATTTTCAAGTTAATTAGCATAGAATACACACTGAAGGGTGTGAAAATTATATATTTGTAATGCATTTGGACGTCAGAAATGTTTATTAATGAATAAACGAGTCCCGACTTAGTGGGATCTTAAAAAGTTTCTCAAGCAAGAAAACCTATAAGCGTGGAAAGTCTGTCTTTTAATTGATTTGGATTTATTGATTTAAATAATCTTCACTTGAGGAAGTCAGAAGAATAATTACATTGTAAAAATAAAAAAGCACAACAATGAGTGAAAAATAATAATATACATAAATAATATAATAATAAATATGAAAATTTACTTAATAAGATATGAATAAGTACGAAATTATGTAAATAATTAATGACATGTATATGTAATACATATAAATAAGAAAATGTATATATGAAGTAAATGAGAAAAACTTGTATACTAAAATACATAAATGAAAAAATAGACTATCGCATAAAAGGGAAATTTTTATTACCTGAATGTAAAACAGCCCATACGTGAAATAATATTAACATAAACTAGAAAATTTTACTTACGTTTCATTTAAAATATGTGCTTTCCTCAAGAATGAAAATATCAAGGTACATTCCATATAAAATCAGATCAAACGAAATGAATCGTTCAATGTTTAATTATCAAAGTAGTGATTAGTTATCTTATTTCATGAAATAGGAAAGCAACTAGGTAAATAATTAATAATTATTATATTAATTAATCCAATCCTTCTGTGCCATTGTTTGCAATGATAGTTTAAATCGACTCATTACGGAACGATTAAGAAATGAAATAATTGAGTGATGCGCATCACAAAATAACTAAATTTTAATTTTTAATAAATATTCTAATATTATTAGTGAGTTTTAAATGAATCTGTGGGCCATAAAATAGCGGTATAGTAAATATTTTATATATTTATATATTAATACTAGGACAATGCTTGTTTAAGAAACGATCAGATAATGGTCAAATATGCGTCACAAATACATTTTAAGTTTTCAAAATGTATGAAATTTGGCAAAGTCAGTGGTCCGCATTATTTTAAAGGGTCGAGGTAGTTGAATAAACCGACTCCAATAAATATATTCAAATAAATTAGCAGCAAACTGATATTTTATCTATGGTCCGAAAGGACTACATCTTCCATTGAAACCAAATAATTACTTCGGAGTCCCCAGGATCACTAATTATTTCCATTTTTCTCAAACTAAAAATTTGATTGCGAAAGAGTCAATTAAAAAAAATTTAGAATTAAGATTATTTTTTATTTGATATTTTTCAATGAACTAATCAATTATCATTATGTGATGTTCTCTCATAATTACTTTCACTAGGATTCAATTAGATCATTTTCGTGAAAGTATCTGTAAATTTTAAATAAATAAATGTGTTCATGGTGTGTTAACAGGTTGCAGATATCCGCCAATCTTAATTGAAGCAAAGGGATGCCAGTAATGACGTAACTGAAAGTTAAGCAAATAGTTACTGATATTATGTGGACTGGTAATCAGATTTCGCGGACAACATATAATACCTGACAATTGATTTTCACTTCCCGTTGTCCGCGTCAGTTTGAAGGGTTGTAAAGATGTGTGTGGTGACAGTTCGCTTGTGTCCCTAAGTTGTCGCTTTGTAAACAATCTGCGGAGATATTGGAAGCGCTGAGTGTATCCTGGCAACCAGTTCCTCAATGTCACCCCAGATAGGGGGACTGAAAGGGGAATCCAGCAAAGGAATCTCGTGCACGAGCCAAAATATTTCCCCAAACCATATGTCTTCTCTTGCCGACTATTATACAAAGCTGACGCATTTAGGGTCGGTGAAATAAAATGAAAAGATGCATCCTATATTACTCGTATTTTACCGAGAATCGTGATATTTCATTGGAATTGTAAGAAAAGAATCACAACCAAGAAGAGTTATCACTTTTTCATTGTACTTAAAATGTCTCTCTGAGCCTGGCGGGTAAATGTAATTTCCTAAATTTACTCAAGTACATTTATTTGTAACCATAATATATAACATATTTATACTACTGTATGTCGTAAATAAATGACAAATCCAAAAATAACGCTTATGCCTACCCAATGAGATTTTTATTAAAGTTTTTACCACTGGTGGAAGCCCAGATTCTATTTTTAAACCTTAAAAACAGTTCATATTTTTCAATCGTAAAATATTATTTTCTTTATTTTTTAATTGTTAATATACTACCACAGGTTTTGAAATCTAGTAGTACTCTGTTATAATTGAAATGTACGAGGGATAATGAACAAAGAAGTGATAATTGTAGGATCAGGAAGGAAAAAACTAGAGCGGACCGGGAATCGAAAGCGGTACTACAATTTGACACGAGGTAATCTTTAATATCTGAGATATCCGAGTCGACGCTTCCTCAGGTACGAGTTATCTCCGCCATTGTAAAACCTGTAATCAGACTCCCCTACAATTTACTAAATAACATTTTTCACGACTCAAATTTAGAAATTCAATGAAGAACGGATATTATGTGTAAATTGATGATAGGTATAATGACTTCATTTAAGATCAGAAGAAAGGCTTTCACGGAAGCTCAGCCAAAAAGGCTATGAAAATTAAATTTTATTTCAGGATGGAACGTGATAATGATTTTAACAATATTTCTTTACTCGTGCTCCAAATGTTGTCGTTCCTTCACGATGTAATCCCCATTGTATGGAATATACGATTCATCTTCAATGACATGTTGGGAGACATTTATCGACAGGTTCTGAAAAATAGCCTTCGCAACCTACACAATAGCTTCTGATGTTGAAAAATGCATTCAAAGAAGGCGTAGGCATATATTAATATTGCGGAAAAGGAAAAATCTTCACTATATGTCATTTTTCGTGATATTCAACAACTTGACATGTGACCCCTAGCAATTAACATTGCTTCAGAGAATTTTCAGAACGTCTCTGTACGAGGCTCCATGCACAATTACGCGCCCTGACACGAGATGCTGACACACTATTCCCTTAATATCTAAAAATTATTTGTACATAACTTTCAAAGAAAAGCCTTCACTTTTTTTTAATTACAAGTGATCAGTTTTTATAGAAACTCATCATCTTCCTGTAACATCAACTTAGTTTGAACATTTGAAATAAAACATGATTCGTCTAATTCGACGTAAGACATAAGTCAGATAAATGATCTCTTCCTCCGTATAATGAATGAGTATTTGTGAATGTTCCACACACACATTGAAACACATGGAGAAATTTCAAGAAAACTTGGTACGCAAATGCCAATCTGGAAAACAACACTAAAAATTGAGGGCGGTAAAAGCGTGACGT
Organism: Zhengitettix transpicula; assembly: GCA_037074705.1. NCBI lineage: Eukaryota > Metazoa > Arthropoda > Insecta > Orthoptera > Tetrigidae > Zhengitettix > Zhengitettix transpicula. The sequence goes on from CM073590.1 coordinate 558,587, forward strand.
AGAAATAAAGCGAGTTTTTGAGTAGGTTGAAGTCAGGGTATAGGTCTAATTTCAACTCCAATCGGTATTGAAAGAGTGGTTAATAGTGATAAAAAGTAACCAATACTGGTGCTTTTGGAATTAGTTAGATTGATTGTTGTACAGTTCGATGTCTCTTTTGTCGATATTCACCACCGTCAGCATAGGGAGAGTGTAAGAGAAATAAAAAATTAAGTGTTTAAACGAAAACATGACAATGAGATGAACGACATTACTTCCGGGTAAGCCAGTTAAACGAGTTGGGTAGGGGTGGGAAGGGGTAAATAATAAATTGTCCAAAAGAACTGACTCTAGTGAAAGGCTAAGCTGATTGGTGACAGTTCCGATTTCATTTAAGACCCAGTTTAGTGAAATAGAATTCTGTAGAGCTTTCTAGAAGGCTGTGGGTTAACCACAGATTCTTGCTCCTGGACTAGAAACCAAAATTATTTTAATAGTTAATATTTAAAATTTATTATTTATATTATTATTAAAACATACTTACAAGTAGTATGAAACATAATCGCACAAAACATTTTGTAATGAATCAATAGTCCCCAAAATCGTTTTGTGGGAACATCTGCACGGTGAAAGTCTGACCTGGTCTGGAACAGACCATCCGTAGGCTGATGCAGCTGGCGGACCTGCCTTTGTTTTGCGAAGTTCCGACGGGACACTTAGTGCCTTTCATTGAAGGCGAAATTTACAACCGGTCCGCATCGTGGGGACGAAGAAAGACTATTTTATACTTCGCACTCAGTCGCCAAAGACAGAGTGGTAGACGCGTTGGAAGGCATAAAAGTTGCGCAGCTTCTAACAGGTTTTGAGAGCTTGACTTTAACAGACGACGCGACGCAGGACACCAGTAGCCAACCACGCCAGGACGCCATAAGGACGCAGGACATGTGTCACCGATACCCCTGACACGGGAAAGAATTCGTGAGCTGTTGCATACTTCATTTAACTGTTTTTCCAATATTAGACAGTAATTTCTAATTCCATCATTATTAAATTTTAATATTCAGAATTATCGGTCTTCAACACCATCCACAACCTTCGCGGGGGGAGGGGGAAGCCTCACTGCTAATTCTTTAAATAACTGTATTAAGTAGCCATATTTAATTATAATAATGTACGTTCACTCATTCAAAATAATGTTGATCTTAGTTTGTGAATTTGCGAGAAGCAGGTGAAAGTATGAGAAGTGATAATGACCAGGTGATTATAGATTTATATTCTGGCATAAAATTTAGCAAAGAAATATGTTTTTCTTGTACGTAACAAACCCGTCTTACCTCAAGAGAATGAATTGCTTGTCTGCGTTTGGGATTCATAAAATTACTTACCCAAGAAGAATCATCAAGCACTTTCCGATGTAATAAAATTAAGTATTACTCTAAAGATTTGTTTATGAATGTCGAATTCATACCCACCGAGTAACCTGACTCCCGTTTAAATTATTATTATTTTTTGGTGTCATATTATTTACTTTCTGGAATATATTTTACTATGCGATTATTTCACCAAATACTATCTATAGTTAATAGAAACTGACGAGTGACCGTTATTGCGCTCAGCTGTAGATTCGAGATATCTTATTTAGATAAATCCCTGACTGTGAGAGCAGGGCATAGAAACAATTGAGCCGAGTGACTGGTGACATCTCCTTCCAAACCCATGTCACGCTTCATGTCCAGATCTGGCGATTAGGACCCGGAAGACGGCACGGCGTCCACTTGTCAGCTCAGAGAACCTCAGCGACGGACGAAACTGCCTTGGCGCCAGCTCCACAAGTGTCCACTACACATTCCATTAATTCTCCAAATATTCGTAGAGTTATTTAATGGGACAATAGTACAGACAAAATGATCTGTCACATTTGTGCTGAACGGTGATATTTACATCCAGTTATTTTAGTGGAATACAGCGATACAATCCTTGAAAGACCATAACTTCTTCATTAGTAATCATTCAAAAGCACTCACTACAGCGGTTTTGAGCAGCAGTAACGTGACATATTGCAGCAATAAGTTAATTCCGCGCATTTTCATGCATCTCTTTGTACAAATACACAAACCATAAAACTAAAAGTTCGTGGATTACTAAAAAACGAAGGTTCCTTCAAGCCGAAGCACCTCGGTCTGTTTTGAGAGGTGTATGTTTCGGGATCGCAGACTTTTGGCGCACGGTAATTGTTTCTCTCTGTTCCCACTGAAACAGACGGCCAGCTACCTCCTAAACTTGTCGAGACACGGAGAAGGGAATGCTGTGTCCCACAGAAAACCCATCTCCCTCCATCTTAAGGACGTGGGACTAAAACCAATCGCCCGAACTACCTGATGCAGGTTTTATGGGGGTTTGTCCTGCATCAGTTTTAGGCGAATGCCAGGTAGGATCCTTCAACGTTAGCCCGGCGGTCCTACTTAACCCTTGGCTACCTTCCTATTCCTTTCCGCATCCCCTCTTTCAAATCCCTTCCTATGGTATTAAAGGGGAGGTGCCACCACGTGGATTACCTTCATGTGTCCTGAGTCTCTAAACAAACTTGGCGTCTACGAGCGTAGTCTAAGGAAGCTGGTATCTAAGAGATTAACTTTCACTGGTGGAACCTTCCAGGATAGTATTGGAATAATCATCCAGCTGCCTCCTAAACGGTTTGAGGCATTGATAAGGGAATTCTGCGTCCCTACAATCAAATCAAACAATTAGCAACTTTAATGAACGGTAATCAATTTATATGCACAAAAATATATTGTTATAGTGTATATTATAAAAGTTTTCTCGTTCTATGTTAACGACGTTCTTTAATAAATGAAACGAGATAAAAATAATGATTTTTTTAACCCTATAAATGATTCCTTCGTCAAAATGTGAGAGCCCGGCTATAAAACTCGAGAAAATTTACTACACTTCTTACATCGTGGAAACCTTCGTTCTACCCTCATGTAGTTGTATAAGACCACTGCGATATTGAATTGCATTGAAATAACTTGAACAAGTATTCTTTGAAAAAGTAGTAATATAAAGAGAATCAATTATTCCAAGCACTAATGTAAATATTATGGGTAAACTCACGTATCGACACTGAGTTACGTTAGAAAAAATATTTAATAATACATCTCATGCAACACTCAATTTTTGTATATGAAGTTATACGTCATATGTCTTTCACATGCTGGTACAGTACTTGAGTAGTTTTACCTTCTAGTATTCAGGTAAATAATACTTAAACGCTAGTTAAAATTAAATCACTGTTTGAATCGAAATATTCATTCAGTCGTTGTAGGCTTACCTGTTTCTTTCCTTATAGTTACCCAAGGTAAGATTCCAATAAAGATGAAACGCATCCTGCCTTGAGTTTGATAGATAATTCTGTGAATCGACTCTTCGAATTCGTATCCCACCTCTGTATTTATCGGCCTCTCGTATTATTCGTCTCTTTCGTCTTCCCACATTAGAATGCGTTACTTGCATTTTCTCGTCATTGATTTATTCAAGTGTCCATGACTCGCATGAATGAATTTTGACGTGATATTTGCACATGCTATAAGTACTTTTTATGGAGAGTCGTGTTACATTGAAACGTTCATTCATGGGATTTAGATGCTTCCGTTCTTTTGTTTGGCTGCTGTCATGCGACTTCTGTCTGTAATTGAGCGAGAAGGACAGTTAACTAATGTATACATATATACTGGCCCAAATATTTGTGTTTCTCTTAGAAAATTAGTTAACCCTGAAATATACGCTACAATTTGGGTTTCTAATGTGGGGAACTTTCAATGTATTAATTCTAGCAAAAAAAATGTCAAGTACTGATTGATAAACATGATATTTGAAAAATATGTAATCCTTGGCACCAAAGCAGTAAGTATACTGGGACCTACTTTGGATTTGGTCAATGCTTTCTGACGTTTTCTTTATTTTTAAAGAAAATGTTGAACGGGATTTCTTTTGTTTCCATAGCTTCAAATAACTCCAAAATTTTATAGGAATAATTGAAGTTCTACATACATAATAATCATTAATCAGGGTATCGTTTTATTGTATGAGTTCTAAAATTTGATTGTTCCATCTAAAACGGTCTTGATTCATACCAAAAATGACTGTAGAAGTTAAACCGGGCCATGTTCTAGTTGGCAAAAAGCCAGTGTTTATAAATAGATTTGTTCGCAGAACTCTTCCTGGAAGCAGCAGAGGTGTGAAGACAGTAGTCCAGGCACGGAGACAGGAAGGCGACACTTCTCGCCAAGCAGTCTCGAGGTCAACACCCAAACAAACTACTCGGCACATGGAGTACGTTTACTCTACAACACTACGTAGCTCAGCCATGTGCCTCTTGTTTTGCAACCTCTCCTCTGGGGCGAACGACCGCGTTTCTTCCGTTTTTTACTCTTAAAATTCATATATCAAAAAATAAGTTTTAAACCAATTAAAACAACGGGTTTGAAAAGGAGAAAAGAACAGTGTCCAATTAATGTGCCTGAGAACAATATTCTTTTAAAGACAGAACGCTCCGTTCTCAAAATAAAATTAGATTTACCTTATATTTAACATTCTGATATTTTGTGATTTATTTTGTGTTCAATTTAAACCAAATTATTTATCTGAGAGTAGGTGGGGACAGTATGATATTTATCGAGGCAATTCAATGACAAATTGCCGCATTGTGTGTTTCTGCCTCACTTTTAAGGATCTGGAGGTACGTATAGTTTGTCCCCGATACTTTTATCAAGTACATGTAAGTTGACTAGTTTGTCTGATGCAATTTAATATTATTCCTTTTGAAATTATGAAGAAAAATTAGAGCGAAGTATTGGAATATCAATTAATGTTGTTGATAACTATAAAAAAATTACCAACAACTGAATTTTAAAGTGATGAGATCCCGTTTTTTTAAAAATTTCTTTGTTTAGCAAACAGAATCATTTATAATTCTATGATCTAAATTGCTGACGGCTGCCAGATGTACTGGTAGCAGTAACATTATCTGGGAGATATCCAATGATATCTCTTGCAGAATTTAAAACATGATAGAAAAGAGAGGAAAAGACAACCATTACTTAAATTAATTCACTTGGCCACATCTTTTTCAGTCTTTTGCTGGTCACTGGTTGTAGGAGTTGGTCCTGTAGTGGGTTAGGATGGTTTTTCAGTACGGCATGATGTCTTATGTCTTCCTGCACCGTAGGAACTTGAAGATCGTTATGCAGCGTGAGGTTGGTTACATATCACGGAGCGTTAGTAATTTGTCGGAGTATTTTGGATTGGCACCTTTGAATGCGCATTCCCATAATTCAAATCCGTAGGCCCATATTGGTTTGATGACTGATTTGTATAATAGGATTTTATTATCTATCGATAGACGTGATTTTCTTCCTATCACCCTCATTTATCTTCATCTCAACTTGTTTTTTCTTTTTTATTATGTGATATTTCCAAGTCAGTTTAGTATCAAAATGTAATCCTAGGTATTTTACTGTGTTTGATTGCAGAATCTGCACATTGTTTATTGAGACTGTGGGGCAGGTTTCCCGAAAAATATAAATTTATTTTCATTTACAGAATTTGAACACTACGCAACTCTTTCTAATGTTTTCTTATATTTTTCACCTTTTGCCTAATTCCTTCAATGTCACGATTCAATACGAATTAATTTCAAAGCTCAAGCGTAATAGATATTATATACAAGAAATCAGTGAATGTGTACGTCACGAGTATTACTCGAAATGTGACACTTGTACATGTGATCTTAGCAGGAAGTATAATTTCGAGCTATGCCTAATAAGGGCTAATTTCAGACACCCCGCGCCGTAATTGGTCGTACGTCATATCGGAAGGCGTCACATCGCCGGTGATGTTTTCCAGTGGCAGGAAGACATCCGTCGCCGCGGCTCTGGGACGCGTGCGGAAGCAGGTCGCTAAGCTTAGTTTTTCTTATCCTATTCTTGGAGGGATAGCAATAACTCCTACCTACGGAACAACAAAAAAATTACCCTTGATCAGTGCAGTTCAGCCATGTAAGTACATTTTTCTAATATCTAACAAGAAATTATTTCGGAAAATCTAACACAAATGAATTATTCTGTCGATCGGTAGCACTTTAATTGTTAAAAAAAATTTTTTGACGTAATTTATTTATTCTATTAGTTCTTGAATGAGGAAATAGGATACGTCTTTACATAAAATTACATTATAATTATTGGAAACAACAAATAATAACAATTACAAATTAACATATGCGTAACTATAAATCGGGAACAGAAATATCCGTGTCCAACATATCTAGAAGTACTATATAGTAATAATACAAATTATTTACCGTTACTAAGGGTATACTATAATATTTACAGTATACAAGCAAATTAAATTCACACTATGATAAATAAATTATTTAGAGAATTACCCTTAACAAATTACAAAAAAAAGTAATTAAACATCACACGAGAATTTTTTTCTATATTTTTATTGACAATCAGAATTCAATATTCTATAGGTAATTTGATGGCTTGGGTACAGAGAAGTCATTTTTTTCTCTGACGTTGGCAGGAAGCTCTCCAATGAGAGGTTCTCTGTTGATGATAGATGAAACACAAACACAACATCCAAGCCCTCGACGGTATTCGAACCCGGGACCTCTGTGACGTGAGGCAATGAAGCTGACTCCAACATCACAGGAGACCGGCGAACACGAGAATAAATTCAAAACCTGACACACGCACTCTAGGAAGAAACTCAAACGATAGAAGAGTCACTGCACGAAACTGAACGAGGAGTCTCCTCTTTCGTAGAATCTGCAGGCCGTACATAAAATAAACAGAAAAGACCAAATAGAGAGCAAGAAAGTTATGAAATGAGTAGTATAACGAGAAACACATTCAAAACTTTTGTAATTAGTTATTAGGGGAAAGATAAAGAAACTCCTGTACTGAGTAAAACGCGATTTTTCAGTAAAATATTCTTACACTAATTCCTAAAACTGTTGTAGTTATTATTGTTCTTTAGTATTGTATAAAACTATCCCTGAATGGTGAATACTTTCCCTGGTAGAGAGAAAGGCAATGCTTGTCCGATCTTAAGAGATGAATGATTTCTAGTCTCATTTACGCGAGACTCGCCATTCGTTTGAAAAAGATTATGCTCCGCCTAACAAACTTTAAAGTTTCGTGATAGAGGTAAAATTCGCAAAAACTTTTGAAAAACAGTTTAAAACTTGATTTATAATCCGTATTAGGAAGGATTCTAATGGCACGCTTTTGCAACTTAAATATTTCAATATTTACTTCTATAAGAAATATTGGTTAACATTAAAGTATGAATTCTGAATATAATACTTTTTTCCAATGCCAACTGAATCTGCATTTATCACGTGTTGCCTTTCTTTCTTCCAAATAGAATTCAGCAGTCACTGTCGAATATTTTGTATTTCTTAAACAAAATCACATATATGTTGAGTTTGACTCAAGTCTGGAACTTTCATTTTCAAAAATTACCTCATAATGAATTGAGATAACTGTCATATTGAAGGTCTAAAATATCCCTGGTATTTACGATTAATGAACAGTGGAGTTTTCTCCACAATAAAATGTTCTAAATATATAGTGTATCATATAAGATCATCCCTGAAACTACATATGTAGATTCGGCGTATTCTATTGTCCCATTATTTCGGGGGTAATAACATGTTGCACAATGTCAATCCCATGGAGCACCTGATAATACCTTAAATTTAATCAAGACAGACGCCGTCTCCTTGCAAACTACCCAAACCTGACCAATTACTCGCCGGACTATATTCAAGGAAGAACTTCTTGAAAATAATCAATTGTTAGCATGTTATATAATCAACTCTTGTAATCTCTCAGTTATTCAATTGTTTCCTATGTAATGATCTCGCAGTTGATGCGACGTTAAAAAAGCAATTAAAAACACGTTGTAAACCAGGCAGAACCCTTGGCTACCTTCCTCTACCCTTCCGCATCCCCCCTTTCTAATCCCTTCCTATGCTATTAAAGGGGAGTTGCCCAATGTGGATCACCCTCATGTAGCCTGTTGCCCTAAAAAAAAAAACAGGCAGAACCTTCCCAGAGAGCTCTGGCAGGGGCTACCTTTGGGGATGCTCTCACATCTCTCTGGTTTTTTTGAACTAAGGTTCCCACATCCTTAAACCATAGCCCGAGGGCCCTAGTAACCCTTGGCTACCTTCCTCTACCCTTCCGCATCCCCCCTTTCTAATCCCTTCCTATGCTATTAAAGGGGAGTTGCCCAATGTGGATCACCCTCATGTAGCCTGTTGCCCTAAAAAAAACAGGCAGAACCTTTTAGGAGAGATACGAAGGGCCTACCTTTGGGGATGCCTTTTCCTCTCCATTTTTGAACTAAGGTTCCCACAAGCCGAGGCACCTCGGCCTGTTTTGAGAGGTGTATGTTTCGGGGTCGCAGACCTTGGGCATACGGTAAGAGTTGTTCGCTATTCCCATTGGAATAGTCGGCCAGCTGCCTCCTAAACTGTTCGAGGCACGGAGAAGGGAATGCTGCGTCCCCACAGCAAACTCCTCTCCCGCTATCGGAAGGGCGTGGGACAAGTACCCAATGCCCGACCTACTCGATGCAGGTTTTTCTAAGGTTTTCCCTGCATTCCTTTAGGCGAATGCCGGGTAGGATCCTTAAAATATAGCCCGGGGGCCCTAGTTAACCCTTGGATACCTTCCTCTACCCTTCCGCATCCCCCCTTTCAAATTCCTTCATATGCTATTAAAGGGGAGTTGCCCAAAGTGGATTACCCTCATGTAGCCTGTTGCCCTAAAAAATAAACCGCTCCTGCTGTGTTATATGAAAGGAGAGACGGAGTCGGCCAGCTGCCTCCTAAACTGGTAGAGGCACGGTGAAGGGAATGCTGCGTCCCCACAGCAAACTCCTCTCCCGCTATCGGAAGGGCGTGGGACAAGTACCAAATGCCCGACCTACCTGATGCAGGTTTTTCTAGGGTTTTCCCTGCATCACTTTTAGGCGAATTGCTGGGTAGGATCTTTAAATCATAGCCCGGGGGCCCTAGCTAACCCTTGGCTACCTTCCTCTACCTTTCCGCATTCCCCCTTCACCCTTTTTTCAATGCTATAAGAGGGGAGTAGCCAATGTGTGGATTACCCTATATATAGCCTGTTTACACCTTCAAAAAATCAATTAAAATACCTTCAGTGTTTCATAAGAGTTCATATTCTGGCAATAATTTCAATCTGGGATCAATAAGGTTGTCCTACGCTTTTCCTTAGTCAGAATGTTTAGTTATTCGTATTGCAAAAGATAAATTATGGTTACTCGTTTACTGCCAATTCAGAGCTAAAGAATTGTAATACAAGAATAAAATCAAGTTTTACAAAATACATTACTATATATTATTCACCTGTAGAATTTTACTATAATGTTTTCATATTTTTCATAAATTTACAGATAACATCAGTTGAAATAATTGAAATCAAATACAAAGTAATCAAACAAAAATTTTACTTGGCCCCTCATTCTATTCGATTAATGAATATACGGGTTATATTATGAAGAACAACAAAAAATGTATATAAAATACCTATGACTTTATATTAATGTGTCTTATTCTTTATGTACTAGTACAAACACTTGAAGTAAGGCGTTCCTGTAATTTCTATAGAATGATACCTAATTATAGTACTAATACAGCAATAATTTCGGATTGATTACTTTTCTCAGACATTATGAATATACGTATCACAATAAACGTGGAACAAATTTTTCCATTGCCTGAACTTCAAACGATACAGAATCCATCAAGTTAATCAGCGATTCCTTGAACAATTAGATTAAAGTTCTAATTAAAACAATACAATGTTGAGAGTAATGCTCTCTCGGCTTCATGGTCTGACGTCAGTTTAACGAGAGTTTAAGAAGCGATATTAACGGTCCCTTGAACTTCAATATTATTTTCAATATATTGCACAAAAATATTGACCGTCAGTAGACAATATTGAAATATTGCACAATATACTGAGTCAATCAAAAAGAGTAAGTTATTTATTGTGCAATATGTAAAATATTATATTGTTTGTGGGTGATATTGCACAGTATTGGTTCAGTTCTGTCTACGCAGCTTTGTAGTGAACATCGAACTATAGTGAGAAGGTACGGATTAAACATTTTACAACTTAATTTATTGCATGGCAACGAATAAACACGAAGAAAGGAAATTTATTTTAGAATGTATTTAACTATATTAGAGTTGACCAGATTTGTGGAATATTAAAAGCAATAATAGAATTAAAAAAAAGAACCATACGAACGTTTGCTTTGTAAATACAGAGAAGAATCAAGATTATGATTAATTTCAGTTAGATCAAAATTTTAACTTAAGAAAAGAATATTTTAATTTCAGGAATAACCATTATCAAGAGTCCTTTAAATAATGCCCCGACCATTGGCAAGAAATCTTAGAAAATCAGCTGCTTCACGTAAGAAATTTTCGGGAGTGGATTCATTTCTTCTTTTTTTGAGACATTCCTTCGTACATCTACGTTTTTTCTCCTTCTTTTTTAAACATATTACTAAAGAAGTTGCCAGACTACTTGCTTTACTCTTATTCCACATATTGACTGTGGAAGTGTCAGTAGTAAACTAATTTATTGCAACGTGTGTGTCGTCCCAGCAATATTGATTTTTTTTATATCTGATTGAAAATTAATAATAAGAAACATAGTCAAATACAGAAAAATAACTGATAATATAAATACCACACAACGTTTCTGGAATCCTTGTCCCTTTCTTCAGCTGCTATAAAGAGCCTGGAACGACACATCTGCACTCGTCAGTTGACAAAACTAAAGAGAAAGTTTTTCTTTTTTATTATTGTGCAATATTATTGGCGATAATATTGACCCTTGAACAAATACACATGATTGCTATGTCCGACGAAGTATCTGTTATGAGCTCTAGAAAAATGTAAATGCTTAATGTCGGTGGCAGCCCATTGCTAACGGCCTATTTTTAAATGTTTCCATTACATCGTTTCGAGTATAAGCAAAATAATTTTTTCGTTTCACGGCCTCGAGCGTATCGTAAACGAGTGCACGAATCAACAAGATACAGATGGGTTAACGCACTGCCTGTTGTCCGCCACGATGAAAGGACAGGCCCAGATAGGCTCTGCTAAGGAACAAGTTCACAAAGTTATGAACACACGCGAGTCATAACAAACATTGCGCCGTTTAGTTCCCCTTTGCTTTTACACAAAACATTTATCATCCTTGTGCTGACGCCTTATTCACTTCTGCTGCCACCTTAAACGCTGCTGGTAATAAAACAAGCAGCGAGGGCATGGAGCAACCCATGGCAGGGTACCAAATCACATCCGCTGTTATTCGGCACAAATCGCTTAATCCTATATTAAGGTTCCCAGTTCTTTCTCCGCTGTAACAATAATCATATATTAAGCCAATGAGGTTGCCAACGTATTACACATGCTTGGAAATGGCATTTCCCCAAACATTACTGTTTACGTCATTAGTTCTGCCACTTGCATGTACTTACTGTGGTAACTCTCTCTCACACTCCCTCTCTTTCACCTCCCTCCCCTCTCTCTATATGAAATCGAGTGATTTTATTATATAATAAGATGGTTTAACGTCTGTAACCAGAATTATTTGCTTTTAATTGGCCACAAGCAGTTAACTAAACAGAAAATTCAGGCAATGTTTCTTCTACACAAACTAAATGCGAAAGAACGTGCCAAACATACCAAAGAAATTTGCTAATGTATCAGCTACCCAATATGGGGTCATATATTTTACTAATTACATCTGTGTCACTTTTAACGTTAAGGGTAAAATTATTATTAAATATAATTGTGAACATTTCCGAGATAATTCTGCAATTATAGTTATATTCTACGTCAAGAATTATGACTAGTCGAATAAAAATTGTGATTATGTAGATGACTATGTTTCGTTAAAACTGAATGTTTTTCCTCGGGAAGTTTGTAATTAGTCTTATGTCCTTTGATCCTGGTTTTCACAGCGCACTTAGTTTGTGCCACTGTAAATTTAATTGCAATCCAAGTATTCTATTTCATAAAACACAAAATGGATATATTTAGGATCTAAGGGATGTTTAATATTCTTAATGTAACATGATAAGGAATTCTAAGTTTTATAAATAATACTAATATTAAATTGACGGAATAGATTAGAGAAGAGAGAGGAATAGTAATTATTACACATGAAGAATAGTCAAGGATACGGCATTTATGTCTCAAATTTTAATTGTTACATATTTGATGGCTGAAAGTGGTGTTTATTCGTCTTGAGTCACACCTATTTAGAAAAGGAATTTATTCAAGAATCTGACATGTAGAATTAACAGTTAATATTTAATTTCTCGTATATTATTAATAATCGCAATTTGTTGTTACTAATATTATATAACTGTAAATGAACTATTTAACTATATAAGTTTATTTTCTGGTATCTTATTACTTCCATATCTTACAATTGTAAATAGCTACCATTCAATATTATAGAATAAATGAATGAATTTGTAAAATTTACCAATTTATTAAATTAATTTCTTATTAAACTAAAATAATAAAAATATATACACCCTGATACATTACCAATTCTCGAAATTTGGCTTCTATACAGGATCTATGGAAATTTAGTTATTTATCACACTTATGAGCTAAGTTGATTGTCAACATTTTCATGAAGATTTGATGAAAATACCAATTTCTATTAATTTTGAGTATGAAATGCAGTTTTTATAGTATTCTTTATTAAATATTATTTTTGAATACCTTGCCGGCCTGATGTGGTGTAGTGGCCAGCGTCATTGCCTCGCACCACAGAGGTCCCGGGGTCGAATCCCGGCATGGGCATGGATGTTTGTGATCGTCCTGGTCAAGCAAACTGGGGTTAAGGCAGTGGGAGAATCGATACTCTGACCATGTGTCACTCCTAAATCCTAATGTGTCATGTAAGATGACAGTCTGGCAGCCGTCTCGGTAGGCCACGGCCCTTCGGGGCTGTCGAGCCAAGTAGTTAGTTAGTCAGTTAATACTATTAGTCTGTAATTAGGTAAACGGTATATCTTTTTACACGAAAGTTCAAGTATCAGAATAATAAAATGTTTTGTTTTGTTTACAGTTAAAAATATACAATTAATACTTATTAATGTAGAACACAAGTTGTGTTCAATAACAAAGAAAAATAAAATTAAATAATAGGTCACAAAAAACATACTCAGAAAAAAATAATGATGCAAATTATTAATTGCGCATTATTAGTGAGAATTGAACTACATTTCACAAAAAGAAAAAGCTAAATCAGCACATTCAATGAAAGGTTCAATATTTGAGGCCTGGTTAACTCCGCATGTTAGTGACTACAAGCGCGTTAAAATTGATTCGAGATTCCTTGTTTTTATCATTACTTTTTGTTTTCGATTTTTAAAATATAAAGTCAGGATGAGTAAAGGCATCCTTCTAACATTTTTTGAAATAATTTATGAATTAACGTGTCAGAGAATATTTAATCTATCTCCAACCATTTACTTGATGTAATGAATTTGTGTAACGAATTCTGAATGTTTTGACTTTATTGGTACATAGAACTGTTTGAAAATTTTATTCAGGTAATTCATGTCGTGGGAAGTTTGCAATATATTTACTGAAGAAGTTTTGTAATTCTATGTGAGTTAGATTTTCGTATTTTTGAAATAAAAAATGAAGACGAGCGGCTGGAAGTACGCCAGAGGCAGGACACTCAAGAAATGTTAGTTGCAGTGAAAATGCGAGTAGTCACGCGCTACTTCTCAATTTTCTTGTATTGCCATATTACCTTTACTTTATACTGTTCAATTTTAATAATTTCGATGGAAGGAATAGAGAATTGGCAAAGAGATTTTGTCGTTAACATAATAATTTGCTATGATTCACTTTAATCACAGAACATCAAATTATAGGGTTTCAATAATTAAAAAAAATAAATGTGAAAAATGTCTTTTTTAGTTATATAGAAGTGTAAGAGGATTTCTATAATGAAGATTTATCACAAATACGCGTAAAATGTTTATAAAATTGAATCATTGATTGAAATGGAGGTGCGAACCCAACGGCACCGACTAAAACGTTCATCTAAGGGAAGTTAATTGATAAAATGATATCACAGCTAGTATTTTAATGCGAGAATACACTGGGATCCATTCCACCACAGAAACAATAGACGAATGGAGATCAGGAGATGTGCATATGAATCCATATAAATTCCTTATTAACCCTCAACCATTTCACATTCCACTTTCATGAAATGGAAAATTATTATAAATAATTATTAACAACGACAAACTGCCTGCGAGGGATGTTCTCTCGCAGGCAGAACCTTGTAGGAGAGACAGGAAGGGGCAACCTTTGGGGATGCCTTTTCCTCTCTCCGTTTTTGAACTGAGGTTCTCACATGCCGAGGCACCTCGGCCTGTTTTGAGAGGTGTATGTTCCGGGGTCACAGATCTTGGGCATACCGTAAGAGTTGTTCTCTGTTCCCATTGGAACAGTCGGCGAGCAGCCTCCTAAACTGGTCGAGGCACGGAGAAAGGAATGCTGCGTCCCCACAGCAAACTCCTCTTCTCTATCGGAAGGGCGTGGGACAAGTACCCAATGCCCGACCTACCTGATGCAGGTTTTTCTAGGGTTTGTCCTGCATTACTTTTAGGCGAATGCCGGGTAGGATCCTTAAACGATAACCCGGGGGCCCTAGTTAACTCTTAGCTACCTTCCACTACCCTTCCGCCTCCCCCCTTTCAAATCCCTTCCTATAATATTAAAGGGGAGTTGCCTGTTACCCTAATAATAATAATTATTATTATAAATAACATACGTTTAGTCGAATATAACTGATTCACGACACGTAAGAATGCAATAGAAATAAAATGTACTGCATAAATATATGAGAATTCTTTGAAATTAGAAAAAAATTTAATTGTCCCCAATATACCCAAAGAGACTTAGATAGTAGGAAGAAGATTGACGGAGTAATAATTGGACGTGGTGAAACGCGATAAGAAGGATTAAACAGAATTAAACATAAATGAGTGATAGGGGAGAAAGCAGATGGAAGAAGTAACAAAAGTTACTTATATAAAGTCACTTAACGTGAGTAACAAAAAAAAATTGTATACACTTAAAGTCAATTTATTCATTACATTAACGGCGCCAAAAGAAATCTATTCACATCTTGTTCACATACATCAAAGTTTGATAAATGTTATGCAGGGTTTCACGTTTCCAATTAAAACGAAATACTAAAGCTATAATGATAATTTATACTGACAGTGACAGGCTTGGACTTAATAGTTTCCCTTAAAGCAAAATAAAGTACGACACTGGAGTCAAAATCGTGAACGTAAATCTGAATTTAAACGGTAGGGTAATTTATTATAGACTGTAATTATTAGGAAAATTTATGTTCTATCTCTACGGAATTGGCTTTGCATAACACTAGTATTATGCCAGATCCCACGAGTAATAAATACAGAAAGGAACGTGATACGTTTCGAATGATTTGTGCACTGTCTGGCGAGGTGGGTAATTATTTTCATAATGAATATGGTATCAACGCTGTAAGTCAATTTCGTGTTGTATGAGTAATTGCGGCTCAAGTGTCTCAATATAACACAAAATTGGCCAATTCATTCATAACCTATTGAGGTTAATTATTAATTGAATTTTATCAGGTAGGCAATAAATCTGTTAAATTTAATATAAAGTGGCATGGGAAGCACCACGCTATAAACTCTGAGATTTTTCTGTATCATTTAAAATAATATTGCATTACTATATTATCGAGATAAAATGCATGTCCGGGTAATTATTGTAAAAGTTCTTGGAGAAAACAAGTGGTTAGCACGAAGCCAAAACTTTTACATACTTAAAAAGGCTTTTTATTGAAAAACTATGTGTTTATTGAATGTAATAATTTATTTGTTCGTTAACTCGTTCCTACCCTCTTGATAGCAAGGATTGCAGTATCAAAATAATGTCATTTAAGAATTAGTAACTGTCCAAATATTTATGAAGAATATTAATTGACACACTATGTGTAGTTAACGTTTAATGAATGATTAAGGTTAACGTTCTTTATCTGGCGGAGAAACAGTAAGAGAACATATACGGGAGCGCTTCACAGAGATTGTATAACCTGGGAAAGGTTGAGGATCGCCTCCAACTAAAATGTTGGCCACTGAATAATGAACGATAAAAGCATACGCTTTCATAGATGTGATCGCCATATTCACACTCCTAGTCACAAAAATGATGCATCCCGCCTGAATGAAACACGCAAAAAACATCTGGTTCCAAGTAGTTTTATATAGATTCTCTATGCAAGAAAATAGCTCTATTCATAACAAGTTATGTAACTACGAAGTTTCTCAATTCGAATATGCCATTTAATATTTTAATCATAATAACCATATAAGTCGAAAAATGCTATATTTAACTTCCAAAACATGTAGCGATTTTCAAGTTTGTAATTTCAAGTCTATGAAGGGCTAAGAATTCACCAATCGGTTGTTAGACTAGCATCTTCAAGCCTTACAGCGGAATTAATCTTTTTCAAGTCAAAGCAAAACCGTTGTTTATTTAAAACGCAAAAGACTTCTGTTGTAACAGAAACCAACTGAATGAATTTTAATAATCATATTCGTGATAATGAAAATAGTTTATATGCAAATATCAGTGAATTATTGTCGGCACATGATTTGAAGTTATAGGTTGTCACTATGTAAATGGACTTTTAATTACATTATATTAAACATATCTTAATCGCAATGAAATTGGGTACATGGAATAGATGTGGTTAATGGAATAGAATAATTGGATTTTCAATTAAGTTGTTCGTTTCTGGTATACCTGATCGTTGTCACAAATTTGTTATTTAATTCAGACTGTTACAGCTGTGATACTAGCAGGACTGTTTTGGAACATATTAAATGATTCGGGAGAAAATAATAGAGCCGTGTCATAGAACATAATTTACTTTTAAATCAATTATATTTATTATTTAAAACTTAAAATGTAATTAACTGATTATTCTGTTATCCATTATACGAGAATTTAATAAAGTTTTACAATCTTTATAAAGCAATTAATTTGGAAATTAACTGTTTATAGAGATATGAAATAAATATCCTACATCTGAAATAATGACAATTCGAAATAGCTACAAGAACACATTATTCTGTTTGGAAAAATAATTTACAGCTTGTTGAACATCGCAATCTTTTCTGTTACCTTCGGTAACAATAGGGTTGATAAGTAGAGTATTTTTTAAAGTCTCCGTCCCATGAAACCGTTACTAATAGTTGTATATATGGTTATCAAACATCATATACGTAGCTAAATATTGAAGTGAAGGGTTCTTAAACAATATTTTTTAAATAATTTATTGAGATGTGGAGTGAGATTCCTACCAAGCAACGGAACATCGAAATATTAATTATTACACCGAAGAACGCGTCAGCTGATTATATTATTGAGCGGGAGGTGGTCGTAGAAGCTTCGTGGTTTGTCTTGTGCTAATTCTGCGCAGGTCCCTGAGCAGGGCAGACTGCACGGCTGGGCTAATGAACACGCCTTGTCTTAATGCCGGGGATTGATATTCAGCAGATTGGATAAGCGAGGTCACCGTTCGTGACAATTGTCATCGTTGGGGCTCCTGGGAATGCGGTCACGTGGACAGCATCTGTCCGCCATCGTCTCAGACAATACAGTAGGGCCTTATGTAAATCCAAGTTGGGGATTACTTGATACTAAAAACGTTTAGCTTTAACAAAATTCTGCAACTTTAAAACACATTTTTTTGTATACTCATAACTTGTAACCAAAAAACCTGCAGTTGAACTATTTATTGTTGAAGAAAAGGAAAATACTATAAATTCCATCGTGTCCAATATATAAATGTCCCAACGTACTTCGTTTCAGATTATGAATCATCCCTTATTTACAGATTTTGCAAATACTTCGTAATGAAAATTAATTCCCATCGATGTTTATCACTGAATCTATCAGAACCTGTGGCTCTAAATATAGGTGAAATTAATAAGTGAGACCATAGTTGAATGGTTTGTGGAGGTATCGAAATCGACGCAAAGTTCAACAATTCTACGAAATCCAGGCTTGATATTCTTGAGAGAGAGTAGAGCGCGAGATTTGCATTGGACTGACGAATTGTAGTCGCTTATCTCCTGGCGAAAAGGACATCGGCTTTGTTGTCCGAAAAAGTACTCTCCTACTACCAATTCACACACAGTTGTGACTTCCCCGATCTTCTTGAAGTAATAATAAAACTAACGGACAAAAATGCGGTTCAAAGATTTTGTCGAATGACAGGTTTTTAGAAATAACCAAAATCTTGTATCCAATAATATTTTCGAACTCATAATACCTGCACACAAAGCTCAAAGTTCGAACATGTATTTAAAACTCTATTGTTTACATTCAAACGTGACGACTTTCATCAAAACATTTGGAGTTCCAGTGCATAGCAGAAAAACATAATTAATTTGTTTTATTTGGAAGGTAAATTCATGTACATATGTACAACAATATATATACAATTATTAGTAATGAAACAGTTTAGTTTCCAAATTAATTAATTTAATAACATTGTAAAAATTTATTAAATTGTTTATAATGTGTAATAGAATAATCAATTAATTCTATTTTGAAGTTTTAAATAATAGGTATAATTGATTTAAAAGTAAATTATGTTCTATGAGATGGCTCTACGATTTTTTACCAAAGCATTTAATAGGTTCCAAAATTACAGAAGTCCTACTATTACCACAGCTGTAAAAGTCTGAATTAAATAACAAATTTGTGACAACGATTAAGTATACGAGAAACGAACGACTTAATTAAAAATACAATCATTCTATTCCATTAACCAATTCTATTCCAGGTGCCCGACAATAATTCACTTATATTTCCATATAGTCCACATATTTTATGTATACATCGTAACCGGTGATGTGTCACGATAGTACATTTACGTGATTTTCCACCAAAGATAAAAATAATGTTAAGTGATTGTCAAAATAGACAATAATGTCAAGTAACTGACATGCTTAGAAAAGTTAAGTACAGTCTCAGTATGAATAGTATTTTTCATTTGACAACGATGACTTCCGTAATGAAGAACTTTATGTTAACAAACAACTTATTGATGAGTTTGTTTCTTCCTCCTAAATTAAAATTAAGATTAGTTGATTGTGTTTCTGAAACCTACTTTAATATTTTATTTCATCAGTTTCGAACTTCGAAAAACGTACTTATTTCCTGTCTGAACAAATAAAAGAATTTCATCACTTTGTGACATGACAAGTGGACTTATTGTATGTGGATAATTTAAAACATCCAGAAATTGAATTAAAGTATAAGAATGGAAAAATTTCGAGCGAACTAGGAATCGAACCTACATCCTACCTAGTATTCGGGTGCTTTACAAACTGAGCCACTTGAGTCGTATTCCGTCGTACTAAGCTGGACACCCGAGTTTGATCCCAGTGTCCGCTCTGGATATACAACGGATGGGGAGTCTCGTACTGAGTCTGGAGTCGACTCGGTAACCAACGTACTAAGCGGTAGACCCAGGTTTGATTCCATATTCAGTCGAAATCTTTTCATCCTCTTATTTTAATTCAATTTCTTGACCTAAATGACTCTGCTTTGATTGAAGCTTCTTCTGTACTTTCTGAACATCCAAAGGTCTAATATAATATTTAAGGTATATAAATTATTTTTGAAGACCATTTTAATCTATATCTGATTCATTTTAGGCCGAAAACTGGAGACTAGTATAATAAATTTCTAGAATTTTAAGCATTGTGTAAAGATGATTAAAATTCTATATCTTTTTTCGCTGTCCGTTTGTTGCGGCCGCCTCTGTATCTGCACGGCACGAGCCCGGAATAACTATTCAGCAATGTTAATCAAACATCGAATGTCTTCGACAAACTAGGCACGCCTTTGACTAAATTCCTTGTTAATAATTAATTCCCGCTAAAAATAATAAATCGTTTCAACACCATCACACAGAATTTCGTAACATCCATCTAATTGTATCATAGAGACTCTTAAGATCTTATATGTAATTCATTTCACACTTTTATAGCCTCTCGGCGCTGTCAACATTAGCCAAATGATTTGTATATATTGCTGTTCTAAACTAACACACAGTAAAATAAAAATGCATCCCTACGTGAAAATAAAGGAATAATTTCATACTTCACCTGCGTAATTTGAAAAAGTAATTTGTTAGGAAATTACTGCATTGGCTATCAAATACAACATAATTTTTTTATCATTATAACAATTTCAATAGAATTGAGCAGGTTTTGTGATCCTTCTTCGAAACGCCTTCGTGAAGGTTTGAAGCAATGTCAGGAACTTCTGATTAACTAAATTAAAACAAAATTCTACAGAATTAAAGCTTAATGCGTTCAATACTTCAAGTATATCACCAATGTTTTTCAGTTCCATACGAATATTCATTCTAGATACATTCCTATGTACAGTTATTTATCACAAACAAAGTGACGAACTCAAAAGCAATGCTTAAACGCATAGATAATATAACAGAAAAGTGGGATTAGCCTATCAATAATGGATCATAGCCATTCTTGAATTTTATGTCAGTTTTACGTTAATTATAGTGACGCTATATTTAATATGAATCATTTCTGATATAATTGTTACCAAAATCTTAGAATATTGTCAATCAAATTAATGTTTTGAATTGGTTTCATTTAGGATACTACAAATTGTTTTATATTTGGCATATGTATTAAATGAAATTTTTGTTTGCCCAATGTAGTAGAAATTTCACTTAGAGAAACGGATTTTGTAAACTACACAATTGTTGTATGTGTCAAGTGGATCCTTGTCTTGTTTTTTTTTTATTCAGAATAAAAGTTCATTGGTATATTTAAATGTTGGATATTTGAGATTCTTTAAAATTTGGACGAAGTTGCGTTGAAATATTTTTTAATGAGGGAGGACGAGAAAAAAATAGATTGAGGTTGATTGGGGGCGAACACCAGTACGATATTAGGTTTTGTTCGATCTACTGTTTATGTTAAAATGAAAAATTTATGTCTGTTTTGAAAATGAATAAGAATGATAGTCAAATACAGGCAAAAGAAGTGATGATTTAAATACCAGACAACGTTTCTGGAAGCCTCGTTCCTCATGTATTGAGTTTTGTCAACTGACTTGTGCAATCGTGTTCCTCCAGGCTCATTAGTTTTATTAGCAGCTGAAGAAAGGAACAAGGCTTTCAGAAACGTTGTGTAGTATTCATTTCATCACTTGATTTGTCTGTATTGGGCTATCATTCTTATTACTAATGTTTATGTGTTTATTAATAAAATTAAAAGATTACCCATTAGAAATTAAAAAGTTACGTACTATATTTATGTTGAGTTGATGGAACTTGGTGTCGGAAAGTAATATAGTGTATTGTAAGGAGACTTTTAATTATTTTAAATTTAAATTTACCAGTTATATAAATTGAAACGGGATGTGGTTTTCAACTTGTTTTTGCCAGACGTTTCAAGATGTTCCAAACTTTCCGTAATCCGTCTTTGATGCACCGGAATAAGCTCAAACGAATTTCCTTGAAAGCTTTTACAATCTGACTGACTTAAATGACACTCATGTTCTGTCGAAAACTGTTCCCAGACTCGTATATAATTAAATTAAATAAATTTGATAAATCAAATATCAGGCTTTACAGTATACCACAGCTCTCGTTTGGTTAGGAGGGTGATAAGAAAGAAAATGAGTACACGTCCTGAGTATCTCGAATTTCTAAACCAATGGGTGAGAATTTCCATTTGGGGTCATGCTAGATCTATTAACTTGTTATTGCAATTAATATAGACCCATTTCATTTGAATATTTTATTGATACTCTAGATAGTTTGTCCTCCCACTGATACGCTTTACCAAATATATATTTGACCGTTATGATACTGTGTAATATGCTTAAGGTGGTGGATTCAATTAATGTTCTTTGTAGCAGGTAAGAGGATTACAGCCCTTGTGAGTCTCTGCCAGGTAAATCATCCATATTGACATAAGCAGTAACACAGGGGAGCATGTGGGGCCGAGTCACGTGCTCTCTTAGCATATGAAGACTAATGTTAAACCGCAACTAAACCAACATTCACCATTTACAAAGAGCAGTGACGGAGAGCAGGGGTGGCAAGGGTTGGGCTAAATCGGACCTATGGGTGAAGGGATCGGGGAGACGCACGTGCTTAATGCATGGAAAGAAAGGGACTGTTATTCATAACAGGCCGACAAAAAGGCAGACGCACAAAAACAGAACGCACTACCTGTGCACCGTAAACATTAAAGCCCGCCCTCAACTCGGAAATGCCACGGTCACGAGAAGAAACATCAGATATCCCAGAGCCCATTTCAATGAATGCGCAACCTGCATATATAGTGATGTAGCAGCGTTTTGCAACCAAATCACCATCTCCACAGTGGAGCTCAAAACTTTGAAGAACTGACGTTGAATTTGTATGTATAAAATCCAAATTCTAGAATTTGAGTATGTTCACTCGAAATTTGTGAAGAATCAAATCATGAAATTTAAACATTTTGCTTATTGTTAATTACTTATGGTACAACAATACACATCTGATTAATTTTAAATTTGTTTTATAGCAAAATAGAATCAAACAAATAATTATGTTAATAATTATAGCTGTTAATGATGATTGATGTACCATGAAATGAACCAAAATAATATAATTTGTCGCAGAACTCTTCTTTTGTAATAATATCAACACTATAAAGCGCTGAGAACTCAACCCATTTTGGCAGCGACAAAAATTCTTTCTCAAAAAAATTAAAATTTTTTGCTTAATAACGTAACAAAAAAAATAACAAAATGACGTGTGTATTTTTTTAGTGTTCATAATATATTCTACTGTTATTTAGTGTTTTTGACTTAAAATATTATCTTAAGGTTAGGAAATTTTAGATACTTTAGATTTACTTAATAGGGCTAACAGTTGGAAGGTATCAGTACTTTCCAAATCTCTCTTTTTTTTAGGGCAACAGGGTTCATGAGGGTAAACCACATTGCTCAACTCCCCTTTAATAGCATAGGAAGGGATTTGAAAGGGGGGATGCGGAAGGGAAGAGGAAGGTAGCCAAGGGTTAACTAGGGCTCCCGGGCTATTTGTTAAAGATCCTACCCGGCATTCGCCTAAAAGTAAAGCGGGGAAAACCCTAGAAAAACCTGCATCAGGTAGATCGGGCATTGGGTACTTGTCCGACGCCCTTCCGATAGCGGGAGAGGAGTTTTCTGTGGCGACGCAGCATTCCCTTCTCCGTGCCTCGACCAGTTTAGGAGGCAGCTGGCCGACTATTCCAGTGGGAATAGCGGACAACTGTTACCGTATGCCCAATGTCTGTGACCCCGGAACATACACCTCTCAGAACAGGCCGAGGTGCCTCGGCTTGTGGGAACCTTAGTTCAAAAACGGAGAGGAAAAGGCATCCCCAAAGGTAGCCCCTTCGTATCTCGCCTATAAGGTTCTGCCTGCGAGAGAACATCCCTCGCACGTTATCCTCTTCCAAATCTCAGAAATATATTAAATTAAAACTAGCAGTTTTGTTAACCAACTACGAGTTTCTTAATTATCGTCTTCATTATGTTAGCGAACACATAGCGGTCCGAACATCATAATGTGCTTCAGTGGGAACAGTGAAATATGTTAGGTATATGATTTTTAATTTTTTAAATGGAATTAATAAGAAATTTAAAAATAATAAAGCTTTCATTGTATTTTAAAATTATTAAAAAATATAAATATCAGGTGTATGAGCTTAAATCCGCTGTTTTTTTGTCAACAAACACGTGGTTTTTTCACGGAAATAATAAAAAAAATAATTCAAATTACCAGCCCTTAGCAGCTACAGATTTTCCCTTTCCCCATCTCCCAGGAAATTTTTGGATACCACCCAGATCAAAATCATTCTCTTTTGAGGCAAACCATTTTCGAACGTCTTCGTAAGAATCGAAGAGCTGTTAGTTGCACATCGACGAAAACAGGTGGTAGTCGGAAGGGGGAAGGTTCGGTGAATAAGCCCAGTTAGTGCCTACCAGTAGTTTCGGACCTTTCTTGGCGTGTGAGATGGTACGTTGTTGTGGAGGAAAATCATCTTGTCATGTCTTTTCTGATAATACGGCCTTATTTCACGCAGAATACGGTGCAATTTGATCAATTGTTGGTAGTAGCGGTGGGCATTGTCAATTTCACCAGGTTTCAACAGTTTATAGCAGACAATACCCAGCATTGTGTTCCGTCTGAAGTGAGTTGATCTTGCGATGGTTGATCGGGATCAGCCCACGATTTCTTACATTTATATATATTATAATTATATTTTGCTATCTACTTTTATTAGTCTGCTGTCTAAATAAGGACACAGTCCTCGGACCCTATACACAACAGGGTTTCTCACCTGTGATAATTGATTTGTCAGAGCTCACCCAGTTCACCATATACATCACCCACGATTAAGTGTAGAAGCGCGGACGTCATCAGGTTATCGAAAACGGCAGCCCGACGCAGCGGCTGCTTTCGGCTGTTATTACGTTAATACAGTTGGCTGTTGTGGGTCTAATACAAATTCCTGACATACACTTGCTCGATGCACGTTTCCCGACAATAATATCACGATTGTCGTTTACCCGTCAGATAATTATCACGATTGACATTTGTCTGAATTGACATTAACCAAAATAACGTATTCCCGACAGATCATTTGCCCGTTGAGTCATTTTCCAGTGAGTTTTTACGAAATAGAGGATAATACCAATACTGTATAACATTTAATGTTACTAATCATAATATACATGATTATTATTGTTAATTAAGTTATTCATTAGTGCATGGAACAATTTCAACCAAACGTGGTAAACGTTATGATCCAGGAACAACCCCTGAGAACTTAAGATGATTTTCAAAATATGTGAGAACGGTCTATATTGGCGCCGAATAAATACTTTACGGGATCGCTCAGATTCATAATGCCACTATCGATGTTTTCGGTATCTAAGTTCATCCCCCAACGTTGTGAGGATAGCTCTAGATGTGGTGAAATGGGGTGATAAAAATTGCGATAACGGCCAAGATTGGCGTCGAATCCGGTATTATGGTAGTTGCTGATTTTAGTTATGGCATTCTAGGAGGGTTAAGTTAAAGTTTAACCATAGGGGAGGGGGTGGAAGGGGGAGATAATAATAAGTTGATATCGGCCGAAATTGGTGTTGAAACCGGAGTTATTGGCGTCGCTGAGTATAATTGTGATATTAAAATTGTCGGTTGAGTTGTAGTTCAGTCTCTGCGGTGGAACGGTGAAAACCATAGTTCTGCGTTCAGTTTTAAATCAATTTAAAATATGATAAGTAACTTACTAAGCGTTCAGAAATATTAATATTATGCTTTATAGCGTAAAAACGCACCTTTCCGGAAAATGACCCATCGGGAAAAATGATCTGTCCGGAAAAAGCCAATGGGGTAATGCCCTGGTGGACAAACATCAGTCGGGATAATGACCTGTAAACCTGGAAATTGTTGTCGGGATAACGTGTTTCGGACAAGTGTGTGTCGGGTAAACGACCGGATCTCGGTTTTTACATATGGCGACGGTTGCTGGATGTATAGTCCGCTGCTCCAAGAATTTTACTCGGCCTAGACGGAAAGTCGCCCTCTTCACGGGAATGATAGGATCAGAAGCACAGAACAGCACCGATTGGACTAGAATGAATAACTTTTTTAGATACATGTTCCCCAAGGGTAGTCCACGTTGTTGCTTAGGAAGGGGCAGAAAGTGAAATTGACGAAGACAGATCAATGGAGCCAAGACTTAACTAGGAACCCTTGGCTATAGTTGGTGGGTTCAAATTTATAAAAACTGCTTCTTTGAATTCTACGTTTCGGGATTTTTTTTTGAGAACAGTGGCTGTTATCCCATGTGTGTTCAACTAATTTATATTTCGTAGTTTTCTCTTTTTTCAGGTGCACTCTAAGTCCGTCCACTCTGATAGTAACGTTCTTTCCGTTTTTCCTAGTTATGTGGCTCCAAATTTCGTGTGGTGGAGTATATAATTTTAGTTTTTTCTGAAAAATTTGTCTAAGGTTTTTATTGCAAAGTATTCATTGTTCTCATTATCCTCGCCCTACACGTTTATCAATAGAAAATTCGAAGGCTATTAATCAATTCAGAATACCTTCGATAGCCGTCTGTCTCCCTAGGCTGGATTGAACTGATTAGGTCTTAGAGGGTTGCGGACTAACAAGCCAATGCCCTGAGCTGTTGATCTTTATTTCCTGAAGACGAACAGAGATTTTTACTGTTCAATGCGTCGGTTTATTTCATTACTCACTCTTTACCTTCATTCATTTTTTTTCCTTTGATATGCTTCCTATATCTTCTTAAACCCAGACAATGGAATACCCGTTAAACAAAAAGTTAAATACAACATTCTCAACAAATTTCAAATCAAAATTCGTCCAGTACCCTTTAAAATACTTGGGATTGGGTTTGGTGTGAGGTCGCGGCTTTCCCCAAATCATTGCCTTGATTAGATGTGGATGCGGCTATTCTTTTGCTCTTGCCGTATGGCTCAGGTCATCAATAGCGATACACATACTTCTAAAATCGGACAACCAGAGTCAATAAGATATACCGTTATTCATTGAATATATTTACTTCACGCAGCCTTTTATAATATTTCCGCCCTTGACCTTCGGCAAAAACGTCACCACACTTTCTTATTGTCCTGGAAATTCACCATGTCAGACCATTTATTACCAGGGATGGCTCATTCCATTCAATATAGGCCGCAAAAAAAGACTTTTTTCCCCACCTGACCGCTTCATAAGAGTTATGGGCAGTGGTCTTATTTTGCGGGAATGCAGAGCCGAATACTTATAATGCTACAATACACACACACAGATAGATATATATACTGACTACAGATTGAACTAAGTGTGCTCCACAGTGTTAGAATGTCGGCTGCTCAACGTAGCAATTGATTTACTGAAGAGAGCGGATTACATTACCTGAATACCACGTATTGAATACATGAAACTGTAGAATCTTAAATATCGTAAAATTAGCGGAAATTAAATAAATTTCCTGTGAATATTTGTATCAAATTTAAAATATGTTTTCTTTAGTAGCACCAGCGATTTTATAACTATACCACAT
The DNA here is from genome assembly GCA_037074705.1 of Zhengitettix transpicula. NCBI lineage: Eukaryota > Metazoa > Arthropoda > Insecta > Orthoptera > Tetrigidae > Zhengitettix > Zhengitettix transpicula. Next base: position 585,911 of record CM073590.1, read on the forward strand.
ATTGGAAATTAATATATCGTCAGACAACAGTAATATCTTGTGTTTGACAATCGTGAGCAGTTGTTTTCAGCCCGTGCTGCATTCTTACTTTAGTAATTAGATATTTAGGATCCAAAACACCAGCACTGTTTTGGTATTGTTAAATTGGAAACAAATATTTTCCCTTGATTAAAGACGTTCACAAAAATTCTGAGAGCCCCCTTTACAGTTCGCCCCAAAACCGCCAACAAATGGTGCGAAATATATATTTAGAGCCAAACTCAAAACCGAACGTGTAACGCCACGTATACGCACATGTTACCAAATTATTTTGCTATTCAATCCATACATTATTAAGTGTAAATGAATAATTAATTACCATGAGTTAAAAATTAATTATAGGTATTTATTGCTACTGTCATCAGAATTAAAATCATAAAAAAAAATTAGTTTCCAGAAATGCAACGTCGCATATATTCTCGTAAATGCCTGGGGTCCATAGCAAAGTCACACTTTTCTTAATAATTCTGAAATCATGAAAGAAGTGAAAATTTTCAAAAGAAATTTAATTCTTGGCCGCATTTGTAATGATTTTAATTATTTCACCTCGCAGCGTTAGCAAGCGTTGTTAAACAGAGAAAGAGAGGAAGAACCCTATCTTAACAATGTCGGAATGTCCACATTGCCTCGGTAACCACTTTATTTTCGGCTCAAAATTTGCAGTAACCGTTTAATGCTGAATTAATTTATTTTACCTCCAATTCAGGCAGCAGCCTGAGCGGAGGAGGCACAGCGATCAGGCCTGGGCAATGTACACCAGAGAGACGCTTGATTCAAGCTCCATTCGGAAAAGTACCGGAAATACCAGCACAGACCACGACGAGGTAAGCGTGTCAAAATCTAAATGCCTGAGTATTCTTAACTTTAAGTACGTAACTTATGGGAGTTAATTTCAATTGTTCATTAACATTGAATTTTTAGTGAATTATGTACTGATAGCCAATCACCACAAAACTAAACACAACAGATATTGACACATTATCGTTATATATAAAAATGAATGTCTGTGTGTCACTATTGCGGTGAAAGTTTGATGAGTTTTGCGCACGCCTGTCAAGGTTTAAGTCAGCCTTTCGAAGGGATAGGCAACTCTTCAGGTCATTTTGTTTTGTCATATGGGATTATATTCTCGGGCAACTCAACAGATCCAGACAAGATTTTTATTGCTCAAAAACGTGTAGTCCGAGCACTTCCAGAACTTCATGTAGAACTCTCTTCAAAAATTGGGTTATTTTCACTCTGTCGTGCCAGTACATTTACTCATTAATGTTATTTGTGACTACAAATCGGCACTTATTTATGAATAATTCTGATATTATTGGCTTCAATACAAGAAACAAAAATAATCTATACAAAAAATGTAAAACATTGTCAATTGCACAGGAAGGTGTGCATTATTCTGGGATCTCCAACTGAAACAGACTGCCACAAATAATCAAACAGTTGACCAATAACCAAAGTCAATTTCAAGCTGAGTTATCTTCATTTCTGCTTAGCCGCTCCTTCTATTCAGTAAAAGGATTTATAGAGGAATCGGAGGTGTGCAATTAAGTTATAATGTAAATAGTCAGCATGAACTATAAATCGGAATCCTGTTCGTATGTTGTTGTATAATACAAAACATTATTATATGATTGTAAATAGCAAGCATGAGCTATTCATAAGTTTGTGTTATAGAATATTATTAGTCTTTATTAATCGATAGTATTATAGTATTAATAGAATAAACGTACACCCTGAATCATTCCACATCCTTGAAGCTAAGCTTCTCTATAGGATCTACGGAATATGATATTATTATTATGAACGGGGGTGAAATTTTAAAATATGTTAAAGCAGCCGATATTAGCGTCGTATAATTAATTTTGGGAGTCGATTATATTAATAGTTTCTTTCTCAAAAGTTTTAGCGTATTGAATTTTAACCACTTACAACATGGAAAGGTAGCACCGATGGGGTGGAGGGACGCTACATAAAATTAACGCAAAACAACCGAGATTTGAGTAATATTGAAGGCTGTAGAGATGATTGAGTTTAATTATGACATTCAGTATGTTGTAGTTCAGCCCCTAGGAGTGGTCGTGGTAGGGGTAATCGATTTCCGCGTACAATCTCGATCGCAATTTCTACAAATCTTAATATGCATGATACTTACGATCCAGGAACAAACACAGGCGGGTTAAGACGTACCTAGAAACTCACGGGGTAGGTGTGGATGGATTGGCATTTAAAAAACATTCGTAAACAGTCATTATTAGCGTATAATAAAACGTATAAAACGCTTAAATTGACAGTGTTATTCTGTTTTAAGTGCATAATTTCAACTCCAAAAGGCAAGGGAGAGATGCACCCGTACAGGTAGTGGTGGAAGGGGTTTACATAAAAAAATAATGCAAAAAATTCAGAGATTGTTGCCGATTGCTGAGTTTAATTCTCGTATTAACCATGGTGGATAAGGAAATTTTATGTTACTCAACGTGGAGGTGGACGTGGTTGACAAAAAAAATACCTGGAATATTTTTGGCTTAGTTTTCGGTTGTATTTTTGATTTTCTTATACCCGGTATAGTTTTGGTCTTTATTCAGTTAAGCGTTAAATTATTTTACTCCTTAAAGGTACTAGGTGTTTTTTTTACATGATCCTGATTTATTTGCCGTTACATATCGAGGGGTTAGGTCGAAGAGATGAACGTAAATAGCTAAATGTTCCAAACAGTGACGCTATTGATGCCGGATAAATGAAATATTAACCAAGAGGTCGGTGTTGAAACAATTCCTTCTCCGGATAATTTAAATAAATACCCGGGCAACGCCTCGCACTTGCCTAGTTTGTTATAATTGTGAATACCAGTTACGCAATCAAAACAGACAAAGAAAATTATGAGTCTACTATATGTTAAAATATGATATTTACTGATCGTTTCGTAAATACTATAGCATGAGAGCCGAGTAAAAATGTGGATAAACAATGAAACAAATTTTCTTATACTTAATGCTGAGTCCATTCAGCACCAACAATTATCTAGCGGACTGTATTGCATTGTATTGATTCCTTACAGTTTCATTCTGCGGTTCCACCAGGAATATTCTGAAATAGGACCCTTTTGTTGTTTGTGTGTACCTTCTTTATCAGTAATACAATGAAATGTTTCTATGAGGTACCGCATGGAATCAGCAGGAGATTATAAGAGCTGAGTTTCATCTTCCTACCTAATGACACATGCATAACACGGTATAATCTTAGCCTTTGATTACAATCAGTGGACGGTGGAAGTTGATTGAAAATATTCCTTTGAGAGTGATCACCTATATCAGTTCTGCGATTATGCAATGTAATGTGATTTGGTTTCCAAATGGAAAATTACGTTACTAGAGAACTTTAATATGTCACCAAGTATTTCATGTCTTAATGGTAACTGCTTTTCCTCAATTTGTAAATATTATTCATCTCACTACTTTGAAAATTAATTAAAATCGTGGAGCCTGCTGCCCTTTTCTTTCGGCCGTCAATTCGTTACAATGAATGCCGACAGATGCCACTCAGACCTATGTTTTTCGCGTGCACATTTTTTCATTATATTATTGAGAAAAGGAAACGGGATCAAAGTCAGAATTGCAGGAGTTGGACACCAAAGTTGACGCGCTTGTATATAAGATATATAAAAATCAAATTTCAATAATTTCAAACCAAACCCTTCTAGGAGGGCCGTTACGAATTTTGTCTCTAAATACCGTAGACAAAAATAAATCAAATACGAAATTAAAATCCATATATTCTAAATCTATTGACGAATACTTAAGGAAGAATTCGGTAAAATTGTAGGCATTAAACTCTAATTCAGTAACTTCTTAGAAGAAAAATATTTATGAAATTTATTTACTGGTTATATTATGTGTCTTTAGGTAAAGTATGTAGTTTTATTCTGATGCAATTAAAAATATTCTCGTATACGTGTTCGAAAATTGTTTTTTCACCACTATATTTTGACGTCTTTCTTTTTGGAGTTGTAGGCTTCCGAGCTACGAGCACATTATTTTTATCAACAATATATTCAGTTTTATTATATCAATTTTTTATAAATAACTCATTTATTAATTAATCGTCTCTCTCCGTTTGTCTCTGCCTCTTTTGATTTTCTTCTCATTTTAGTTTCTAACGAAGGCATGATTCACAAAGTGTATACGATTATTAAAAGTATCGGAATTTATTGCTGCAAGATTTTCATGAAAAGTTGTCTTTTTTCGTTTACGTTACTTCTTCTTACTCCTTCAACGATTGTTTCTTTTTTCTCGAAATTTGAATTGCAATCATCATACAGTTTTCTTTAACGTCTGCTACCAACTATAACTTTTAATTTTGTTGTATTTAGCTCCAGTCCAAACGTCTCCACATATTACAAATTTCTCCTATTAAGTTGTCTTATTTATTTCTCATTTCTTGAAGAATATTTTGTTTCGACGTACAAACCCAACCCAAGAAACGAGTTTGTGGACTTTCCCTCACTTGTCGTTGCTGTCTTAGGACGAAACTGACGATGCGAGCGAGATGTGTCGTATCTGCCACGGAGCCCGCGGGGTGTTGATGGCGCCATGCTTCTGCAGAGGCACGTTGGCGCTTGTGCACAGAGCGTGCCTCGAGCGCTGGCTGTCGGAGTGCGGTAGCGACTTCTGCGAACTGTGCGGCTACCACTTCAACGTGCAGCGCGTGCCCAAGCACAGCCTGTTCGGTTCCCTGCTGCGTTGGCTCGCCACGGGCCTTGACGTTAAGCAGGTAACGCAACGTTCAATATTAGTGACCTTTCGCCGTACAAATATTTCGACTCAGGTGAGTCAACAAGTGGCAGATCAATTCGAAGAAAAATAATTGCATAAGAAATGCATAAAAAAATAAAGCCATTGATTTGTTGGTGGATTAATTTAAGGATAAATTAGGTTTAAATCAGATGAAAAAAAATTATTCTTCTATAGCCATAAATCTCTCTTTGAGACGCTTTGCAGTAAATTATTTTAACCATTTATATCGTTACTATTATGTATTAAATACAAAATAAATAGTTCTACTGGGTTGAATACTCTGGGACATGTAACAAAAAGAAACCTCAGAAACATTTGGAAGCGTGCATGCAATGCAAAAGTCATGAAAAAATAATTCATTTCGTCACTCACATCGCATTTATCTCCTTATATAGACTTTAACTTATCGACACTGCTCGGTTCGGTTCGTATCTGCGTCTGCGCTTCGAAATAACCGCCCATTTCGACATCGGTTGGACTAACAAGTCTCACTTTGAGCATAGACCTCAACTCAAAGTCAGAAAGCCTGTTAACTTTTACGTGACAAAATATGAATTAATCGATCCTGTGTTTTTTACAACACACACACACACACACACACACACACACATATATATATATATATATATATATATATATATATACATATATATTAGAAGAATCCATTAAGGAATTGGAACTATTTTGGTGACGAACTTGGATAGTGAGAAAGGATAAAAATAAATATGAGAAATAGGAGGATTACGCTTTATGCTCAGGCGTAGAATCGCGCACATATAAAAGCATATGTTCAAAGCAGGGAGAAAGAAGGAAGAAGAAGGAAAGACTGAAAATATTTGAGTCAGGCAAGATTTGAACCTGCGTGACTGCTCAATACACTGAACACATATGTGTAATAATCAATATTATCTAATTTTTAAATTTAAATGTAGATAAACCCCACGTTGGAGCACCAATTAAGTGTTACATAGGATTGTAAAAAAAAGTTAAAAATGAAAGGATTGAAATGAAAACAACAATTTAAAATATAACAAAACTAATTTAATAAAACAAATTTTTATATCTCAGTTGAAATTTTAAAATTGATATTGTTGTGCCGCGGCTTAATTTTCAGGGCCGCCTATCGGGCCTCCAATAAAGATAGTTACATAAATGACAATAAAATCTTACAAGGCAAAAATATTCCTGACTTAAATTATTATTATTTTAAATGAAATGATTGAAATTAAAAATCTGACGATAATTATATTTACACTATAAGGTTTACAATTAATAAAATTCATTTTTGTTTACTTAACTCTTATCTGTTCATCTGGGCTCGATCTCACTTGTTTTTTAAACACATCACAAAAAGGCCATATTTCACTGAATTTAAAGATGTTTTAGTTTGCAAAGAAAATCACTTCCTGATTCTAACTGTTGATAACTTTGTTTGAACAACCACAGTTGTTCTCAAAAACAATGATAATTACACGAACATGGCAATAGACGAAATATAATGCCACACTGGCGACTTGCAATTCCAAAACCAAGGGACTTTTAATACAACATTTCTCAGCTTCCAAATCACACTTGCTCAGTCGTGGTCCCGGGAACTCTGAAGACGGACTCCTCAAAACACACCTTCCGCCATCCTGCTCCGAGCAACTCTGAATTTCTCAAGTTCCGTACGTCTCAATGCTGCCTGAGGCAACAATGCAACTCTAGCAAGCAAGCATTATAGGCTCCATATGCAGTGGCTTCATATTTACGCCGCCGATAATGAAGATAGTAAATTTTTTTAAAAAATAATTACATATTCGAAATTACCACAATATATATATATATATATATATATATATATATATATTATTGTGGGCGTGTGTTTATTTATCTATATAGGCAAATGCACGCTTAGAATTTCTAAGTACATTATATAATTATCTGCCCTTGGTTATCTTGCTCTACCTTTCCGCAAACCCCCTTTCAGCTATATATATATATATATATATATATATATATATATATATATATATATATAGCTTGTCTACACCTTCTTCATTCTTCTTCGTTGGTCGCACAAATTAATCACATTTAACTGCCAATAGTAAATAAAATTTACAATTACTCGCTGATCCCAGTCAACGTTATTTATTTCTTGAAGGTGTAGACACTAAACTATTTTTTTCATAGCTTGCGCTGGACATCCTGTCTTTCTGCGTGTTGACGCCCATGGCCATGATCGCCGTGTACCTGGTGACCCTGTCCATGAGGTCGCTGGTGGAGCCGAAGCCCTTCACGTCGCACCGTGCTCCATTCATGCTGATGTTGTCCCTCTTCAGCTCGACCCTGGTCCTCGTGTCCTACTACACATGGCTGGTGGCCGTGGCGCAGCAGCATGCCGGCGACTGGTTCAGGTCTGCTTACTTTTATATCTCATGCCTGCTTCACGTCGATAATTACGTTAATCGTGCTTACACTGATAATTTAATCAAGAGAATTTTGTGTAGGCATTAAACATTGCCTTAAAAAATTCCAATGACATAAAGAGGCTAAAAAAAGCTTCTAATTATTTATTATGGGTGTACACGTTAGAATATGTAGTGTCATCTATACTCAGAAGATAAATTTTTAAGAACAGAAGTTCAAATTTATTTTAATGATGCATGTACACGACACTGAGTTATATATACTGGACTCTGAGCAAGAAAAATTAGTTTAAAGCAAGTTATAGATGTAAGAAGTTATTGCTTTCAGCTGAAATTTGAGAACATAAAGTTTAGTTGAGAGTTGTGAAATGCTGTATGACATTGAGGGTAGATATTATAGTGTCTGGGAGAGACGGAGATAGTAGTTTAAATAGTTAATCAGATCGAAAGAATTGTGTTGTGACGTAGAAATAGTCAAGAAGGATGCAGTCTGGTGTGATCCAACGGGCGTATTTCTGAAGTCGTGAATTAGCAGGCTGGCAATTCAGTTCTGAGAATACAGATGAAAGGTAGACGAGATTCTTTATTGAGTGTTAGATAGGAATGTAAAAATACAATGTTACCAGATATTTACACCAAGTATGCCGTCCCTGAGAATATTTATTATTATTGTTGAAATCTGAGTGGAATCTCTATCTCAAAATTATAAAAGGTCAATTGTAACAAATTTGTAACATGATAACAGTGTTAGGTAAATAATGTAATAGAATATTGCTATGAAATTACCCTCTCTTTTTTTTACAGTGTAGTTAGTGTATTCTTCGAGCATTTAAGGCAAAATTAATTGGTCCTCCACCGCAGTCCTCGATATAATAATTTTTTTATCTTACTGAAAAATATATTTCCAGTATTTTTTGGCCATCGTGTAGGTGGTGGCACACGAATCACACGGTGAGGGTTCTTGACATTGGTCTCCGACCTGGGATTATTCGCCAAGTCTCTGTGGCTCGGGATCGCGGCCAGAGCGATGTCAGAATATACGAATCGGAACACTTCGCTCTGGACAATACGGATGCGACTGGCGGCTTGGAAGACGAACTCCAACTGGCGTCCATGTCCTACGACCAGGCAGGGTTGGAAATCGATGAACAGCAGGAAGAAATCTCGCCACCTCTGGCTTCGACTGCGGATTGCACGTCGGAATCCAAGCTGCAGCGAGCACAAGCAGGCCTAACTCAGTTCACCATTCCTGGAAAACCCCGAAATCGAAAAGTAGGCCTAATCACAAAAGCCAGAAAACCTGGTACGAAATAACAGCAGCAGTTCTGAAATCAGTTCCAGACTTTTTTTTTTGTAAATTAGCAAACGTATGAGATTAAAAACAATGAAATAACTTTAAACAAAATGAATATTTAAAACCATTACGTCTTTAAAGAAATGATTGAAATGTTTCAAAACATATAGCACAGTTGCAGGTCAGAAAATGTTATTGAATATAAAAGTCCTGATATTTATAGTGTCTTCAAACCATTGACTAACCCAAATGCAACAACGTGGAAATTATCTTTCTTAATACTTGCGGTCTATCCGCATTTGACTTTGTAATTAAATTGTAAATTCATGTAATTGTATACTTGAAGTACTACAAATTAAACACATTAGAATTTGAAGTTTTTGATAATGCATTCGGGTAAGTTCACAGACCACTATGATACTAATGTGAATCTTTCCGTCAGAGTACGTGGGGAATCGAAGTTTTTACGAAAATCTTTCACGTCAAGAAAATGAGCATGTGTTTAATAGCCTTAAAGTTTCGAAAGATGTCATCCGCTTAGCCAATCTCTATTGTCAAATAATGAGTGACGTAGCGTCGGTTTCAACTTCCCTGGGAGATTGCACAAATTCAGCGCACCCATATTTAGGTATTTAAATAAAAAAGGCAACAAGATTTACAGATATTTTACATAACTTTTCAGCAAGAATAAATTTGTTATTGTGTATTTAACAAAGTAAAAATAAAGAAGTAATGTATGTATGTTTCATAATACAATAAACACATAGAAATGAAAAAAATTACGTCTTATTGAAAATAATGAATAAGAAAGATAGCCAATTCAGACAAAAAGGTATGTCTCTTTCGTCAGGTGCTAAGAAAAGCCTAGAGCATTTGAGTTTTGTCAACTGACAAGTGCAGTTGTGTTGCTCTAGGCTTTTCTTAGCACCTGACGAAAAGAACAAGGATCCCAGAAACCTTGTGTGGTATTTGTATTAACTTTTTTTGCCTGAATTGGTTATCTTTCTTATTCAATAAGCACATTAATTAAAAACGTTTTCATACGTGTGTCACTTTTTGATACATACACAACACTTATGATATTTTTCGACAAGATTAGGTTATTATTATATAAAATTAAGAACACCAAACGAATAACAGCGAATAGAATATAAAACACAAATCAACTTCAAATTAGAACAATTAGAATGATACAATTATCCGGTTCCATCACAGATTAAACAATAAAAAGTTCCTTGCCCATTTTAAATTGATTCTAATGGTAGGTGTGACAGAAATGTGAAAATAAATGGTTAAAATTTTTATTTCAGATTACAATATATTATAATCTATTGTTAAATTTTGCCGCCGTCAAACAGTGCAGAAAATAGCAGTACTCAGGCATATGTGATCCTGTAAAGCTATCTGAAATTTAGGCTGCTGGGTCAAAATCTACTAAGGAAATGGCTTCAAATATCGTTCTTACAAAGGCGTTTACATCAATCAGAATTCAATGCGGCTTCCTCATTTCATAATTTACTTGCACCACGACGACCGAATTACTTAATTATAATATCCAGGCTCCCACAAACAAATACGTATTGCATGGAAGTTTAATAAATTACAATTGATTAGAGCTCCCTCTACCAGATAAGTTTCTTTGTTTTTTCTTGCTCTTGCTCTTGCTCCAAACGACAAAAGAAAGGTCAGATTGTTGCGTCCGGTGCTCAAGTTAACCATGGACAATAAAGTCTTGCCTATTTTATTTCCGCAAAATAGATAAACGTTCAACAAATCAAATTTAGGGCTATTGCGTTTTTTATTCATTACAAGCTGATGGGTCCCAGACTGACCTGGGCTTGCAAGAAAGACTGACCTGGGCTTGCAAGAAAGACCGTCAGGTACGAGGCGAAGCGTTTCACTACACACGCTGGGCTTATGTTTCATTGAAAATAAATTTACATATCTACATGACAAACATTCTATAATTCTAGTTTTGCATAGTAGTTCATGCATTGGAATTCTTGGCATCAAATGAAATAAAATAAAGGCTTCATGAAGGGATTTTATTTGCGTAGATGATGCACACTGTTAAGGGAGGAAACATTGTTTGCATTCCACAGTCTTGAAGATCAATCCTGTTCGTCTCCGTTGTATTATAATAGAAAACAAAGTTCATAACCTTAATCGAGCTCATGTTACATAAATTTTGAAATTTTTGAATTTAGAAATATTTTTTTTTTTTTGAACAAGGATAATGACTGAATCCTGTCCGATCACGGCTTAAGACTTTGATCATTTCTCAGATTTGTGCATATATATATATATATATATATATATATATATATATTTAAGGGCAACAGGCTACTTGAGGGTGATCCACATTTGGCAACTCCCCTTTAATAGCATAGGAAGGGATTTGAAAGGGGGGGTGGGGAAGGGTGGAGGAAGGTAGCCAAGGGTTACTAGGGCCCCCGGGCTATATTTTAAGGATCCTGCCCGGCATTCGCCTAAATAAATGCAGGGAAAACCTTAGAAAAACCTGCATCGGGTAGTCGGGTATTGGGTACTTGTCCCACGCCCTTCCGATAGTGGGAGAGGAGTTTGCTGTGGGGACGCAGCATTCCCTTCTCCGTGCCTCGACCAGTTTAGGAGGCAGCTGGCCGACTATTCCAATGGGAATTCCGGACAACTCTTACCGTATGCCCAAGGTCTGATACCCCGGAACATACACCTCTCAGAACAGGTCAAGGTGCCTCGGCTTGTGGGAACCATAGTTCAAAAACGGAGAGGAAAAGGCAGACCCAAAGGTAGCCCCTTCGTATCTCTCCTAAAAGGTTCTGCCTGCGAGAGAACATCCCCCGCAGGATGCAGGTTTTTCTAAGGTTTTCCCTGCATTCCTTTAGGCGAATGCCGGGTAGGATCCTTAAAACATAGCCCGGGGGCCCTAGTTAACCCTTGGCTACCTTCCTCTACCCTTCCGCATCCCCCCTTTAAAATCCCTTCCTATGCTATTAAAGGGGAGTTGCCCTCATGTAGCCTATTACCCTAAAAAAAAAAAAAAAAACTCGGCCAGCTGCCTCCTAAACTGGTCGAGGCACGGAGAAAGGAATGCTGCGTTCCCACAGCAAACTCCTCTCCCGCTATCGGAAGGGCGTGGGACAAGTACCCAATGCCCAACCTACCCGATGCAGGTTTTTCTAGGGTTTTCCCTGCATTTCTTTAGGCGAATGCCGGGTAGGATCCTTAAACCATAGCCTGGGGGCCCTAGTTAACCCTTGGCTACCTTCCTCTACCCTTCCGCATCCCCCCTTTCAAATCCCTTCCTCTGCTATTAAAGGTGATTTGCCCAATGTGGATCACCCTCATGTAGCCTGTTGCCCTAAAAAAAAAAACTTTTGAGATCTCCGGCGGGGGCTACCTTTGGGGATGCTCTCACATCTCTCTGGTTTTTTTGAACTAAGGTTCCCACATGCCGAGGCACCTCGGTCTGTTTTGAGAGGTGTATGTTCCGGGGTCGCAGACCTTGGGCATACGGCAAGAGTTGTCCGCTATTCCTATTGGAATAGTCGGCCAGCTGCCTCCTAAACTGGTCGAGGCACGGAGAAGGGAATGCTGCGTCTCCACAGCAAACTCCTCTCCCGCTATCGGAAGGGCGTGGGACAAGTACCCAATGCCCGAACTACCTGATGCCGGTTTTTCTAGGGTTTTCCCTGCATTTCTTTAGGCGAATGCCGGGTAGGATCCTTATACCATAGCCTGGGGGCCCTAGTTAACCCTTGGCTACCTTCCTCTACCCTTCCGCATCCCCCCTTTCTAATCCCTTCCTATGCTATTAAAGGGGAGTTGCCCAATGTGGATCACCCTCATGTAGCCTGTTGCCCTAAAAAAAAAAATTTACTGAGAAAAACCACACGTTGACGACGCCAATTTTGTAGTAAAACAATTAAAATAATAGGATGTTTTAATTGAAAAAATCAAGATTTAAAATATACAAACAAATTAATTTATTAAAGCAAATTATTTAAATCAAATTACATATTAATGCTTTACAATAATACCACTGCTATTTCTCAGGGCCGATCACCGGACCATCAATAAAGAATACTTAATAAACAATCAAATTCACAAAGATATCAAACTATCAATACAACATTACAAAATATGAAATTTAAAATCTGAGCTCGGAAATCGGAAATCTGACAATAATATCATTTACTTGCGGGTTTACACATAATAAGTTGTGCAGTTTTACCTTAATGTTTTCTTGTACCAACGACATGGGCTCGTTCACACACACAATTATTAACCCTTTATTGTCTGGCCATTATACACTGAATTTAATGGAAAACACATACTGCTTGCCAAATTGACTCACTACACTTGCTTCGCTGTTCCTTGTATCAAAATCCTACTACCACACTCAAAAGTTTTTTCTCTGCTGGATGCAATAACCTGGGCCTCCCTATAATTGAAGAAAAATGTCTAAGTCATGAATGTAAGCTAGACTCCGAACTATTCCGCCTCAGGGAAAATAATAGTCGGCGTTCTATCGCTGCAGTTATTCGCCCATAGATAGTTCTGGATATTATAGCTGTTGGACTGTACACACCTACACACTTTCTGAATTTGTCTTTCTCTAGTAAACTGAAATTCGACAATCCCAGCAAGCATGCATTATTGCCACGTATTCGTGTATACAACTCGTGTGTTTTTACGCCACCAACAATACGAGTCCAAATTTTGTTCATTAATCAATTCTTTCCTTTTAATTACCACAATATATATATATATATATAAATATGACAATTGTTGTGAATACTGATTCAGTAAACAAAAATATGTTTCTCTGTAAAGTAAGAACAGAAAATTTTTTTTATTGACTATGAACAACAATTAATTACATTATTTACAATTACATTATTTACAAGCCTACCTGTAAAGAAACGACAATTAAAGTTTACTATTTCAGTTCTTTACGAATTTGTTTAAAATCTATCTTGTTTATATCTCCTTCGTAAGTTCTTTTAATAGCCGTCAGATAGAGTGACGATTCCGGAACAACTCAAGAACAAACAGCGCGCGGAGCAAAGAGGAGCGCTCCATCTTTAAAACTGAAGAATGTATACTTTCTTTATGTATATATATATATATATTGAAATACTAATTAAGGAGGCCATTAATTGTTTAAATAAATTGGATTGTTCAGCGGTACAAATTCTTAAAGGACAACAATGACGGCAAGATCTTTCTCGGCTAGTTTTGTTGTGAACTGCGCGCTTTGTACGGAAGGTCAGTTGGTTGCAGTCTGGCGAATCTTGTGGTCGAGAGAGGGAGCGAAATTTAAGAGTACGAACAGTGTGGTCCAAACTTAGTATTTCAACTGAGAGACATATGTTAATAATTACATTTGTAAAAAGATCTGGACGGAGAGTCAAGTTATATAAAAAACCCTGCAAAGCTGAAACAAAAGGTTTAGCGCCGCGTCCAGATACATACGCGTTCCGAAATAACATTTTTCCCAAAAAGGCATTGAAATTTAATACGTCAGACGGTTGACCGGAGTTGACCGAGTTCCTGGAGGAGTAATCCAAGAAATACAACCGTGTGTTTGTTCAAGTGTAGAGTCGTGATTAATGGCCTTTTAGTGAATTGAGTCCCCAAGCTTCGAAAACGTTAAGTCTCGTACCAGCAGGACATTTGTAAGTACAAACCAAAATAATTAAATTCTGTAAACGGTAATTAAGGGTATAGTCAGATTTATTTTCTTTTCATTTTGTTAGATTTCGTATTCTGTTCGTTTCAATTAGTATGAATTTTTAATTATTTAATTTATAATCTTGATTGTTCTTACTTATCAAACCCAGTAAAGACCCTGAGATGAAGAGTTATTAGATTTGATTGTTTGTAAAATATAAAAGTTTGTATTTTACCTCGATCGCCACAAATTATAAAATAAAAAATTTGTTTGTAAATTTGAATTCAGTGTGCCAACTTAGGGCAAATCATTTGTAAAACTAAAACTAAAAACACCTATTAAAATCTTTGGTAATTTAAAGTTTTTTTATCTTAATCATTTTGTTATTCATTTCAGTTTAATAAATGATTTCTATTTAATCATTACAATATATATGACAACATGTATTCAGGCAAGAGTTTTCGTATGAGACTCAAGTGGTTACTTTATTCGAAGAGCTAGCCGATGAAATAGACAAATGTGGGAGACTACATGCTGTCATCATTGATTGCGTTAAGGCATTTGACGTCGTTCCACACGACATTTTGATAGACAACACAGGTATCTACAGGCGGCTGTTCCTTGTGCCAAGGGATTTCTGAATGAGAAAACTCAAAATATAAAGAATCGGAGACAAATCTCAGTGAACTGGATTAAAAAATAACATGTGGGGTGTCTTAAGGATCAATAATCGAGCCCTTATTTTTTCTGAAATATCTTAATGATCTACCATTTAAAATCGGTTCAAAAATTAAATTTCTTTTCTGATTATTGTATGTTCTATTCAAAGTTCAATACAACTTGGGATGAATGTGAATTACAAAACGACGTAGTTGTACTAAATATTTGAGATGAAGCAAATAAAATGAAGAAAAATAGCGATAAAAGCAAATCAATACCGTTCAATACATATCGTACAAAAAATACGATTGCGCTATAATATAAATTACTTGAAGTATACAGAAACAATTTTGAACAGAAATCTAGGGGTGGGGTGAACAAGTAAATTTGAGTCTCGAAAAGTCTGGAAATCCTTACATTTTGTAATGAGAATATCAATAAAAGGTGAGCAGCAAATCAAAAGAACATTGGCCTATAGATTAAAATGTAATCTGATTGCTGATTAATAATATTAAAAAAATCTCTGGTTCGTTCCAAACTCGAGTATGGTGCAAGTTGGTGGGAACATTATAGAAAAAACACGTAGAAGGCCTAAAAAAAGGGGGGGGGGGAGAGATAAAAATTTGTAATACGAGAACCTGGTTATGGGCGAGAAAGGGTAGAGAAATTATGGAGGGGAATCTTTGGAAACCAGACAGAAAAAATTAAGACTTTGCGCTCTATTTAAATCATACACGTGGAAGCGTGGAAAGTCGTACTGGATAAGATTGAAAAACAAAATTACATTTGGAGCAGTGAACACAATTTTGAAATCAATAAACAAACGCAGGGAAATTCTCATTCCTAAACAGATGAATTAAATAGTTACACAGATCGAAAGAAAGGTGTTGTCACGTAGGAATTGTCAAGATCGTGAAGGATGCAGTCTGGAACAATTTATCTGCAGCAGTGTTTGAGGAGAAACTTCCAAAACGAAGAAAAATCTAAATAGATTCGGGAAGTGAACTTTTATTATTATTTTCATAAAAAATAAATTTTATGTCTATGTTTTCCTTCAGTGAAGTGTGGAAAAATTTTCATGACAAATTTATAAGACTTATTTTATTTTTTATTAATTGTTTTACTTATTAGTAATATTTAGTAGTATATTTGTTTTTACACTGCCACTGCTCAATCGCGACAAATAATATTCACATACTTATACGCGAGTGTAATTTATTCTGAACTTTATAACGTGACATAATGGAAACGAATCGTAATAATTAATACTCCTGTTTTAGCAAGTAATCCTTCATATATGTGTTGAGAAAATAACGTAATTCTAATTATATAATTTCAAGTAATGTTGGCAACGTGACCGGACTATATATCTGATTATGTTTCTCCTGCAAAAGAAGATATTTGTTGAGTGGTGAATCTTAAAGATTAATGGATATCAGAAAAAATTATTTTAGTTTAAAGAATTTTATATGTATGAAATTATTTTCGTTACAAAAATAAAGAAAGAAATACTCTAGTATTTGAAATATATAAAATATTTTCAAATGTAGAATATTATTAATTAGGAACAGCACAAAATATTTGAACTATATTTCTATTAATACAACATTTTGAAAAAGTTTGGATACGCGTACTCAGCCTAGACACTTTAATGGGGAAAAGTGTTCTGTTTTGTGGTATAGAGAATATGTGACACCTAACCTATAAAATGTGTGATGATATGCTTATGGCTATTGATGGCGTGTCTTTCATGCGACTAATGATTCGAAATTTTTAACTATAAACGTAACATTAATGATTATGGTGGTATTTCAGTTTTCAGTATATACCCTTAAATGATATCTTTTGAGCATGGCTTTGACAAATAACAGTGCACGTGGCTTGTGAGGAGAATATTATGCAGAGCTGCAAGCGTCCAAGCTTCCCCCTCCTGTGACAGGTGCTGCGGCAGTCACTCTACAAACTTTAGACAGTCTAAACTCTCTTCAGTTTGATGGTGTCTGTCGCAACACACGGCCATGAATCGACTGTTGGGATAATAAAGAAGTCTGAAATGGAGAACGGAAGTGGAAGTTATATTAAACCACGAGGGCTTGGGACGTCACAACAAGGATGACAAACTCAAGCGTGTGTGACGCAATAGCAATATCCGTTCTAATTCTCTCGTTTTGTGGAACAATTTACACCGTCAGGGGGCTCCAGGAACTGAAATACTCTTTTGGTTAATAATGAAATATAATACAGATACTCGAAAGGATGATAATTGCCTTTTATAATTAACTAAATTCTGAGTTGTTGATTTGTTTGGATTTATTTATTCCATTAGTCCTCGTATAGGATACGTCGTTACATAATATTACAATTGGATGCTACAATTAATAAAATTACACGTTAACATAAACATAAATAAAAATCGGGAACACAAAATTCCCTGTCCAACATAACTAAAAGTAGTAAATAAAAATTCTTTAACGTTACTTAATATTTAAAATACTCAAACAAATTCAATACGCTCTAGGCAGAGTAAATATTTAGAGAATTGACTATCATAAAATATGGAAATACACATCACACGAGAATAAACATAAAACCTGACTATCGTACAGTAGGAGGAAGCACCAACACACCAAACAGAACGACGAGGAATCTGACCTTCTATAGAAACTCCAGACCGTACATGAAACAAAGAAAAGAGCGGAAAAGGCCAACAGAGACTAAGCAAGTTTAGAATTAAGTAGTTTAAAAAGCAACACATTCAACACTTTTGCAGTATTATTAAAAATAATTAGGGGAACGATCAAGAAACTCCTGCACTGAGTAAAACGCGCCTTTCAGCTGAATATTTTTACACTGATTCCCAAAATTCTTGTGCTTATTATTGTTCTTTACATCTGGAGGAAGAAAATTGTATAAAACTAACCCTGAATGGTGAATACTTCTCTGGAAGAGAGCATGGCGATGCTAGTCCAATCTTAGAGCTGAGCGTTTTCTAGGTCTCATAATCATAATACTCGCCATTCGTTTGAAAAAATATTCTCGATTCGCTTTACGAACTTTAAAATTTCGTGACTAAACACGCTGCGTAAAGTTAATATTCGCAACCTTTTGAAAAACGGTTTACAACCAGATTTATAATCCGTATTGGAAAGTATTCTAATGGCGCACTTTTGCAACATGAATTTTTCAAAGCTCCTGGAGAATATAGTTGCGAACTACTGTAAAGATGGTCTAGCAAATAGCCTGGAATATGATATAACTAATTTAAGATCTCTCAAGCTCTTCTAGTACAAAATTTCTGAATTTATTAATCGATGCGGACTTAGGAGTTTTTAATGCACACATGTTAATTCTTATTATTGTTATATATATATATATATATATATATATATATATATATATATATATATATGGCGAGCCTTTTTTCTAATCCCTTGTTTACTAATAATCAACAAAATATATAATTTTAGGGTCATTTTAAGATTAGAGAATAAATAATTTAAAATTTAAAATCTGATTATTATTAATTTATTATAACTGTATTTACTATACAAAGAGATAGCAAATATTTTTAATATTATGCGCAGATATCTACGTTCTATATTTATTAAATATTTCTAATTTCAATACAGCTTTTTCTAATATATTTAATAGACATTATTTGTTGAACAGTTATTGATAAATATTATACTAATACGATCTTCACCTTACAACGTAACTGTAACTTTTTTTTTTATCAAATACTGGCAGCTGAAACCGAGGAACTTCGGTTGAGGATTGATTCCATTATTCTTAAGTAGTCCCAGCTGCGGTTAGTTGACATTGTAGCATTCATTCGTTTCGCTCCACACGGCTGCTCAGATATGTGTTTATAATAAAGCGGAACACTCCAGTGAGTGAGCAGTTTTCCTTCAGGTTCTCCGAATTTTGCGTTTACAGAACTATTTTCTTCGTATCGCTTCGATTTTCCTTAGACACAAAATGTTTGCATCATTTGGAGGATTCGGTACAAATATATAAATAAAAAAATATTTAATTTCAAAATGTACAAAATACCCAGTTAATGAACAGCAGACATCAAGTAAATTGTCTTTTAAAAACACTTTACTTACACAAAATATATGAAGACAGAACATTACAGTTGTGAATCAGGGATGCTAAAACGGTGTCTCCTTGAAATTCGCTTATCAAACTTCGACCACATAATTGAAACTGATTCACAATAAGTAATTAAATACAAATCGTAACGCAATGAATTCCCGTTCTATGATCCGCTGAGCATTACAGCGACGTTTTAGTCTTACGATTGTTTACAAGCTCTTTAGTCTCGGAAACTAGAATGTTTCGCTACTTGCACCTACATGAATAACAATACCTTAACTGATAAGGCCTCGCTCGACGGCGGATCCAGAAGTGGGTTACAGGCTAGGATGATGACGTCACTATGACGCCAGGGTGATCAGTCGCAATTCCAAAGATCAATAATATTAATTACAATCCTTTTGAAATCAATATAACCATTAAAAACAGTTGAAACTTGTGAATCAACATTCATTTCATTACATTCACGACTTTATATTGAAATACTTTGAAAAGACTATGTGAGAATCAATATAATTAAATCTTACTCAATTTTTAATAAATCTTCGTATTGCCATATATGCAATGTCGTTTTATTATTGAAACTTGAAACTGTACATTACGAATCATCCGTATTGCACTCTTCTCCTCCCCCACCATAGCAGCAATCAAACCTTTCAACAGCAAATTAATATTCACTCTGCGTACTTATATATTCAGTAATTAACATTTATTAAAAACAATTATTCACGTCGTCTATTTTGATATTAAATTAACCCCAGTACCACGGAATTTCCGCTCACGACCCGCCATATCATTACTCCAAGGACGTTAGTATCAGAGACATGTTTATTTACCGTGAGAAAATAAATACCATGAAAAATTATATTAATTTAGAAAAACAGTGACTGCAGTAAAATGGCATGTAAAAAATTAATAAAAGTTCTCTAAAATTGTGATTAAAGATGCAATGAAGTAGTATTTAACATTAGACTACGCTAAGGCTGTGGTCAAAGAGGAATATGTCTTTGGCTGTGGGTGACAATGGCTTCCTCTGTACAGTCAGAAAAAAACTCAATGATTGGATGCCATCTGTAGGGGGTCCAATAGAACTATTTTGGCTCTGAACGAACACCGAAACATCTCCACTGATCATAATATTCCAGTTTATACTAACGAAGTTCATTCAGTTGGGGTAGTTCATTCACTGGATAGTTCACCTTATTTAAGGGAAACGTCAACTGCCGAAAGCTATATGAAACACAATCAAGTCGAATCTCAAAAAGTGTTAACGCGTATCTATAGATAATTTCACATTGAGATTCAAATATAACGAAAGTAGTTAATTTGGGGTTATAAAATAAAATTTTACAACAGAAATATCGAGAAATATTGAATGCACAATGTAAAAAATTGATAATTTAATTTAATTCATTATGATTTAACACATAGCGTAAATTTCAATTATTGGCATTATGCTTTAAAAACTAACTTAATTATATCGGAATACCATGTTGAAATAATTTCATTCAAAGTTTACAACTTATAACGGTATTATTTCAAATAAGGAATTTTTCTTGGAATTATAAAGAGGAATTTCGATCTATGCCAAACAAATAGAAAATTTGGATATCGACTGAGAGCAAAGAGCAATGACCTAACCATAAAACGGTAATATTTAATCATTAGAATCAAGTCGTAGAACAGTATTTCGAGTAGTTGGTTAACGTATTCCCGCAAAGGAAGCAGTCATTAAATGGGTTATGGAATTGCTATAAGAATCCAAAAAAATATAAATATTTGATATATCTAAAAATCACAAATGTGTAAAACGTATCTATATGTGATTTACGATTGATAGAACAGAGCAAGAAGAAGTGGATACACTTGTACACATATAACTGTAGAATAATACTAGCAACTCAGGTGGAGACAGCGTTCGATGACACAGACGTTCCAAAAATAGACTCAATCCCGCTATAGATATCCCGAGCGAGAAGCGTATTTTGTAAACAAGTAATAAAGCGTTATGAGGAATGCACACGGAGGCTGCCAGATTGCTTCGCATTTGTAGTATTTTTACACGTGCCTATAGCATTTGGCAGCGTCTCCGCCATTCACTAGGCAGAACCACTCAATGGAAGTGGGCGGTTCTCCGCGGTCCGCCAGATTAAAAATTACACGCTCCGGGCAATTGCATCGCCGAACAAGTTCGCGAACAGTTGCCAGACCTGCCTACCCTGCGGCTGATGTGCTATTAGCGAAGACGAGAATACGGATATTACTCACCAATAAATCTTGCCCATCTCAAACCAGATCAGGCGGAGCTGCAACAACAGCGTCCTGGATCATGAGTTATGTTTGCCAAGTGTCGTACATTATTAAGTGGCTGAAATGATTCACATGTAATATTCGTTCACATAACTTAGATTGGCTATAACATGTTCACCATTTCTTGGACCAAATAATTGCTACAGCCCTACAGAGCACACTTTACATAATATTCACAAAGAAATTGATAGCAAGACTCACGGAGAAAGTAGAGGGCAAATTACCGGAACTACAATTTGGTTTCAGAAGAGGTAGATCTACCATACAAGCAATATCATGCCTCATAAAGAACATTGATGAAGCACTGAGATACTACAGAGGGAAGCTATATGACGTCTTCATTGATTAAACAAAAGCTTTTGACTTTCTCAACAGACGACTAATACTAAACAAGCTGGAATCAATGATTGGAAAAGAACATTACCTGACGATAATAATCTCAAACATATTGCATGAGAACCAAGTAGAAATAGATTACAGCATTTCAGTATCGGACCCAATATTACAGACAAACGGGGTAGTACAAGGAGACCTCCTAAGCCCGTTATTGCGACTGCAGATATAGCCGAATCACTACCAACAGAAAACACGCGTCTCTATGTGTATTAAGATGACACGGTCATCACAGAATCCTCCAGACAAGATCTACGAGAGGCCTTAAAGAATCTAACGAACGGGGCTCAAGAAAATGAACTAGAAATAAACCTTCAAAAGACAGCAGCAATGATATTCAGGAAAGGTGGCAGACACAGCGCGAAAGACACTTTATACTTCGGCAACAGACCAATAAGTGTTACAAACAGCTTCAAGTACCTTGGGATAACCTTACAACCGACAGGAAACACATTCACACTACACGTGAAAGAAAAAGTAATCGCAGCTATCAGAGCAATGCAATATTCGGATGATACGACAACTCTCCATAGACACGGCCATCTCCCTCTACAAAGCAAAAGTCACCCCAATAGTCTCATACGGTTTGGAATTAGTATGGGAGAAACTAAATAGAAAGAACCTGAAATATATTGTAAAGATAAAAGCAACTTTTCTGAAAAATATACTGTGTGTCTCGAAATATACGCCTTCACGACTTGCATATGAACTCACAAGGGAACCTTTCTACTTAGAAGACCTACGCTATAAATCAGGGTTAACTTTGCCATCTACACCTACATATCAACACATGATCCAAGAGCTAAAGGAAAAGAATATTTCTACAGTACCACCGCCATGATGACAAATGAATGAAGGAGAGCATCATACGAACTACGACACACAGTAACCCGTTTCGCCGTTCATGATTTTCACCACAAGATTTGTAAATCAAAAAGCTTTCATCAACCAGATGTGAATTGTGTTTGTGAATTATGTGAAATGGTGTGTGACAGATATCACGCATATTCGAGAAGATCTATGACAGAATTTTGTAAAGAGTGACCCAAATTACTTTACACATTGTGTGAAATTCCTTATATTATGTTATATCTACCAAAAGAACATAATACTAAACTGACATATATAAATATAACTTATACAGAAATATATGGGTAACATAAAGTAAAGTTTATTATTATTATTAATTACCTGAAGAAACAAACAAAAATAAAAACGAACTCCCTTCCCCTTATTTCTTTTCACTGCTCTTCACTTTTTTATTTGATCTTTATTTTCTCATAAATCACTTCACTTCACGTCTTGCCACGCTATATTGAGAATATATTGTAATAAACAACAAATGATTAAAAGAATTCAATGGTTGGCCACACGTTAATGACGCCAATTTGTGATGAATTGAATATTAACAAAATTTAAGCAATTGATTAATGGATGAATTTTATTTTGTTAAAATAAAATATGAAAAGGATGCTAAATAATCTACCAAATTTTAAACTTCACAAAACAATTAATTTATTCAAAGTAAAATAACAAAATTTCTTGATATGGTTATTTACATTTGTGGTCTTACTATTTTACAGATTATATCTCCTCTCATCTCAGGGTCGTTTATTTGGGCCTTCTAAATAAAGAACAAACCTTTATTTACATTTAAATTAAACAATCAAATTTTTACAACGTTAGAGTTAAACAATAAAATGAACGTGAAACCGAAATCTGACGATTTGATCATTATTTAACGTTTACAAAACTTTTATTAAATTTCTCTCTAGTTACAGTCTCTTTGCTGGTACCAGGCATTCGTTTTGGGCTCTGATGAACTATACACTTTTTACGTCTAACAGGCCATAATTTCACAGAATTTAAATTTATTTCAAAACCCTGTCCAAACCTTTGGTTATCTATCAACTGGAACGTTTACTGCGTACAACTCCTGTGGTCCTCCGCATTAAGCCTCTCTCTCTCTGCAGCAAATATGATATTTCTCGTTCTAATTAATGGTCAGCCAGATTGTTATCAACTCAAAAAATCCTCTCCGTTTTTTAACTAAGGTTCCCACAAGCCGAAGCACCTCGGCCTGTTCTGAGAGGTGTACGTTCCGGGGTCACAGACATTGGGCATACGGTAAGAGTTGTCCGCTATTCCCATTGGAATAGTCGGCCAGCTGCCTCCTAAACTGGTCGAGGCACGGAGAAGGGAATGCTGCGTCCCCACAGCAAACTCCTCTCCCGCTATCGGAAGGGCGTGGGACAAGTACCCAACGCCCGACCTACCTGATGCAGGTTTTTACGAGTTTATCTTACGCACACAAACAGCCATGCCCTCGCCGGGATTCGAACCCGGAACCTCTGATGCGATGTGTGATGTTAGGCAGTCACGCTGACCACTAAAATAGGAGGTAAGATTACTGCTTAGCGTTTCTAAATGATCATGAGGATTGTTCACAAATCGAGCACCAAACATGTTTTCAGCCAGTTTTTGAATCTTGTCCATTGTGTGCTCATTTCTATATGGATCCAATATTCTAAAATGGATCTGATTTTTTTCTCTGGTTTCCAAGAGAATCAGGTGTATTTTTTAACTCATTGTCTCAAAATGACACTTTAAGATGGACAGATTTATTTAACTAGTATTAAAATATAAATTATTTTGAAAAAATATACAGACTTTTAATTAGATTCGAAGAAAATATTAAAACTGTTATTTCAAAAACCTGGCAAATGTATTCCTCTAATATACACATCTGTAACAGGAAATGCTCTCGGGGGTGAGAGCACATGTATAGTATACGACGTTTCTGCGACAAACATCTCTGACGCCATCTTCCGATGAATTCTAAATCAAGTAACAGACGTTGAAAAATAATAATTGCTATAATTGATAAGTTACGATGAATACGATTCCTCGAAAGAAAATGTACAGAATGGCTTCAATTTTATCGATTCCATCAGTCCTCTACTGAGAAAATGGGACAAGTAAAAGCAACATTACGTAATAAAGAACAATGAAGAATTTATACCTATAAAATTACATCAAGAAAGAAAACACGCATACATAGAAATACATAAAATAAATACTTACAACAATACTAATTACAGAACTGAGGAAATATAGAAAATAGGCAATTTGTAAAAGAGAAAAAAGGAAAGTATGAAATTACATAAGTGAAAGGGTTAATAAATCAACGGCATTCAAAATCGTTACATAAACGAGAGATTTATTAAAACCAATCATTTCGATAAGACATAAAGTTATAAGATATGAATTATAAGAAATTTTAATGAACTAAATTTAACATATAATCGTATATATTATAATATATAATATCTATGATAATATTGAATTTTTATGAATATAATCACTACAGACTGACACGTAATTCACCTCATAAAAGGCGACAAAATAGCCGACGGCCTCAAACATTCACAGTTTCCACAGATTTCTTAGACGATAGCAGAACTCCAGGATCGAACATTTCGGGATATGTTCATTTTTTTTAATATCAGTAGTCCTGGGTTAAGAAAATAGGATTCATCTGTATATAAAATTACAAATTATTATCAAAAACCATCTTAATTTAACCTACAACTAATAGCATTTATAATTTTACATTTAAATAACTCAAAGCGGAACAAGAAAATTCGCTGGCCAAAATAACTAAGAATACAATATAATATGTACACTTAATTGATACTATTAAGAAATATCTAATTAATTAACTATGGAGCAAGGAATAAAGCTAAATTAACGATACGAAAATATAATATTTAGTGAGTATGCAAATAATTTATATTATTAAATATATTTCTTAACAGTTTTAAAGTAAGAGAGAAATAAACACCGCCTGAGAAAAAATATTATTTATAAAACGACAGGATTGTTACTTTTATTTGTACTGTTAATTTTACTAAAAAAAGGTCTCTAAAATAAATCGAACTATTGACTGAGAAATTATGCAAAATGATGGAATTTTTTTCACTTCATGTAGAGATGGTGACAGTTAATGCCACTGAAATAAATTACAACATTAAAATGAAAAATTTACGTCTGATAGAAAATTAATAAGAAAGATAGCTAAAGATAGACAAAAGAAGTGATAATATAAATACCAAAGCCTTATTTGTTTTTTTTCTGCACTTGAAGAAAGGAGCAAGGCTTTCAGAAACGTTGTGTTTTATTTATATTATCACTTATTTTGTCTGTATTTGGCTATCTTTGATCTTCTTCTTATTATTATTAATTAACAATATTCTTAAATCGAACAATGATGAATATATTTTTATTTATTTTACTTTAAGCGTGAACTTTCACTAAGTATTCGAATTTGCGACATACTTTATATAGATTTAGACATGAAGCAAAAATTTAAACATGGATTTTGCTTTGAAAGTCAGGATGATCGCTTTTCTGGCTTTTATTTAAATTGTAAACTTTAGAGACGCCTTAGGTCTATTTAACTTCTTAAGAAACACAATCTTATAAATAAAAAAGAGTGTATGTATGTTTGTTTGTATGTTTGTATATTTGTATGTTCGTTATACAAATCTACACCGGTAGAGAAAATTTCACCAAATTTCGTACAAGTGTTCCTTACGACCAGGAAACAAACACTGTCGGGGTGAGACATGTCTACCACCCACAGAAGCGGGGGTGCACGGGGGTTGAAATATTTAAACATGCTAAAACAACCGATATTTTAGTCGGATAATAATTTTTAGGGGTCCAAGATATTGATGGTGTTTATACCGATGTTTTCTGAATTTAATTTTCATCCCCTACACCCTGGGAAAAGGGCACCCTTAGGGTTTGGGGTGGAGAATACAAATCTATACCGGTGGATCAAATTTCACCAAATTTAGTACACGTGTTCTTTGCGACCAGGGAAACAACACTGTTGGGTGAGACGCGCCTTCCACCTCCAGAAGCGGGGGTGGACGGGGTGGAAATATTTGAACATGCTAAAACAGTCGATATTTCAGTCGGATAAATATTTTTAGGGGTCAAAGATATTTATAGTCTTTTCACTGATGATATCTGAATATAATTTTCAACCTCTACAGCCTGGGGAAAGAGCACCCCTAGCGTTTGGGGTGGAGAATACAAATCTATACCGCTGGAGAAAATTTCACCAAATATCGTACATGGGTTCTTTGCGACCAGGAAAACAACACTGTCGGGGTGAGACGCGTCTACCAACCTTAGAAGCGGGGGTGGACGGGGGTTGAAATACTTAAACAATCTAAAACAGCAGGTATTAGATTTGGATAAATATTTTCGGGGTCAAAGATATTGATTGTGTTTCTACCGATGTTATCTGAATATAATATTCATCTCCTACGCCCTGGGAAAAGGGCACCCTTAGGGTTTCGGGTGAAGATGCTTTACAGAAAAATAACGCGAATACAACCGAGTTTGGAGTCAAATCGAAGGTTATGGATGTCAGTGAGTTTACATCGGATAAATATTTTTAATTGCCCATTTAACCCGAAAGGGTGGGGGTTGGAAGGGAAGATAAATAGTCAGTTCTTGCGCGTTCTTGGAGGAGAATTACGTGAGTACTATTTCAACGGATGTTGTTGAAAATATAAATCCCTTTAGACATTAGTGGTGAGCTTGCTTAGGGCTGGGGGTAAGAATTGTTTATTATTCTAAAACTGCCAAAATGTTATGTGTTTATGGGTAAACTAGATTGATAGTGTTTCTACCGATGTGATATGAGTAAAAATTCAACCCTTTCCACCACGGGAAAGTAGCAGATTTAGGGGTGGTGTTGTTCATACTATTTTAACCGATGTTGTTTGCATTAATAACGACGTTAAACTTCTTATAAATAAAAATGAGTGTATGTATGTATGTATGTTTGTATATTTGTATGTTTGTATATTTGTGAGTTCGTTATACAAATCTACACCGCTGGAGAAAATTTCACCAAATTTCGTACACGTGTTTTGTGCGACCAGGAAACAAACACTGTCGGGGTGAGACGCGTCTACCACCCCCAGAAGCGGGGGTGGACGGGGGTTGAAATATTTAAACATGCTAAAACAGTCGATATTTCAGTCGGATAAATATTTTTAAGGGTCACAGATATTGATAGTGTTTCTACCGACTGTTGGGGTGAGACGCGTCTACCACCCCCAGAAGCGGGTCGGGATTATCAGTAGAGCACTTTTAGGTGTTGGGTGGAGGAACGCTGCAATAAAATAAGGCGAATACAACCGAGATTGGAGTTAAATCCAAGGTTATGGATGTCGTCCAGTTCAATTATAGCATCAAATTGGCCATTTAGCCCCAAGGGGCGGGAGTGGATGGGATGGAAATTTTCTAACATGTTAAATCATCGATATTAGCGTGGAATAAATAAATTCCGGGACCATTGACGTTGATAGTATTTCTACCTATGTTGTTTGTAGGCATGATAGGGGTTGGGCTGGAGGGAATTTCCTTGAAAATAACGGGAAAACAACCGAGATTCGAGTCAAATCGAAGGTAATGGATGTTGCTGAATTTATTTATGACAATCTGGACAACGCGCGGGTATCGGCTGGGTTGGGATGAGTTGACCGGCTGTTTTTTGCGTCAATTAAATATATTTAGGGATGAATTAGATTAATAAAATTTCCCTACATGATCTCTGTGTATAATTTCAACCCCTTTCGGACTCATAATGGTGCACCCTTAAGGGTGGGCGTGAAGTAGCATTACATAAAAAGAAACCAGAAACTATCGGGATTGTCACTGAGTTTAATTAATTTCCTTGAAAATAACGGGAAAACAACCGAGATTAGAGTCAAATCGAAGGTAATGGATGTCGCTGAATTTATTTATGACAATCTGGACAACGCGCGGGTATCCGCTGGGTTGGGATGAGTTGACCGTCTGTTTTTTGCGTCAATTAAATATATTTCGGGATGAATTAGATTAATAAAATTTCCCTACATGTTCTCTGTGTATAATTTCAACCCCTTTCGGACTCGGAAGGGTGCACCCTTCAGGGTTGGCGTGGAAGTTGCATTAGATAAAAATAAACCAGAAACTATCAGGATTGTCACTGAGTTTAATTATGACATTAAACTTGACCGTTTAAGTCCCCGAAGCGGGAGTGGTCGGGGGTGAAAAATTTCAAACATGTTAAACGGTTGATATTTGCGATAATTATTTCCTGGGGTTAATTACTTTGATAGTATTTATACCGATGTTATTTGTGTATAATTTAACCCCTGTGAGGGGAGCAAGCTTAGGGGTGGGGTGGAGGTACGTTAAATAAAATCCCGCAAAAACAACCGAGATTCGAATCAATTCCGAGACTATGAATGTCGCTGAATCTAATTGTGACAACCTGGGTAACGCGACGGGTTTGGGAGATGTTGGGCGAGGGAATAAATTTTCAGACAATGTAATCGGCCGATTTTTGCGTGGAATACATTCTTTTTCATTATCGCATATTTGTGGGGGTGGTCATCTTCTAACATGTAAAACGGCCGATATATTTAGTCAATGACTTCATCCCCCTTCGGCATGGGAGGTGAGCACATTTAGGGATAGGGTTCGAGGAGCTTTACATAAAAATAGCGCAAAAGTAACCAATATTGTAGTCTTATCGATGGTTATAGATAAATGACATCTCGGGCAACGCCGGGCACCCAGCTAGTATTAAAAGAAAAAACACTTAGGGACAGTAGATATGCGCGATCGGATCATATAGACGGGAAGAAAATATGAGGGTTGAATTTTCTGTCTATCCAAGGCCACTGGGAAGATAAAAATTTGTTTACAGTACTACAACTAGCACCAGATGATGACTGAACTAACCTTGCCTTATCTAGATTGAGTGGTAATTTAATAACATTAAAGCACACACTTAGATTGTCGGAAGTTGTGTGCACTTTCCTAACAAGATTAATTATTTTTATAAAACGTTTGTGCCATATGCGTGGAGAATCGATTTTAGAGGTTGATAATATTCTGGAAGATTATTAACGTACTGGATGAGAAGTAAAGTTCGTAATATATATCCTTGAGGAGTTATGCTTATAATTAATAGCCAAATAGATAAATAGATGTAACTATCTTCTAATTTCGACCGTTACATTCAGTTTGGGAATTTCTACGTATTCCATAAGACATTTAATGATTTTTAATGTATTGAAGAGGATAAAAATACAATTCGGAATTACTTTCAATCTACCATACAATTAATTCAGTATATTTAGACTAAACTCGAACATTACACTATTTGTAGATGTTATTTCAAGGAAAACATGATGTGAGGAAGTTAAATAATATATTTCCTTAAGAAATCAAGTAATCTTATGTTTTCTTCTTAGACAATATTTCATACTTTTTTCCATTTTTGATTGGTGTATCCTTATAAACTTCAGCATTATTCTGTAACCCCGAATTTTATAAGCTTTAATTCAAACTGCCCAGGATTATCTTTCGTATGATCCTGTACACACTACGTTCACTCTTCGTCACAAAATGTGAGTGCCCCATCCGAAATGCAACCCGGCAGACTCCGTTCAGTTTTTCGTATTCTAGCAACAACCACCGTGATAGATAGGCAGCGTAGGTTATTTCCTTGAAGTTGTCGACTTAATTATGAAATATTCCTTCATTCCTTTCTCTTTCGCACGCCTTCCACTTTTACCCCAGTAATCTATCGTAAGACTGCCTGCCGCTATTTTTGTGTATGGGCTGTTACTTTTATTCTGCTGATGGGCTGCTTCCATCTTAGCACCGTTGTCAGCCCTTTAGTTCCCCTGTATTCCCCTGTATGCTGGTATCCACCCTATCGTCATTGAAAAAGAAACTGTAATAGAAAAAAAGGGTTTATGTTTTATAAATCGAAAAAAACTAAACTTAAATAAAGTAGTAGACGATTAAACTTAGTCTCGCCTGCTTTACCACGCTCTTGTAAGCACATTTGTTTTAAAAGTTGCCATTATTATCTTCTTTTCTAACATGACTTCGGAAAAAAATATCGAAACCAGTACGGGTTCCTTTGAATAAATAAATAGGTAAAGTTGATTTTTTTCTATTTTGCTTGACTTTATAGAAGGAAGTGTAATTTGGGAAAAATAGTTGGGCAGTTATAGGAATTTAACTGGTTATAAATAAACACATTATAATTCAGGAAATAAAATGATCGGTCTATAATAACAATGATAAATAATAATAGCATTATGATCAGGAAGTGAAATCCCATCTTGATCTAAAAGAAAATATAGGTAACAAAATATCAGGATCGGTGTAGTTACTAACGCTAATTACCATGAACAAACATAAAGTGGAAAAATTTCACAGCTTAACATCAGGTTTCCCTCTATAAATATTTTCTTGGCAACTCCCCTCTTATAGCATAGGAAAGCGATTTGAAAGAGGGGATGCGGAAGGGTAGAGGAAGGTAGCCAAGGGTTAACTAGGGCCCCTGGGCTATGGTTTAAGTATCCTACCCGGCAATTCGCCTAAAAGTGATGCAGGGAAAACCCCTAGAAAAACCTGCATCAGGAAGGTCGGGCATTTGGTACTTGTCCCACGCCCTACCGATGGCGGGAGAGGGGTTATCTGTGGGGTCGCAGCTATCCCCTCTCCGTGCCTCGACCAGTTTAGGAGGCAGCTGGCCGACTATTCCAATAGGAATAGCGGACAACTCTTACCGTATGCCCAAGGTCTGCGACCCCAGAACATACACCTCTCAAAACAGGCCGAGGTGCCTCGGCATATGAGAACCTTAGTTCAAAAAACCAGAGAGATGTGAAGGCATCCCCAAAGGTAGCCTCCTCCAGATCTCTCTGGGAAGGTTCACCTGCGGGAGTATTCTCTCACAGGCTTCTTTGAATAGGGCATTTGGTAGATTATTTCCGTCTTTTATACAGGCTCTTTTTATAGAACATCTGCATGTATTTATTACATAAACATTTATGACTGTTCCGCTTTCTAGCTAGCCATTAGCTTCTTGGAAATGCTTCATTGACTTATTACAATGGTTGAGTCACGCAAAATTTATTGTTCTTACTGAAATAATACAAAATAGGTTCCTAGGAAATTCCACATGGAATATAGGTTTGTAAATCATATGCTTAAGTAACCTTCCATGAATGATAGTAGAAAAATAATGTGTTATTTCTATACTGTATTGTTCTATAATTATTAATTATTTGATGAAGTCTTCTCATTTGTCAAGTATAGTTAAGTTCCGTCATGTTAGAGATGGCCCAACTTTAACATAAGTTATCATACATATAATTATGTTTACTATTAAACTATTATTATTATGAGAAAAGTTTTGAAAACTGATAACTGTATATCGGAGACTGATTATTTTAATAAAGTTATTAAGCTTTAGAAATAACCTTAAATTAACGGTAGCATAAAACGCTATATATTGTGTTGCCTACGAATTTTATTTTTATTTTAAATAATGTATTTAAATAAAATGTACTCTTATTATAATGGGCATTAACCTGTGAATAAACAATTAAAAACCATATCATTCATAATTTTTCTGCCCATTAAAACTTCAAAATTTTTGTTACTACAAATTTTAAAAGTTGGAAGACACATATGTGTTTCAGGTGTCATTTCTATAAATCCTGATTTTCTTTAATATTGCATTAATATAATCTTCCAAAAACAAAATTCAATGTTGTAAAGTACTATTTTCTTTTCTTAAATAGTGCTATCTTATCTTTGTGGCGCTGCTTGGTGATAATGCTCGTTTCTTTAATTATTTTTTATCTATAAAAATCAGTAAATTACGTAGAAGGGCACAACAGAGGAGCAAACGGAAAAAATAAATCAATTTGTCAAGCTTTACTTCGAATTGTATCGCAAAAGTATTCTATAGCCAGAAGGGATATTAGATAGAAATTGGCGTAATATAATTATTATGCTGCATTAAAATAAGAAATTAGAAGATTCCCTTGAAAACCTCAGAACGCCTCTTCTTATTATGAAGCACCTGTTACATAATAAACACCGGCCTGCGTTACAACATCCTGTGAATGAGTGTTAGGCGTGCCACGTGGCACACACGTGCAATCAGTCACTGCTCCAGATGGCGAAACAGCAACCGGTGTCATTTACTGCGGGACGACCATCAACGGAAAATTCTACTCATTTGAAAACCTCCAACTGTTACAACAACTTTATGGTGCGGAGCTATATTTGTATGAATATTATATTATGCATTCGTGTAATAATTTTAAATACGGAATAATTATTTCTGTATAAGGCTAATTACTACGTTGATATATTTTAAAATAGATTTAATGTATTTCATTGTTCTCAGTTTTACAGACTTGGGAAGACCTGCGCTTTTGGGAGAAGAACGCAAGTGTGTCATCGAACTGTAAATTTGGAATATATCTATTGTTTTTTGCTCCCATTGAATTGTTACTGCATTTTTAATTATATTTATGTCCATGAACATACACGCGATATCTTCTGAATGTGATGTAAATTAAGTATTCGTTTTCGAATATTATTCTGGATTATCCTCGTTCCTCCGACTCCTTAAAAACGTCTAATAATACTTCCGTCCCAGCAGTTTCCGCTCCAACAACAAAAAAAAAGTTTTTACTTTTAACCAAGTATAATCAGTGTATTTAGCAATAATATGACATCTGTAAAGGAAATGTTAATGAGGCAAGTTGTTAGTGATTGTTGATATTTAAGTTCTCATTTACGTTTGTGTTAACTTCAACTTTTATTAATTATCCAAAACAAAACTAATTCTCATTCGAATTAAAACATATATTTCTATATCTGAACAACAGAAACTGAAAATTGGCGTTTGTTGTGAAACATGACTCAAGGGTGATATGTATATACATAGGTGAGAATATAAGATTTGTGATAAACCAATCTACGATGGTTAAAATTCTTGAAATACTAAACTGCTAACAATAGACTATCTGCGTGTAAATACTTCCAAACAAATGAATTTTATTTATCAATTTAGAGATACCGAAATACACAAAAATAATAGCGTTATGGACAGGAAATGAAAACCATTAGTTAATCAATAAAAACAATTTTCGTGAAATTTCTGGGCCGATGAAGTCGAACGAATTTCATCTACCGAAAATAGCTAACAGCTATAAAAACATGTATGTGTGATTTTGAAAAAAGATTATACTGAGCTTAGGGGATTACAGTACGACATCATGTCCTAAGTACTAACAAGTGTCACTTAGTCAATTTCTGAAATTCGTTCAATAAATGCGCCAATGGAAAATCTGAAACCAAAGAACAATAACAGAAAATGTTCCCGTAAAATATTACGTATTTATGCCTTAAACAATTCGACAAACAGATTTGAGCATCAACGGAACATTGAAAAAAAATTGAGTTGGAATATATTATTTCACACTTTCTTACGATACCGGGAATATTTTTCACTCTTTTAGGGCAATGAAGGTATTTTTAGCCTCTTAAAGTACTCGTAATGTTTCTGTCATTTTATTACGGTACCGGAAGTATTAAGACGCTCTTAACGTTACGTAACGGACGCATTTTTGTCTCTCTTAATGTATGAGGAGTATCTTTGACTCGATTGTGGTAACGGGAGTTCTTTTGATTTTCTTAGGGATCCGAGAGAATTTTTTACTCCCTTAAGGTACTGGAAGTAACTTTGACTCTGTTAGAGTAACGGGAATATTGTTGAATGTCTTAAGGTACTGGTACATTCTCTTCGTACCTGAAGAAATTTTTAAGGTTTTTCGCATGTCTGGAGGTACCGAAGTATTAAACATATCGTTTTTTGACTTTTTAAGTTACAGTGCGTATTTAAGGAAGCAGTTGATTTGTTGACTATATTGACTCATGAATAAATTAACATTCCGTCCGCTTATATAGAGTATTGCGCATGATAAAGGGAAATATTCATAAAATGACGCTTCTGATTCCGGTTAAATCATTTGTTGACCGAGGTTTTCTGTGGTTTGTCCTGTATCACTTTTAGGCAAATGTCGGGTAGGCTGCTTGATCTACCCTTCCGCTTTCCCCTTTAAAATCCTTTCCTACGCTATTAAACGGGAGTTTCCACCACCCACATTTAGCCTGTTACACTTAAAAATTTTTTCCTCGTATTAGCGAAATTTTTAGGTAACAGCTATACAATATTTTAAATATATTTATTGTTGTATTATTAAATAAAAATATGTTCCACTCCATGTGTGATACAAGTCATTTCTGAAGACCGGTGAAGGTATACTCGAAGTGTAACAATTGTTTCTACTCGTTAAAATTATTTGGCCCAATACGGACCAATCAGGAAAATTGAAATAGAATTTATGTGACTTCTTAATATTTATTTAGAGATGTGATTTAACAAAATGTGTGAATACAAATATGTCCAGTTGTAGACACAGCAGTTATCTTATAAATAAAAAAGAGTGTATGTATGTTTGTTTGTATGTTTGTTTGTATGTTTGTTTGTATGTTTGTTTGTATGTTTGTTTGTTTGTTTGTATGTTTGTATATTTGTATGTTCGTTATACAAATCTACACCGGTAGAGCAAATTTCACCAAATTTCGTACACGTGTTCTTTACAACCAGGAAACAAACACTGTCGGGATGAGACGCGCCTACCACCCCCAGAAGCGGGGGTGGACGGGGGTGGAAATATTTGAACATGCTAAACAAGTCGATATTTCAGTCGGATAAATATTTTTAGGGGTCAAAGATATTTATAGTCTTTCCACTGATGATATCTGAATATAATTTTCAACCGCTACACCCTGGGAAAGAGCACCCCTAGCGTTTGGGGTGGAGAATACAAATCTACACCGCTGGAGCAAATTTCACCAAATTTCGTACACGTGTTCTTTACGACCAGGAAACAAACACTGTCGGGGTGAGACGCGCCTACCACCCCCAGAAGCGGGGGTAGACGGGGGTGGAAATATTTGAACATGCTAAACAAGTCGATATTTCAGTCGGATAAATATTTTTAGGGGTCAAATATATTTATAGTCTTTCCACTGATGATATCTGAATATAATTTTCAACCGCTACACCCTGGGGAAAGAGCACCCCTAGCGTTTGGGGTGGAGAATACAAATCTACACCGCTGGAGCAAATTTCACCAAATTTCGTACACGTGTTCTTTACGACCAGGAAACAAACACTGTCGGGGTGAGACGCGCCTACCATCCCCAGAAGCGGGGGTGGACGGGGGTGGAAATATTTGAACATGCTAAACCAGTCGATATTTCAGTCGGATAAATATTTTTAGGGGTCAAAGATATTTATAGTCTTTCCACTGATGATATCTGAATATAATTTTCAACCGCTACACCCTGGGGAAAGCGCACCCCTAGCGTTTGGGGTGGAGAATACAAATCTACACCGCTGGAGCAAATTTCACCAAATTTCGTACACGTGTTCTTTACGACCGGGAAACAAACACTGTTGGGGTGAGACGCGCCTACCACCCCCAGAAGCGGGGGTGGACGGGGGTGGAAATATTTGAACATGCTAAACCAGTCGATATTTCAGTCGGATAATAATTTTTAGGGGTCCAAGATATTGATGGTGTTTCTACTGATGTTTTCTGAATATAATTTTCATCCCCTACACCCTGGGAAAAGAGCACCCCTAGCGTTTGGGGTGGAGTATACAAATCTATACTGGTGGATCAAATTTCACCAAACTTCGTTCACGTGTTCTTTGCGACCAGGAAAACAACACTGTCGGGGTGAGACGCGCCTACCACCCCCTGAAGCGGGGGTGAACGGGGGTGGAAATATTAGAACATGCTAAAACAGTCGATATTTCAGTCGGATAAATATTTTTAGGGGTCAAAGATATTTATAGTCTTTCCACTGATGATATCTCAATATAATTTTCAACCTCTACACCCTGGGGAAAGAGCACCCCTAGCGTTTGGGGTGGAGAGTACAAATCTACACCGCTGGAGAAAATTTCATTAAATTTCGTACACGGGTTCTTTGCGACCAGGAAAACAACACTGTCGGAGTGAGACGCGCTTACCACCCC
Organism: Zhengitettix transpicula; assembly: GCA_037074705.1. Lineage (NCBI taxonomy): Eukaryota > Metazoa > Arthropoda > Insecta > Orthoptera > Tetrigidae > Zhengitettix > Zhengitettix transpicula. The sequence continues at coordinate 622,593 of CM073590.1, forward strand.
CAGAAGCGGGGGTGGAAATATTTGAACATGCTAAAACAGTCGATATTTCAGTCGGATAAATATTTTTAGGGGTCAAAGATATTTATAGTCTTTCCACTGATGATATCTGAATATAATTTTCAACCTCTACACCCTGGGGAAAGAGCACCCCTAGCGTTTGGGGTGGAGAATACAAATCTACACTGCTGGAGCAAATTTCACCAAATTTCGTACACGGGTTCTTTGCGACCAGGAAAACAACACTGTCGGGGTGAGACGCGTCTACCAACCCCAGAAGTGGGGGTGGACGGGGTTTGAATTACTTAAACAGGCTGAAACAGCAGGTATTAAATTTGGATAAATATTTTCGGGGTCAAAGATATTGATTGTGTTTCTACCGATGTTATCTGAATACAATATTCATCTCCTACGCCCTGGGAAAAGGGCACCCTTAGGGTTTGGGGTGGAGTTGCTTTACAGAAAAATAACGCGAATACAACCGAGTTTGGAGTCAAATCGAAGGTTATGGATGTCAGTAAGTTTACTTCGGATAAATATTTTTAATTGCCCATTTAACCCGAAAGGGTGGGGGTTGGAAGGGGAGATAAATAGTCAGTTCTTGCGCGTTCGTGGAGGAGAATTACGTGAATACTATTTCAAGGGATGTTGTTGAAAATATAAATCCCTTTAGACATTAGTGGTAAGCTTGCTTAGGGCTGGGGGTGAGAATTGTCTATTATTCTAAAACTGCCAAAATGTTATGTGGTGTTCTTTGCGACCAGGAAAACAACACTGTCGGGGTGAGACGCGCCTACCACCCCCTGAAGCGGGGGTGAACGGGGGTGGAAATATTAGAACATGCTAAAACAGTCGATATTTCAGTCGGATAAATATTTTTAGGGGTCAAAGATATTTATAGTCTTTCCACTGATGATATCTCAATATAATTTTCAACCTCTACACCCTGGGGAAAGAGCACCCCTAGCGTTTGGGGTGGAGAGTACAAATCTACACCGCTGGAGAAAATTTCATTAAATTTCGTACACGGGTTCTTTGCGACCAGGAAAACAACACTGTCGGGGTGAGACGCGCCTACCACCCCCAGAAGCGGGGGTGGAAATATTTGAACATGCTAAAACAGTCGATATTTCAGTCGGATAAATATTTTTAGGGGTCAAAGATATTTATAGTCTTTCCACTGATGATATCTGAATATAATTTTCAACCTCTACACCCTGGGGAAAGAGCACCCCTAGCGTTTGGGGTGGAGAGTACAAATCTACACCGCTGGAGAAAATTTCATTAAATTTCGTACACGGGTTCTTTGCGACCAGGAAAACAACACTGTCGGGGTGAGACGCGCTTACCACCCCCAGAAGCGGGGGTGGAAATATTTGAACATGCTAAAACAGTCGATATTTCAGTCGGATAAATATTTTTAGGGGTCAAAGATATTTATAGTCTTTCCACTGATGATATCTGAATATAATTTTCAACCTCTACACCCTGGGGAAAGAGCACCCCTAGCGTTTGGGGTGGAGAATACAAATCTACACTGCTGGAGCAAATTTCACCAAATTTCGTACACGGGTTCTTTGCGACCAGGAAAACAACACTGTCGGGGTGAGACGCGTCTACCAACCCCAGAAGTGGGGGTGGACGGGGTTTGAATTACTTAAACAGGCTGAAACAGCAGGTATTAAATTTGGATAAATATTTTCGGGGTCAAAGATATTGATTGTGTTTCTACCGATGTTATCTGAATACAATATTCATCTCCTACGCCCTGGGAAAAGGGCACCCTTAGGGTTTGGGGTGGAGTTGCTTTACAGAAAAATAACGCGAATACAACCGAGTTTGGAGTCAAATCGAAGGTTATGGATGGCAGTAAGTTTACTTCGGATAAATATTTTTAATTGCCCATTTAACCCGAAAGGGTGGGGGTTGGAAGGGGAGATAAATAGTCAGTTCTTGCGCGTTCGTGGAGGAGAATTACGTGAATACTATTTCAAGGGATGTTGTTGAAAATATAAATCCCTTTAGACATTAGTGGTAAGCTTGCTTAGGGCTGGGGGTGAGAATTGTCTATTATTCTAAAACTGCCAAAATGTTATGTGTTTATGGGTAAACTAGATTTATAGTGTTTCTACCGATGTGTTATGAGTAAAAATTCAACCCTTTCCACCACGGGAAAGTAGCAGATTGAGGGGTGGTGTTGTTCCTACTATTTTAACCGATGTTGTTTCCATTAATAACGACGTTTAATTTTATAAATAAAAATGAGTGTATGTATGTATGTATGTATGTATGTTTGTATATTTGTATATTTGTATGTTTGTATATTTGTATATTTGTATGTTCGTTATACAAATCTACACCGCTGGAGAAAATTTCACCAAATTTCGTACACGTGTTCTTTGCGACCAGGAAACAAACACTGTCGGGGTGAGATGCGTCTACCACCTCCAGAAGCGGGGGCGGACCGGGGTTGAAATATTTAAACATGCTAAAACAGTCGATATTTCAGTCGGATAAATATTTTTAGGGGTCACAGATATTGATAGTGTTTCTACCGACTGTTCGGGTGAGACGCGTCTACTAACCCCCATAAGCGGGTCTGGATTATCAGTAGAGCACTTTTAGGTGTTGGGTGGAGGAACGCTGCAATAAAATAACGCGAATACAACCGAGATTCGAGTCAAATCGAAGTTAATGGATGTCCCTGAATATATTTATGACAATCTGGACAACGCGCGGGTATCGGCTGGGTTGGGATGAGTTGACCGGCTGTTTTTTGCGTCGATTAAATATATTTCGGGATGAATTACATTAATAAAATTTTTTTACAGTTCTCTATGTATAATTTCAACCCCTTTCGGACTCATGAAGTAGCATTACATAAAAAGAAACCAGGAACTATCGAGATTGTCACTGAGTTTAATTAATTTCCTTGAAAATAACGGGAAAACAACCGAGATTCGAGTCAAATCGAAGGTAATGGATGTACCTGAATTTATTTATGACAATCTGGGTTGGGATGAGTTGACCGGCTGTTTTTTGCGTCGATTAAATATATTTCGGGATGAATTACATTAATAAAATTTCCCTACATGTTCTCTGTGTATAAATTCAACCCCTTTCGGACTCATAAGGGTGCACCCTTAAGGGTGGGCGTGAAGTAGCATTACATAAAAAGAAACCAGAAGCTATCGGGAATGCCACTGAGTTTAATTAATTTCCTTGAAAATAATGGGAAAACAACCGAGATTCGAGTCAAATCGAAGGTAATGGATGTTGCTGAATTTATTTATGACAATCTGGACAACGCGCGGGTATCGGCTGGGTTGGGATGAGTTGACCGGCTTTTTTTTCGTCAATTAAACATATTTCGGGATGAATTAGATTAATAAAATTTCCCTACATGTTCTCTGTGTGTAATTTCAACCCCTTTCGGACTCGGAAGCGTGCACCCTTAAGGGTTGGCGTGGAAGTACCATTGGATAAAAAGAAACCAGAAACTATCAGGATTGTCACTGCGTTTAATTATGACATTAAACTTGACCGTTTAAGTCCCCGAAGCGGGAGTCGTCGGGGGTGAAAAATTTCAAACATGTTAAACGGTCGATATTTGCGATAATTATTTCCTGGGGTTAATTACTTTGATAGTATTTATACCGATGTTGTTTGTGTATAATTTAACACCTGTGAGGGGAGCAGGCTTAGGGGTGGGGTGGAGGTACGTTAAATAAAATCCCGCAAAAACAACCGAGATTCGAATCAATTCCGAGACTATGAATGTCGCTGAATCTAATTGTGACAACCTGGGTTACGCGACGGGTTTGGGAGGTGTTGGGCGGGGGAATAAATTTTCAGACAATGTAATCGGCCGATTTTTGCGTGGAATACATTATTTTTCATTATCGCATATTTGTGGGGGTGGTCATCTTCTAACATGTAAAAACGGCCGATATATTTAGTCAATGACTTCATCCCCCTTCGGCATGGGAGGTGAGCACATTTAGGGATAGGGTTCGAGGAGCTTTACATAAAAATAGCGCAAAAGTAACCAAAATTGGAGTCTTATGGATGGTTATAGATAAATGTCATCTCGGGCAACGCCGGGCACCCAGCTAGTAATAAATAAAATGAGGTATTAATATAAATATTTGGTCTGCAGAAGTATTATTTATAATATATTAATTTAAAAGTAAACGTAATTTAAATGAAGCCAAAAAACTTAATACAAAAAGTATTACATTGAATCATTAATAATATAATTATCAGTTGTATTTTTTTAAGTTATTTTCAACACAATGTGTATACCAAAACATTTACATATATATTCATAAATGAAATATAATAACTAATTAAATAATAAATTCTTAGTAAAATTTGTTTATTACTGTTTATTATCCCCAAAATGAGACTTCTGTATATAATGTTATATTAGTATTTGGATTTTTATCCATAAAACTCAAATACATTAGATGGTACTGGGCCCCACTAGATTTCGAGAAGTATGAACTATAGTTCTGATAAATTTATACATATAAATGCCATAATATTTCTGAAGAAGTATTAAGTAAATTATCAGTGAAAATTTATATGGTATTCTTGGTAAAAATATAAAAAAAAATCAAACAATTCAGCTTTTCGGAGGAAAAATACTAGGTCTAATTATCAAGATTAATGAGAATATAATTGAACCATGATTAAATATCTAATATATTCCATGGTTGACGAGTGTATTGTACTATAATTTTCATTGGCAAATGATAAATCTGTGGAAGTCTATCTGTGACGGGGTAACTATTCGTCATGCAGCCTCCTGTCAGGTCAATCGCATCCACGCCCCTTACACGCCTCATCCGTGATGTGATACATCGTTTTCGGATTAATCCAGAATGGGCGTCTCTTCTGAGATCACTATCTGCCCATCCTACAGTACACAGACAGTAACACATCTGTATCGGCTTCTATTCTAAGAAGTAAAAACATCTACGCTTATTACATTATCAAAAATAATTATTTTTCATCAAGCTATCTGAACAAAAGGATTTCTATTTCTTCTGTTTATATAAAATTGTAACTGAAAATTGGGTATGATCTATCTTATTATATTTCACTAATATATTTAGAGGTATAAAAATATCATAAACACAATGCACTTCTTTATCGTCTATTAATGTAATATATAATACAAATATTAATTACATGAAGTTGTTTTAATTTATGGATATATTGGAAAATAATCAAAACAAAACTTTTTTATTTAATGTCATGTCAGGATTTGTTAATAACATGGAGTGGTGATTTAGAAATATCGAGAAACGTGATTTATAACTTATAATAGTCGTGGTTCAACTTCAAAATGTAAAAGTGTACTTTTATTCATTTAAAAATCGATGTTAATTACATTCGGTTTTCTATCATAATCATATAACTGGTTTGGTGTTTTAAATCGTCTCCTTCATTCCACCTAGTGCGAACTTAAAATGCAATTTGTATTTTTGTATACTAATGCAATCTTTGGCAGCTTATAAGTATATAAATTATTTAATTACATAATAAAATTAAATTATTTAATTTACTTTTAAGTTTGAATAAATATAAAAATAAAATGAATAAAAATTAAACATTTAATATTAGTTTGACTTTTGAAATTGTCTTAAAACTCACGTTTCATGTTAAAACTAAGTATCTCAGGAGGTTATGAAATAGTTTTAGACTATTTTTCTTGATATAATCTTCAATCTCGGATACGGTAGGTCAGTAATGGATTTCCTTCTAAATAAGCTGCTATAAATAAGATACGAATTACAAAATCTGGATGTTTTTCTTTGGCCTATTAACAATTTTTTTGATAGTGACAGGCTACGTGAGCGTAATGGACGTGGTTGCAACACTCATTTAATAGCATAGGAAAGGTTCAGAAAGGGTGATGCGGAAGGGTACAGCATGGTAGCCTTGGTTAACTAGGACCGCCGGGCCATAGAATATATTGTAATAATTAAAAACTGATACTTATTAATTTGCCCCACGTTGTGGTAGCCAAAATGTAATAATTATAAAAAATGATGGGCTTTTAAATGAACAATTATAAACTTTAAAACAAACAGAATTTTATTTAACAATAATTGAAACAATTATATAATTTTAAAAACATATCTCAATCTCTCAAAGGTCTTAACTGGGTTTGATAACTGCAGAACATTTAAACATAATCAAAGAACACAAAATTTAGATTTAATTTAAAAAGAAATATTTATTCGTCCAGACATACGACGAAATTAATTATCGACGAACTTATTCTACAAGATGGATTTTAAATTTAAACAGTTTATTTTATCAACACTAAACAACGATATCTGACATTACCTTTTAAGTCGATTTACAAAATCATTTTACTGTTCTCTTGCTACTTACGGCTGCCCAGGATACTTTCACCTTTCGAACACAGTGGTGGGGTTTTCACAGCTTCTATTAAATTCACAGATTCTACTAAATACTGTTGGTTTGAAAAAGAAAGTTTGTGGTATCTCGACGATTTTACTCTGCTCTGCTTCGACGACGACTGGTTTACTGTAAATTTACCAAGTCCTCTCTCCTATGCTTTGGCTGCGACTTTTAACCTGCAATCTTTCGACGACGACTCTTCTTAAACAATGTCTCTCTTAATCACATTCTCCAGCCTCGGTGATCGCAGAACAACTCCCCCGCTTAAACAATGTCTCTCTTACTCACATCCTCCAGCCTAGGTGATCGCAGCACAACTGACCTCCTCAAAAGCTCATCTCTCCCGTATATCCTCCCGCTCTTTTACTTTTCCATTGTTCGAAAACTTCGTCGCAAATGCCAGTTGACAGATTCTTCCATTATCACACGATTTATATCATGCAGCTGCAGTTCCGTAGTCAACAAATGGTTAACTACTCCGTCATGTCAAGCCGACCCGAATTACTCGTCTTCTCCACCCCCACACGCACGTGCACGGTTTCTCAAGACCACACACCCAGCAGTCCCAAGACGAAGAAAAACTTAGACCTAAATAAACACGTTACATAATGCCCTTCCAACAGTCCAGAAGCAATGCCTCACTTAACAGGCATTACAATATATACTACTCGACATTTGCCTAAATGTGATGCAGGACAAACCCTAGAAAACCTGCATCAGGTAGGTCGGGTCTTGGAACTTGTTTCACGCCCTTCCATTTCCGTGACACGACAAGTTTCGGAACAACTGGCTAACTGTTCCAATACGAACAGAGAACAACTCTTACATTATACTCAAGGTCTGCAACCACGGAACCTTTCAAAACTAACCGAGGTACCTCATCCTGAAAATCTAAGAAATATTTTTACAGACGAAGTAAAGATTGAGATAACACCTGCCAATCTGGTTTCTGTGATGCTGGAGCCAGCAGACAAGTGGAAGGTGGTCAGGAAACACGCTGTTATAAAGGCGATACGGAAAGTTGAAAAGGAGAATAGTCCATAATAGGAGGAAGAGCCTTATCTAAAACCGCGTCCAACGAAGTAATACTTAACTGCAGTTCCATATGAAGCAATCATTGGTCATCGATGGAAAAAGAAGTGTATTTTAGTGGGGAAAAATCTCACACTACTGTGTAGTGTGGACTGCTACCGTTGTCTTTTTAAAGATTTTAAACATACACTTGTTAAAAAAAATAAAAAAAGGGTACGTTGGCATGTGCAATCCTTACTTCAATAACAAGAGAGAGGAGAAAGCATTCCTAAAGATAGCCACATCCAAATCTTTGGGAAATGTCACCTGCGAGAGCAAAGAACAACTCTCACAGGCTATGTATGGGGTAATCGACGTAGCGGCCACTCAATGCCTTAAAGGAAAGCATTTTTTTTAGAGCATGAGGCTAATTCACGTGATGGCTACACTCCTTCAGCAGCTATCTATGATCTAGTTAATAATATACACTCGAGCCAAAGATAAACGCGTGAAAATTTCGCGTACACAGAAAACTACAATGGTTTTCTTGAAAGGTTTCAGTCAATATCTGTTGTATGGTTTATTAAATAAATAATACCGTAAATAAAAGCTATGGAATACTTATTTTAGATCTACCATTACCTTAAGTTTAAACTTTGTAACAGTTTAATTTCAGTGACTCCTCTTTATTGTTATTAAATAGAAAAGCATAAGAACTACGTATATGTTACGTGCCGACAGACAAAATTGCCTTCCGCGCATTATTTTTAAGGTAGACATTTCGTAGCGCTAAGAAAATATTTACTTTCGAGATAGTATATTTGTCGCAGTTGCGTCATCGTAGAAGTAGATGTTTGACATTATCCATGTTGCCAGTATTATTTTAGTTGGGGGACATGTTCACGTGTCAGAAAAGAGGTCGAAACGTCACCCGGTCCTAAGTTTGACGCGTCTAATCCTGAATGGGTGTTAACGAGATGAGATAATTGACAGCAGAGTCGAGACGCCGAGCGTCCGGTGTCATTAGAGCGTCGCTGAATGGGACGGCCTGATGGATGACCCTGCGCAGGTGCCTTGAGCCTTACGACGCCCAGGTGCTCCCTCCGAAATAGTCTCTCCTCAAACATTTAAAAATATCTGGAAAACGCCGGTCGCTATTTTTAAATTCCATGAAGATAAATAATCTCTGGAGTGTTAAAATGTGCGGACTGTCGTCAGGAGTAATGGTTTGTAGTAGATGAAGGAAAGAAGCTGTGAGTTCGTCGATAATTCAAGCTCGACAGGCCACACCCCTTCAAACTATAATCTCAAACCATCACCAAGACTTGCTTATGAACATTCGTTAGAGTGCAATATAAATTGGTTAACCACTACTCCAAAATACAATAATTTGAGGTGTCGGCAGTTTGTCTTCATCCATGCTGATTTGGAAAAACAAATAACACACTACGTTACTTAATGAGATTTAAAGAACCATCTAGACATCGTTCACATCGCAAAAAAAAATCTTTGTGAATGTTTAAATATAATCAATTCAAACATAATAGCCTTTTTACTTGGTAAGAAAAAGAATGAGAGTATATTTATTAAAATGTATTGACTTAAAAGAATGCCACATGTTTAAATAAATAATGGGGCAATTCACATTAATAATAATATATTATTCGAAATAATAAAAAAAATTATTATTACAATTGAATATATTTTGCTTTTAGAAAAATATGTATAATTGAGACACATTCTCTCTCAGCACTTTGGGTCATGCAGAAGACATGATACTTATGAATTTTGTTACTTTATCTATTCGAAAATGCATACATAAATATACTAAAATTTGTTTCTAGATGGTTGGCGATGTCTTCCGAAGTGATTTTGAGCGTAGGTGTGAACTGGTGGGTCAGTCTCTCTCTGGTGGAAGTTGGCGTCTCTGGCTACTGCTCAGATTATCTTAACATAATCACTTCTCCATTAACTTGACTGCTCAATTCTGACTTGTTTTCTTTCACTGACACCTCTTCTGCCTTCTTCGTGAACCACCAAGCACGACTCTGTCCGTTCTACAACTGGCTTTATTTTCTCAAATACTTCTCGTTCACTTCATCGTTGTTGTGAATAATATTCCTCTCCTCCTCTCACCTCGGGACCTATAATTTCACGATCCCAGAATCGGGTGTGTTTTTTAAAGTCACGTTCCGGGCCTTATATTCAACTGAGAACTAGGAATTTTGGCTCTCACGTTTGACTTCCCACGGGTCATAAACTCAGAACAGATGGAAAGTCAACATATAATATTATCCTTATACAGCATGCAAAATCGAATAAGTTAAATAAATTCACCGTATACGAAATAATACATTAAAATGTAATACATGAGTCTTTATAAACATTTTGAGAAATATTCATAAGAGCAAGTCGATTTAGACATATTTAATATCATAATATTAGACATATTATATTATATTTAATATCATAATATAATTAAGAAAAGTGATCATTTTTATAAATTATTTACAGAATATTTAATTTGTGTTTGAAACAAATGAAGGCGTAAATTTTATTATGTTCTTATGTGTATCTTAGAGATGTTTATAAGAAATAATTCTACTTCAATCACCTCAAAAACAAAATAATATTAAATAAATAGAATGTTTACGCCATTCAGTTATGCATAAAAATAATAAAGACAAATCATACTCTGAAGAGGGCCTCCGGCCCTATAACGGTAAATTGCATAAGTCTTTAAATAACAATGATATAATCATCAACAGTGATGTTAACAGGTCTTTATTTTGAATTGTTTTTCTCTCATATATTCTTCGTGATTTTAATTCTTTGTCCTAAACTTCTTTACCGCAACATAATTATTATTAATTTTTACCCGGGGGCCCTAGTAACCCTTGGCTACCTTCTTCTACCCTTCCGCATCCCCCCTTTCAAATCCCTTCCTATGCTATTAAAGGGGAGTTGCCCAATGTAGCCTGTTGCCCTAAAAAAAAATTCCTACAAAAGTGTTCTAAACCATGTTCTATGTAAGACCAACGGTTTTCGGTGTTATAGGGTTGAGTAACAAAAAATTTTTAAATCGTGCTTTATTTACATTTTATTGTTAAATAACATATTACTGTAAGCAAATCACTATTGTGCATTAAATCCCCGCTTTGCGACACCCACAAACTGTTGTACAATTACAAAAAGTTGTACTGAGGACGGAGACAGGGACAACAGGTTTGATGGTGTAATGGGTCGAAGGTTTCCATCGATACTCTTCCCCCAACCCCATCCGGAATTGGTAGCTGGTACCTCGACTAGTTTTAAACTTTCAAATAAACTCCCTGTAGTGCTGTTAGACAGATCCTCTTGTGTTGTTGGCAAGGATTTGAGCAAATGATGCACTGAACTCCAAGTTTGTTAGAAAGTTCACTAAGCTCTTAGAACCAAATTTCCCATATATGAAATATGCTAAACCACGCATGATAGGGACTCAAAAGAACGAGAGCGAACAGCGCTTATGATGGCATGTGAAAGAGACGCTTCTTTTACCTTTCGCTTGATCTCTGGTCCTTGATCTTAAAAGTGATTCCAAGAATCTGCTTCAAGAATGAAAACATCACTTGTGGTGTAATGATTGGTGTCACAACCTTAACTCTGTATCTCATTTTTTATTATAGCAGCTGCAGTTCGCACCACTCTCAAACATTCTTTTTCTGCACTTGTACCGAAGGAAGTGCTTTCACACCACGACGCGTTCAAAATTTTGTGACCCACATGCCGAAAGCAAAGCACAGTTTGTGCTGGGAGTGCAGCTGAATGATTATTAAACGATCACCTTATGTTCGTTTAAGCTTTTCTTTAATCGATTTCACTCACGATTTTTCACCGGTAATTATATCCATACTGACAGTCATCTTTATCATTGAGGAAACTGTAATTTCTTTCATAACAGTTGTCACATAATTATTGACCGGACGTTCTTTTTTCAGGGGTTAAAACTTTCGTTGAATAGACGTTATTGTAGCAGTTCTCAGGGTAAATCCCATCAGCTACCACCAAATCACCGAAAATACTCTTCCGTCATGATACTTGTTGCCCCCATCCGTCCCCCGTAGAGTGGCAGCATCCAAAATGTTTTTCTTCATCTATGTGCTGACTTAGGTCAACAAATTTTTTATTCTGTTTCGGATGAAACTCATCATCAATATTTTGACAGCAACAAATAAACACTTGCCTTTGAAATGCCCAGGTCTCATTTTAGGTTTTTCGTGCACAAAATTTGGGGATATCACTGATTCTAGTACTCACAGATTCTAAATGTCAACAAATTCTAATTGGCGTAGTTTTGTTAGTTGGTCTAACACAAATTAGTAGAATCTCGATGCTTTGCAGCAACCTGGATTTGCAGATCTCGTGTAGTTGGAAATGTACTTCCTTGGTTTGTCTATGGCCAGCAGGTTGAATTTATGCTCGGCCACCGATTACAACATTAGTTTCACTCTTTCCTTCCCGACTGAAGATTGTTTTACTTTTCAATATTTTAGAGCATGTTTGTAACTGCTACCAAACTATTTGCGGTCCGCTGCCCGACTGCAAAACTTTTTATAATATGAAAAGTTTTAGTCTTTACACCTCGCTGTTCTATGCCTGACTGCACATTCCTGACTCTATTACTTTTGTACAAAAACTTTGCTGGTCCTTATGCTTCGCCGTTCATTGCCTGACTGTCTGTTCGTTTCGTAGATTTTGAGCGCGTAGAACCTCAAGAATGTTTTCTTTGCTTCGCCGAATTGTTGCGGCGTCCGCTCTATATCCTCTAATAATGAGTCCTCTACAATCCAACTTTCCAATTAGCACAATGTCTTAATTACCAATTACTACAATATATATATATATTGTAATCATTTATAAATATCTTTTTCATCTTTTCATATAATTCAAGATATGAATTATGTGGCGTTTTTAAATGAAATTAACTATTACGTGAAAACTATTTAACAAGATTTATTAACAATTTTAAAACAAGTATTCAAATTACAAAAATATTTGGGATCTCAGGGTCTTGAACTGAGTTTGATAAATGGCAGAATTTATATAATCAAAATCACAAAAATTACATTTACTTTATATGGGAATCGATGCGTCTGAACATAGACGAAATTTGTTGCTGAAGAAATAATACTAAAGATGAAATTTAAACAATTTCAATTTTTATCAAGAAATAAAAAATGATCTGAATAATTAAAGATTTCATTTTATCGGTAATTAAAGAACGATCTGACGTTTATCTTTTAAACGTGGTTTACAATGATTTTAAAGTTTTCTTTCTACATACGGCAGCCCAAGTCTCATATTAACTTTTCGTGTACAATTTTGGGGATATCACTGATTCTAAGTTCTCACAGACTCTAAATGTTCACAGACTCTAATTAGCGTAGTTTGTTAGTTGGTTTAGAATAAATTTGTCGATTCTCGATGATTTACTGCAAACTGGATTCGTAGGTCTCGTGGATTTTTGTTGAAAATGCACCTCATTGGTTTTGTCTGTTGACTGAAGACTAGTTCAATTTCTGCATTTTTGATATAACAGCGTACTGGTTACTGGAACACTTTCTCGTTCTTTAAATTAGACCTTTTTCATTCTCGCTGCTGACTGACTAAATTGTTCAACTTTTCGTGTATTAGAATTTTGTGGTCTTTACACCTCGCCGTTCCTTGCCTGACTGTTCGTTCTTTTCGTCTCTTCTATTTGCTGTCTGCTGCCCGACTATACATTCGTCTCGTAAATTTTGAGCGCGTAAAACCTTCTCGACCGATCAACAATGCTTTCTTTGCCTTGCCGGTTTGTTGCGGCGTCCGCTATATCCACCAATAATGAGACCTCTACAATTCAACTTCTCAATTAGAACAATGCCTTAATTAACAATTACTACAATATATATATATATATATATATATATATATAATAGTTTCACTGTTTCACACAATACATAAACATTAACTATGACATCAACGTTACTAAAAACTAACGAACTAAACAGAGCGATAGACGATCACTGAGATTGTGTATATGTCTTCAAGGCGACAAAGGGAATTGAATGCGAAATAAGAAGGGGTGTGCTCGGCTGAGGTGGAGTTCGAGGTCTGTTCAACCCAAACCAGCCAATCGTACCCCCCGTTTACAACTGAAACAGCTGGCCTTGTAATGTTAATGGCTCCAAACTATCGGCCTACCCTCACATCATTATTTCTTAATCATGCATATTTTAAATTACTAATTAATATTAAAATAATTCTAAAGCATATTATTTAACAATAAAATGTAAATAAAGCACGATTTTTTAATTTTTGTTACTTACACGACCCCGAACCAGTTACTCTTACGTAACAAATGCTTAAGAACAAGTAACTCATTTCATCTGAATTAATAATATATTTAATCGTATAAACTGTAATATAGACAAACTATTAATAGTTTATATACATTAATAATTAGTAATTAGATTTCAAACGCCCATTCATACAGGTGTTTACTGTTAAGAAGTTGTGTATTATGTTTTCAACGTACCATATTTTTTCCTTATTATTTAGATCAATATTAAAACCAATTGTATTTATAAATAGAGTAGACATAAAAAGTCTTCATGTATTTTTACCGTCGCTAAGGTTTTGAAGGAGATTAAAGGTTGTACAAATCATTCCGAAATAGAACAAGTAATCATAATAAATGTCTATCCTGGAAGGAATCGGTACAACTTTGGATTACAAAATATATTCAGTTCGTTACGACTAACTTTTTTGCGTGATTAGTTTCATGCGGACAAGTAGTTCTCAAGGGACAGTGAGTCATTGAGAGACAATGTAATGTAGCATTTTTATTTTTGATGTTAAACATTACATAAGAGAGACTGTAAGATTACTTCTTAACAAATTATGTTCACTGAAACCACATTATTCGTTCCCGGATCGTAAAATATTCGCATATTAAAAATCTTGAGAAGTGCATCAAATGTATTAGAAATTCTTAATTCGCAATTGATAAATGTGTATTTATCTCTTATTTGTATGTGTGTATGCTGTGAGGCTTTATCAATACAGTTTTATAGGTCTATTTTTGTATGACATGCGTTGCGGCTGTCCCGGATTTCAGTATTTATCGCCGTCATCAAAACGAAGTAATAGCATCAGAAGAAACACCTTACTCAATGAAAGTTTTATCATTATTTGTGTAGAAAGCGAAGATCAGTTAACACTAAATACAATGCAAAACACGTGCAAGTCAAATATACAATTTAGAAACTATAAATGTTAAATTTCATAGAAAATAAACTGACTAAGGGTCGAGACCCCTCGGCCTGTTTTGAGAGGTGTACCACTGTGATCAAAAAGTAAGGTGAAATTGTCATTTAAAACTCCCGGGTATTAGGAAGGCAGGTAAATTTTTTCCCCTAGGTTGGTAGGACTGTCTATAATATTTGCTAAGCGTCTGTTTGTTAAAAGGTTTAATTATCTCCGAGTTAAACGTGTTTTTTTAAACAACCAAAAGTGAATTTTTCGTTTTTTGCAATGGGTGATTTTGTTGACAAAGTACTTGCATCAAATTTTGTTTGTGGAACGAATATTCTTGTGCGGACACGTTGAAGACGAACCCGCGCTCTGGACGACCATAACGTCTACCGTCGAGGGCCACGTCCAAAAGATCAAAGATAGTGATAGTGTTGGAATATCATTTGGCTCAGCCCAAACCATTTTGAATAATGTTTTGTGTCTCAAACGCGTCAAGTCTCGATTGGTGCCGAAGTCGCACAATTTTTTGGAAAAAAAGTGTCGCGTTGTTGTGTGTGAAACTTTGCTGTCTGACTATCAGGACTACTTGAAATGCATCATTACTGGAAAAGAGACTTGGATTTACGCATACGACCCTGAAACCACCGACCAATCCAGGGAATATCGTGCAAAATGTGAAGCAAGACCGAAAAGACCACGGCAAAGTCGATCGAAAATTAAGGTCACGTTGACAGTTTTCTTTGATTATCGTGGTGTGGTGCACTATGAATTCTTTCCGCCGGGCCAAACTGTCAACAAAGAATATTATTTGAGCGTTATGCGTCGTTTGCGTGAAGCTATTCGTCTGAAACGGCCGGAATTATGGGCGAACAACTCTTGGTTCCTTCATCACGATAATGCACCATGTCATACTGCATTGGTTCTTCGCGACTTTTTTGCCAAAAACTCGACTTATGTCGTTCCGCAACCACCTTATTCGCCTGATTTGGCTCCGTAAGACTTCTGGCTATTCAGCAAACTCAAAAGGCCAATGAGTGGACTCCGTTTTGACACGATTGAGGAGATAAAAACCGAATCGAAGGTCTTGAAGGCTATACCGGAAAAAAACTATTCCGACTGTTTCGAGGACTGGAAAAAGCGTTGGAAAAAGTCGGACGGGGATTACTTTGAAGGGGATGAAATTGATTTGGCAGAATAAATAAATAATTTATATTTTATAAATAAATTCACCTTACTTTTTGTTCACAGTGGTATGTTCCGGGGATGCAGACCTTGGGTATACGGTAAGCGTTGTTCGTTGTTACCATTGGAACAGTCAGCCAGCTGCCTCCTAAACTGGTTGCGGCATGTAGAAGGAAATTATACGTTCACACACGCCTGATCAGCCACCACGAAAGCGGAAGGTCCTGGGTTTGATTTCCGGTCCAATCGACATTTTTCCATCTATAGACGATTCTTGAATTGAAATAGAATATTGTAAAGTTATGTGAAACTCACGGAGAAATCATCCTGTAGAGGCGTGAAAATAGTTACGTTGATAAATAAATGGGAAACAAACAAATTAATAAATTGAATGGAATAGGGTAGAACGTTTATTAGCAGTAATAAAACGTTTTTAGTACAGTTAATTGAGAAAGACAGTTTGAAATATGTGGTAACTTTCTGAAACACAGAAACAAAAATCGTATATATATATAAATATATATATATATATATATATATATATATATATATATATATATATATTAACACAATTTTGGTAGTATATTTTTCACTACCCTCTTAGTTACGTTTAAAAAAATATTCCGTAACACAACAATATACACATTGGACTGTTGTGTTACGGAATATTTTGTAAACGCTTTTTCAATCCAGTAAAAGGGTAGCGAGGAAATACTACGAGAATTATTAAAAAATATTCCTGATCATATAGAAACGTTGCAATTTAACACCAACTGAATACCTAAATATCGCGTTATTTTGGTTACTTCCTTTTATTATGATAATTATTTAACGAATGTCAGCATTACGTGTTCTGTAGCTTTCAAATACTTTAAGCAATATTATTCTAAAAAATTTTAGTTATATTTTGTGCACGATTAATGCAGTTTATTTCTCGTTATATTTTTTTACCTGCCGTCTCCCGAACAACAAAGGCTCTTAGTTGCTAGAAATTCGAAGAACGTAAATAGCTAGTGATAAGTGACAGATGAGCTGAAGAAGTCTAAATGAGTCTGCAGGGTTCACCCACGACTCGAGCTCCCCGCGGGGTGGCTCCCAGGGTATAAAGAAGAATCTAATCGATGTCTTTGCCAGAGCAGCGGCATTCGGCGAAGGAAGGCGACAGGTGACTAATATGCTGTCCAGATGTCCTGGGGCACGTGTGGGATATTTCTGTGCGTGTCGCCACGCAGTCTACTCAGTCCGATATAAATATAATACGGCCGCTGTCCTTTCATACCTGCACGTGGCAAACCCTGGGTGCGTCTACACACATTAACGTTAATAGCTGAAAAATTTCTGACGACTAAATATACTGTAATACACGTGTACACAGTCATTAACAGAACGTAATGTGACTCTCGTCCATAGCTGTCCCTGGCCAGCTTTTTATTTATACCCATTAAAATAAAATTGGTTTCAGTTGGAATATTGTCCATAAATAAATGTTAAATGAACTTTACCTCTTAAAATGTATCCGACTAGCGTGAAGAAAATACTTATGATTCGATCAGACACGAACAATTGCATCTACAAGCAATTTTGAAAATATCTGCAATGTTTTTTGTTAAAATTACTACATATTTAATAATTATTAACTCAGAAATATTAGAACATGTTGGAAAATAAAATTTTAATTACTGTTTGTATTTAAATAATAGTGTGTTCAACAGAATAACAAGTAAAATAAAGAAATTTGGGATGAAGGAAAAATAATTCTGAAAATTAGCCGTAGAGAAAAATTAGCCTTTAGTTGCTTATAGTGGTAGACTTTTTATACGCAACCACGATAGCAAATTTCTGTTTGAAATGTACGTAAAATATTTTAGGCTATTAGTCTAACGGTTCATAATTCTATGACGCGAGAAAATAATTACATGCGGTACGGATAAGTTATTGGACATTTCCGAGTAAAATTGGTTGATTTATACTAACCAACTTCACAAAAATCGATAATAATAGACATTTGCATTTGTTATTACGCATCGAGCACAATTAGGATATAGCAGTTCATAATACATGTAT
Organism: Zhengitettix transpicula; assembly: GCA_037074705.1. Lineage (NCBI taxonomy): Eukaryota > Metazoa > Arthropoda > Insecta > Orthoptera > Tetrigidae > Zhengitettix > Zhengitettix transpicula. The sequence continues at coordinate 640,563 of CM073590.1, forward strand.
TAAAATAATTTATACAGATATAAAACGTAAGCCGGAAAATTAAATTATTCGTTGAAATAAGGAAAAAATAGAAAAAGGTAACGACTTTGCGATTTTCATTTTCAGTGTAACTTACCCCAACCCCAGTGTAATAAATAAAAATAACCAAAAAGTATGTTTGCCTTCGTAAAAGGCAATAGGAAAAACTTTCGTGTTATTCGGACAGCTCACAAATATATCTTTTGGTAAATAGTTCAAGTCATCCTAATCGCGCGAGTGTTTTCGTTTCTAGGATCCAATTTCTTATATATAAAATTATGTGATCTTTTTTCTTATACTCAATACAGATAACTTCCTCGTTACGATTGTAACTTCCACTAGATCGCTTGGTAGCCAAACTTTAGAAGGAAAATAATTTATCATTATTGTACTATTAAGGAATGCAAATTTCCTTACGCCTGTCCTTTCATTCTTAGCTTTAATTTGGAATTTATGGTTCCATCTACCAAAATAAAATAGTTTTTCGATCTACGAACAAATTCCAAACCATGTAGTTTCTGTATCTTTTAAAAAGTGTGTGAAGTCCATTCTTTAATGTGTTCCAGGCTAATTTTCCCTCTTTTTTCATATCCGCGTTCAGTCCCGTTTAGTACAAATTTTTCTGCTCGTTTCTGTACCTTTTTCCATTAATTATATCTGGTATTTATAATAGGATCCCAAGATGCCCAATCGTACTCTATTAAAGGACGTACTAATAACAAATATGCTAGTTCTCTTCTTCTTGAAGTTTCTCATGCTTTTATAGTAGTTTTAGTTACTTTCTCTTCCCACCCGAGATTTCTGCTAAAGTTTCTGCTCTAATACTTGCAGTTTATCAATCTTAGATCATTTAGGCGTCAATTCCATAGCTGGGTAATACGTCTAGATGTTTATTTAGCAAACTTTATTGAGTTGCTTTTGTTTCTGTTGATTGTCATTCAGTTTTGTGTCACCCAGTTACTGACTAAATCTAAATCCTTTTGTAATTCGATTTATCTAGTTTGTTCCTAATTATTCTGTAAATTCTGAAATCATGAGTAAAATGTCTAATTTATGACGTTACTCGTTTTGGTAAATGGTTTATAAATAATAGGGAAAGCAAGGGAACCGACACCTGTGGAACCCTAATATCTCAAATAGCAGTTGTCCGCGATTCCTATTGGAATAGACGGCCAGCTGCTTCCTAAACCAGTCAAGGCACGGAGAGGGGAATGCTGCGTCCCCTCAGCCAATCCCTCTCCCGCCATCGGAAGGATGTTGGACAAGTACCCAATGCCCGACCTACCTGATGCAGGTTTTTCTAGGGTTTGCCTGCATCACTTTTAGGCGAATTGCCGGGTACGATCCTTAATTCAGAGCCCGGGGGTCCTAGTTAACCCTTGGCTACCTTCCTCTACCCTTCCGCATCCCCCCTTTCAAATCCCTTTCCTATGCTATAAGAGGGGAGTTGCCATTATGTGGATTACCCTATACATAGCCTACCTATACATTTAGATGTATACATTTAGATACATAGCCTACCTATACATGTCTACACGGAAGGAGCTACATTTGGGGATGCCTTTTCCTCTCTCCGTTTTGAACTAAGGTTCCCACAAGCTGAGGTACCTCGGCCTGTTTTGAGAGGTGGGCTACCAGACCTTGGGTATATGGTAAGAGTTGTTGGCTGTTCCCATTGGAACAGCCGGCCAGCTGCCTCCTAAACTGGTCGAGGCATGGAGAAGGGAATTCTGCGTCCCCGCAGCGAACGCCTCTCTCGCTATTGGAAGGGTGTGGGACAAGTACCCAATGCCCGACCTACCTAATGCTGGTTTTTCTAGGGTTCGTCTGCATTATTTGTAGGCGAATGCCGGGTAGGATCCTTAAACTATAGCATAAATAAACTCTCTGGCATACTTAGAAAAATTTGCTTCACTTTAATAATGTTAGCTCGGGAAAGTGACATATATACATCTAAAATTGTATATCATGCATATTTTCACATCAAACGTTATAAATTCTTAAAGTTTAAAAAAGGGCCGTAAGAACTATATCTGGTGCGGATTGAAATGCCAGTTGCAAGCCTTTGTTTCGGAATCTTGGGATTTTAACATTGCCTTGTACGTATATTCTAGAAATTTTAAAGTTTCTCTGGAGAAACATCAATTTATGTGCCCTAAACGGAGAAAATCACTTGGAACTCCGATTTGAAAAACATCGCATAAGACTTTTTGAATCTAGGATTCGTTATTCCGGGATAAATCTACACAATAGTCGTCCGGAAGAAATAAAAACTTTAGGTATACAAAATGTATTTATTATTAATTAATGGAGCATATTATTCGGAGAATGAGTTCGTACATAGGAAGCACAGATTAGGATCCTCTTTAATAAAATAGTTTGCTGGTATCCTTTCAAGTTATGCTATTTTTTTACGATTATAAACCTGTAGAATTTAACTGCGGACTTATTTTCATTTTCATTCTCGACGGGAATCCAAGTAATATTTGCTGCTAAAAACTCCGCCGAATGAAAACTAAAGATTAATATACTTATCATTTCTTTAATGACTGCTATATTAATATCGTTAACGATGTTTTAAATTATACATACTTTTTTGTAAAGTTCAATGTTTGTTTTTAAACTTTATAATTGCAATAATTTTTATTTTCTTGTTATATTATATTAACGTATTCTATTTCCTCGACCGAGGACTATTGAATGAATGAAAATTAATCATATATAAGATGTGATTGGAATACTCAAAAAAGACAAGATACTCTTAAATACTTTATTACATATATTATTCAATATATTGTTCTCGGAGTTCGACCGGGTTTTGCATAATTATATTAGAACGCAACGTTTCGACGACTAAAAGCTCTGTCGTCATCTTCTAGGCGAAACGTTGTGTTCTAATATAATTATGCAAAACCCGGTTGAACTCCGAGAACAATATATTGAACAACAACACCGGGAAAGGCTTCAATCTTTGATACATATATTATATTTGGAACAGAACATAAAATTAAATTATAAGGATCTAAATATACACAGGGAATATATATATATATGGAGTGAAAGATGCTAAGTTAAAATTATTTATTTCATAATAAAGGTTTAAATATAGTAAGAAAAATAAATAAACAATTATGACGAATATCAATTTAATTTAGACGGTATTAAAACTTATCTTGAAGGAAAACACATAAAAGGTAGAACCAATTAATCAATAGAAAATTGAAAGAGGTTATATTACAAATAGATACTGCCCGAACTATGGAGATGGACTTCGTAAAAAACCCAGACACATTTGTCCTTGTAATAAAATAATGAGAAATTCAGATTTTTCTTAATATGATATACCTATACCGAATCCATGCAGCATATAGAAGTAGGTTGCAAAATTTTTAGCGATAAAACATTAAAAATATTATTATTTTGTGTATGTATATGAATGTAATTATTACGTGTTTAAGAAAGTGTTTCGATCGGCTGACCGGGAATTTGGCGGAGCCGTCATAAATCCAGACAGGTGGCCACCCAATTTGGAATGTCCATATTGTGGAAGTAAGTGGGGTGAGTCCCGTCACTAAGAAAGAGTGGACAGATGATGAGAGAGTTGGAGACAATTGAGTATGAGACAGGAATTTTGCATGAAAAGGTGATTCGCTTCTGTTGCCTAAAGTTGGTACGTGTAATATGCTTGTTGCCTCGAACTGAATTTTGCAGTTGAGGTGACACGTCGTCTGAAGGGTTCCTTCCAGTTACATTTGTTCCGGATTTGAGACACTGGAACGCGGAAACTGAGGAGTATGACTGGACGTCGCTGGCGGCGCAACCTGCACAATACAACAGGTGACGGTATTCTATAATTTGTAAACCATGTCCATTCATCCAAGCTGCAGATACTTGGTTAGGAGATAGTTCAAAAATCTATAAAATATACTGCTCGATGAGAAGGCCCTAAAGACCCTGACGTTAAGTTTCATGTTCTCATATTATATTGTAAGTTTTAAGTGTATGAATTTTTCATTGTATTTGATTTTAATTGTAATATAAACAATTAGTTAAATCTAATGTTTGTTTTTATTCAATGCCACATCCATATAAATAATAAGCTATTAGATAATTAATAAATAAACTCCCAACAGCAATGATATGTTACAAATTAATGTAAAAATTATGAATGTTTGTAATAATATATTTTTCATACTTCAATGAGTTGAGGAATATGTTAACTGTTTTATATTAGTTTTTATTGTATTGTATTTGCATGTGTTAAACTCAATCAAGTTTTTATTCTTTCATTGTTACCCCACACTTAGATATGACTTGCGACTAGTACCTACGAACGTAATCTTGCATCAGTTATTTATAGGCCATTAACATGTCTCAGCAGTTATCCTGTCAGATCGGGAATTATTTTCACTGCGACCTTTAGGCTATGTATCACAATGAGTCGGGAATGATCATTGTTCAACTACTGGTCGCCATTCAGAAGCTACGAGCGCATAAGAGTGATAAATACAAGGGGACCTCGATTTATCTAGAGTTATAAAACTTTCCTGACACGATGATACGCATCCTCCGGTCGGCAAGACACTTAACGATTCCAAGAACAGCTTAATATATTCTTAGAAAATCTCGGTTCGGTGGGTGGGCGCGTGTCGACAAGATGGGTCCTATCTAGGATCGCACATAATTGGACCATTGTAGTCACCTGTTCCCATTGTAGGGGGATAACAAGACGCCACCAAAGCCATGTGAGGTATTCGAACGTGACAAATGCTTCGGCGATGAACGGAGGCCAGTAATAAAGAAGAGCACAGAGCGGATGCGATAACTCCCTGCTAATGGCTTATTTGGCTCCTCACTATATACGAGGACTATCAAGGACCTCTTACGCAATTGCCGTGGACGACCTTGTTAAGGTGGAAACGTCTAAGTCAACAAGTGGAAATTATCCCTTATATCATGTTCATTTTTCTCACTGAGAGCAGTTTCAGAATTCTGACTATCGCTATTCGAATTATTAGGAAAGCATCAGCGTTTAGTCTCCCGTGATCGATTGCAAGTAATAATAGGCCTGCATACTACACCCAATATTTTAAAATACTCCAGTAGTCTTTGGCTGATGAAATAGGATACATCACTACATAAAATTACAATTACTAGAAACTGTGTTATGTTAAGCTATAACAAACAATTCGTTGTAAACAATGAAACTAACAATGTATTTGAAATTAATTAATAGTTTCATGAAATACATGCCACAGAAAAATTCACATAACTTTACTTAGAGTTGTGTATTAAATAGACAGAGCATGCATGCAATTAAAATTAATAAATATTTCCTTAAGTACTAATAAAGACGGAGTAAATGTGGAACTACGAATTGAAAACATAAGTACAGAGTAACTCGAAACACGACACACACATACATAATCGACGGACGAATCACTATCAGATGCTGAACGACGATAAATCCCGAACTCCAGGCCGTCTATGAAACAAACAAAGATAAGGGGGGGGGGGGAAATTCAAGGATAAAGATAATTCTGTCATAGGTGAACCTTTCTAGAGAGCTCTGGAGGAGGCTACCTTTGGGGATGCCTTCACATCTCTCTGGTTTTTTGAACTAAGGTTCCCACATGCCGAGGCACCTCCGAAGAAAAAGAAGATGTAGATAGGCTATGTATAGGTTTTGAGAGGTGTATGTTCCGGGGACGCAGACCTTGGGCATGCGGTAAGAGTTGTTCGTTATTCCTATTGGAATAGTCAGCCAGCTGCCTCCTAAACTGGTCAAGGCACGGCGAGGGGAAAGCTGCGACCCCACAGCAAACCCCTCTCCCGCCATCAGAAGGGCGTGGGACAAGTACCAAATGCCCGACCTACCAGATGCAGGTTTTTCTAGGGTTTTCCCTGCAACACCTTTAGGCGAATTGCCGGGTAGGATCCGTAAACTATAGCCCCGGGGGTTCTAGTTAACCCTTGGCTACTTTCCTCTACTTTTCCACATCCCCCTTTCACTCCCTTTCCTACGCTATACTTTCTTCTTCTCAAAGAGATAATATCCGAGTTATGAATTAGATTATTTTACAAAGCAACACATTGAACATTTTTGCAGGAAACAGAATTTCAACTACTTAGGGGAACGATAAAGAAAATCCTGTATGGAGTAAAAAGAGCCTTTTAATAAAATATTCTTGCACTGATTCACAAAAATTTTGGGCTTACAGTTATGTATCTATGAAGGAAGACTATTGTATAACATTGTCGCTGTGTGGTCAATATATCTTGGGGTAGAGAGCAAGAGAATGATTTCTAGTCGCATATTCTTCTATTTTCCATTAGTTCAAAACATTTATGTTCCATAAAGATTTACAGTCACTTCGCCAGAGGATCATGACAGAGCATGTCATAGAAACGTCGCGCTACGTGAATTCCACGTTGTTGGAAGTTCAACAGCTGCATATTTATATTTCATTTTACATACTTATAAATTACACGTATATATGTATAAAGTAGTGTTATTATTTTTAAACTTTTGAAAAGGGGCCTACCACGTTTTAGTATTATATGTCGAATTTCATAGACAGATCAGTAAATTTTCCAGCAATTTTCAACCCTTATGAATATTTTGAATTAACTCGTACCATACTCCATTTGTAGAATTTCCTTTAAGAGGACCTTTCTGAGAGGACGTTAAAATATTATATTTTCTCAATAAATCAACGTATTTTTGGTTCGTTACTTATCAGAATGCTATAAAAAAGTATTCCTTCGGCAATATTTCAGAATTATATCTCCTTTGTTAAACCAAAACATTATTCTATAGTATAATATTTCATAAGCTTACATTATTCTGTTTTTCCAATTATCCAACAGTGCCCGATTCTTTTTCGTATAATTATGAACCCGATTGGTACACTCTTCATCACATAAAGTGAGCACTCATTACGAAATGAAACCTGACAGATTGCGTTCAGTTATCCGTCGAGGCTTTTTTTAAAAACATTTTTTAGGGTAATCCACATGGTTACAACTCACCTTTAATAGCATAGGAAGGATTTTGAAGAGGGGGTATGCGGGAGGGTAGAGGAAGGTTGCCAAGGGTTAACTAGGGCCCCCGGGCTATGGTTTAAGGACCCTACCCGGCAATTCGCCTAAAAGTGATGTAGGTAAAACCCTAGAAAAACCTGCATCAGGTAGGTTGGGCATTTGGTACTTGTCCCACGCCCTTCCGATGGCGGGAGAGGGGTTAGCTGTGGGGTCGCAGCTTTCCCCTCTCCGTGCCTTGACCAGTTTAGGAGGCAGCTAGCCGACTATTCCAATAGGAATAGCGGACAACTCTTACCGTATGCCCAAGGTCTGCGACACCGGAACGCGCGGGAAGATTGCCCCTTCCGTCTCTCTTACAAGGTTCTGCCAGCGGAGGAAAAATCCCTCGCAGACTGATTTTATCCGTCGAGGCTAGATACGATTAGCTGAAAAAAAAACGGAAGCCATTATCCGTACTGCGAGTTTAATTAGAAATTCTACTACCTAAACATACACTATATTATCAAATTTCCTGAAAGATTGCTTCTTACTTAATTCTCTGGACTGTTTCATTATTTTTAAGCAATTCTTGGATGTTTACAGAACGACCCCGATTTGCTATTCCGTAAGGCAAAACTGAATGAAAACAAAAGTGGTTATATCGTTTTGCTGTACAATTGATCATAAAGTAATACTGGGTACGTGTCGCTATTTTAATTTATCGTCAACCCCTTAATTGGCTGTTACTAATTTCTGGGAGTTTTCTGTAAATTAAGATATAGTATACTGGAGTAAAGCAGAAGTTCAGGATATTCATGTAGTGTTAACATATGAACGTTGATTTTTTAGAGTTTCCGTACTCAATTCGCAGCACGTCGTAGAGAACCAATTATATTGCATGTAAGTTTTCAATTATGATAAAAGAATATGTATGTGTGAGTTGTAGATTTTGATTCTAGTATTGAATAAAATACAATGAACTTAATAAACAAAACATTATAAAACGGATCTCAAATATTAACATCTAAAAGCACTTAACTTGAATTAATTCGTTGATCTCATCCTCCGCGTTCGTTTCCTGAGGTACGCTATAATATTATTATTTTGTCAGTTTTATGGTTACAGAGGAAAAAAAATTATGAAGGGATAAAAATAATATTATTATCTTGTGCCTTTTTCTGCATGAGAACAACCGGCGCTTTACTATCCAGGAAGTCGTTAAACTGTATGTCCAGCTAATCTAAATATTTTTCAAATCTCGACACATTAACACATACTACAAACAAAATCGATCCTCTGCTCGTAGGTTTGGATCCTTGATAACATTGTAACAACTACGAATATTCTGGCTGTACCTTTGAATTCCAATAATTATTAAAATAGACCCATATTTTATTAGAAATAAGCATAGGAATTAAGGATGTTTAATACCATAATTTCCAGAAGTCAAGGTGGTGTTTAGTTCTACGTTCATGTACAATGTGTTATATTTTAATTGTGTTCTTCTTCTTAGTAATTCAATCGAGTATTTTGTATGGCTTTTAGTTGCTCTTCAAGGTTTATATTATTGCTTTACTACATTCGAAAACGGACGGTTTCTATTTTTTTTTCAGTATAATAGAATCTCCTCTGGGAATAATCAAGTATTCTGTAGTTTAAAACGTAGAATTTGGCCAATTACAGACAAAAATTTCTCGTTAAAAACCTTACAACGTTTCTTCCACAAATTGGCAAATTTTGAAGTACGAACCCCCCGTTTGTATTGGAGGTTCTTGCTTAAGAAAATCTACCAGTTGGCAGAAGAAACGTTGCAAGGATTTAAACAATAAATTTTTGTCTGCAATTGGCCAGATTCTACACGAATAAAGTCTTCTCTGGCTTCTAACCGATTGTATTCGCAACGTCATTGCTATAAGACGATGGCAGTGAACGTAATAGAAACGTCGCGAATGCAATTGCTTACTCGGTTAGAAGCACGAGAAGACTATTCATTCTTAATATTAACAACCAGACATCTTTACGTTATTATATTCAGCAGTATGTTAAGATTACTGCTGTTTAATCACAAATGTATTTATCTGCAGTTTCAAGTGTATTGAACTTCTTGTTTCTACTGCTCCATTGAATCCAATTAAATGATATATAAAGAGACTACAAACTAGTTTCAGACTAAAGCACCGAAAACGGAAATTTAGACTAGGATCACATTATTCAAGTTTATTATGTATTATTTGCATGATATTTTAACGTTTATAGTAATTTCTGTCTATAAGAAACTCTTATTTGTGAAATAAAAAAAATGTAGTATTTTGGCTTGTGGTTATATTTACTATTTTTGTAATTTTGAATAAATGTTTGCGCCCCATACTTTTTGTGATAAAAGAACCGTGAAATTCATTTCCCGTGTCAGTCTCGTTATACTATAAAGGCCAAATGTGTGTTGTAAGTAACGCAGGATAGAATGCATCGCTATTTATCACTGCCATATTCGCCGAGCTCTCGTCAGATCTTAGCCATTGTATTTAGTTATTATATATTATATTCAGTAATAGTGTAATAAACATAGTGCCTTAATCCAATTCTGAAAATCTATCCATTAATCTTAATGTAGTAGAGTTTATAGAACTACGTAAGTACCGGAGTTCAGTTATTAATTTCACGTATCAAAATCACATAGTAATGCTTATTGAACAATATTAAATCCGTGAAGCGGAATTGAATTGCACTCCAGTAAACAATTTGTAGATAAATGTAACATTAATACCCTTTATATTTTGTTTGTTATGGATTGACACTCGCTTCTAAAGTATTTGTCGCATGGATATTCCTGTAAACGTTAATACTTTTCAATAACTTTAGGCGGAAATGCGTATCACTTATCTTAATATTAACTATGTATTCAAATTTTTAATAGCTAATTATTATCCTAATCATTTATTGTCAAATTCATTAATCCTATAATCTATTACATTTATAATAATAATAAACTGTAGGCCGTCATAAAACGATATTAACAATTTAACTGTTTTACCTTATTATCCTTGTTTACCTACTAAATTTAAAATATTATTAAAAATACGTAATATCTCTGTAATTTTTAAATCTGTTAATTATTTGTCTTATTTTGTTAAAAACATAAAGGTTGTCTTAATACTTTGTACTTCCATAATGTTATTTATAAAATAAGTTGAAATAATTGCTCAATTTGTTATTTCGACCAAACTAAATGGTCTTTGTCAACCAGATTTAAGGAATATAAAACAAAAATAAATGTTTATTATTATAAATGTTCTCCGATTACAATACATTATTTGGATATTAATCATTCCCTTAATTTTGATAATACTATTTTTCTAGATAACCTAATTTTAATAAATCTCAGAAATTTTACATTTAATTTTACAAATTCAACAAAATTTGTTTGAAAGTTAAAGAGAACACTTCTCAATTAAACTGTATTTATGATGGCTTATCAAATAATCTTTGTTACTTTATATTTTGTATTCATATTGTTTGTAAAGCGTTGTAACTTAGCGTATATATCTTCATTATTTCGATAGTATTGACAAGGATCACAACAGCTGATGGAAACGTCTTCATTTTTCAAATTATAATGTTCAAATTTAATTTCTGTTTTGTCTGTTTAACGGATCGTTAATTTCTTGTGTTATTAATAATTTTCCATTTTCCCATTATTATTATTTTAATATACGTGCCAACCAATATTATGTTTTCAATATCTTCCCGAACGTAACGGCACAATGCTGTGCGTTATTCACGCCATTTTTTTCAGCGCGCTCTGAAATTTGCGTAGTTAAGAAATAATTTAGATGTACTTATTCAAATGTTTTATTTATGCTAATTACAGACAATTGTGAAAACCCTGTTTATGATTGTTTCTTGAACGAGTTTTTACTATAATTTAATAAATAGGCAAACTGATAAATCGTTATGCTCTACGCAGAGAACCACACGTGAGGTGAAATAATGTAGAAAAACATCGGAAAAGAGAAATAATTCTATTAGCTGTTCAGGGAACCAGATTGGAAGAAATGAGAGAAACCGATGGAACCCAATAAACAAATAAAAAATTTTAAAGGTCAACAAAGTGCAAGATAAACTATGAGAGCAGAGTCTCACAGATTAAGCACCTTTTGATCTACTGAAACTTTAGGAAAAGGTTCACAGATTTATTTCTGAACGATGAATTTTAAACGTTCCTATTGGTAAGAAAAACTGCTGAAAAATTCGACTCTGGTGGATTCACAATTATCACGCTGTTCTAAAAAATTGAAAGTGATATTGGCACAGACATGACTTAATAGAAACTAAGAAACGAATAAATATATTAAGAAAAATAGCAGCTAGAAACTGGGGGGCCAACAATAATACGCTGCAACTTACATATAAAGCCACAATCCTCGCAAAAATAGAATATGGAGCCCACCTTTACCAGTCCGCGAATAAAGCAATAATTGAGAAACTAAACAAAATTCAGAACGAGGCGTTAAGAATCATATCGGGATGTATAAGACCCACCCAAATAACGAGACTAAGGACAGAGACAAAAGAATTATCTCTGGCATTCAGAAGAAAAATGTTATCAATCAAGTACGCCATAAAATCTCTAGAGTCAAGTAACCCTGAAATCAGACAACAAACAAAGTCTTTAAATTGCCACCACAGTGGGGAAGTATTAGAAGCAATACCGTTCCATAAAATGCTGGAAAAACAGCTAAATACAGCAAGGATGACACTCCCACAAATTGAACAAAACACATACGCAAGAAGCCCATCGTGGAAAATCTTAGACATTCCAATAGACCAAATCCTCCTAAGCCAAGTAAAAGATAACTCAAAAAAGATAACTTCGTCAAGGAACACGATGAATTAATCAAGAAACACAATTATCCCAGATCAGTGTATGCAGATGGATCCAAGTCCGCAGCAGGAGTAGCGAGCGCAATCTACAGCAGCTCTGGCCAGCGCACTACAACACTAAATAACCTGTCATCGGCCCTGGCGGAGTGCAAGCTATCTAATTTTTTTTTTTTTTAATTTCAAGGCACTAAAATTTTGTGCCATACATTGAAACTGGTCAAATATGACCAACCATCAACTTACATACATTAAATCTAATTATTATATACTATTGTTCGTCCAGTGACGTTCAAAGTTTTCAACGCTCTAACGGGACATCACTCCACGCACCTGGTCTGTTCTTTAGCACTCACTACACTAACTCGAAGGGTTTTGTCCTCCTAAGTCGGCGGTGTAAGTTTTCGTTGTCGAGTAGACAAAGGACGCCTGTGTTGGGATGTCGATGAAGACGGTCTTCATGCTTCCCGGCAGCACTTTTCATTTCTTTTTTAATTAATGGGATCTGTAAGTCTCTATGTAAGTCAGAGTTTCTTACATACCACGGGGCGTCTACGATGATTCGCAGCACCTTGTTCTGCCACGTCTGGATGCTCCTGACGTTGATATCGCTTGCACATCCCCAAAGTTGGATGCCGTAAAGCCAGATCGGTTTAAGGACCTGATTGGATATGCGGATTTTGTTTTGTATTGACATTTTTGAGTGTCGTCCGAGGAGCCAATATAGTTGTCGCATTCTTATTACGAGTTCTTCGCGCTTTTTCTTCACGTGCTCTTTCCATTTCAGCTTTGTGTCCAAGGTCATGCCTAGGTATTTAGCGGTGTTGGCGTATGGTACAACAACACCGTTAATGTTCACTCTGGGTATTGCATTCAACTTTCTATAAGTGAAGTTCACATGTACAGATTTCGACTCATTGAGTCTTATCTTCCATTTTTGAGTCCATTTATGGATGTTATCAGTAGCACTCTGTAGTTTCCTGGTTGCTTCTTCTATTAATGATGCTGTAGCAAGTACTGCTGTGTCGTCTGCGAATGTAGCTACAGATACGTCAACTATTTTGGGCAAATCGCACGTGTAGAGTAAGTACAACATTGGTCCCAAAACGCTGCCCTGTGGAACTCATGCGTTAATCTCTTTGAAGTTCGAGTACTCTGCTTCTTGCCTTACTCTAAAGAATCTACCAGTGAGGTACGATTCTAAGAGTTCTACGTACTGAGCTGGTAGTATACTATTTACTTTGTATAGTAGTCCTTCGTGCCAGACTTTATCAAAAGCCTGAGCCACATCAAGAAAAACGGCTGAGCAGTATTTTTTGTTTTCGAAAGTCTTCTCAATTTGATCCGTAATCCTGTGGACCTGATCAATGGTAGAGTGTTTACTTCTGAATCCAAATTGATGGTCCGGAATCAGCTGTCTTCTAGCAATAAGTGGCTTCAGTCTTTTTAGTAGAAGTTTTTCAAATAGCTTCGATATTACGGGAAGCAGCGATATAAGCTATCTACATGGCCACTGAACTCTGCATAAACATCCCGGATAACAATAATCTCATTCTAACAGACTCATCCGAAGCAATAAAAGATATCATAAACCCCCAAAGAAGGAGCAAAACATTGAACCTCATTAGGGCAATATCACGAAGATAAGGAATATAAATCAAAACATTTGTCTAGCATGGATCCCTGCTCATAGAGGAATACCTGGAAACCTCAGGGCCGACAGGTTGGCAAAAGTAGCATCAAGAACCATACACAACGGAGATAAAGGACTTCCAGTGCAACAGAAAGGAAACGTGGAAGTTTTGTAAAGAACAACTCGAAAACAGGTGGAACGAAAAAATGAGAAGGAAGAACATCGGAATAATTCACAGCGAACTAGTACACTACAAAAATATAACAATTCCCAAAACCATAAACAGAAAAAAAACAGGTGATGCTATCTAGAGTAAGAACCCTCCACTCAGTTTGTACTCATGCGTTCCTATTTTCCAGATCTGCCCAACCAACGTGTGAAGAATGCAGTCAACCACTAACTATTCCCCATATACTATTCTATTGTAGCAGGTACAACGACATCAGAAGAAATACAATTGCAAAACACCACATCGCAGACCTCTGTACTTCAACGACAGCTGCCTTGAACATCATCAAATTTATCGAGGAAGCAAACATAAGTGAACAAATATAGAAACCCGATTGCAATTAATGTTAAGAATGTATGTAAACACTAACGCTATGTAATCTATGGTAAATAACATACGGGTCGCCAATGACCACGATGTCGCGACCGTTATAAACTTTTATTAAAAAAAACAGTGTAGAATTTTACTTTTAAATAGCCATTTTTGAATACAATAAAAAGAAAATTAAATTTAAAGCATTTTAAATAATTATTGTTGGTATTAATTTTATGTGTAATATTAAGTTAATAAGTATCTAGTCCGCTTCATTGCCTTTAGAACTGAGATTTAATGAATAGTATTTTTCAATATTTTGAAAATAACATAAAATATGAAATAATTATTTCTTACAAATCATGTTAATTTCATTTATCATTGTGTATTGGCCATTTACGCTGGTTTATTACGTAAAGTCATTTACAGATTAATTTGAGTTAGTATAAATACATATGTTAAGTTCAATTTTAAACCCATATGGAATGTTTCTTAATAATTTAATGAAGCCAGGAATTTTTGTAAAAAATGATAACTCTATGAATAATATAATCCGTTTTGTTCAACTATTGATGACAATGTTTTATGTCAATTTATTATGTTAAAACTAATGTTTAAGAGTTGATACTATGTTAAATATAATTCCCGTTTACAAATACTAAAACAAAGGATTCAAATTGACTATACGTTTGACTGGTTTCTTTAATAGGCGTTAGTAGCGTGTTATACATTTAACCGTTCGTATTATCGAAATTATACGGATATGAAATAAAAATACGTCTTTAATACAATTATGTATTAATTTATAGAGTATTACCATTATTATATGAAAATTTAGATTAACAAATTTCTAACGTTCGATTTGCACACAAGTTGCGGCCATGATGTTGAGGAACGTTCAGTCCTGGAATGCAGAGACAATGCACACTGAAAGAATCCTGAGGATGATGAAGCGCGATGGCGACGAGCTAGACTTGCAGAATGAATAAATAATGACGAGAAGCCGTGAGGCAGATTAGAATCGACTCCGCCCTGAAGTAATGCTAACGCGGCGGAAATCAAGTCAATTTGAAAGGGTTTCGTGCTTTTAGTGAGTAAGTCTCACACTACCCAAGTGTGCGGACACCACTCAGAATTTCTACTGTTATGCCTCTAATAAAAGGTCTTTAGCGACCGAACCAGAGAGGAGTTGCATATGTTACATTGACTCAGCTGTTAAAAGTATTATTGAATTTTTAGATAACAATTAAAATAAAATAGATTACAATAATAAAAAATCATATATTTGTTCAAATTATTGTTCTCATTTTTAACATTAACGGCCGAAATTCATTTTATAAATAAAATTATGTTTATTAAGTTCCAATTTTGTCTCTAATATTTTAACCACATTTGAATTATTTAAAGCTTTTAAAACAAGTCAAACAAGTCAATAAGTTTATATTGTATGTTTTAAGAAAAGGGTAGTACGATAAAAAAATGTTCTTACGTTTATTACTTGGTAACATGTTACTACCGTATTTAATTTTAATAAAGTTGATTTTCATGTGTGTGTAAATAAATTTTAACAGGTAAGAATTTAGAAGAAGGGTTTTAACACGCCTGCCAATGTTATCTTTATTATACCAATAAATGGATAATTTGACTGCCTTATCTTCTAGATTATAAGAAATGGTTTTTTTTACGTGAAAAGGAGTTAATAGACATATAATTCATGAGTATTCCTGAATTTGTGATACCAATTGGTAAATATATTATTATTTGAAACTATGGCCATAACAACGCAAAAATTAATTTAATTTAAGGGATGATGCGAAATGTATCATCTACATATATGAAATAGCTTAATGATTTAAAATATAATAAGGAAATACAAATCTAGGCTGGTGTTTATAACATTTATTTAATTTATTATATGTTATACATTTATTATATGTTGAAAGCATTAGAAATTTTTACTTTCTACTTTTTCAATGTAAATGACTCTACTTAAAGATTTCAATACTGAATTTATTATATGTGTACCAACACATTTCAATGTTTAACCATTAACAGAAAATCAATTTATATTTATTTATTAATAATTTAATGTTCAATGTATTATTAGCAGTTTTTAATACGTTTTAGGGTTTTTTATAAATATATTTGTGCCACCTATAGAGTCATTATTTAAATCCATCACCTATTAACAACGTTTACTAGTAACAATAATTTATTATTTAAAATTATTTTTAAATAACACAAATGATGGTCCTTTTTGCCGAGTATTTCCGCGAGAGCATAGTTAATTCTTCACACGTTAGTGGCCTGCTCTCTACTGTGAATGACATATAACCTACTTAACGGCCTTCTCGTGTCCGGAACCTTTTGCCAGTACGAGCAGCCATCTTGTTGGTGCGGGGAATTCTGCGCAGCTCTCGGACGCAGAAGGATGCTGCCAAGTAATTTCGCACTGCTCATGAGCAGCACAGCCCATTAAAGCTCACCAACCACCGTCCATCTCGCGCAACTGCTGATAATTTACTTGTTTTTATTTACGTACACTAAATTAGTTTTCACCGAAACGTTTCGTCGAAATAATGGGATTCTTAATATAGCTTGAAGTTATGCAGGGTGAGAATAACAACCCACGCCAAATAGATAAAGTGTATTTAAATAGCAATATATTCTATTAATAAAGAAATTTTTATGATCACCTATTAAATATAATATGAAGCTGACATTTAACGATTGTGGGAAATTATTGGTGAATAGTTGTTGTAATAAATATATAATAACGAGTGGTACATTCGACGTTATAAATTGTGGTCACAGATAGAAATAAATATCTTTTATATAAATTAAACTTCAACATTTTCTCTTGACCAATTCACATCCCACAAAAAAATATTTGTGAAGTTCAACCGATTTCATTGTTAAAGTAATGCAATCGATCAAATGTCATGAACAAGTGGTACCAATATTCCTTTAGCATCAATAATTTATTTAGCAAGAAAGGTACTTATTACCCATGTTTAGAGACACTACTTCTAATTTTCAGTCACATGAAAATAAGTATTTAAGAATCAGGATGGCTTATACTGAATAGTATTTAATTGAAACAGTCTTCAATTTATGAACAGCATCACAATTTCGAATTCCATTTGTTAACTAGTTAAAATCTCTTGAGTCTTTATTAAATATAATATTTTTTTAAATATAACCTATCACTCATTGCTAGCTCTACCTTAATTCCCTCATTGTATGTATTTCCATCTTACTTATAACTTAAATACTGCTAGCATTGTTCTCGTTTCGTCGACTAGCACTAGCTTCTAACTAATTTTTCTACATACTATATGACAAATTAAATTTAAATGCCAATAAATAAATATTCTCTTCAGGTTTAATAAATTTGTATATAAAGCCGTGTTGAAACTTTGATCTACCATTGCTCCTAAAAATTTTAAATCATTAATTACATCCTTCCATAGCAATTAAATTTTTCATGACTGTCGTGTTATCAATAACATCTGACTTTTATGCCAATATAAATAAAGTTACTCTTTAATAGAGAACTTCAGTCTATTGAACACAAATATATACTTAACGCTATATACATTTCATCAAATAGATTAATTTGATATTTCTTAGAAAGGATTATGAGCGAATCATCATCATATAACCTAAGATTAACTTAAAAGTTTTCAAACAACGCTACATATCAGTTATATACGGATTAAAAGCGGAGGACCCAAAACACTACGAGTTCGTCGATTCTTCATGGAGATTTATTGTTCTAGGAATGTTAGGAAACCAGCATCGTTGTTTGTTGCAACGGAGAATTTTGACACGCCTCAGATAATATTCAAAGTGTGCGGTAGAAAAAACAAGATCAATTTTACTAAGTCTACATAGTGTATACATTTACGAAACATTGAAGTGTTGATAACAGAACATAAAAAATACTTACTGAACGTGTTTTGTGAATCAGTGTAAGAATATTTTATTGAAGGATATGCTTTAATCAGGATAGGAGTTTCTTGATCGTTCCCCTATTAGTTGACATTACTTTTCCTTTGTAGAATATTCTATTTCATAAATTATTTCAGGAACAGTCAGATTAATATCAAGCGGCATGACATCAAAAGTTTCCGCAATTTTTTAAATAAGGGAAGTGCCACCCTCATGCAGCCTGAAAGTTTTAAAAAATATGCGGAAGCTTTTGATGTTGTGTCACATGATATATTAATAAAAAATTCTATTAAACACATCCAATTAAAAATAATTTACTTAATTAAATAAATTACACGACAATATTCGTAATTTCGATATTTATGAAACAATTATCAATATAGACTGATTTCCGAAATGTTAAAATAGATACTGATTCATTAAGTGGTATTTACAACTCCATATTTTATTAATCGTTAGTTTTTAAGCAACTTTCCAATGTCTTTGTCTACTTTCAATTTAATGTGTAGGGCTAACTTTTAATTAAAATTATTCTTTTCCCTATAATAATATATCTATAATGTATTTACTCTATTTACTGTTATTCTGTTATATTTCCCTGAGGAGGGTCCACATAAGGCCCGAAACATGTCAAGTAATTTATTTAATTCATAAAATAAAATATTTTTAATTGCCTGTAATTGGCTGTTTATTCATCAAATTTATTTATACAGACATTCGTAAACTTGATATATTTATTAATTGAAAAGTTGGACAAAACAGATATTGACAGACTTTGGGAGCAAAAATTTTAAAATTACCCAACACAGATAGTAAGCATCAGTGCCGTTTTCTCAGTATGATATAACACTTCTAAGTGTATATTTACAAAATGATCTAAATACTTTGAAATAGGCTAATAGAAATAATCCAGAAAAAGCTAAACTAATTTTGATTAAAAAAAGAATGTACAAATATAGTTTAAATTATGGTATTATAAGAATTAGATTATATGGGGAATCATTTAAATTCAAACTCGGGATGGGGAGAGAAAGTTAATCACGTATTCCGTGAACCTTAAAACTCCTTCAATTTAGTAGTAGATATTAAGTAAATCAGCACTTTTGATTTGACAAATAAACAATTGTTCGCCATACAACAGAATACGATGCAAATTGTAAGGACCAAAATAGCAAAACCAAAGTACAGTCATTAGAGGAAGTACAAAATTGATCTGGTCGAGGCACGGAGAAGAGAATGCTGCGTCCCCACAGCAAACTCCTCTCCCGCTATCGGAAGGGCGTGGGACAAGTACCCAATGCCCGACCTACCTGATGCAGGTTTTCCTAGAGTTTTCCCTGCATTTCTTTAGGCGAATGCCGGGTAGGATCCTTAAACCATAGCCCGGGGGCCCTAGTAACCCTTGGCTACCTTCCTCTACCCTTCCGCATCCCCCCTTTAAAATCCTTTCCTACGCTATTAAAGGGGAGTTGCCCAATGTGGATCACCCTCATGTAGCCTGTTGCCCTAAAAAAAACAACGAAAAAGTCAGTGAGTTGTAGTGAGAATTATTAGAAAAATGAGAGAAAAAAGTCAGGTTCTGTGTGCTGTTTAAATCTTATAATAGTCACAAAATATGAAAACGACAAGTTACATAATCAGACATAGAGAAGACTATAATTATAAAATTGAAACCAGACCTCAGACAATAGACTCGGGTAAATTCTCATATCTAAATAGAATTATTGAGGACTGGGATAAATTGCACCGAAGCTTTGTGAAGAATACTCTTTTAATTTGAAGTTTTAACGGACGTTTAAAAGGCAATCATCAAGTGAAATGAGTATTGAAGAAGGAAGAATTTAAATATTTTCTTGTAAGTAGGGGATATTTTCATTTAGTTAGATTAATTGTTCATTTGTGGTTTTTAATAATGTAATTTTATGTAACTATCACTTTTTGTAATCCAATTAAACTTTCAGTTTAAGTTTTCCTGGTGTTTTATTTTTTTTCATATCCGGGCTGGAGTTACTACAGAAGTTCAGATTCCTCATCGATCAGAGCCTAAAGGGGCATGATTGTCATTTGTGTACGTGTTTTTTGAGTTACTTTGAACGTTTTTTTGTATTGTGAAGTTCCACATTTATTTTTCCCAGTGAGTGTTTATTTTTCATTACTTGTATTTAATGAATTAATGATTATTATGAATTGTATGCCTGATATGTAAATAATTTTATATTTCTTAATACTATTAATTAATTGTAAATATTAAACGTTATTCGTGGTTATGATGTACAGCGAAACATTTATGATCAGATTTTCAGTTACACAATTGTTAACTTTCAAAAGGTTGTAGTGGTAGGTTTATTAAATGATGAAGTAAAGGGATATTTTACAGAATTTAATAATCATTTAACTGAACATGAGAAAATAAAATAAAATAAATACAAATTATGCGTGTTCAGCTAGCCGGGCAAAACAATCGGATCCCAAGTTAACCATGGTGATCAAAAATGTTTCTGACAAAAGAAAAACTGAATTAGATCAATCAAGCCCACCGTTCATACAAAGCCGAGGACTAATCAAGTCCTCTAGAAATTTCAATAACACACTATCATTATTACTTCTTCAAATCTAGTAGAATAAAAATATTTTAAATTTCCATCCCTTCCTTTTTGTTTGTGTATTTGTCAGTTTCGTATTTGTTTTAAGAACTACGAATAAAGTTTTGGAACTATAGAAACGATTTGTTAGACCATCATGACATCAATTCAACGATATTTTAAATTAGTTTATTAAATTTGACTGCAAATTGTCATGTTCTTTGTGGATTTTTATCAGCTCAAATAAACAGTCATTTATGTATTGCTAACACAGTATGTCCAATATTATTAATAAACAGTACTACAACACGAAATAACAACAATAATAATAACTATCGTATATCACGGATAATAACGTAATAATTTTTGTCATTATCATCATTATTATTTAGCGCATCCAATTGTTTAAATTAACAAAGCGTTAAATAAGTGGACTTGGACCCTTCGTATTTCTAACAACTGAAGGAAAACTCCATTTAGAGCTTGGTAAATTCTTTAAATGATTTATACTTTGTGTATCTATTCAGAAGGTTAAAATTTTATCGTTTTATAATTACTCAGTTCGTGAATTTCACGGCTATTTTTACGAATATTATAATTCTGCTATGAGATAATTATATGTTAAAGTTTTGACTTCAAGTATGTGTCGAATAGACGAAATTTTCGAACACGTATGATAGAATCATCACATAAATCGTTTTTGATAAGAATCCTATTGTAAATATATCTTAGGTCAACCTAAGGTTGGCCCAATACAATTACTAAAATTTACCTGAAAACATAATGTACAAAAATACACTGAAGTCCAAATGAGAGAGTTAATAATTTTTTTTAATTTAGTTAATAATTGACGTGAAGTGATTGTTGAATCTCCTGTTAAACTCTTCGCTGGGTAGGCATGTCATAATAGCGTTTTGAACTCTTGTTAGCGTGTAAAATAGAGACAAAGACCAAATATTTTGAAGTTTATCTGGGCAAGCTATAAACGCTCTTCTTTATCATTTAAGCGCAAAAAAGTGTTTAAAGTTACGCGAACTCTAGCGACGAGCTAGACAGATAAAAAGCTTCATTCATTCATTTGTAGCCTGATACATAATTACTATGGTGCATTCAAATGTGAACTAACAGGTTCTTTCTGATTTCAAATAAATAAATCTCTAGTTTCTGTTTATTACGAATCATTTTAGGAGAAAGCTATCTAACTGCTTCTAAATTAAGTTTGGATGTGTGAGCCATACGGTAAGAATGTCAGCCGTTCCCATTGAAACAGTGGGAGCTTCCTCCAAATCTGGTCAAAGCCCTTATTCTAGAATGCACCTAACCTCACCTCCGGTACCAGGAGAACGATATACGTGATGTTGGTTTGTCTGAGGTTTTCCCTGCATCATATTTAGGCGAATGCTAGGTTAAAACCTTAGGGTATACCCATGGAACACATATTTAACCCCTGGCTACCTAGTTATCATTTCCGTTCCCCACTTCCTATCCCTTCGTATTGCTATTATAGGGACGTGTTGACAATGTGAATTAACCTTCCCATTTCTTAAAAAAAATTGATTAGTACCAACATATACAAATTTCTGAAATAATTAATGCCGTGCAACAATATAGAATGTTTTGAAAACGTGAAAACGACTGTATCAGTCATAGGTTGCAGTCAATGACACTAAATTTATATCTAATTTTTAAGAGATATGTATAAATACATTCCAAACTGTATATTATTCGAGTAAGTCAAGAATTGTGAACGAAACGTCGTATTGTAATATTTTGGTTTCGGGTGATTAATACGCATTTTTTTGTGACTTATTGGTTTGTTGTCTATTTATGGAGACAAACAATCAAAATAGATAAATTATTTAAGATCCATGGAACTAACTAAATAAATGAATATTAAAACCCTAAAATAAAATAGAACACAGTTGCCGATATAGAGGTCAAATTAGTACGTGATTATAAAAATCAGTTAGTAGAAAAGTAGTGTGGAATAAATTTTTTTTACCTAAATTTGTCGGCATATGTATATGTTAATCGTATACTTTGAAATATTTACCGTTTCGTAGCTAATGAATAAAAATATTCCGTAATAAAAAATCAGTTATTGCATCAAAAAAGTCTGAAAATTTTATATCAGCAAAGCTGCTTGTACGATCATGAACAGTTGAAATTTTGATAGTAAGGAAGTTAAATTATAAATTTAATGCGCTGCCTCACACAAATATCATATAAGATTACCAAGATTCGTATTTCTATTTAAGACTTGTGGATAATTTTATAACATTAACAGCTACATCTTGCTCGGATTTAATGTCCAACACTGGAGTCAGTTTAAGAAACATGGCCCGTAAATGTTAAGGCTGAGAATTAGTTGTGAGAGTGCTGCGGTGAAGAGATCTCAATTCCAAGAGCTTCCTAACGAGCCTGGGCACCATAAGTCAATGTCGCCCACCACCTACAAGTGCTGCTCCTACAAAATGGCGAGTTCGATAAATAATCGTCGGCGAGCCGCGAAACGTGGCAGGCACTCCACAACACGACGCGACGCCCACGGTTGCCGACTAAAATTAGCAGCGTCGCTTTAATTAAAGTGAATTACACGTTGTATTTGTGGAGCGGCGACCCCAACACCCACACTTCCGCCACGACCGAGCTATTTATAGGCCACCATCGAGGTCCAAATCTATTGATAGCCAAGGTTTCTGCGCATAGTTGCGACAAGGAGGGGACCGTGGGTTAGTGACACGTTGTCCTCCATTCATGCTTTCGTGAAATAGACTCTTCCAGTTGCAGGGATCAGCGCAGAACTGAGCAGTGCCTCTCGAGCTTATCTGATCCTGACCCGATTCGAGGAAGTAACCAAAACAGTCATGGTCCTGGCTACGAGCAGAGATTTCTCCAAATATTAACGTACTTCCAAGAAATTTTGCAACTAAATTAAACATTCACTGAATTAATGAACGACAAACAGAAAATTATATTTATAATCACAGGCAAGAACAACTTTGATAACCTTTGCATGCGTCAAAATGCTTACAGATGAATATTTCAGAGGGCGTTTTTACCTACTAAGATCAAGTGAAAGTCATTCCTGCATTTTTTAACTTATGGTAAAGCATTAAAATAAAAATTAACAACTGGAATAAAATAACGGAAACGGATTGTATTATCTTCGTTGTAAGAATCAGCAGAATTCAAGGAACCTATTCTGTTTCAGTTCACGAAAGTATATATGATAAGGTCCTCCTTCTTACACGTAAGTAGGCTACAAGCTTATATTTCAAACCTTTCCTTTCGATCGTTTTGGGTTGGTAAACCACGATCGAAAATTTGAGGTTCAACACGAAAATCCTCGGCAGGTGAAAGTATTACCAATAAATAAAACACTTTGATTTATATATATATATATATATATATATATATATATATATATATATATATATATATATTGTAGTGAATAACATCGGTAAGTGGCCGCCCTTTGTCCGCGGGCCTGAGAAGGAATTAATTAAACGGCCACGTGCGCCCGAGAGGCCCCAAGAAGCCGAGGGTACGCGTCCCTTTTCTTTGCATCGTTTTTTTTGGGGGGGTAAGGATATATACTCCGCACCCGGTGAAACTGGACAGACAGAGGGAGAACTGAAAGTGGAGTGAGAGAGGCGAGAGGGTGGAAAATTTGGCGAGTTGTAAGGAACAAAAGTTTTGGAGAGACGTCCATCGCGGGAGGCCAAAGAAGGAGATCGTGAACTGCTACAAGACCAGTGATCCGCTGCAAGTCGGCTAACGCCACAAGTTAAAGTAAGGGTCACCGTTAATTTAAAGTGGCTTCAGAAGTCAAAAGATTTTTTTACACAGTACGGAACTAAGCTCTGTTTGTGAATATAAACTAAGCCACCCACATTATCTTGTAGAGAAGTAGTATTTCATTAACAAAGACGGAGCTAATTATTGTTAATTTTTTTTGCAGATTATATGTATATATATATATATATATATATATATATATATCTGCTTGTGCCCAATCAATTTTTTTAATGTATTTTTATATTTTTATGTAATAAAGTTTTTTTATATATGGTAAAAAGTTTAATCATTACAATATATATATATATATATATATATATAAACATATATATATATATATAAACATATATATATATATAAACATATATATATATATAAACATATATATATATTCTCAAAGTCTTGTTTATAATCATTTAAAATCATTCACTAGTTTATTAAACACGGAGTCATAATATTTAAATGATAGGTGAAAAATTTTCTTAAAAATTTAACATTTTAATTATCACAATGCCTCTGTATTGTATGTATAACATTATTTTGAATTTTTTATCAAATGTGGAGACAAATCTTATTGGGTTAACAATAATCTTAAAAGTTACCTTTTTTAATGATCACAAGGTTTCTTTATTGTGCATCTGACAATGTTTTGGATTGCTTATTAAATGCCGGGTCATAGATATATATTTTTTTGCATGAGACTCCACGCATAGCTGCTGCAACCGGGACTCGCTGTCCATAACTCTTAAGACGGATTATAAAACGTCTCCTCTCTTTGAAACGACGCAGAAGTGCGGGCAGCAAGTCCACGATACGGACGGAAGTATCATGACGCGCACACGAGAATCCTCACCACACTAGACTCAGCAGCAGTACTCGGGAATATCTGATCTGCAGTTTTATAAAAATGAATTATTACTTTGGAAAAGTTTTGGATAAATCCGTTAATCTGTCTGTCAAGTGCATCTGAATAGCCTATCAAATTCACAATATGACCACCGACAGTTTTTATTATCCATGTAATTTTTTCCATTGTTGGCTAACAAAGAACGAGTAATATCAAGTTCCAATTTAATATTTATTTAAATCAGTAACTCAATACTTTTCAGTATCAAATATAATATATTAGTATAATTTTTTCCGTTAAATTGTAAAATTCAAACAAATTCCATTTTAATTTAATATTAGATTATTTATTAATAATTTACCTACATTATACGATCGTCAGCCATATCAGGCTTAATCGTATCGCGTCAAAGCTGAAGTATTAGCGTCATATAAAACCTGCAACACTAAGCATCAAAATAAATGCAACAACTAATAAAACTTGTAAACGAGAGCAAAATTAATTGAAACAACATTATTCTTGTAACGGTTACTTACAATATAATATACACTACTGGATAAGTTTAATCATGCAAAGAATGTAGCTTAAAAACCGGTTCAGACTGCATGACAAATATGAAATATTTTTTCCATTGTATTAAAACAAATGTCAAGAGTTGTAAATGAGATAGAAAATTATATTTACAGAGACTAATAGAAAATTTTGATAAATTTATTATCATTCACGCCACTCATCCTACCGGTAATATCATACTA
Organism: Zhengitettix transpicula; assembly: GCA_037074705.1. Lineage (NCBI taxonomy): Eukaryota > Metazoa > Arthropoda > Insecta > Orthoptera > Tetrigidae > Zhengitettix > Zhengitettix transpicula. The sequence goes on from CM073590.1 coordinate 666,595, forward strand.
GGAGAGATTGAAGAAAAATTCGAAGTTTAGAAGAGTAATCACAGCCGTTTGTTTGCATGGAGAGCTACATGAAAAGCACTTTGACTGAATTTTGTATTTTTTTTTCAGTACTGTAATGTCTGTGAACGAACAAAAACAATATTGTTATAAAGGTTGAATTTTTTATTTCTTTCCTTTATTTATAATTTCACATTTTGTAGACAATGGGGTAACATTTAATATCTTTACCAAACTTCTTTGATGGAATTACACAAAATATTTTTTTTTAAAAAAAACTATTTCTTTATACCGTAACAAAAAATTTGTACGGGAAATTCTTATGTTTTCTGTATATTATTTTGAAGCTATAAAATGTAAGGTTGAATATATTACAAATTCAAAATAATTTTTTTAATTTTATGGGTGGACAAATGGTGAAATCAAAGAAAGGAAAATGGGATTAAAATGAAAGGAATATATAAGTCAATCCCAAAGTATAGAAAGTGCACCACAACTTGCAGTAAGCGTTCCCAATATCGTGCCCGCAGGTGCCATGACGCCCGCACACCAATTTGTATATTCCACCAGATTCGACCGAGACATTAGAAACACAGATTAAAAATACAAATTAATTTTTGATCTCAACTGTCGCCTACGTATGGTTTATGTTGAGTGTATTCGAGAGAAGCTGGGTAAAAAAATTAAAAATTAGCGACCCCCGGCCGATCGCTTAAGCCCTTTGTACACTCTCGTCGAGGCCCTCGGCGAGACTTTCTCCGAGAAGATCAAAATAAGGGTGGGCTTGAACATGCACAGCATGTCTCGTACAGAGAATGGACGAAAACAAAGCTATCGCTATTGTGGCCTTTTGTGCATATGCGTATTATAAGTATGTGTACATTTACGATGATAAAGAAGCCGTGGGCGCCGAAGAGATTGTGGATGAAATTAACTAATCGATCTAGAACTCGATTTGTATTAATGATGGAACAATTTCTGACATTTATAATAATGTAAATAAATAAATATATGTCCTTGAAAATGATGTTTATTAACAATATATATATATATATATATATATATATATATATATATATATATATATTGTAATATTCAAAAATGGTTGTGCTTTTTAAATGAAAGCATTTAATTTCAAACAAACAAACAAAATATTTTATTAGCAATAATTTAAAACAATTACACAAATAATTACAAACAGAATTTATCTCAGGGTCATTACTGGGTTTGATAATGGCGAATCATTTTTTTTATTTCTCAACTTAAACACAAATTCCAATTTAAAAAAAGATTTACTCATCAATTAAAAATGACGAAATTTACTTGTCGTCACTATTAAGATGGATTCTACTTAACAAATTTTATCAAAGAGAACGAAATCTGACGTCTATCTTTTATTCCGGTTTACATAATGAGTTGTTTTATATTGGTACTCACGGCTGCCCAGCATTCAAGGATACTTTTGACTTACGAAGCACTATGACGGGTTTTTGCACAGCTTCTACTAAAACTCACTGATTCTAAAATTAATATTTTTAGATCAAAATCAGGAACCTGGAACCTCCTCTTCGTCTCCCTCTCACTCGGTTGACTCCTGCTACTTCTCTGCCTGGCTCTGTTCACCAAAACTGTCTGTGCTTAGCAGGTTTTATAGTTCTGCGTGTGTGAATGTTTTATCTATGCTTTCCTGTAAGCTCGTTTCGATTCTCGCTCTCGCCTTTCGCTTTCGTCCTCGTCTCTCGGTACGTGTTTCAATCTCCAAGTTCTAAAAGTTCTTTCACGACTACCCGATCGCTGAGGATTCGAAATACGGACTGAACTCTACCGTATCTTAATGTGAACTCCACTCTACCGTAACGTGATCTGCACTCTCTCATACCATAACGTGAACTCTTAATGCGACCTGCCTTCGGCCATATCATAACGTGAACTCTTAATGCGTCCTGCCTTCTGCTATATTATAACGTGAACTGCTTCTCGTCTTCCAAATCCGAGCGCACATACCTCTTCCGCCAAAGGAAACAATACCTAGCTACATTGTTGCTGTGTTATATACCGCAGTAAGAATATATTTCTCAAACAATTTATATTTTCAAATTTACATTTAATGTGTTAATTAATTGGCATTACAATATATATACGATGACGTTTCGTCCCCATTTTGGGACCTCTTCAGGTTTAATTTTTTTTTAGTTTTATTTATAGTCGCAACAACGGCTAGGTCATTAGCGCCTTTTTTGCACTTTGTTGCTTTTCACTGTCGATTCACTAATTTTGTGGGAATTTATCGGAATGAAAACAGACACATAAAACATGCCCTCGCCGGGATTCCAACACGAGACCAATTTGATGCGAGACAGAGACGGATCCCAATACACGAAATAGGTTGACATAATAATTTAGTATGTATATTATGCCAACAATTTAGAGGTAAGGTAGGAAAACCTTGCGTCAAATTTTTTTGCGAGGTTTATATACAAAATTATTACATGAAAAAATGGCTTTTGAGTTCTATCAATTCACGAGTGCAGTTGTGTTGCTCTAGGCTCTTCTGAAGAAAGGTACAAGGATCGCACAAACGTTGTATGGAATTTATATAACTTATTTTGGTTGGGTTTCACTGTTTTCTTCATTATCAAATTTATTAAACCTGACGCGTTCCTAAATAAAGGAAACACGTCGACGTATATTTAATTGTTGGTTAACAAATATAATTTTCTTACTCAAGTTCATATATTTATTCATTTATACAAGATTTGTATTATTCTTCATTTCATAATTAATCTTTCCTCCGACCGTCTCATATTGGTAGGAAGGATTCATTTTACTATGCTTCCCAAAATATAATGCTCCACTCAGTTATGAAATTTTTATTTAGCGTCACTATTAATTTGAGAAACTAGAATTGTACAAAAAGAATTACGTTTATAAATACAAAATCACACGTAAATGAACCGAATAAGGCCAAATGTGTGCAAGGAACACTCATGGGACCTCGCCACTCACCTCCTATCCCTTTAATTCCTGCCCAAAAAACTGCCTCCGACCCGAGCGTTGGCGAGGAGAAGTAAAAACAACTCCACCTGCCCATTTTGAAGTAAGATAAAATGTGCTATTTTAGTAATGCAAAGTCTTCCTGTTGTGAAATCACACAACCCTGTTTAGGCCCAGGGTGTTGGGTGAGGCAGACCGAGGAAACCATGTACACTCTCGTGCTCGCCTTACATCGCGTCGCCGAGATTACGATTTGTTGCTAACAATGATTTCGTCATACTCTCCTTATTTTGATGCACTGGCCAATGAAATTCAGTGCAAAGATCTCAATGAAGTGATATTATTTTATTTTGTGAAAGGTTTACTTTGAAAGTTCCTTTGTTTGCATATAATATAAACAATACTTTTTATATTTCATCTTTAGTATTATATTTATTGATTATTTATTATTGTTACCCAATTATAAATATCTTTAGAAAAAATAGGTGGTGCCCGCCACCCCGCTGATATTTTAGAATCATTGACTTACCGAAAACGGCATGAGTAAATTAATTATATATATTAGAATACACAGATAAAAATACCAATTTAAATGAACTGATTTGAATGGCACCATGTTTAGGCGTCATTTATGTAATACTATAATAATAACAATTAATTAATTAAATGGAACAACTATTAAATTTTCGCCATTCGTTGGCACGCCAAAATGTAATCATCAATTATAAACAATTAATTAAAAGTAAATTAATATAATGAAAAAACTATCTAATGATGGAGCATGAATAAAACATTTATTGCAACTGACCCAACAATTTATTTATTTATAAACAAATATTTTACATTTACAAAACAATTACTCGCCGATCTTTACAACAATTTTTTTATTGTAAATAAATGAAATTTTCTCCTTATCTCAGGGTCTTTCCTGAGCCTTTTAAATAAAGAATATTTATTCCTCTTTTAAATAATCAATTTATAACTTACTATTGACAAATATTTTAATGAAAAAAAATCGAAATAAAATCGAAATTTGACGATATTCTTCTTTTAATATAACGTTTACTCTTTAATTTAAATGGTTTTATAACTCACTGTTTTTGTTCTGGTACCATGAGAATTGGAAACGATCAGCAACACACTCTCACATCAAACAAATTACGAACAGGCCATTTTACATTGAATTTACAATTTTATTAACTGCTGGACTTTTCACTATTGGTGGCACCTCGTGGAATTCCTCCTCGTCGATTCTCAGGATAATTTGACGTAATACTCAGAGACCTTTCTGGATTAATTCCATCCAACTTTGCTTTTCAATAATACGTCACGTTGATTTAGCTTACAAACACTTTCTGTCTTTTTTACTGCTGCCTGCTTCTACTTTACTTATGAATGTTTTACATCCTCTCGACTATTGCCAATACGACTAATTTCTCTCGCCTCAGATTGCAGACTAATTATTCCGTAACCGGCAATGTCTCGTCGCCGACTGCTCACTCCGCCAACTCACGCTCGCAAGGTCTCAACAATACCTTGCCTGTTCATCTTCTCGCCCATTATTGTATCTTTGCGTGTTTTTGTCGGTAACAATTCCAGTTCAACAATTTGTAGTTATTAACTCTTAATTGCCCTTTAATAATTAAATTACCATATATATATATATATATATATATATTGTGGCAATTAATAATAAATAATTAAGAGAACTGTTGAACTCGGATTGTTAACGGCGAACACACACATTAAACACAAGAATGATCAATAATTGAGGTGTAAGGTATTGTAGACATGGCGCGCTGAGACGGAGGTACAAGTTGTTAGTTGGCGATGGAATTCAGTCTAGGACGGAACTAAAGTTAAAACTCGAGCAGAGACTATACTCTGTTACTGAATTTTAAAAGTATTGGAGAACATAGAGCAGCAGTAAAGTCAAATATTCATGAAAGTTTTGCATAAGTAAATATTTCAAAGCAATAGCCGTTTTCGTCCGGGTTGAACTTTACGAAAATCAGCGTGGAGGATTTGTACCGTGGTCGTACTGACGAAATTGTTGCGGAGCAGAGCAGCGTTCGAGTTACAGCTAATTTGCCAAATTATCAAGTGAAGTGTTAGATTCTGTGAAAAATGAGGCCTGTTGTAAAAATTAAAGAGCGTGTGAAAGTGTTCCGGAACCAGGTAGAAATTGATTGCCCAGTTACCAACAAATTTTAATTGAAAATTCATTAATTGTAAACGTTAACGTAAAGATAGTTGTCAGATTTCGTTTTTTTTTTACTATTGAAAATATTGATTTGTAATGAATTCAGAAGTGCGCATTGGCACAGAAATTGGATTGTTTTAAGAATATTTCAAAATATTCTTTAGAAACTATGGTACATAGTAATTGATAACAAAGAAAAATGTTAGTGATTTTTAAATAATGCTGTTAAGTATGAGGAACCGAAATTGAATAATGTATACTAGGAAGTTCTATTTTAGAAATTACCGAGATGATGTGTTAGCTGATAGTTTAAGGTCATTATAGTTATTTCAGTATTTGAATAAATTGTATATTTTTCAGCTACACTAAGGACAAGCTTGTCTGTAAACATTGGTCAAAGCGAACTAATGATAAAAGATGATAAACCAAAATTATTGTACGCTTTTTCGCTAGCAATAGTCACGCGTTTGACACTGTGAAGTAAATACCATAGTTCACCATACATCGATTTTATCACAGAGATTAGCAATACTGACTAATGTTGAAAAATAAGCTTGAAAGAAGTTCAGTATATTATTAAAGATGAATCTAGCACTACGAGTCCCACTATTTATTTCTGTCTCACCTTGTTGACGAGAAGGAATCCTTAACGGTTTCCGGAAGTATGTTCTCTATAAAAATAACGGTCTCCCCAGTAAATGACACGTATAATTTATAGTGTCAGTAATAGAATGAAATATAAATTTCTAGTCAGTATTAACACTAAATTGATTTGGGATAGAATTTTTTTTGATAATTTTGCGGTAAATACATCATAATTTTTAAGTAATTATCCTTCAGTCTCGTAACGATACGTTCCATAATTACATCTCGTCATTCAACACGCAATCCACGTATATCTAAAATAAATAAATGTAGAAAACGATAAAACGTCAAAAATACTTAACATAATATAAATGATAGAAAAACAGTTATGAATAAGATACTAAGTAAGAACATCAACGACTGTACGTTATGCAGTAAAAAAGTTAGAGAAATCGAACATCGCAAGTCGACGATGCTTTTGCCTATTGTTAACACTTAAAAATTGGAGATAACGAAGTCAAATTTAACAAAAACATACGTCAGAGTAACGACTCACTATAGTGAAATTAATTTTTTATTAGCACTTAGTACAGATAATAGATTCATAACTTTATTAATATTATGCACTAAACGTAAAAATTAAAGTTAGAATATTTGGAAAACATTCAATGGCATGCATATATGTCATTAGATCTAAAGAGGCAGGTATTACACCAATTTGTGATGAAGTATTGATGTGCGAATTAGAAACAAATTGTACACTCAATGAAACAGCAAAGTAATAAAAACATATCTGTATGAAGAGAATAAGAAGACAACGAGAAGAATATGTAGACAGTGGCCACTCTTACCGTGTGCTCAAGGAACATACACCTCTCAAAAAAATGTGTGGTGCCTCCGCTTGTGGGAACCGTAGTCCGTGTTGGAAGAAAGTAGCCAAGGGTTAACTAGGGACCTTGTCTATAGTTTAAGGATCCTACCCGGTAGTTGCCTAAAAGTGATGCAGTACAACCCTGAAAAAAACCTGCATCAGGAAGGTCAGGCATTTGGTACTTGTCCCACGCCCTTCCGATGGCGGGAGAGGGTTTTTCTGTAGGGACGCAGCATTCCCTTCTCCGTGATTAGACGAGATTAGGAGGCAGCTGGCCAACTATAACAATAGGAATAGCAGGAAATCCTTAAAATATAGCCCGGGGGCCCTAGTTAACCCTTGGCTACCTTCCTCTACCCTTCCGCATCCCCCCTTTCAAATCCCTTCCTATGCTATTAAAGTGGAGTTGCCCTAAGTGGATTACCTTCATGTAGCCTATTGCCCTAAAAAAAAAATAAAAAAAAAAATGAGGGTAATCCAAGGAAGCCTGCGAGAGGATTTCTCGCTGGTGAACCTTCCCAGAGAGCTCTGGCGGGGGCTACCTTTGGGGATGCTCTCACATCTCTCTGGTTTTTTTGAACTAAGGTTCCCACATGCCGAGGCACCTTGGTCTGTTTTGAGAGGTGTATGTTCCGGGGTCGCAGACCTCGGGCATACGGCAAGAGTTGTCCGCTATTCCTATTGGAATAGTCGGCCAGCTGCCTCCTAAACAGGCCAAGGCATGGCTAGGGGTAAGCTGCGTCCCCACAGCAAACTCCTCTCCCGCTATCGGAAGGGCGTGGGACAAGTACCCAATGCCCGACCTACCCGATGCAGGTTTTTCTAGGGTTTTCCCTGCATTTCTTTAGGCGAATGCCGGGTAGGATCCTTAAACCATAGCCCGGGGGCCCTACTAACCCTTGGCTGCCTTCCTCTACCCTTCCGCATCCCCCCTTTCTAATCCCTTCCTATGCTATTAAAGTTGCCCAATGTGGATCACCCTCATGTAGCCTGTTGCCCTAAAAAAAATGAGGGTAATCCACTTTGGGCAACTCCCCTTTAATAGCATAGGAAGGGATTTGAAAGGGGGGATGCGGAAGGGTAGAAGAAGGTAGCCAAGGGTTACTAGGGCCCCCGGGCTATATTTTAAGGATCCTACCCCGCATTCGCCTAAAGAAATGCAGGGAAAACCCTAGGAAAACCTGCATCAAGTAGGTCGGGCATTGGGTACTTGTCCCACGCCTTTCCAATAGCGGGAGATCAGTTTGCTGTGGGGACGAAGCATTCCCTTCTCCGTGCCTCGACCAGTTTAGTAGGCAGCAGGCCGACTGTTCCAATGGGAACAGAGAACAACTCGAACCGTATGCCTAAGGTCTGTGACCCCGGAACGTACACCTCTCAAAACAGGCCGAGGTGCCTCGGCTTGAGGGAACCTTGCAGGGAAAGCCGTAGAGGAACTAGTATCAGGTGGGTGGATCTCTTAGTAGAAAGAAATTTGACCAGACTGAAATTCAAGTATTCACTTGTTCAAATTGTGGATACCAATTTAAGAGAAGCAAAAAGTTATTTACTTCACCAGAAAAAAATTTAGTTCGGACGTTTTTCAGTAAGGCGAACAAAATAACTGTCGAATGAGATGAGTTAAAGTAAGGTTTGGGAACGACCACCATTATATTATTATATATTATATTTATTATAAAGTTTAATCGAAATCGTTCCGAAATCTGAACAACTTCAGAGTGAATTTACTTTAGATGATAGCAGTTTCTGTTCTCTTAATGTTTGAAACGTAAATGAATACTAAAACCACTTGATTATAAATAAATTCTATTCATATAACTTTGATAAGACACATCGCTATCAATTAAAAATCTAAATAGTTTAACATTTTGCAGATTTAAAGAAATTTCAAAATTATTTGCTTTAAATTTGTATTTTCTAAATGAATTAATTACAGAAATAAATGAGTCAAATGTAACTAACTGCTTCTTTCCAAAGTTTAATATAGTTTACAAATAAGAGCATTCTTCTGAAGGTGACACAATGAAAAAGACACGTAAAAATAAATATTTATATATAATATATCAATATATCAAGTAACTTTAAAAATGTAATCAGTTTAACGTCCTGACATTTCGTTAGTAAATTGAGATTGATAATTCCACCAAATGTTGGGAAGAAGTAGTCTTGGAAAATATACCAAGGAAAATCAACAATATGTGGCAAGGAGTGTTCGCAAATCCAGAATTGTAATGTAAATTAACTGTCGGACAGTCGTCTTGGTCGCTAAGGTCCAGACAGTATTCTATACGATTTCTTTGGAATAAGAACACGATTGCTACATATGATCCTACTTCGGAATTTTAAAATTAGTTGCAGATCTCGATGCAATTATTTTATTTATTCTTAAACGGAAAGTAATTTGCTGACATGCCTGCACGACCTGTTTGTAACTTGGATGGACACGTGCCGCTCTGCGCTTGGGACACGTGCCTTGCATCTGGCGGCCAGCTTCTCTAATTAATTAGAGGCAGCAACGCTCTCTTGAACGCACCGCTTCTAAATCAATTCCAGATCGACTCGCCCACGAGACACAAGGAAGCATTCAAACTTTTAATTAATATTTATGGAGTCTAAATTCAAATATGTTTCGCTCGAGTAACTTTTATATAATTTGAATACAAGTAATAGAATTTACTTGTAATTCAAGCAGTACTAAAGGAAACAATTACCATTCTGACACACAAACTAAGTGTAAACTACAACTTGAGGTTAGCATGGTTCGTGTTTCAAATACGCTCAAATTCATGCTTAATTTTATCAATTATATTTATAAGTTATATTTTAAATAGATGGAAAATAAAATCATAAAATTAGTCAGAAATTGATTATAAAAAAATTTAACTTTTAATTACGAATTTCCAACTATTTGGTTGATGTATTTCCCACCTTTTGTGTCATTGTCATTGCACAATCTTGGGCTGGAAGTGCGGTGTGTTTGAGTACCTAGTTTGTAGTTTCGCCGACGAAATGTAGAGAATGAAATCGAAAGCAAATGCAAAATGGCTAGCGTACTAAATCCTATGCACATTTCTTAATAACGGGTTTCTTAAGTAACAAACGAGTTACTACATGAACCAACGAGTTACTACAGGAACCAATGCGCCAGAGTTTGGGCATACTTTCGAGGAAAGATTTTTTTATTATTATTTTTATTTTTAGGGCAACAGGCTACATGAGTGTAATCCACGTTGGGCAACTCCCCTTTAATAGCATAGGAAGGGATTTGAAAGGAGGGATGCGGAAGAATAGAGGAAGGTAGCCAAGGGTTAACTAGGGCCCCCAGGCTATGGTTTAAGGATCCTACCCGGCAATCGCTTAAAAGTAATGCAGGGAAAACCCTTGAAAAACCTGCATCAGGTAGGTCGGGCATTACCCAATGACCACTTCCGATAGCGGGAGAGGAGTTTGCTGTGGGGACGCAGCATTCCCTTCTCCGTGCCTCGACCAGTTTAGGAGGCAGCTGGCCGACTATTCCAATGGGAATAGCGAACAACTCTTACCGTATGCCCAAGGTCTGTGACCCCGGAACATACACCTCTCAAAACAGGCCGAGGTGCCTCGGCTTGTGGGAACCTTAGTTCTAAAACGGAGAGGAAAAGGCATACCCAAAGGAAGCCTCTTCGTATCTCTCCAAAAAGGTTCTTCCTGCGAGAGAAAATCCCTCGCAGGTTACCTGCGAGAGAATCCTCTCGCAGGCTTTTTCGATTACAATCAAGGAAAATGAATCCTTTTTTTTTTTAGGGCAACAGGCTACATGAGGGTGATCCACATTGGGCAACTCCCCTTTAAAAGCATAGGAAGGGATTAGAAAGGGGGGATGTGGAAGGGTAGAGGAAGGTAGCCAAGGGTTACTAGGGTCCCCGGGCTGTGGTTTAAGGATCCTACCCGGCATTCGCCTAAATAAATGCAGGGAAAACCCTACAAAAACCTGCATCGGGTAGGTCGGGCATTGGGTACTTGTCCCACGCCCTTCCGATAGCGGGAGAGGAGTTTGCTGTGGGGACGCAGCATTCCCTTCTCCGTGCCTCGACCAGTTTAGGTAGCAGCTGGCTGACTATTCCAATAGGAATAGCGGACAACTCTTGCCGTATGCCCAAGGTCTGCGACCCCGGAACATACACCTCTCAAAACAGACCGAGGTGCCTCGGCATGTGGGAACCTTAGTTAAAAAAAAAACAGAGAGATGTGAGAGCATCCCCAAAGGTAGCCCCCGCCAGAGCTCTCTGGGAAGATCTTCCCCTTCTCCGGGAAAATGAATCCCCAAAGGTATCTCTCCTACAAGGTTCTGCCTGCGAGAGAACATTCCTCGCAGCCTTCGAGGATACATAATATTAATTGACTATATGAAAATAATTTAACGCAGAAGCGACGTCTGACTTGAGGTCTTCTGTCAACAGTTTCGTCCACATGTGAAAACTGCTCTGCTATGAGGTTATATAATATGACCCTGAAAAATACTAGCACATGTCATACTAAATGTCTCTAATTAGGAAATTTTTTATTCACAACAGTTAATTGTTAGCCATAACATAGACGTTAAAGAATCACTCCTCTCGTTCTCACGCCCATTCATACTTCCATTCAAAAGTGTGCTGCTATTTCTTCTATCGGCTGACTGTAGACACACTTCATCATATCCATAATGATGTATCTGTAACTAATGTTTAGGAAGAAATTAGTACGCTTATGTTTACCAACCTGTTGTCGCAGACTTAAATGTTGAGGCGGTGGTAAATAACACTCAAATATTAGTTACAGATACATCCTGATGAATATGGTCTAGTGAGAGGCGGAAAGTTACAGAAACTATAGGTTGAAGCCTATTGAGACTTTAATAGATTATTCTTTATATACGTTAAAAAAAAATTCTATGGTTCAAGACAGCGCAGTAAAGGAAGAGAAATTTTGTAGTTGGAAATAATTTGCCAATTTGATTGTAGAATTGTTGGATGGCGTTTTTCCAAGGTGGAAGAACGGATTTTGAAAACGAGAGAAAAAACTTGGTTTGGAATTCTGGGCTTTTTTCTTATCTGTGCAACAGTCTAAAATAACATCTTAAAGACCACTGTACGTAGACGATCATGGACAATTCTTTATGTCCCACAGATTTTCGGAGAAGGAGCTGCAGCCATGAGGATGGAAACGGGGCTCCGTGACCAGTGACAAATCCACGCCGAGGACGTCGCTTCCTATTTGTTGAAGGAATCCCTGGAGTGAATAATATTCATCGACAGGGTGCCGAGCATACGTAAGTAAACACCATGATTTTTTCTTTCATTTCACTTCCATTAAACTGGAATCAATTTACTTTTATTTATCTCTAATAATGATTTTTCCCCTGTGTCACAGTTCAATATTTTACTTTGCAAAATATGCATATAATTGTTCGCATTTGGTTAATAAAGGAATATCAGTTTGAATAAAAATATATGTTGATCATATGTTGATTTTAAAGTTTAAATAATAATTATTTGAATTAATAAATAACTTTTTATACATTTTAATAATCTCTTTACCTAGTAATGCCACAGAAGTTTTTGTCAAAACTGTAAATACAATGTCTTTGATTACAAATTATGAATTATTATAATTGTATATCAGATTTGAACTAAAAAATTGACTGTACATTTACAAAGTTTGCTGACAGCGAAAATAAGTTTTCGTTAATTGAAAAATGTCTTGCGTTAATTTGTACTAAGAGCTTAAGGTGCTGAAAATCTACATTTAAATGGAACTAATTTTCAAGAAATTCGAAGAAATTCAAATCTAAAATTCTGTTAAATATTATTCGAAGAAATCATATAGTGTTCAGGAATATGAACGACATATTTAAATATTACCCAAAACTGGTACTTCCCGACTTGAGTATTAAAACAAGTTCTGAAAGAGTCAGAAATCGTATTACGATTCACTTCGTAAGAGGGTCGCCAGTAATTACATATGTAGTGGAACATTAAAGAAACAAATATGACTGTGAATGGGACACATTTAGAGGTAAATGGTGGATGTTATAAATGTGTTCTAAAACAAAATAGATGGAATAAAACCAGACTATAATAAATCTGGGACAGTAGTATTGGGAAGACGCAGGGACTATTTGCACCAAAGAAGCCGAGTGTAGAAAAGAAAAGACAGAATTTGGAGGCCGACAATAAACGAAGTGAAACTTTAAGTAAGCGATGTTACACAAAACAAAACGGGGTTGGTACAGGCGTTATTACTCGTTTATTCCCTTTTTGCCTTCGAAGGAAGAGAAATTGATAGCAGACAAGGAGAGACTGTCGGACTTCGAATTCCTGTTTCCGTAGAATAAATGAGTTCTGCCGGCCTTCCGAATAATTGATGATTACAGTAATTGAATAATGTACTTACACAATACATCTCTGTCATTATTGGGCTGCAAAGGATTTTCATACTATGACGAGGGTTTAGCGGAATGTGTAGTGTATTAGCCTATAATGTAACTACTAGTTATATTATTTCTCTCTTTTTATATACGAAAATTTCACTACGATTATAAACACTACTAAAATCTGAGACTAGGATAGAATTCATATTAAATTCATTAATTATTTTTATTGTTTGAACGAAAAGAATTGCTTGCGATCAATCTCAATTTCTATTCCGCCATTTTTAACGTTTCGCACGGGCTACTTTAATCTGCCTCTTCAATAGACCTAGTACATAATTACAAATATTTTAATATATTGTGTTATTACGTATTTGCTAACAATGGATCTTTCTCAAAACTAAGATACCGCCATGAATGTTACTCGCATTTCTTTAATACAACAAAATGACAATATTTCTCTAAATATTTCAAATAAATTTTAAATTTTCATAAAGATAACGTATGAAAACTCGTCTATAAGATTTAGTTGGAGTAAAAGCCTTTTTTACATAAACATGTGGTATCCGAAATACTTACTCTGAATATTGTTAATTATGGGAACCTGTTGCTGTGTTTAACTAACTTAAACTAGGCAGCTGTAATAAGTCAGCGGGTGGAGAATTAAATTACTTGAACTTCGAATATTGTTAAGTACTCGAAAGTCGCTCTATCTTTAGATTTATTATTCATTCCATTAGTCCTCGGTCGAGGATACAGGATACGTCATAATATAAAATTACAAGAAAAAAATAAATTATTACAATTAAAAAGTTTAAAAAACAAACATTGTACTTAACAAAAAATTTTTTTTAAAAAGGAACGTTATTATAACAGTAATTAAAGAAATGTAGCTAGATTAATCTTCAATTTTCATTCGGCAGAGTTTCCAACAGCAAATCTTCCTTATATTCCCGTCGAACATGAAGAAGGAAATAAGTCGGCAGTTAAAGTCTACGAGATTATAGTCGTAAAATAATAGGATACCAGGCAACTAGCCTTATTAAAGAGGATCTAATCCTTGGCATAGATTACATTATTTTAGGAGTTGACTCGAAAATCACTCTATCTTGGTATATGCTGCAATATTTTGGAATTAAACTTAGCAATGTTCTGACACTTACGGTGCGATCTTTAAAATAAGAAATCAAATAGGTAGGAGAATATTATAATTCATAAACTGTGTGAAAATCCCATTACTCTGGAGTTAAAATTTCTTGACAATAGTGAAGTAATATTATTATTTAGATTATTCCATTGTATTGTCTCTTGCTACTGCCTCTCTTTCTATTTTTCTGGTTTTCTTTGTTTTCTTCGCTTGGAGAATATATCTATATCTTTGTTCTGATCTTCTAGACGATCTTTCTCGTAAACTCTTTGATCTGCCTTTCTTTCTGTTTTTCTTGTTTCTTTGCTTTTCTTTTTTTACTTTTCATTGCCTTTTCTGACAATGGAATACCCGAATATTCTAAATAATAAAATCCATTACTGTAACTCGATATATATATATATATATATATATATATATATATATATATATATATTGGTATTAGGAGCTGCATTCATTCATAGCCAATCAAGGAAGAATAAAAATTTGAAGCAAAAGGTTCTTTGCGTTATGCAATCTCGACGAGACAGCCAGTTTTCATGTCGAAGAATGTACATTTCAACCTGATATTTATTCGGTTTAAATTTATGCCGTAGTAAAATATGTACATGTTTATAATGGTCAGGGCGCTAAAAGCTAACGTAGGAAAATTCACTTTTAATTATATCACTTGATATTATTTAATAAATAAATTTTAATTCTTACGTGTCATTTTCATTCTGTATCGTTTCTTTTTGTTAGACTTTGTATACAAATTCTAAAACTTCAGAAAGAAGCAGTAACTAATAAGTAATGTAGGTTTTCCCGGTGTAGTTTCTGGATGAAGTTTTCTCTGGATTCCAACCGGGTAGCCATCGAAACGTTGTGGATATTAAACGACGCTACCCGGTTGGAACCCCGAGAAAATTTCATTCAAGCAGTAACTACTTGTTTTCCGATTTAATTCTATCGTAAAATATAAGTTCAGGGGAATAAAAGGTTGTTAAATTATTTCCATAAATCAAATAATATTTTCATTAATAGAGAATTACTTTAACGAAAATAATGATTGATATAGTAGTTTTGTCTGCATATTGCTGAGAAACGAGTTATTTTAGTAAATATTTACGTTTCATACACTAGGGAAGCCATAATGTCTTCTAAATTCCTGACTTTCTGTCATGCAGAATCTGTTCGATTACACAATTTTTTTATATTGATTTATTTACAGTCGCATCAATAGCTCTGGTAATTAGCGACTCAGTATGGGAAATCAACTTTTATAGTCGGGGATTGCTTTGCCGAGAGCTTCTCTGACGCACACAGACATCCATAGGATTCGAACCCGGGACGTCTGTGATGTGAGACAGTCGCGCTAAACCCTACACCACAGGAGGTCGGCGCATGAAAACTTGTCCGGTCGATTTTGCTTAAACTTTGTATTTTATTATATAGAGCCGTCAAAAGGTTCAGAGTAATATAAAACTGTCAGCATTCTTCTTTTGAATAAATGGATAACGTTCTAAAATTAGTTTTAAGTTGTTTGGATGGATTTTGTTCACTTTATATATAAACGACTGAACTGTTTATCACAGGAGTATCACATTAGTTTAGTTTTAAATATACATTTATTATACAAATATATCTACTTAAATTAGTGCTAGACACTTTGTTTTATTGTTCAGATCTTAAGTTCGTTTACCAGTTTTATAATTGAATATTCTAACGCTGTCACAGTTATACTTACAATTGTATCATTGTTTCATATAAAGGCTTAGTTATTTCATTGGCCGTAAGGAAAAGTAATCCATTATAAATTATTTGTTAGGAATTATTTAATGATGATTTGATGAAAATTGTCAATTAAAAATATCTTTTCACATCTATGAGTAAGTCTTTAAAAGTTGAATTATCAATAATAAAATCAATAATCTAGAAATTTACAATCAATTGTCACTAAAAAGTTTTAAGTTATGCTGCAAACATTTTACAAATGTGAATATTCATTGATTTATACAAGAATAAATTTTATATAAGAAGAAATCGAGAAAGAGGAAAAGTATTCCTACTTTAAATTAGTTCCATTGAATTATTGACTTTACAACTCTGGGTGGGTTTATGATTCCATTCTCCCCTATCATTCGCCAGTCGTCTCCATCCTCGTACTCCCATCGTCCTCATATCCTCCTCAACTCCGTCTATTCATCGTAACCGAGGTCTTCCTCTTATTCTTCGTCCCTCCGGTTTCCACAACATAATTTTCTTAGATGTTCTGTTCTCACAAATCCTCATCACTTGTCCAAACCATTCAATTCTTCTACTCTTCACGTACCTTCAGATATTTGCTTTATTAATCAGATTGCCCAGCTCATGGTTCATTAGAATCCTGTAGCGTCCATCATTATTCTTTTTAGGGCCGTACACCCTTCTCAAGATCCGTCGCTCAACAGAACCTAACATCTTTTCGTCCGTACTTGTCATGGTCACTGTCTCGCATCCGGAAGTCACAACCGGTCATATAATGGTTTTATATATTTTGAGCTTCGCGTTGTTATTTAAAATTTTTGACCTCACTAAATTTTTATATGCATAATAGCATCTATTTCCAGTTATTATTCGGGTTTTAATTTCGTTTGAGATTATATTACTTTAAATTAGTACACGTCACTAATTAAACTTTGTTCCGGTCTTCCTCGTAATAATTTTGATGAAATAAAATTATGTTGTTCAGAATATATTATTTTTGTGTAACTGCGTACCTTGGTGTTTAATATTTTCGTATGGTTCGCTCTTCACATCATTCCTGTCTAAATTAAGTTGACGGGGGTATATATAAACACAAACTCCTACGCATCTAATTATAGAAATGAAGGCGATTTCAGAAATTCTGCTTTTAGCTGACTTATTGGGGTTGGAAGGCTCAGTAAAACATTTCTGACGGATGTAGGCTGATGCCAGAATAACAACTCTCATACTCGCATCAGGGGAAATAATATTTAATTATAAGAAAGATAGCCAACTACAGACAAAAGAAGATGGCTACCTTGCTCTGCCTTTCCGCATCCGCCCTTTCACTCCCTTTCCTATGTTATAAGAGGGGATTTGCCACTATATGGATTACCCTATACATAGCCTGTCTACACCTTCTGCTTCTTCTTCTTAAAAGAAGTGATAATATAAATACCACAAAACGTTTCTGGAAGCCAAGCTTTTGAATTTTGTCAAATGACTAGTGGATTTGTGTTGCTCTAGGCTGTTGTTTGATTTTTGAACCTGAAGAAAGGAATAAGGCTTCCCTCTCTTCTTTTGTCGGTATTTGGCTATATTTATAATTATTAATTTTCGATCAGACGTAAATTTTTCATTTTAAATAATATTTGAAATTAAACAAAAATCATTAAAAGTTACCAAAATCACGTGGTATTCTACAGTTAGAAACTTTCTATTAGTCGGTTTTCAACTACAATATTCAGCCATTTATAGTTCAGTTCCACTCATTATTCACAACCAGATAAATAATATTTTTATGTTTTTTAATACACTACAATTAAACGCATCATTTTTTAGCTCATTAATACTATTAACATGCTGGTCCCCATATGTGTTCGCCACCAGGGAACATTATCTACAGGATTCAAGATTTATCGTTGAGTATTGGAAAGTCCTAGGGGCAGAACTAAAAAAATAATTCACACATAATACTATTTCAAAGTTCCTTACTCCGAATATGTAAATTTAATTACGTAATTTTATAAATTAAAGTTTCATATTATATTTTTATAAGAAGTATTTACATGATGATCATGTAATCTGTCTATATAATAAAATAGCGTGTATATTTGTTTGTATTTACGTTGTTCTTTATACAAATTTTATCGCGTGGACAGAATTTAACAAAAATTGGTATACGTATTCTGCCAAAATCGAGAACCGGTACTGTGGGGGTGAGAAACCCCTAGAATAAACGTGGAAATAATTATAATTGAAATAAGTTACGAATTAGTGTTAAATTACTGCGCGAGACGATGACGTCATAAGTTTTCAAGACATTGACGCATCCTAAATATAGTTCTGTATTTTCGTAATGAAATAAAGCAGAAATATTTTTATTTAACATAAAGTATACATGTGGAAAGAATTATAATTAAAAATCGTGATCATTAAATATTAATTTACTGCGCGCCAAGAGACAATGACGTCACGCGAGAGAGAGACGTTACTACGCAACGAACGAAGGAGATTATTAGGAATTAAATAAAGCAGAAATATTTTCTTTATAATTTTATGCAGCAATATTCCATCGAATGATAATAAAGAAGAATACGAATTACTTTACCATCCTTGGGGAAAATGTAAGTTAATTTTCGCGCTGTATTAGTTGTGATACTAGCTAACAATTTCATCAATGTAATATTTCGTAATGTATGAAGACTGAGTGACGATTATATCCTGAAATACTCAAGGAATATATTTAAGTAATCAATTAAATACTTTTTCGAGTTGATGATCGTGTGGAAATAATATTCGGCAGGCGTTAATGGAATTTATAGTATTTCTACTGGTGAAGTTTGTGTATAATTTCAATTCCTTTCAGTATGAGAGGGGAGGGCGCCTAGGGGTGGGGGTAGAGGATCGAGGAGCGTTACATAAAAATAGCGCAAAAGCAACCGAAATTGGAGTGTATCGGGGGTTCTGGATAAATGACATCTCGGGCAACGCCGGGCACCCGTTAGTAAGTAATATACTTTACCAGCGAATGAAACCAATTTTCGTATAAAAAAAGAAATAGCCTATTTTATGAATTTTTTCGAGACGAACGGTTTTATGGAAAAGTAATAAACGAAATGGAATATGGCTCTTTCTAAAATTTTGATCAGTAAACCGGCATCAAACAGCGACTCAGTGCACAGTACAATTGAAATTGTTTTCGATAAATGTAGAGAGCATAAACAAAATCCCTATTTGCTTTTATGTGTGAAGTATGTTGGCATAGCACAGATCCTGAATTTACAAATTGTTATTGTAACACTGAGGGTTTTATCTTTTTTATTGGTTGGATTGGTATAATTACTGCTGGTAGCGGTTTGAAAGATCGTTTCTGCATTATGTATTCACGGAACAATGTGGGAAAAGTTATTTCTAGACATGAAAATTGGCTTATTGCTCAAGCACTCATGGTGTTTGACCTTTCGTAAACTGTGATTCAATCTGTAGATTCAAGTGATAATCGAAAGTATATTTTATATTAAGCATGAAGTCCAGTCGATCGCATTCAAATTTGCAACAAGTTTGAAGCCCTTGCGGAAAGAGTAACAACCTTAAAAAAAATTATTTCAGTAGTTTCAAATGGTGATCATGAAGAAGTAGTTCATATTACCAGAAGAGTGAGTATCTAGTCTACGCTTTCTTCCAAGCAGCAGGTGATTTTCTTTTATATTCAATAAATTATGACTAAGAAAAGGTGGATCCTACTGATTTCATCCGGTTTACCAAGGGAAGACTCTTGGGCGGTCCTTAACGTTCTGCCGTGGAGTACTTTTTATGACTACAGCAGTTCCAAGTGAACTCTATGAAAAACAATGAGCCCAACTCGTAATAGTGTTTTTGCTAATTGGACTCAAGTGATAGGTCATCGAAAATATATTTCTATCTTTTTTTAAAACTTTGCGAGTCTTTGCAGTTTCATTCGAACAGTTCATACGTAAGGCCCTCCCGACTGCATCGAGATAAACATGACTCACGTAAACTGAAGAAATGGTTTGTTCAGCAATATCTGTTTTCATCAAGAGACATATTGGATGTAAAAATGACGATCAAATCAAATTGTCATGTCGTGAATCACCTGGAAATAAAAAATAAATGTTTTTGAGTCATAATAATTATGAGTTTCCTACATCATTTATTGGAATCTTTTTATTCACATTCAAATGATAAAACGGCAAAAAGGCTCATAAATTTAGTTAAGAAACAAGAAAGTGATTCATATTAGAAGCAGACGCCTCCTCCTAATAAAAACAGACTATGACTGCAGTACAGTGGAATTTGCAACATTCGCAGTTTCAAACAAGTTCATGTTAAGGAATTATTCTATTATTATGATAAATGATTAACAAATGAGAATTCTTAAAATGTAAATGTAAGAAACTCACATTTGAAACGTATAATCAAGTTTTCAAACTGTTCAATTGTAATGCTTATTATTGGAATCAATGTGAATCACAGAAAAACTTATGTAAATAAGCACTATTTGTAATTTATTTATAGGTCGCCAATGACCAAGTTGTTAACGCGACCTTTGATAAAAAAAGTTTCTAAATCTCCTTCTTAATGTCTGTCTGACGACCGAATTGTTTAAATAAACCATTAAAGTCTGATATTTTGTAATTATTTTATTACATTATTTGTTCACTTATAGGTGTACGTATACATAGATGGGTGTTGCAAAAGCATAACAAGTGTGTATGTATTACAAATTATCACATATATATCCAAAGTGAAAAGTAAACACGGATATAAAGCAATAGATATTATAATGTTTGATTAAAAATTATAATGGTCTACAGAAAACATCAACAACTGTCAAAAAATGAGCCTAAAACCTCAGAAATTTTAGTAAAGCATTTAAATTTGATTTACTTAGTAGTATATCCAAAAACAATAACAGTTCATTTTCTATTACACTTTGCACTCTTTCAATTTGAATATAAACACTTTTTTGGCTGAAGCTCTCATAAGGAAGATATTTTCAAAAAGGTTGCTAAATGTAAAACAAAAGTTTTAAAATACCAAATAATAAAATATAGTAAAAGTGTTCTATATTTCTTCAATTTATGATGTTTGAAATACTGTGCTACTTTACTTTGTGTAAAGAGATTTCCATTTCCTCTTTGGCCGGGTCCATATAGTTGGTGGAGTAGCAGCTGCGAGATTTTTAGACTTAATGAGGTTTTCCTGTAGGGCACACTCCAGGTGTGCGCTGTCCTCATTTTTCTGCTTTAATTAGCACTAATAGTGCGAAAGGGGATCTTAAATATAGCAAACACAAACTTCAGAAAAGTAATTAGCGAGCTTAATTTCATCTTCTGCTGACAACCATGTAATTGAACACTGTGGCTCATAAATAGAAACTTATGTTAAAATATTAAATTATCTACTTTTTTATTAATCGTTTTAGCATAGAACTCACATTTTCGGAATCATGACTTATGGACTTCTCATAACAGAAATTAGAAGACCATCACTCATAATTTCGAAAATACGGTTCCGTTGCTCAAATAAATTGTTTATGGTTAGGTCTTCACGTCAACGTCAACACTCCATTTTAACATAATGTTTCCAATATTTCTATGTTACCTTAAAAATAAAATTCTTTATTCATAATACTTGATACTTATACAGCATAGTTAGGCATACGAACAAAATGAAACCAAAACACTGATTAAATAATATTTTATAAGGTAGCTTTTATTAAGCTTATAGGAATTAGGTTTTGATGACAACATGATAGATTTTTCAGGCTCCATTATGTATTTTGGTTCATATTTAATACAGACGCAAATTTCTTACATGTATCTATACATTTCCATTCCTACTGTTTTCTTGACCGTACTTCGAATATTTAGTTTTCCTAGTGCATAAATTTCAGGACCGGTCAAATTAA
Source organism: Zhengitettix transpicula (assembly GCA_037074705.1). Taxonomy (NCBI): domain Eukaryota; kingdom Metazoa; phylum Arthropoda; class Insecta; order Orthoptera; family Tetrigidae; genus Zhengitettix; species Zhengitettix transpicula. The sequence goes on from CM073590.1 coordinate 688,422, forward strand.
TAAAAAAGCCGACTTTTTATTGATCGTGGATATGGTATAGAAATCGTTTGTGTCTTAGAACAGACAAAAATCGTCTTAGTCTACACAAGGCAAGTATTCTCTATTCAGAGGTATTTAACAGCTTACCGAAGAATGATGATAATCTTAGAATATTGATTAAAACATGTAAAAGTAATTTGTTGGGTTGTGCGTATCAATCAGTAATGCAGTCTTAATCTATCGTGAAGACTGTTCACTTAGAGATATTATACAAAACATTGACTTATAAATTTTAAATATTTTATTATATTTTTACAAATATTATCATTAATTTAATGTCTTATTTGAAATCATAATTTTGTACTTTTTCAAATTAAATACTTTATCCTAAACTCATATGAGATCCACGTAGTGTTTCATACGTTTTTTATTTATAATAAATTATAATTTTTATTTATAATTAATTCATAAATGATTCATTGGCCATTATGTATACTGTAAATAGTTTTGAATCTACAAAACAGTAAATTAAGCTAATTATAGTCGAAGGCTATTGTGCGGTAAGCTCGTAATAAAATATTGAATTAAAAATATGTAAATTGTATTTATTAACATCAATTACAATTTTAAATAAAATAATTGCTGAACGGAGGTACTTCGTAGGAGAGGCCAATAGCAGAAACACATTAATTACATTCACCGTCTGTTACAACATCCAATAAATTTTAAATATATTGTAATTAAAATTGATTTTATTGAGTAATTTAGGAAAGTGCGAGCCACCATATTAAATACAAAATACAGTGCAAATTAATATCTTAGGCTATTTGTGGTATTAAAAAAACTGATAACGTCAATTAAAAATATTTTTTAATTGAAGTTTATAACGTTTGCGTCGACATCGTGGTCATTGGCGACCCGTATGTTATTTACAATAGTTTCTTAGCGTTATTATTTACATACAATCTTAACGTTATTAGAAATTGGGTTTCTATATTTCTTCACTTATGTTTGCTTCCTCGATAAATATTTTAAAATTATGAAGAAGGAAATCTTGTTTTTTTTTCACGTGACTTCGACATTCTGTTGTACAATGTCAGTTCAACGAGCTGCCTTAAGGAAACAGCGTGTTATCACGCTGAACTGCGATATCCCTTCAGCACCGAAGTCGACCATTTACAACTTGGAGCTGTAACTACTTTACAAAATGATCTAAGGAAAATTTTGAGCCCGCTCATCTGACCCTCATGGTACCGCGTTATTTAGTGATATATATGAATTAATTTATGTAATTTTATGTTAATAATTCATTTATGTATTTTTCTTTTCTCGTTTATACGCTATTTCAATAATAATTTTTCTGAATAAAATATTTTCTCGGTTATGTATTATATTATTTTTCAAAATTCATAAAAAAAATTTATTTGCTTTTTTTCCCATTTATATTTACTGATTTATTGAATTTATTTTCATATATATACATATACATATATATATATATATAATGGCTTGTTAAATTTCCTTAATAGAGACCTAATGTAATTAATATGTGTTTCTGCTGTTGTCCTCTCGTATGAAGTACCTTCCTTCATAAATGGCATTTCTAAAGATTAAACGACTGATATTGCCTTTTATCGCGGATCATTCCTTACGCTGTTCAATTCTTTTATTAATTTCATTTTGCGTACAGTACTGTAGAATAGACCAAACTAATCTTCGCATCTTATGAGTCTTTAATTATTTATCGAACTTATTTTCGTTCACACTTTTGAGTATCAACCTCTTAATTTCCTAAACACTCTTAATATGTAGAAACAATGCGGATGGTATTAGAAATAGTTTCATAGATATTAATGATTGGCTGAGTAGAGAAATACAGAACGAGGAACTGAGTTGTGATTGGATTGCTAATAAATTAATGCAAAGATACTTTAGTTTAGACTATCCGTTGCCTGATTTGGAGTTCAGAGCATTGATACTTGAGTCTGAACTGTTGTAGATATAGATGTAATACAGGGAGATGACTCCCGACAGCGTTCTGAGGCCGAAATATGACGCTCTTGTCCACGCCTTTCTGCCAAGAACCGAAATTATATTTTTGAAACATGTATTTTTCCTCCAAATACAGCACCGGAATACTGGAACAATATTACAGTAAACATTTCACTAAATTTATAATAGTAGTTAGTAATACATTAGTATGGCATGCGGAAAATATATACACTTACTGAATTTATTAATTTAATGTTTGATGGACTGAAAGTCAGGTTACATACGTTATACGTATGTTGCGAGCTCCTGCCAAATTGTAATTCTATCTGTTGAGGAAGTACGAGTCTTGAAGTGCTTTTCAGGGAATAGGCGTTCTTGAACCCTGTCTTGCTACTCGACGGGTTGCTATTGATAAGACTTCCTTGTAGCCTTGGTATTGTCTGTGATGACTTGCAACACTTTTACGACTGTAATTATCCTTGAGAGAAGAGTAACCGAAACGTTAACGCATGAAGGCCATCGATTTAAGTAAAATAGAAAGAACTCAAATCAATTCCGTTTTATATTTTTAATGAATATCGTGTGACCTTGTAAATGCGACAAATACTACTTAAATTCCATGGTACAGTTGCGTGGGGTAATATGAGCAGATGTCACAATATTTAGGAACACGAGAGGCTTTTATTGTGATGGATTGCGCTAGCTGGCATAAGTCAAAGAATTTAAAGGTACCTAAAAATATCGACATTATATACCTATCTCCAACTCACCTGATCTCAATCCTGTTGAATATAAAACAGAAAAATTTGCGCAATAAAATATACGATACAATTTCTTTGATTGAGGGAGCTTTCTTAAAATTTATTATTTCTCTTGCCAGCTCCACAATTACACAACTTTGCAATGTCTCATAATTTACTGGCCTAATGAACTGATAATATTAGATATTTATGCTAATTTCATTCGTCGTACAATAAGTATACATATATATATAATTGGTACGGAAAGGAAAGAGAAAGTGACTTATTTAACATTGAAGTTTGGAGGCGCAAATAAATTTTTCGGAGGCGTTAGAAATAAAACAGTCCATGTTCCAACCGAAATCCTCCTCTTTGCGGCAGACACATGTGCTATTTTTTTTTCCGAAGAAGGAGGATAAAGCCTCCGAAAATTTGAATGGCTACGCAGAACTTCAATTTCAGATAAACCACCAACCTTCTCTCTTTACTTTCCATACCAATTATTTCAATTATTATCACACTATCACATCCTTACTCGTTTATAATTATAATTATATAAATATATATATATAACTATAGAAAATTTACGTGTATACATCTTCGGCAGAAGTAATTAAAAGAAAGCGATTTACTCTCGTTGTTTATTTATGGATTAAAAAGCTTGTTACAATCATTTGCTTTGATTTTTTAGCAGAATATTAGTAATAATTATAAATATATGCCATGAAAATTTTGGTTTAAATTTCGCATTTTATATAGATATGTGGCAACCCTCTTGCATCACTTCCGTTACGATATTTACGTCGACAGTCTCAATATCCCACCTGGATCAGATTTTTTATTAGCTTCTGCGAATGGGCCTGCTAGGAATAGTTTAGCTACTTCATTTCGCAGTGGCTTCCACTGACGCACTTCCGTTTACTAGATGCGAAGTAGCTGGGAGTTTTTTCAACTGTATATTTGACTTTGTGGAATAATGAATATTATAATGAGTATTATAATTCGAGATGATTTGACTGCTAAACCGTTTATTCCTCTATATTTTTGATTCTGTAAAACAATATGTCACTGACATGTATTCAGCTTATATTTCATAATTAATTGCAAATCTTTATTTCTTCTAGAATTACGTACCACTATTGAACGAGAAAATCATTGTAAATACAACTCAGGTCCTATTATGTATAGACATGATTTTGTGTTACGTATTCATGACCCGCTTTGAATAAGACTGATTTTAAGTCCTACATTGATGAGTTTTCTACCACTCTTTCGTTAACTTATCGAACTTTATAGTAATGCTATTATTTTTCACGTTATTATTCTATTTCTAAATTATTAGTTAGAATTGACGATGCTTGTAGATCAAGAAACCATATTACAGCGGAATACATGCATTTAAGTAGCAGTATTATATTTTATTAGGATTATATTATAATAAATTAACTTTGCCCGTTAGTTGCTGTACAATTTTGTATGAGGTAAATGCGAGCTTCAGAGATGCGGGGACCACTTTATCGATCTACATCGGTATTCACAAGTATACATATAAATATGCATATATATGCAGTTTGTTAAATGATGTGCCTCTTAAAATATTGATGTCCTACTGAAGTGAATTTTCGTATAAGCGCGCTTCATTTGAATAACTACAAGCTTATATATATTTATATATATAAAGTTGAACTCACAATACCTTGTATGAAATTTTAAAGTTTAAAAATAAAAAGTATATGTTTCAGATCAATGCGGGATGTAATGAATTTTCTCTAGAAAAAATTATTGTTATTGAACGATTCTAACATCAATCGCTGTGGGCTAATTGTATGTAAACATATCCATCTGGTTGTAAGCAAAATCAATTCTATTCTATTCAACAGATTCTACTACTGTTAACCTACAAAAATGCAAAAGTGTTGAATGTGTACTGTATTTATATGTTCGATTTAAATACATTCCTATCAGTTTTTTGCTTTATGTTTATTTCATTAATATGTTGTTTCTAGTGATGACAGATTCCTATCAGATAAGCTGTAGTGTTTGTGTTTCTTGATTAAGCGATTTGTTAATCCCTTAGCTTATTTTTGTTGTGTTCAGTTCTACTTTTAAATACAATATATCAATTATCAACAGCTATTGTGCTCAGAGATCTTTTTTATTATATATCTCAATTGCTAGAAATAATGTGAATAGTTTTTTGTTAATTTTGTATTTGACTGCAGTTAGTAATTTTTTCCTCTGAGTTACATATTAGAAAAATGAAATTATATATTTCTAAATCGTGTTAATTTTGGGTAGTGTAATATTATTATTTTGCAATATACTTTCGTGTATCGACGAATCTACTTTCATCATATGAGGCCTGATAAAATTAAAATAAATAATGTAGTCTGTTAAACAATAATAGTTGTGTAAAAAAGTGAAAATATTATGTTAAAAGTAACGGTACATGTATTTTTTTGCTATATATTTAAATGCATATTCCTCGTATTTGATACATTCGTGTATTTTGTAAAATAAACATAATTATTTAATATATATTTATGTTGTTTCCTCGTTTTACTTGTTATCTAAATGACGACAACGGATGTTGAGATCACATGTGGTCCAGCCATGACGAAGAGGATAATCGTTTGGTTTTGTGGTGTGAGATTCTCTTTAATGTTCAGTTCTAAGTTCTCTGACAATGTCTAAAGTAATTTTTTTTATAAAGAGTGGTGTTTGTTTCATCTTACAGTTATTAAACTGAATATTTTTACGGTACTGTAGGAAGCATTATGTTTAAATACTACAAAACTTTTAGATGGACTAGTCAAGGATTTTCAATGGAAAGGATAACATTCTCAAAATAAACACGATTTATAAAAATGTGGACCAAAATAAATATTTTTAGTTGTTATTCAAATGGACACTTATTTTCAAAAGTATATATTTTAAGAGAACAATAAATTATCCAATAATTATAATAAAGGATTAACAAATGCGAATTGTAAAATGTAAATGTAAGAAACCCACATTTGTAATGTATAATTATTCTTTGAAACTGTTCAATTGTATGTATATTATTGGAATCAATGTGAATCGCTGCATACTTATGTAAATAAGCACTATTTGTAATTTATTTATTGGTCGCCAATGACCAAGTTGTTAACGCGACCATTATAAACCTTTAATTTTAAAAAATGTTAACTATAAAGTTAATATATCTTTACTAGAATATGGGCCCTAGTTAACCCTTGGCTACCTTGCTCTACATATCCGCATCCCTCCTTTTCCTATGACATACGGGGGAAGTTGCCACTATGTGGATTACCCTATACGTGGCCTGTTTACAGCTACAAAAAAAATTGTTATAGTTTTAAGATACCATTTCTTAGCCGACGTTCTTAACTTGACTAATACCAAGAAATGCCATGGATGTATACAGAGAGAGTCACGAGCCTGAAGAATCAAGGAAATGCTGTGTTCACTAAATTTAAAATCTTAATGAATAGTCTCGGACAGTTTCTTGAATTTAGTATACCTTGGTATTCCAACGTTTGTGTCAAATTAGCCTATATATAACTTGTTCCGCCACTGCGTAACAATTGGCAATCCGGGTTCCTTATTCACGGTCTGAAGATTTCTGCCAACGAGAAAATATTTATGTAGAAACATCTTCACTGGACGTTTGTTCATTAAAAAAATTAAGAATTCACATGCTTGAGTTATTATTGGCGTCGGATTTTTGTGTTGCGTTTTCCTTTTCTGCGTTTTCAGGAATTACAAGCTATCTAAAACCAAAGTTTGCAATGAAGATATAATTGAGTAACCCAGTTTGTAAAAAGTAAAGTCTATTTGTCACGTAAGAAATAATTCCATGACTATGAACACTGAAGATATTTTATAAAATTCCCAGATTTAGCACCAAGTCAAAGAATTTGTGTAAAAATAATAATTTTGGTATCTTAATTTTGGGTTTATATAAAAGTTGTGAATCCATGCCTCAATGTATTCTTCTTAATTGAGAGAAAGATACCGGTTGCAACTTAATTTTTAAATTTAGTTTACAGGTTCTGCGTTTCATATTCATAAGGTTTTAAAAAAATCTTGTCTAACTCATAAGTTACTGTAAATAAAAGACCTGTCACATTTCATGAGTTGTTCACATCTGTTATATGTTCTCAGAAAAAATATACGTTTATGTCTTAAAGTAATATTTTCGCTATTTAATTGAAGGAAAAATTTATAGAGCATCTGAGTAATAATTTTCTAAACGGTCGAGGATGGCCATTAAAATTTGAAAGTAGTTTTCTTGTTTTGACGAGAAAAATTATTGTAAACATGATATTTATTATATTAACTAAATTAAATTTTAAATGCGTTGGTAATGACGTTGGTGTAACACATGAAAAACATTTAATAAATTTGACTCTTGTTACTCCTATCTTCGCTGTCATTATGATTTTGTTTACAATAAATATTTAAAGAAAAAAACAGAAGCTTACGACTACTCTTGAGTCATGGAAATTTAAAGAAAAATTTATTAATTAATAGTTAATTAATGAACTATTAATTAATAGTTATTGAAACAAATTTTAGTTGCAATGTATTAAACTTTATTAATTATAATACAATGATTGTATTCCAAAGTTAAGAATTTAAATACAGATGAGTATATAAAAATTAATAATTGTATTGCATTAAGTATTAAAAAGAAGTATTAAAAAGAATAAAATTTGAATTTTTGGAAATATAGACTCAAATTTATTACGTGCATAAACAATAACAGTTTTCAATAATAAATATTGTGATAAATAATACAAAAAATTAAAAACTCGTAGAAATTTCATACTAAACGTTCAAACTTCACTAGAATTGATAAAAAGACGTATATAAAATGATTTATTAATATTAATTGGTAAAATTTCTTAAATTTATCGCGATATGTTTTTTCTTAACTGACACCGATGAAAAAATGTTATATTAATCATTATTAAATAATTTAATGTCGAGTTATTACAAAGCAAACAACAGCATGTCAGAAAATTCATCAGTAATTAATTGAATGACGAGGCTTGTTTAGCGACTTGAGTATTCCGTGCAAGCCCTGTCAAGGTCCTTAAAATTTGTGTATATACAAGCGAAGTTGTTGATCCTTGCCCCTGCCTTTTAGGCTTGACCTGCTAGTCCATTGTTGAGCTTGATGCTGTCAGTCAGGGTCACGACGCCAATTTGGCAGCGGTGTTAGCTCCGTGTCACTGTTCGCTTGATTTGCGTGTCTCAAATGCCATATAAGCATTTAGACATCTGATGCAAGAACAATTGGGGGTGTGCCCCACAGTGGCGATGTGATGCCATCTCTCGCATACTAACTTCCCGTGAAGAGCAGCGTGGGCGTCATTACGAGGTTCTTCGTCCTATTCCTCGCAAAATACGCTGAAAAGACGGCTTCAAACATAAAGCAAAGCAATTAAACTAACATTACATTTATCATAGCTGATATTATTTATACTATTGTTACAACAATTTTTTGAATTCTAAATAAGAATATCATTCTTCAAATATGTCTGGACAAAAAAAATCCCCTTTTTATTATCTTTGAATTCAAAATATTTTACGAGAATACTCACAAATTTCTTAAATATTTGACCTGAATATAATGGGTTTGCACTTATTCCTTGCATTATGAATACTGACATAATTATAACCAGCAACTAATAATTAAAGATATTCTTCAGTATCTCACATAAAAAGTTTTCAATATCAGTACGTCACTTCGTCCAAGTATCTCAATTATTATCGATAGAAATAATCGCTCAAACACGGGAATTTCCTACTGAAAAAAGACTTCGTACATTCATTGACGACGGAAATCTTTCAAAAAATTTACTATTTCTAATAACATGAGAAGTGATGGTAATATTTTTAAAATAAGAATCTTGTCTAATAAACTTTTAACAGACCATACTTTTCCAGCTCTCCAATATAATTAATCGTTTTCTATTTTCCAAATTTAACTTCTCTGCGTTTTTTAATGTTGTATGAATTTATTTTATGCACAAATATATTGCTAGATAAACGGTATTTCCTGTGAAAACCTTAAGAATTAAAAACAAGTCGGATGATTTTCAATAACTATTAGCAATGTTTCGTTCTATCTACATTTTTCATTCACTTACAATACAGGAATACCAGGCCAATTACTAGGTTATGAATATATTTAACGATCATACGATCAAGAATGCTTAATATTAAGCTCAGCTCGAGAACTTAATGACAATGAATTAATGAAGTACATATGCAGTGCCATATTGACCCAAGATCCATGCTAGTCTTTTCTATTTCTCTTCTATATATACTTATATTGCAAGCTATCCCACAATTTACTATTCAAATTTTTTCATAGTGAAAAATAATCCGCAATCAGAATGAGTCTGTTTCCGCCGGTCAGCAAATGGCGAAAGATTTGAGTGTTTAAAATATATTATGCCACAAGAATTATCTGTGTATTTCATTAGACACATAAACCACATAGAATAAGAAGCTAAATAATCCAGTATAAATTTTTTTATCATTGAATAAATGATTTATTATAACATGTCCTTTCATTTATTAAGTAAAAAATATTTGTATTATTTTTAAGAGTTATTTTGTTTAAATATTTTGTATTAGAAAAAATCATTAAGAACCTAAATTCAATACCTCGTTGAAAATATATGTGTCTGTATTTGGAGAAGACCTATTAGATAAAGAAAAATAAAACAACGTTTCTGAAATACTCGTTGAAAGAAGAAACGTTGTGTGGTATTTGTTTTGTAGCTTAATTTTGCCTGTTAATTTTCTATCCCGTTATCTAGTAAATACCACATTATTTAACATTACAGTAACAACAACTAATATCTATTGAGGAGTATTTGAAAACAATTAATTATTTCTAGTAACTGAATCAGGCAAGGTTATAACGATTTAAAATTCTGTTCGTGGCCAAGTTTCTAATCATAGACACAATTAATAATTTATTCCGCATAAAGATCTTCGCCATACAATTTAAGACAACATTTCCTCCTAGTGACGCGTGCCACCGAAGTCATAATCCCGAAACGGCACAAGGTCTCACATGTTGGTATGCTAAAGCGTCACAGCGTGCGTTAGTATGTGCATCTTCACAACATTGTATTCTACGAAACACTGACCAAGCGTCATTCCGAGACATCGCGCTACATGATAAAACGGACAATAATTTAGACCGTATAATTAACCTATCAAGTAAAAAAAACATTAGATGGGAATTTATAAATCAATATTCTAGTAATACTTTAAAGTATCTATTATTTGTTGCGATATAGACATTTAAATGCATTGCCTTTGATTTTATTTATATACAGTTTATAATCAACGTTGTAGCCACCTACCACGTTATATTGAGCCAGAGCCAATATATATATATATATAGATAGATATATATTGTAATACCAAATAAAAAGGCCATTAATCGTTTTTAATTACATTGAATTGTTATCGACGAAAATACATAAAGGGAAACAATGTAAGGTCGAGCCATTGTTAGCGAACGCACGCCGAAAGTTAGTGCCCAAACGCCAGTCGTGGAGAGAAATTTATTGAGTAAGAAGCTGCGGCGAGAGGCGAGACAGAAAGCTTTGCGTCCGGCAAAGGTAACAGTATTTTTTTTTTAGGGCAACAGGCTACATGAGGGTGATCCACATTGGGCAACTCCCCTTTAATAGCATAGGAAGGGATTAGAAAGGGGGGATGCGGAAGGGTAGAAGAAGGTAGCCAAGGGTTAACTAGGGCCCCCGGGCTATGGTTTAAGGATCCTACCCGGCATTCGCCTAAAGAAATGCAGGGAAAACCCTAGAAAAACCTGCATCAGGTAGGTCGGGCATTTGGTACTTGTCCCACGCCCTTCCGATAGCGGGAGAGGTGTTTGCTGTGGGGACGCAGCATTCCCTTCTCCGTGCCTCGACCAGTTTAGGAGGCAGCTGGCCGACTATTCCAATGGGAATAGCAAACAACTCTTACCGTATGCCCAAGCTCTGCGACCCTGGAACATACACCTCTCAAAACAGGCCGAGGTGCCTCGGCTTGTGGGAACCTTAGTTCAAAAACGGAGAGGAAAAGGCATACCCAAAGGTAGCCCCTTCGTATCTCTCCTAAAAGGTTCTACCTGCGAGAGAAAATCCCTCGCAGGTTACCTGCGAGAGAAAATCCCTCGCAGGTTACCTGCGAGAGAATCCTCTCGCAGGCTTCTATCGGGAACCTTAGTTTTTTTTTTGGGGCAACAGGCTAAATGAGGGTGATCCACAATGGGCAACTCCCCTTTAATAGCATAGGAAGGGATTAGAAAGGGGGGATGCGGAAGGGTAGAGGAAGGTAGCCAAGGGTTACTAGGGCCCCCGGGCTATGGTTTAAGGATCCTACCCGGCATTCGCCTAAAGAAATGCAGGGAAAACCCTAGAAAAACCTGCATCGGGTAGGTCGGGCATTGGGTACTTGTCCCACGCCCTTCCGATAGCGGGAGAGGTGTTTGCTGTGGGGACGCAGCATTCCCTTCTCCGTGCCTCGACCAGTTTAGGAGGCAGCTGGCCGACTATTCCAATGGGAATAGCAAACAACTCTTACCGTATGCCCAAGCTCTGCGACCCTGGAACATACACCTCTCAAAACAGGCCGAGGTGCCTCGGCTTGTGGGAACCTTAGTTCAAAAACGGAGAGGAAAAGGCATACCCAAAGGTAGCCCCTTCGTATCTCTCCTAAAAGGTTCTACCTGCGAGAGAAAATCCCTCGCAGGTTACCTGCGAGAGAAAATCCCTCGCAGGTTACCTGCGAGAGAATCCTCTCGCAGGCTTCTATCGGGAACCTTAGTTTTTTTTTTGGGGCAACAGGCTAAATGAGGGTGATCCACAATGGGCAACTCCCCTTTAATAGCATAGGAAGGGATTAGAAAGGGGGGATGCGGAAGGGTAGAGGAAGGTAGCCAAGGGTTACTAGGGCCCCCGGGCTATGGTTTAAGGATCCTACCCGGCATTCGCCTAAAGAAATGCAGGGAAAACCCTAGAAAAACCTGCATCGGGTAGGTCGGGCATTGGGTACTTGTCCCACGCCCTTCCGATAGCGGGAGAGGAGTTTGCTGTGGGGACGCAGCATTCCCTTCTCCGTGCCTCGACCAGTTTGGGAGGCAGCTGGCCGACTATTCCAATAGGAATAGCGGACAACTCTTGCCGTATGCCCATGGTCTGCGACCCCGGAACATACACCTCTCAAAACAGACCGAGGTGCCTCGGCATGTGGGAACCTTAGTTCAAAAAAACGAGAGAGATGTGAGAGCATCCCCAAAGGTAGCCCCCGCCAGAGCTCTCTGGGAAGGTTCACCTGCGAGAAATCCTCTCGCAGGCTCCCTTGGAACCTTAGTTTTTTTTTTTTTTTTTTTTTTTAGGGCAACAGGCTACATGAGGGTAATCCACTTGGGCAACTCCCCTTTAATAGCATAGGAAGGGATTTGAAAGGGGGGATGCGGAAGGGTAGTGGAAGGTAGCCAAGGGTTAACTAGGGCCCCCGGGCTATTTTAAAGGACAGCCTCATATAATAATCGCAAAGTTTGAAGCAAAAGGTTTTGCTTCGCACAGACTGAACTAACTTTCGCATAAAGGCATCAAGGAGACCTAGGACCGAGGGCTGACTGAGGGGCGGCAGATCCAAAGTTCCAGATGGCAGTGAACGAGAACATCGATCGAGTGTAGTAAAATTTTATTGTGTAGAATCAGTGAATGACCTTTTTAGTGAGTGTTGTCCTCAAGCTCCAAGAATCAGATTTGGTACCAGAAAGACAATTCGTGAGTACAAATCAATTATTTTAAAATCTGTAAACGAGGATTAAAGGTAGAAGTCAGATTTCGTTCGTTTTTCTTTTCATTTAGTTTCTTTCATTTCGTTTATTTTCGTATTGCATTAAATTAGCTTCAGTGAGTTTGAATTGTTAATGTTAGTTTATTAAATTGGTTGGTTCTGAATATAAAACCCAGTAATAACCCTGAGATAGAGAGAATTTCGACGTATTTGATTGTAAAATATAAAGATTTATTTTTTTTAGAACGCCACGAATTGCAAAATTTAAATAAAATATTGTTTGTTAACTTTATTGCAATTCGGCGTAAAAGGTAGGGATTACAATTTGTACTTTCAAAGAATAAATTTTTTAAATCTTAATAATTTGTTAATTAATTCTTTTAATTAAGCCATCTTTTTAATTCTTACATAAATTGGCTTCCACAACGTGGGGCAAATTAATTCATTTAATCTTCTTTTTGTAATAAACAAGTAGAAGGCGATTAATTAGAAGAAATTATTAATAAAATTATTAATATTTAAAGGTTTTTTCATTTCTTAAAAATGCACATTATTAGCCCAATGTTTGTCCGGCGATCTTTGATCAAAATTTACAAAACTTTACTTTAATTATTTACGATTTATGTTTTTCTAGTGAAAAGACATCAATATTTACAATCCAATATGTTGAAAATCTCTTAATCTCAGAGTCACTACTGGGTTTGATAATTAGAACACAATCAATGTATAATCTGACTATTAACAATTGAAAATATAAAAAAATTAACCTAAAACAATATGAAATATAAGTGGAAAGAAAGCTGAACGAAATGAACTCTGAACGAAATCTGACTCTATCCTTTTAATTATCGTTTACAAATTTATCAAAGTTTTGGTTACTCACGGATCGTTTGTCTGTTACCAGAAATCTCTCTTGTATCGTGAACACTACCACACTTTAATTTTAATATCAGGCCTTGTTTTTCACTGATTCTACACTTCACTTTAAAATTTGGCAAGATTGGCTGTATTTCGTTGACTGCTCCACTCCACAATAATTTACAAATGTTCTCCTGGAACAATTCCTCCACGAAGATTTTGGAATATTCTATTCTGACAAAAACTGCTATTACTTTCCAATATTTACGATGCAATACTTTCGTGAATGTTTTACTTTGTATTAATTCACAACTTTAACTGGTAATACATTAACGACGTCTAGTCTCTGCTCAAGTTTTATTTGTTCTGTCCCTTGCAATGTTAAGCCGCCAACAGATCTCCTAGTGCATCCCGAGTTTTAGCGCGCATTTCCCATTTCGGCTTTCCGACAAAGAAAATATGTTGTCTTTGATTACTCATACCGCTACAATTTAATTATTTAAAAACAATTAATGGCCTAGTTAATTGCATATATATTAAAAACAAGTAAATTGCATTTATTTGGCCACAAACACAACTAAACGGAAAATTCATATACTGATCATTCTAGCACTTACTGGATGTTCTCAAGCACTTAGAGAGAACCTGTCAAACAGACCAAAAAAGAAAGCAAAGATATGAGTTACATAGGTCATAGATTTTACATAGTGCATATTTGCCAATTTCAACATTAAGGATTAAGTTATTATTAAATCTGATGTTGATCCTTTCCGGGATGATTCTGGCATAGTAATTGGGTTTGTCGTCAATAATTACGACATTAGACAGACTGTAATATAATGTTCGGGAGTTTAATTATATACGAAAAAAATTAAATTTGACTGGCTTTGAATTCAATTTATTTATAATTAAGAGTTTACACAATTCTTTATATTGCTTCAAGGTTATTAAAATTTACTCATTCTTGAGTTTAAATTTTCGATAATTTACTTGAACTACATTAAATATTGATATAAATTTCTTATACGTTAAATGGGAAAATATCAGGGTGATTTCATGAGACTCTGAACATAAAAGAAAAGGGGTCGTATGTGAGGGCATATACGTGCGGCCGAAATCTCAATTATATACGTTTCAGTCAGAAACACATCTGATCATCTTTTGTAGTCGGCTTCCGCAAGCGAACCTGAAAATCTTCACAGGAATTTATTGCAGCTTCCTCCTTTACACTTCCTCGTCGGAGTAACACTTCTTAGCAACTCTAGTTAGACTCTTCTTCCGTCCTTTGGGTCTTTTTTCCTTCTCGAAGTTGTACATGCGAACTTTTTTACTCCTACACTTTATCCCTAGCCAGACATCCTCGAACTCCGGGTTATAGATAGGAAGTGCCCTGTTTCCTCGCTTGTCTTCCTTCCATCTCGACTCTCTTCGTTCCCCACCAGAGGAAGTATACCTCTTCACGAGTTTGATTTCAGTCAATATGCGTCGATTTTACACTTTCGCGGGCTTTCTCTCGACTTTTGTAAGGGCTAACTTTCGAAGATTTTGGTCAGGTCAATACCATTGAGGCAGGGTTCTCCCATGATCCGCGCCTTTGCCTGGAAACGCGGTTACTCCTCTACATCCCGTCACCTCGGCGCCAAACATTACGGCCGTAATTTAAAGTAAGCTAAAGCTCGGCTCTGGATACACAGGCGGTTATACTTAAATATTAAAATTTAAACTTTAATTAATTTAGGGGGCGTTCTTCAGCACTACAAGTCCAATTAATGTTGGCATTATGTTGTTAAAACTGAATGTTGTTCCCCACAAAGTTGTAATTAGCTTTATGTTCTTTGATTCCGATTCTTTCGAGCACTCTCTGGTTGCCCAATGTAAATTGAATTACAATCCATGCATTATATTTTATACACCATAACATGGGTGTCTTCAGGATCTTTACCATTCTTAATGGAACATAATAAGTAATTTTATAATTCAAGAGTCTTAGAAACTATTTTCCGTGTTGAGTTTCACAGTTTCTGTGTTCAAACTTTGAACTGTATTCTTATGCAGTGATATTCTACAACTCAATTGATCGACACAATAGCAGTGTGTTAACAGTTAAATATAAATGCTTTATTTACGCTAGCTATAAAATACTAAATACAGCGCGTTCACATCAGGTGTTGTGTAAAATGTAAAAGGTAGGAATTGATAGAAATCACAATTTTTAAAAGTGTTTCATTATAGCAAATGTACGTGAATATTTACGTACGATCCAGAAACCAAACGGAAATCCATGCATTCGAAAGCATAATCTTCCTCGAGAGCATAAATGAATGTTTGAGTAATCGTTCTAAGTACAAGGCAATGTTTTTTTTTTTTTGTGATCCGTCCACTAATGTTCCTTGCGTACATAAATTATCTGACCATGGGTATAAATTCACATATTAAACTCTTTGCCGACGATTACATGGTTTATAGGGAAATAGTAAGCGCGGAGGATGCTCAGACTCTTCAGGCTGACCTGCACATAATTTACGAATGGTCCGTTAGAAATTAAAAGCAAGTAAATTCAACTAAGAGAAGAAAAAAAAGTTGCTCCAGTTAGGTATTAAATTGGAAATGAAGTTGTAACGGAATCAAACAGTTGTAAACATCTTGAAATCACGATTAGTAAGGATTTAAATTGGGGAAATGAAGTCAGCGAAGTCGGAGGTAAAGGCTGGAGGGCGCTACATTTTGTAAATATGGTTTTGAGGATAAGTACGAGAAAAACCAATATATCTGCTTACAGATATCCGTGCAATTTTAAAATATGGGGCAACTTGTTGGGATCCACATAGAAATGAACACACTAGCGTTGGACAAGATTCAAAAACGGGCTGAAAATATGTTTGGGGGTCGATTCGCGAACAATCCTCGTGAGCATTTAGATTCTCTAAGCAGTAGGAGGAAACACGCGAGGCTTTCCGCAATATACAAAAATACGGGTCAACCGGGCTGGAAATAAATTAAAAATCATCTCTTGGCGCCAACTTATATTTCTGAAAATTAAAGAAAAAGGGCAACGCACAACGTTGGCAAATATTCCTTTGTTTATCCATTCGCGACTGGAATTTATTGCTTGCAGAATTACTGACTTCTATTCCGAATAGCGCTGATCAGTTTAGACGTAGCCTAATAAAATTACAAAAATCATGGGGTATTATATATATAAATATATATTTATATTCCTGTTACACTTATTAATTTATATCTGGTCAGCGTAGTAAACAGTGAAGTGATTTATGAGAAAATAAATATCAAATAAAAAAGTGAAGTGCAGTGAAAAGAAATAGGGTGTGTGTAATGTGTTTCTTTTTTTCAGGTAAATAATAACAAATTTTATATATGTTATATTTGTATATTATCATTTTTGTATTATGTAACTTTTGAAGATATAGGTACCATCTGGCAAATGCCCAAAAGTAACTTAATAATAATAATATATCTTCGATATACAGAGCATAGTCATGGCAGAATGAAAACCCATTGGTCAAAATTATAACCAAAAATATTATAAATAAATTATGGCACAAACGGGTAAACGTAGTACAAAAAAGAGCCTAGAATTGCGAAAATGTGAGTGGTTCTTGAACCAGTTTAGTGCGCTTGACCGAATACTTATGGGCAGTAAATAACAAGTCCTTGAATATCCTTTCTATTCCTCAGATTTAGTATTTCTTTCTATTCCCCAAAATCAAGTTGGCGCTGAATGAAACCGATGTTTGAAGAGAAGAAGCGGTGCAATCGAAAACGCCGTAGGCTTTCATGGAAAGCGGAATTCAGAAATTGTTCTTCGTCCTGTTATAACATTCAGGTCTTATCACAACTGCTGCCTTTACTGCAGTACAGCTTAAGACGATAAGTTACAAGCTAACTTGCATGAATTTAGAACTTATTTATATAATCATTTCTGAGGCAAAGTGCTTCCTTATTTAGAAAGCATCAATATATATATTTTTACATAAACTGTTTTTATTTTAATAGTGACACTTCCTTATTGTTTGAGTACAGTCCTTCACCGTGAGGTCAGTCGTCGGCTGACGGATGGCGTGATCATGCGTCGGACAAGGGCTTAATTTGTCACAACGGAAGGGTCACGCGTGAGGTGGATGACCCCATCCAGTGCCGATAATGACAAATAATCTAAATCTCAAGAAGAAAAGTCTATTACAACAAAACTGACTCAATCTGGAAAAAATGTAGCATCTCTTCAGTCCATGAATTTAATGAACTCACATGTATTATTTCATTGTCTACATAAAACAAGAATTATACCACTTTACCACAAAATGAAACAAAGGGTCTATATCATTTGATTTATTTGCAAATACTAGTATCAATAATAGTATCTAAGTAATACATACTCACATTTAAGGTTCCGACCTTACATAAATTGGAAAAAAATTTAACCTGTCTCAACTCTACTTATTTTTTATAAAATATAATTTAGTTAAGTGAACCGATAATGTTTTTTAGGTAAGTGCCAGAATAATTAACAAGAAAAACCCATAATTATGAAGATGAAGTAAAGAGTTACAATATGATTTCTTGAAATATAATTTCAGTATTGAAATAGAAACCCATTTCTTTCACATGTCGAAAGAATAGTATGAGATATTTTGTAATTGGCTTAAATCTAATTTTTTTAAAAGTTATTTATATTTCTTGACTATATTTCGAAAATTTAATTTGAGTTCTACATACAATAAAAATTGCAGTAATAATTTGATGTCAAAAGTAACAGAAAAGTAAGTACAGTAATTTATGAATTTGAAATTACATAATTCACTAATATACCATTAATATGACATAACCAGTCAGCGTCCAATCTCGCAACTCTCGTGGTTAATTTAAAAATGTCATTCAGAAAAAAAAGGTTCACCTAAAATAAAAAAATTAGTTGGAAAATACGAATGATAAAATTAAATAAAATAATATTCTATTTTAGTATATAAGCTAATTAATATTATGTGTTAATTACAAAATAATCAACAAACATTCAATTGTCATTAAATTATTATTCTCAGGGTAACAACTAAGTCGGAGACTAAACATTGAATATAATCAAATAAAATCATGTTAATGGAAAGTACTATTAATAACGCTAGATAATCCAATGCAATTACTAACAAAACAAATCAAATTTTTACTCATTCAATACTGTTATAAATCATAAATAATTATATATGAAAAGAAGTATGCTATATACAAACATGAACACACAAAAAAAACTATAAAAAGATTAATATTTTAATGACAAATATATTAGTACATATAAGTCAATGATCAGCATTAGAGAAGGGCACGAGAAATGGCCGATCATATTTCTGGTTGCACAATCATTAGCAGAGTAGAATATGACAGTCACAAAATAACAAATGTAATATGAGTAATCCGAGCAGGAACCTTATATTGTAGACAGGGAGTCCTTGTTAACTATTTGATACCTTGCGCTCTCTTCTGCACCTTCTGTTTGTATCCCACCCTATATAATTCTAGGCAAGTTTCCATAATGTGAATTACAATATTTAATCTCAAGTAGCCTGTTTCTTAAAAAGTTAGAATGAAAATAAATCCCGTTGTGACTCTCTGCTGATTATTTGGACTGACCGAATTTGACCTGCGATACTTTTCGGTGTTCAAGAAGGTCCGTCATTAGAAAATAAATGTATAACTACAGCCTGTTCTAGTTGTATCTAGAGTGTATTGTATGCATTAAAAAAACTCTCGAAACTTGAAATCTGCAATATCCTACATACAAAGTCATTACTCCATTTTCATTAGAACCCATAAGATCCTAAAAATACTCTTCATACATAATAAATCACTATTACATTGAATTTAAATTATTTATTGTTTTCTCCCAATGCAGCCTCCGACTTTAACACAGCATGAAAACCATATAAGTAATCTTCTCAGATATAATATATTTGTAATGTAAATATAAAAAATTTATAACGTCTATCGATCCAGACTGAACTGAATATTATTTGAGGAAAATTTGGTTTATAGACACCACATTCGTCTCACAAAACTCACGTTAAATCCCGATCCATTCTTACATCCTGCCTAAGCATTCAAAAAATTTACAGAAACATTTGTTTGTTAGGGATGGGATGATCAAAGGAGGCCCACACCTGGTTGGCTGTGTAGGTTCCCTACCAACGTGCTGAATGCAGTACTGAATCTTTATTTAATTTACGTTACGTAGTCTAAATTTTATCTTGTGTTAACCTGTTAACCTGGACATTTTAACCATCATTTTTCAACTCGAATATTTCAAGTCTTTCAAGCTTAACTCATAAATATTAATCGTAGATGTCGGATTATATACATCTGAATTAGAAACGAATGAGACAGTCAAATTATTCAGAAATATATTTAAATGAAATAAACATTAGAACATATGAATAAAATATTAGCACGACGTATCGTTCCTTTTTCTGAACCTCGTCAGGTGAATATATATTTCTTATACACATATGAATATAAAAAATAATTTATAAATATGATATTTATAAAACAATTACGTAAAAATTTATTAAAAATTACTTATAATTTATTTCTTGAGATATAATAAATACATAAATAAAATTTTATCACGAAAATTTTTAAACGTGTGTGCTTTTGACACAAATTGAAGCCGAAATGATTGATATATACAAAATATTGTAGAGTTCTGCCCAATGAAAGAGAATTTATGTTCTGCTGAATAATATTCCGTGCATTTATAAAATTACAAAATCAAAAAAAGCTTTTAAAATTAAAAGGTAAACATCTCACTTTGTTGCTCAGTTTCTGAAGGACGAGAGAACATTAATATATTGTGTGAGTTAGTATGCAAATTATGTAGTTGCATGCAGCGCGTTTGGTAAGATTTTCGTGCGGTGCAGTTGGAATAAGGGAGTCCTGGGTGTAGGGGCTGCTGGTCCTGCATATCAATGGCGAGCTTCCGGCTATTGTCAAGACCATCTTCCGCTGCGACTCCTCTATCTCCAACATCGATTTTACTAGGCATTAATTCTGATTACGTTCCTGAAATCAATTTTTCATTTACTGACGCACACTTTATATTCTTGTTCAATAAACTTTTAAATTAAAAAAAGTATTTTAACGATACTGACGGTAATCTCGGAAAAACTTAATGCTCAGAATTCGAAAACTAAAGGTCAATTATACAAAATCCCTGACAGGAGTTAGTGAAATTGATTCTGTGAAATATTCCGTTTGAAGTAAAACAACGTGATTCAACAGTTTCTAAATCGTCGTTAATCTAGATTAAGGGAAACTAGAAAAAATTGCGACTATCAAATGACATCACTGTCGTCCATCCAGAATCAAAAGTGAGTGGTTTTGAAATATAAGTAAAGCAATTTTCTTGCTTTAAGAAATATATAGATATATTCTATTTTGTTACTGTTAAGGAGATTTTTACTTGATCATTTTAAAATGTAATTACTTATTTATTTCTGATTAAATATATTATAAAAGGGTAGAGTAGAACTAAATATCATAGCTGCTTACAGCCTACATTTTAATAACAAAAAAAGTTTTACCTTCCTGTTATATTTACAAATTAGAATTACAACCGATCATGCAACTCCATTAAAAAGACTCTTTTCTCAGGGGGCATTTAGTTCAAACTACCATTTTCATGAATATTTGTGGCTGTTGGCTACTGTGTCTTTCATCAGACCGACTTTGATAGACATATTGTTTCCATACCTTACTGGTTACAGGAAAGTCGACTCTGGTGACTCAGGCAGGGCGAAACTCTCATCTGATATTCCGCGTTCCAGGAAGAGGATGGCACAGGTTTGTACCTTCTTCTCATGGGCCGAAATCACAGATTCAATCATTCAAATTTCTCTTACAACTCTCAACTTACCTGTCTCTCATTAATCACTAAATAACTACTCCCCAACTTTATGACTTCCGAATAACTAACCACTGCACGATTATTTAATAACGTCACACCTTCCAAATAAGTGTCTTACATCACAACTACTGAAAAACTAACATCTTCAGGATTGCTGACTGACCTCGTTTTTACTGCATAACTTCAGGTCTCCCCATCTTCTAAAAATTTGTTCAACTTGACGACCTCTGAATAGCTAAATTTATGAAAATTTGATTGTCTGCCTGTTCTGAAGGTCAGCTCAACACCTCGGAGTAAAAATTCCGCCAATACGATCTTGAAATCTGGATGATATTCGACAATGAAAATCTCATCTGCGGCCCCCCAAATCTCAGTATTCTTGTTAGCCCACGTGTTCATACAGCAAATTTTACGTTTCTACGAACACACGTTTACCACGGCGCCAAGTTGGCGGCTAATATTTCCGGGCGTACTAAAATCTTGTGACCATAGATTTGTTTTTCTAGACGTTTATGATTTCTATGCGTCTTCTGATTTTCTTAAAGGAAAGCCGCTGATGCCTTTTAGCTTTTCCTCCACTCCATGAATTTATTAGCAATGACATGGTCAGTCCGGACGCGATATTGTAAATTCCTCAAAAATGTTTACTTAAACTGAAATAATAAATCCCACAATTCAATTTCTGAAAACGGTAAAAGTGATAGTTACTATTTCTATCATAATTATTTCGAATGATAACCCAAAATCAATTAATTTCACGTGGTTCTTATTCATTGTCTATGTCATTTATACCGAAACCTTTCCTGCCTTAAGTGGCATAATTTCAGAATGCTTTAATTTGGAAATGGTCATTTATACTGAAACAACTTCTTCCTTAAGTGGCATAATTTTAGGGAAAGCTTTGATCATTGATTAAGATATTATTTTGTTATATTATTATGTTATAAATATAACTTATTTAGGTTTGGCACATATTCAAATCTTCATTACACTAATACTTTATATAACTAGAACGGACCATTACGAATGACTATCATAGTTGAAACCCATCTCTTATTTACAAATAAATCATTAGCAGACAATTAAAGAAATTATAATTTAACTGTTTCTGTCCGGATTTGGACCCTCATTAGGTTAACAGTAAATAGATGAATAATTATACATACAATGGAACAATGGTATTAGCGAATAGTCAAAGAAAAAAAGAAAATAAATAGCAAAGATAAATGGTATGATAATAAAAAGTGTAATAATTACATGTCATTTTTTAATACCTCATAAAGCAGTGTTCATTTTGAATTTACGAGTATTTGTGTTATTGTCTCTCTATCTAAAATTTCGTAAATTATCCAAGTATGGTTGGTGTCTAAATTCGTTCTGCACTGACAGATAATTTATCATGTTAAAGCTTAACGTTGTTTCTATGTTTTGTTATTTTGGTAATGGTGGCTGCTTTAGTTTGACTTATGTAATTGGATGAAGAATGATTGCATTTTAACTGGCAAACTACGTTTTGAATCTTGTTTTCATCAACGTGGTCTGTTAAATGTTATATAATGGTGGATAGATCATGCTTGGATTTTGCGATAAGTTGAATATTATTAAACTCTCGGGAAAACTTAGCAAAATTTGGTTCACATTAAGAGTGTTAACTCAGGAAAGTGATATATCTAGATCTAAAATGGTATATCAGGCATATTTTCATTCTGTCATGTCTTACGGCATAGAAAACTGGGTCGTTCACATCACGCGTTGCAAATTTTTAAACTTCAAAAAAGGGCCGTACGAATCATATCGGGTGCGGATTGTAAAGCCACTTGCAATCTTGGGATTTTAACATTGCCTTATATGTATATTCTAGAAATTTTAAAGTTTGTCTGGAGAAACATCAATTTATATGCCCTAACTGGAGCAAATCATTTATGCAACACTTGAAACCGCTCTCAACTCCACATAGAAAAACAAGACTTTTTGAATCAAGCATTCGTTATTCCGGGATAAATCTATACAATAGTCTTCCGGAGGAAAGAAAAACTTTAAGTATACAAAATGTATTTATTAAGAGTTGTAAATCTCTGTTAATTAATGGAGCATATTACTCGGTGAATGAGTTCGTAGAAAGGAAGGACAGATTAGATCCTCTTTAATAAAATAGTATGCATGTATTCTATCAAGTTATGCTATTATTTTACGATGATAATATTCTATAATTTAACTGCTGACATATTTTCGTTTTCATGTTAGAGTAAAATTTTACTCCGTCGAATGAAAAATGAAAATGAATTCTTTGTAAAGTACAATGTTTGTAATTTAAACTTTGTATTTGTAATAATTATTCTTTTCATGTAATCTTATATTATGACGTATCCTATGTCCTCGACCGAGGACTAATGGAATGAATAATAAATCTAAATATAAACAAATAAATCGCATGGTCAAGCTGATTTTGGTGTTATATGAATAATCTGTTCGCATCATCGTAGCAAAGTATGTTAAACCGCAATTAATGCAATTGACGCAAAATTAAATAAATAAAAAACACTCTTGTCTCAACTAAACTACGAGGGTTCTATCAGCGTGGTTTTTCCGAATGCAGTCGATAATTGCCGATGCTAACAAAAAGTTGTTTGGTTCTTTTCTTTTTTTCAAATTCAACTTGTCCTTCGTAAGCAGTAATTGTACGATAACTGAAATATTCAATTGTAAATTGATACCCTATGTGCGTTAATAAAACAGACAGTGTTGGATGTTAATAACAGAAGTCGTGCTCGGCAGATGTTGTTATTAGGCACCCCCTGGCCTCGGATCAGAGGCGATAATTGAAAGCGAGCGAGCGGAAACCAAGTACGGCATCGGCAGCGCCTCATTAATGCGTGGACGTGAGGTGCGTACGAAACGCATTGTCTGCACCAGACACAGCTGCACATAGAACAGTAATCCGCAAACAAACGCCTTCATCATCATTACGTTCAAACGTTTACATTAATGTGTTTCAGTAAATTGGATTTTGTTTAATGACCATGAACAGAAATTACCTACACGAACACTAACTCCTATTGTCATACGAAGACAGAGCTGTAAATTTAAACCGTCTACACTCCCACATCAGACAAAATGTGTGGCAGTGAAGTGTATGAAGGAATTAATAACACGTAATTTTATTCAAGAGCCTATTGAATAGAGAAAGCACTATCGGAAGGGGAGTCTAGAAGGCTAGAGCTGAGTGGCTAGAGCGATCGCTTATTTATATGGAGTTCCTGGGATAGATTCCTTGTTCGGTCGAGAGTTGTTTCTGATAATCAGTCCATACACTAATTTAGTACCCAAACCCTCCAGAGAAGATAGAAGCTAAATTATTTAAATAATTCACATATAATTGGGAAGAAACAGACAACAAACAAGAAAATTCGTGCAACGACTCTTCTACCAATTGGTAGACCCTTTCAAACACTGAACGTAAACAAATTAACGAGAGGGAACCTGTCAAACACACCAAAGATAATATAGCAAAGATATCAGGTACCCTATAGGTCACAGATTTTACTTAGTGCATATGTGTCACTATGAACATTAAGGTTAAAATTATTATTAAATAAAATGGTGACCATTTCTAAGACGACTCTGCCATTTTATTTGGGTTCAACGTCAAATATTCTGACATCAGTCCAATAAAAGTTGTGGTTACATAGGTGACTATGCTTCCATAAACCTAAACGCTTTTTCTCATGAAGTTTGTATAAATAAAATTGCAATCCATGTGTTCTATTTTATACAACACAAAATGAATCTTTAGCATTCTTAATGTAACATGATAAGGGATTTTAAGTTTTATAAATGATACTACTATTAAATTGAAGAAGTAGATTAGAGACTCTAAAGTGTAAGCATTTTTAATATTAGATTGAATAATAATTTTACCCTTAATGTTCAAAGTGACACATATGCGCTAAGTGGATACCTGATATATTTTAATTTTTTTGTTTTAGTTTGTATCGGTTTGTTTATCGTTGGTACTAGTTAATAATCAAGGTTATATTGAAAAAATAACATTAATTAACGTCTGTAACCATAATTATTTATATATTATTGGTCACAAACATGCAGTATACAAGAAAATTCGTGCTACGTTTTTTCTAACTATCGGTAGATTTTTTCAAGCACTGAACGTAAACAAATTAACGAGAGGAAACAGTGTTTAAGCAATTAGCTTTTGAATTATATAACTATCTATCCGTAATGTACCTACATATATTATATGCTTAGACTAAAGAAATGTCATTGATGAAAATAGTTATGTAGTAATTTGTATACGTAAATATATCGAAACCCTCATGTAGCGTCTCACTAAAAAAAAGAATTAAATAAATATCACTGAACGTTTCTGCAATTCTTCTAGCTTTCGTCAGGTAGCGAACCCAGAAGATGTTTGGCTATTTATTTATCTAATAAGTATACTTCGAACGTTTTATATTTTAATTTCAAAACACTAATTAAACTGAAGAGTTGAAATATTTAAGTCATAAAATCCTGATATGTATAATCGTGAACCATCGCTCTTAAAAACTTTCGAATAACATTATATTCATGCTTATATTTATCCTTAAAATAAAGCATATATGGAACGTTTTAATTCTTTCAAATTGTCTTTTACGGTAGTTATTTACGCCCTACGCGAATGAAAGTCGGATTATTATATATAATGACTGGTAAAACGGTAACGCAATAAAGTTCAGCTGACGAGATAAATATTTAAGAATAGTTGAGCAAAAAAAATGTGAAAATGTCAAGAAACACAAGAGTTAATTGACAATATATATTATTATCCAATTGCCTATTCAATGAACAAATTTTTAAGGCAGGCTGATTCTTACCTAACAACGGTATAAAGATATAATAATCTTTATCTTACGTACGAGTATATTAAATTGAGTTTTTAAAACACAAATTACCAGCAAAGTATGCACCCTACGCTTTTACATTCCAATTACGCAGCAAAATCTATGAACCATTTGTATGTAAATTGATAGCATTTATAACGAAATGTAAATTAGTGAGGAATATTCATTGATTTTCCGTGAAAGGTGGAACCACGCACATATCGGATTTTTGAGTTTTCGCTGCCTACAGACGAGTGTATTACATGCAACGTCGATGTGTATAAGCTTCATAATTTATGTCTTAAGCACAACGAAGGCTAAAATATTTAATTTTAGGACGAGTCGAACGTAATGAGACTTAAAATGTTTATTACCATGTTATGTTCGTTTGCGAAGAGCGCGTTAATTGCTTGAGAATCGTAACAAATACGAGACAATGGATACACGAGAGAAATATCATTTAATGAGTTTATAACCTAGCTTGAAATATTGAAGTACAAGGTAATAAATTTTCTTTTAATGTTCATGGTGACATGAAAATTGTAGTGTTTTAACTCATAATCAGTTAGGGATAAAATATGGCGTTTATACAAAAAAAAGAAAAAAAAGAAACAGAAAACACGTATTGAGTCAACAATCAAGAAAACAGTTCCCTTGTAACAGTAAATACAGATCTATTTCGCTTAAATATTGCTATTAAATCAAAATATTTGTAGAACTCATATAAATGGGTGTAATATTACTGGAACTAATGCTAGCTAGATTATTACTCCTTACAGAAGTAAATATTTGTGCAAACAGTTAATGTTCAATAAATTTATTATATTTAAAAATATATACTATAATCAATTTCTTAGGTAACTAAAATTGTACGTAGTTTACGTTCCTATACCTCAAGTATATGAAACCAGTTTTAAAATAAGTAAATTCCATGTATTTTGTATATATTTGTCAATAAAAATATCATATATATCAAAAAACAGAAACCGTGTTATTTGAATAATTTGTGAAAACTCACCTCACATACTCCACATCCTATCTGCGCCAAATAGAATACAATTTATATGTAAAAACTACTTAACAGTATTTTGAAAACTGATATTGAATGTGGTGAAACAATATCTTGTTTGCAGGTGTTTCATAAAACTATAAAAGTCAACCATTCCATGTAAGTAACGCATGACCAAACTAGAGCGATCCTGTGGGAGTTGTTCTTAACTCTCGCAAGCAGAATCTTTATGGAGAGACGGAGAGGGCTACATTTGGGGATGCCTTCTTCTCTCTCCAATTTTTAACAAGCCGAGGCACATCGGCCTGTATTGAGAGTTATACGTTTAAGGGGTCGCAGACCTTGGGCATATTGTAAGATTTGTTCGCTGTTCCTATTTGAACAGTCGACCAGCTACCTCCAAAACTGATCGAGGCGCGCAGAAAGGAATGTTGCGTCCCCACAGCAAACCCCTGGCATTGGACAAGATGCAAGTACTCGGCGTACCTGACTCAGATTTTTTAGTGTTTGTCCATCACTATTAGGCGAATGCCGCTACGATCTTTAAACTACAGCCCGGGGGCCGTAGTAAACACTTGGCTACCTTGATTTACCCTTTCTCAATCCCCCTTTTAAATTCCACCCTATGCTATTAAAAGGAAGTTGTAATGTGGTCTGTTCCTCTTATAAAAAAGAAAGCCTTTCGAATCCCTTCATATGTTATTAATGGAAAGAGGATACCCCGTCGATCACCCTCATGACGGAGATTCGAAGAAAGATAACTACGAGGAGCCTTTCTTCTCACTTTGGTATGAATTTATTAAGGTTACCGATAGCCAAGACACCTAGGTCAGTTTTGTGGTTGCATACGTTGGGCATTCGGCAAGAGTTGTCCTAAGCTCCAACCTGATCAAGGAAAGTACAATCGCCAGTCATCGGAAGGAAATGGAACCAGTACCAAGAGGCAGGTTCCGATAGGATATACCGTGCATCAAATTCAGACGAATTCCGCGTGTGATCCTCTTCTATAGTCTTGAGAGCTTAGTTAACCATTGGCTACTTTGGTCTCCCTTCCGCGCCAGTCTAGAAGTTGATGACCGAAGCTATCAGTAGGCGGAGCATACAAGTATTTATTGTTTTCAACCTGACTGATTTCGTGGTAGGCTTCGTTTATCGTCCATTGAACGGCTCATGTGAGTTTCTTTTAACCTTGAAATTTATGATTCAGTATTCATGAAAGATGCCGCGTTATAGACGGTAGCTAATAAATAATACAATAATAATGGGGAATCGTGTTAACTTTCGTCGTTTCAACTCTAAAATGCAAAAGAAAAACTCAAATCGTAAGTACCGTTGATAAAAATTTTCTGCAGTATCGTTATAAGGTATAGAACGTATCATTGTTAAACTGATTAATATTTGATAAACATCTGAGGGATTCGTTTGTAGAGGAAACTGTAGTCTTTACCGGTAACTAAACCTCTAACTCGTTATTGGTAGTAATCCATTGCTCAAAAGAAATTTGTTAGATATAATCTCTTCAACACCCTTTACAAGTAGAATACTAAATCACATTAGGTATATGAAACTATTGATTTCTATAATTATGATAAAGATAATTTTCCTCATAATAGCTAATCACTGCCTTAATTAACATTTTGATATATATAAGAATATACATATTAATCATATGTTCATTGGTTTACTGTTTTGTTTTATAGATTCTTGAACACTTTCACTGAACCATAAAATAATAGCTATTTTTATATATGTATTTCATCTATCAATATAAACACTAATTACAAAGATAGCTGAAATATTACAGACTTTCACCTTTACCCTTCAGGTTACTTAAGTCCCAACCCGAACCACTGGGTAATAAATTACAATTAAGTTTAATAATTTAATTCAGACATATAACGTAGACGGTTAAATTGAAGACTGTGAATAATTTGTTGTTTTTTTTAAAAAAATGGGAATTTAGAATAATAATGAAGTGATAAGATACAATTCTAGTTATATGCTCGTAAGAATTTCCAATCACAAATTAACAGTTAGATGTTCCCCCGCTTTATACGCAATTGTTATCCGGATATTCGTTTCTATAATTGATTGATAATACGATAAAATAGCCAAATGACAGACAAAATGCAGTGATGATATAATACCAAGACGTTTCTAAAAACTTTGTGACTTTTTTCAGTTGGTAAAAAAAACACAAGAGCTCCAGAGCGACACAACCTCAAAACCTAAAATGCGTTGTATGGTATTTATATTATCACTTCGTTTTGTATGTAATTTGGCCATTTTATCTTATTGTGTTTCAAAACAGATGTATTAAATTTTCATTTCAATAATTTATTGGGGTTAAAATATAGGAAACTGTAAGTGTAATGCTACTTAAATGCAATTCTTAAATCTTCTCTGTCCGTCATCGCATAAATTTATTTAAGTTGAAATATTAAATATGAATATAATTTGTAAATACATAGTTTCGATACAAATACCTTATAATGCTTATTGATTTTTCTAATAATCTTCTAGTAAATCGATGTGGTATTTGTATATTTTGTGATAACGTTCCTTCGAGAGACCAGAGAAGAGTTTTTTTAATCCTTCAACTAGTAAACAAAATTTAGGTGTCACTGTCTCACATCACAGAGGTCCCTGGTTCGAATCGCGGCAAGGGCATAGATGTCTGCGTCTGTTTGCACATTTATAAACTCCCATCAATTAATTCCCAGCCAAAGATAAATGCAACAGTGTGCAATTTCCATAATGACCTTAGGTGTAGATATGACTATAAATAAGAATGAATAAAAAAATAATTTACGTAACATCCAGTATTTCGGTCTGTCGATTCATTTCAATTAAGAGAAATGGCTGGAGCTTTTAAAAAATTAACATTGATTAAGAAAAATTTTGTCATTTTAAAAACTCATTTCACTGCACATAAAAAAAATTAAAAATGAGTTTATTTAATATTTCCTAAGAAACATGTCTCTAATTCATCATCATATTATTATTAACTTCGATTTTCTTACTATCTGTCTAAATAAAACAATAAGTAATTTTTTGTACAGTTAGATAACAATTTTTTAGATAAGTTTGATAACACATAATACGTTTAATCAATAATCAATTCTGTCCATTAGGTTTTCTGGCTTGAATCTTTTTAATCATGGCACTTCATGATGTTCAAACAAACTCTGCCAAGTGCGTTAGGGTTTTAGCACAGTAACGTACACTAATTCTCTTAATTTCATCATTAATCGATTAAACTTGCATGTCTTTTGCTATTTGGCTGCATGGGGCATTTACTATTTTTCTTATGACTTCTTTTTTGAAATGTAAGATTTCCAGATTTGATTTACTTACCGTTCCCCACAATTGGATACCATAGGTCCAAATTGGCTTGATGATAGACTTGAACAATCGGAGTTTGTTTACTTATATATTATGCTAAAAATTAATCTGTGAAAATGGCTTGGATTATTTTTTAATATAATTTCATAAATTGAAATTGTACGAGATGATCATGGCCTTGGGTTAAGTTCCGAAATTGTCGAGTGCTCGGGCGAAAAATATCTGTAAATAAAAATTAAGGCTCGAAGGCTTTACCGGTTTAGTTCATGAAGAAATAGTTCTCGGGTTTCCACACGGGTCACACAGCGATTAAACCGCGACGTTTCGACGACCGCAATCTCAGTCGACCTTGTGGTCGTCGAAATTCGCGGTTTAATCGTTGTGTGGCCCGTGTGAAAACCCGAAAACTATTTATTTTGTTAAGCAAAATGTTATTTAGGTATTTCACAAAAACTTGGCGATTTATTAGAAATACTGACTGGCCATCATTTTCATCACTTGAAATTCCTTCAGAATCCAGTCAGCAAATAATTAATCACAACTGCTTTGCAGTAAATGTCTCTGAAATACTGTTCCATTTTCCAACTCACTCTAATAGTTCTTTTTATTTTACTTTACCCGACTTTTTTTCTTCGCGATTATATTTTTCTCCTTGATTTGAAATGTAATGACAATGGTCGATTTAATTATGAGATTATATTGTTTTGTGTTCCATTGATTGGATTTTTCATGAAACGATCACCACTCTTCTACTAGAAATAAAAAATGAAACGCCAATTTTTATTATAATTGGAACAATTTTCTTTCCAAAATATTGCATGGGTTTACTTGTATAATATATAATTAATTTGATTTGATTTATTTTATTCCATTAGTCCTCGTATGAGGAAATACGATACGTCAATCAATAAAATTACAATATAAGAATTGAAGGCTACAATTATAAATAATTAGAAGTCTAACATAAGTTAAATAATATGAATAATAACAAAAATAATAAATTTTTAACAATACTAAGGGTATACTTACAGTTCTAATAAAAATATTCATTATGTATTAGTAAATAATTAATGATTCGAAAATGAACTATCATTAAATATAGAATTTATACATCACACAAAACAAACACAAAACTTGGCACACGCACACTAGGAGGAAACATAAACGACGGACAAGTCACTTCACGATACAGAACGACGAGGAATCTGCAAACTCCAGGCCGTACATGAACAAACAAACAAAAGAGCAGAAAAGACCAAAAGAGAATAAGCAAGTTATGAAGTAAGTGGTTTTATTAGCAATACATTGAACACTTTTTCAGGTTTCTTAAAAAATTAATTATTTGGGGAACGATCAAGAAACTACTGTACTGAGTAAAACACCAGCGCCTTTCAGTAGAATATTTTTCCTTTGAATCCCAAAACTCTTGTAGTTATTATTTTTCTTAACATCTGGATGAAGACTATTGAAAAAAATATCCCTGAAAGGTGAATACTTCTCTGGAAGATTGTCCCATCTTAGACCTGAGCGATTTCTAGTCCCGTAATCGTGAGACTCGCCATTCTTTTGAAAAAGATTCATGTTCCGCTTAACAAACTTCAAAATTTCGTGAATAACACGCTGGGAAGAGTTAAATTTCGCAGACTTTTGAAAAACGGTTTACAACTGGATTTATTATCCGCATTAGAAAGTATTCTAATGGCACGCTTTTGCAACTTGAACATTTCAATGTTTCTGGAGTAATTTACAATGGTACAACACATAAGTGAATGAAAATACGCAAAGTACATCATTTTCGTATTACTGTATTAATTATCCTCCTATTGTTGTGTGTATGTAATTTAATTCAAGTATTTTCTCATTCTGCAGAAAAAATATTACTTTTTCTTTACAGTTTTTTAGTTGTGAGCTTCCAGATTATAATGTACTAGGATGACGAACAATAAGGTAATAACGGTTAGCCAGTTATTTACTTCTCCTGCGACTCTGGTATTGAGCATAATGTTCCTTTGTTTAGAGTAGCTGTTGTCTCATAAAGACTTATAAAATATTAGTTATTAAGTCTGAAAATTCTATTGCATACTGACTAAGAATTCTTATAGTTTATCTCATTCGCAGCTCCCTGTTATTCATTCATACTGCGTTCACAATTAGAGACATAGTAAAAAATTTATTATGATAGTAAGTGCTAAACAATTGGAAATTATTAAATATGGAAAAATGGTCGTGCCAATTCTTTGTTTTACGATCTTCTTTGAAGCGTAAAAGAAGAATTAGCTTCTATAAAAATGGAGAAACCAGAATTTCAGTTTAAAAAGTAAATTATTTGCATTTTCAATATTTCTTAGAAATTTAAAAAAAATTGCGGATTAGAGCTAACAGTAGGCATATTTATTCGTAATTTCTTTTACTTTTATTGAACACTATAAAATTTAAATATTGGAAATACACGTTACTGCTAGTGAATACCATCCTTCATTACGTTTAAATGGTAAAATTTACTATTATTTAATAAATTTATGATATAATTGCAACATATAATCTCTGTGTTATAAAATTGATATTAAAAAGTATGCTTAATTTCAGTTAGGAACGTACATTCCGTCTTCACCAAGCCATTACGTCTTATAAATGTTGGTATTAACATGACAGAATTTTTATTCTTTTAAAAATATAAATTTATTAATTTTTGTTCTAATTATTTTCATTCCTATGATATAGAATTTTGCAACTAATAATGGCCGTCACAAATTCGACCCTTAAAATTATGTTTATGTTTATTATTGCGTATTGAATAATTTATAGTAATGGAATAAACGAATTATATATTTGGCATTTAATCTGTATAATTTTAAGTGAATTAGGTTTTTAACGGGCGTTAGTGAAATTCATGTTACACGTAACCACGAGATCATGTTGATGCGACATCTGTGGACAAATGCGGATTTCCCGTATGATGAGAGATGTATTGCGTAATTAATTTTTTACTATGTCTCTAATTGTGAACGCAGTATGAATGAATAACAGGGAGCTGCGAATGAGATAAACTATAACAATTCTTAATCAGTATGCAATAAAATTTTCAGACTTAATAACTAATATTTTATAACTCTTTATGAGACATCAGCTACTCTAAACAAAGGAACATTATGCTGTTCAATACCAGAGTCGCAGGAGACGTAAATAACTGACTAATAAGGCAGTAAGTTTGAAACAAATAGTTTGTTATTTTTTTACATAAAACCTTTACTTGCTATTGCCAACGTAGTCATATTTCATATTCGTCAAAAAAAATCCTCAATAAACACAATTCAGTAAACATAAGTCTGGAAAGCATTTTCATGGTTTACAATCATACGATAAAATAAACACATATTTCCATTGTGATATAACATATACGTTATCTATCCGCAACTGGTTTTTATAACAAACTAGCTGGGTGCCCGGCGTTGTCCGAGATATCATTTATCTATAACCCCCGATATGACTCCAATTTCGGTTGCTTTCGCGCTATTTTTATGTAACGCTCCTCGAACCCTATCCCTAAATGTGCTCACCTCCCATGCCGAAGGCGGTTGAAGTCATTGGCCAAATATATCGACCGTTTTTACATGACCACTCCCACTTCTGGGACTTAAACAGCAAGTCGAATGTCGTAATTAAACTCAGTGACAACTATAACCCCGGATTCGACTCCAATCTCAATAGTTTCTGCTTTATTTTAATGTAATGCCACTACACGCCCACCCTTAATGGTGCACCCCTCCAAAGCCCGAAAGGGGTTGAAATTATACACATACAACATCTGTAGAAATACAATAAATATAATTCATCCTGAAAAATATTTGATCTACGCAAATATCTGCCGTGTTTGTATGTTCCAAAATTTCCACCCCGCTACCCATTCATCTGAGGGGGAAATGCCAAGTTGAATGTCATAACTAAACTCAGTGACATCCATAACTTTTGATTTGGCTCCAACCTCGGTTGTATTTGCGTTATTTTCTTGTAAAGAATCTCCACCCCAAACCGTAAGGGCGCCCTTTCTCCAGGGTGTAGAGGATGAAAATTATATTCAGATAACATCGGTAGAAACACTATAAATATCTTTGACCCCTAAAAATATTAATCCGACTCAAAATCGACAGTTTTAGCATGTTTAAATATTCCACCCCCGTCCACCCCAGCTTATGAGGGTGGTAGACGCGTCTCACCCCGACAGTGTTTGTTTCCTTGTTGCAAAGAACACGTGTACGAAATTTGGTGAAATTTGCTCCATCGGTGTAGATTTGTATAAGGAACATACAAATATATATACAAACAAACACTCTGCTTTATTTATTAGGTTAGATTATCTTTGTTGCCATTGGAAATTCTTAGATAATTTTTGAATTTTTTTGCACTACATGCTATTCAAGTGATATTACAGATTCTACTGAAGTTATGAAACTATTTTGAATTATAATATTAATTCCTCTTGGTTACTAGATTCAAATCTTTAGCGTTTCTCTTTTTCCAACTTTTCTTCATCGCAAAATTTTCCCGCCAAAAAAACTGAAAGATTCCTGGTTTAGATTGAGTTAAGTGTAAACTTAAAGTAACCTACAAATAATAAAATGAAGTGATTAAAAATGACTGAACCTCTATATTAATATATTATGCAATTTAGTTCACGAAACTAATTAATTAATTAGGTTGATTTTAAGGTCAGTCTGTGTAAATAAATGTTAATCCATGCGCGCTTTATTAGGGTGGTGAATAAAGTACTTAACGTTTTGTTAATAAAAACCTTTTATAATCAAAAGATTTGCTTCACTTGTAACTTATCTTTTTGTTTAATGAATAAAACTTAAATAACTTCACGAATAAATTGTATTGTTTTAACGTATGTTTCTTTGTATACACACATGAAGATAATGACAATACTGACAAGAATTAAAAACTAATACAGGTTTTGTTAATTTTTGGTGTTTGTTGAGGACGGACTCATATGACTTTTGACTCTTGCTATGACGAAAAAAATATATATTGGTGAGTATTTAAAAACCGACTTCTTTTGGATACAACTATGACACGAGCAGGGGCAGCTTCATATAACTGAGTTCCAATTCACACATTCGGTAGGCTTCGGCGAAATAGCAA
This sequence comes from Zhengitettix transpicula, assembly GCA_037074705.1. NCBI lineage: Eukaryota > Metazoa > Arthropoda > Insecta > Orthoptera > Tetrigidae > Zhengitettix > Zhengitettix transpicula. Next base: position 724,119 of record CM073590.1, read on the forward strand.
TAGCAAAACTGTATTCTGCAGTGCGGCTGCAGCTATACTACTATATTCAAGACACAGGCAATAAATATTTCTTCGCAGAAGGCTTTATATAATAGCTTCTATGTGATTCATTATCGCGGCAATGGTACGCTTAGATGCCCGATAGCGCAATATCCGCATGTGACTAGCAGGAAAAGCGAGTGCCGAAGGCTACTGCAGACGCGAGAAGAATCGCTGATCTGGCCGCCATTGCGCCTTCGCGAATCCGCCTCTCGACTTCCTATGGTTAGAATGCGCACGTGCTGTACCGGCCAGTCGTAAACACCGCTGCCCTTTTCAGGAACTGGGGAGCACTCCAATTATCCCGAAGGGCCGTTTGGGCCTTTTGAAGATACCGCTAATCCCAGAATGAAATGCGGGCGGGTTGGAAAGTTTATGAACGTGCCATTGAATCTTCTCTGTCCATACCCCGCTGATGACGTGAAAGTCTTTTGATTCAATACACGACGTTGTTATAAATTCCAGTGAGTGATTCAATACTTAAGGGAGAACAAGAAACTATCACCAATTGCTGTTAATTAACTGCTTGTGTAAATAAAAATAAATATGACTGATCTGTGAGCGTAAATTGTCAGAACTATCTAGGAATAAATGTTACAATCACAGTACGTGGTTACTTGGTTATCGGATTTTTATATATTAAAAATATTTGAAAAGTACGACAAAAGGCCACAATAAGTAAATTACATAATTATTTATTCTATGGAAATCAATTCAGTCCTGATTGCTAGGAATAAGGATTGAATCTTGGTTTACCGAATAACTGAACTACGCTAAAAAACTTATACCGTTAAGAATTTTGGTTAAAAGTTCGTAATAGTCTCGGAGTATTTCGTAATTATTTCATCTGCTCAAGCCAAATATATTAAAATAATCCGAAGGTATATTGAAAAACTATCGTTTTTTGTAAACAAAACTGGATCGATATTTCTCTCACCAGAAATTTGGACTATTGTTCATTGGGGACCGTATGATGAAGTCTAAACTAGAGTCCACATGTAAAAATTGTGTCGCTGAATACCAGATTGTATTAAAATTAACCATAAACTAAACAGAACTCTAACTTCATATGCAGTGCGTTCTAAACGACGGTCTTTTTTATGAGTTTATAAAAGAGTAAGGAATAAATGTTGACCATCTATTTCGTTGATATTTCGCAACCCAAAAATGTCTGGCAAGCGTTTACATTACTAGCTTCATACTACAATAAATAATTACACCAATAAAAAAAAATCAACTAGTTAATGTCAAGGAAAGATTGAGGTGTGATAAAAATTATGTTTTGTCTTTAAATTCTGTGTTTTTGTGAGTTCCTTATACTATCTATATATATTTTTTGTTTCCTTTACATGATTATGTCTGGAATGGACGAAAGATCCTCAAATGTAATGATTGAGGTTGTCTGAATAAAAAAATTGTTGGTTGTTGGTTTCATTTTGCTATCAACATTGATACACAAATCTGTAAAATAATCATTAAATAATTCCCTATCATATTTTTTTCATTTTAGTTGATTAAAATCGTCAATACCAACAGAAAGTTGACTTTAATATCTACTTAATATTAATAAATCCACCAATACATCAGAGCAATGTAGATGCCAATTTTATATTGAAACTTTTAATGGTGTGGAAAAATCAATATTTCAATATACAACTTTCTCTTTATTGAAACAGTACCTACAATTGTATGATGGATACGTTTCGACAAAGCGCTAACAGAGAACCTCACTGCTTTAGCCTTGGAGGAGAATTGCTTTGTAAATATTAATTGTTGCGTGAAATAATACCCTTTAAATGAGGAATTCTTTATGTAATATTTTGTATACAGATATTCGTAATCGAATCACAATTTACCTCTCAAAGATTTTAAACACATAATACCCAGGTAAGCAAAATAATTTCTTTTCAATATCACTTTTCATCTTCATAACGCTGTTAAGCTAAACCTCTGAAACAATTGGAGTCCGCGATCGTTAAATACGTTTTACTATATTTTTTCTTATGATAATACACAGCTTCCACTATATGTATAGCATAATTAAAGCATTTATAAAACAGCTTACGCGGAAGAACATGTAATTTAAAAAAACATTCCCAACACTTTCACTTTCATTCATTCTGAATAAATTCATACAGTATTTCTAATTGTTTCATTATTTTATGTCGTGCTGTTGCGTGAAATAATACCCTTCAAATGATATATGATTGATGACAGGATCAAAAGCTGGTTTTATATCTATTAATTCTAATAATAAATTAATTCGTTCAAAGCGAAAGCGGTTTATATTTTCAGGCGCTTAAATTTTATTTTGTCGATACTCTGCCTAATACATGCTGTATGTATACCGAAATGTAAATGTTTTATCATAAATATAATTAAAGTATGAATTTGTATTAAATATGAATTTAGGCTACCCTAGCACTCACTTGTTAATTTGTGTGACCATGTAAGGGATGGATAACTGATTTCAGTCTTTAGTTACGACGCGTTTATGGTTCACAACGTCAAAACACGTGAATGAGCCGCTTCAGACAGCGTAACGGACGGAGACATGAGATTAGCATCAGAAAGGCGCTATTGTAGCTAACAGATAAACAGAACATCTATTTACTACAACCGTAACGAAAGGCAACAGCTCCAGCATGAGCTTCACGCAATTCATAAAAACAACATCGAGAACTACAAATTTTTGCGTTCCTTCAAAATAATTTTAGTTCCACTACAGTAGAGGCCAAGGAATTAAGGCGGGGGAGAAAAGCTACCCCGTTGCTAAATACTGTCTGGAAAAACGAGCCAAGGTAATGGAGTAAGTTGTCTGCCTGAACTGTATTGAATAACGCTGAAATAGCATCTCACACGCCTAATGTCCTGGCCGTAATTTTATTTATTTGTATTAATAACGTCAAAATCTGAAAATTAGATTATATTTATAAGTCGACGTATAATCAAACAAACAATAGTGCATTAAATAAATATTTATTACTTTAAAGTTATATTAATAGATCGTTATTTTCTTTAAATAGATCGATTTAAGATTAAAAAACTATTAGTTTTATGATTTAATACTTTCCACAGATCGAAAAGAATAAGAAGTAAGCTTTTGTCTTAATTACCAGAAGAGCTTCATAATTCTTCTTACGAATCTTAGACTCTGATGGTCTATGTGGTTATTTCTACCAGTAACTGCTATATTTTATAGGAATTTAATGCGTTAAAGATCTTATTCATTCTTATACAACTCACGTTTCGCGAGAACGATGTTCATACGAAATTTCTTAGTAATTTCAGGAATTAAACTTAATTTTTTTTAAGGCAATAGGCTGCATAAGGGTAATCCACATCTCCCCTTTAGTAGCATAGGAAGGGATTTGAAAGGGGGGATGCGGAAGGGTAGAGGACGGTAGCTAAGGGTTAACTAGGGCCCCCGGGCTATTGTTTAAGGATCCTACCCGGAAATTCGCCTAAAAGTGATGCAGGGAAAACCCTAGAAAACCCTGCATCAGGTAGGTCGGGCATTTGGTACTTGTCCCACGCCATTCCGATAGCGGGAGAGGGGTCAGCTGTGGGGTCGCAGATTTTCTATTCTCTAAATAATTTAGACCTTTAGTATTTAATGTGCGAGTGATATGAGCATTTTTTGTAGTTACTTGATATATCTCTCTCTCTCTTTGAATTTTTGTTTTGGGAATCAGAATAATGTTATGTTTTCTGAGCGTACTCTAAATATTTAATAATTGTTGTTTGGTCTTAATTCTAGTGACAAATGAATATAATGTTGAACAATGTAAACTCTTGAGATTCTAATTTAATTATTACACACTAAAGAAGCGAGTATTCTGAGGAATTAGTTTTGGAAGGAAAAAATTATACATTAATATTTTCTATAAGGATATTCGCAATAGTATTACAAATTATCTCTCATCAATTTTAAACACATAATACTCGGGTAGTCGAAATAACTTGTTTTCAATACCACTTTTCAGAATCATAACGCTGTTAAGCTACAACCTCTGAAACAGTTGAAGTCCGCGATCGTTGAATACGTTTAACTATATTTTTGCTTATGACAATGCACAACTTCCACTGTATATATCATAATTAAAGCATTTATAAATCAGCCTACGCGGAAGAACAAGTAATTTTAAAAAAACTTTCCCAACAGTTTCATTTTCATTCATTCAGAAGAAATTCATCCAGTATTCCCAAGTAGTTTCATTCCTTCGTGTCGTACTGTTTAATGAATTAGAGAACAATATTTATTAAAGTTTACTACTTAAAATTATTTACCATCATTGTACAGTTTGAAAATGTATTTTTAACATAGGCTAACTCCGCCTAAAGGACACTTTTTGCTACAGGAAATCACACTCATACGGCTATTAATTTATAGAATACTGTTTTAATGGAAGGTTTTTCCCGACCTATTTATCATCTACAAGAATGACCGTTAACAAAGTACAGAATCTCGTATTTTAATTTGCGTTTCAACGAAACATTTATTTTTTGTGACTTCATACAAAAATAAATATCGTCTTTCAATTTTTCGTTACTAAAAGAATGGTAAAACATGTAATACGAGCAACCATTACAAAATAAGAAGATGATGTGATTTTTTTCATGAAGAGTAGCGATATATTTGGCACATACTTTTTTTACGTCAGGAACCAGCAAAATATAACATTTAAATGTTCTACAACACTTTCAACTCATTTCATTTCTAATACAAACAAAATGTTTTCAAGTAATCAGACTAGAAAAAGTAATAAGAGAGTGTTGCGTGATCAAAGTCCATATGATATTTCACGTTATTTGAATAATTTCTGGAGGTTCTTGAAAATTGAAACATCAATCCACGATCGTTTGAGGAAGACGGGCCAGGTTATAATGGTATCGAATTCCTCGACAGTGGAGGCGGATTATATCGAATCCTGGAAGTCTATTGACTACGTGATAAAATAGGTGGCCTTGAGCCTTCCCGTCGTAAGCGATATTTATTGGGTAGGAGGAAGGTAGAGAGGGTGCCATTCTTGCGTGAAAGGTGCGGGCGTGGTAGCCTTCGAGAAGCGTTTAAATGTGATCCGCACCCTGGGGGGAAATAATCACAATGTCCGCTGAAGGGTTGTAGTAATGGGTGCCGCTACCTGCACCCCAAAAAGCCTCTTGGAATCCGAGCTAGGGCTTGAACGTCAATGGCTGCAGGCAGGAAGGCTTGCCTGGCCTAGCAACCAGCCCGCACTTTCTCCTGTCTTAACGTCTCTTCGGAAAGGTGTCGAATCCTATGCGAAAACTGCGCAACTAACAGATTCTCTGGGAATCAGGTCAAGATATGTGAAACTTTTTCGCACAAAAGTAACTTCTTTTCTATACATATTTAAAAGATTATATTAAGGTCAGGGCACGTTACGCTTGAACGAGACATAGGCGTATTTATGTATAGTACTATTTATGATGTTCATTCTTCATACACTTCTTCAACTCTTTCCCAAAACATCTCCTTCTGTATTAACATGTAACACATTTATTTTTCACACGTACGAACAATATTCCAAGTTTTCGATTAATATGTAAAAAAAATTCTGTTAACGTTTGTCAAATTCCTCTTTGATCAATTATAATTTCACATTCGATAAAAATTTCACCGTTTTCTAAAAAATAATGCTTTACAGCTTCTTTCTTCTGCTAACTTAAGAATTAATAATTGTTGTATGGTTTTAATTCTAGTGACAAATTAATATAATGTTCAACAACGTAAACTCTTGAAATTTTAATTTCATTATTACTCAATAAAGAAGTTTGTGAATATTCTGAGGAATTATTTTTGGTAGATAAAATATTATACATTAATATTTCGTATACGGAAAGCAGCAATAGAAATAAAATTATCTCTCATCGATTTTAATCACGATACCCAGATAAGCCAAAGAATTTATTTTCAATATCACTTTTCAGAACTTTGTTATATATATTAAATGTACTAAGCATGCATTGATCGTACGTTTCTAATGTCTTTGATTTTACGTGCTCGCAAAACTTTAAACCTTTATCATCAAGTAATTTTTTAAGTCCGAAATATTTGTTTCTGTACTCAATTCCCGTTTAATACTGTGTCAACTTCAAGCAATAGGACTAATTACATCTGCAGATATAATTTAAATCTTTTGTTGCTCTATAATTTTCTTCAGAATTTTGTTTTTCTGAAACACAAGCTCATTACTTACTCGATTTTGAGTCCTTTGTTATAGGTTTACTACTGCCGTCGAGTACTATTAATTATCCTGAAGGTCTGTAATTGCCTAGGGAAATTGGAGCACTGACTTCGTGCTTCCCAAATTCAATTACGTTGGTAATCGTCTCGGTCGTAATATGCTTCATACAGAAAAACTAAAAAATATTACGTTGCTCATAATTACTAATTTACCATTAGTTTAATCAGAATATTATATTTATCTTCACAATTATAACTTGGCACACACAAATATTTGATATCACACAAAAATGGCATATAAAAAATTGGTTAAACTTGTTACGAAAGTACACGCAACTCTCGACAAACTATGGTTTGCGGTTAATAAATTGTCACTAAACGTAGATAAGATTGAGATAGTTCAGTTCTCATCAGGTACTAGTAGCAATCCTGTGTATAAATTTTCATCTGATGAACCTTTCGTAAGGTACATGACAAATTAACTTGGACTCGCCATATTGACCTGCTTAATGGGAAACTTCTTTCAGATGTTCTCTAAGAACATTAATGCAACATGTTGACATATGCTCAGTGGAAATGGTTTACTTTGTATATTTTCATTCAGTTATGTGCTATGATACGGAAAATTGCTCCAGAAGCACTGAAATAATTAAGTTACAAAAAACGAGCCTTAAGTATACTTTCTATTAAAGATTATAGATCTAGTCGTAAACCTTTCTTCAAATGTGTACAAATACTAACTTTACCTGGCACAAATATATTCAAAAAAATTTAAAGCTTGTAAAATGGAACAGAAATATTTCAAACTAGTGGCGAATTTTATGAATATGAGACTAGAAATCACTCAGCTTTAAGATCGAACAAGCATCGCCATGCTCTGTACTAGAAAACTATCACCATACCGAATTTTATATCATTGTCTTTCTCCAGGAAAAAATAAAAATAATAACCAGATAGTTTTGGGATTTAGTCTAAGAATAGTGTATTGAAAGGTGCGTTTTACTCTGTCTAGGAACTAAATTATTAAAATTATTTTTACTGAAAAAGTATTAATGTTGCTTTGTAAAATATTCTATTTCGTAACTTGTATAATTTGGTTTTATTTTTTCTTCTATTTTCTTTGTTTTATCTTTTTTTTGTGTAGATGGGCTGAAGGTCTTATTCGTCTTTAAATGATTATTCATTTCTATGAATTGTTATTATACTTTGTAAATATTAAACTATACTCTTAGTAAAGTTAAATCAATTTCCTGTTTTCCGTTGTGTTATAACTCTATTTAAGACTTTTCATTAATTTGTAATTATTATACTGTATTCAAAATTATATTGAACAAAAAAGTGTTTTTCTAGGTTATTATAACTTCGTTTCTAGTAAATATTGGTAATTTAATTTATAACTTATTCTGTTTTCTCAACAGAGAAATAATGGAATTAATAAAATCTATCTGTCTCATAAAATTGGAACATGAATGTTATATATCGCTCTGTATTTCGGTATATATATTCGTGACATATTTATTTCCCGGTTTCTACATTCCGGGGAATAGTTAAGTGCTGTTTTACAATTAAGGAAATGACTTTTTATGTCCCGCGGAATGTAAACTTCAGAATGAGGTAAAAGGTACAATTGAAAGGGTAAAGTTAAATACATCTACATAAATTTATATATTACAGTTGTTGTGCATCCTCTAATTCATTCGGATTTATCATTTAATTCATTACAACAGAAAATGTGAATTTGGTTTTATTACATTATGATACTGATACTTCTGAAATAAAATAGTTCTGCGCATTTTTTATCTTCATCCATATGATGCTTTTAAAGCATTGAAACTTTGTACTCTATTTAAAATGCCTGAAAACAAAGCTTCTATCCAGAGCTGAAAGTTGTCAGTATATTTTGCAAATTAGATACTATTTACTGGCAGAAATATGGGCTCGGAATGTTGTCATGTCACGAGACAGTCCATAAATCTATGTATTCAGTTGACACAGACCAATCACAATAACGTTATAATAATTCTCCTACAAAATACTTTCTAGGTAAATTCTCCAGTCTTCCGTCATGATTAGGTGAGTAATGTTTATGTTAACTTTAAGGTTACAGACATATTCTGAAATCAATATAATGAACATATTATCTTCAGTCCCCACTTTAAATAAATCACTGTTAATGGCTAATTTTAGATTGTCAGTAATATATATAGCGGTAAGTTAGAAAAGAACATTTTCTGTTTTCTTTGATGGAGCATATTCCATCATGAAAACATGTAGATTATTTAATAAGCCTCCACTAATTCAACATAACAAATGGTGTGAACTTATCTGGTAGAAACATACTTGTTCCCACCATTATCGACTCTAGAAAATGGGCTTTCACTGAAAAATCAGGCTGAGAAGTGGGTGGATTTATTCTTGATCAACGAGACTCATATGTTATTGAGATAGTATGTAGCTCTCTGTACGGTGTCATCACGGAACGAGTTAAGGCGAGGACGTAAAACGATTGGTATTAATTCGTGAAGATTGGTCGTTTGTTTAAGTAATGGGAGTGGCTCATAGGAGGAAGTAGGAATTCATTTCTCTGGGCATAGGGCGAAAGGTACACGCCAGACCACCCACTGCGTATCACTATTAATGTTCGGAGGAGGATAAGAGTAAGGAATGGACTACAAGTAAATGGAGCTCATAAACATTAACACAGCGACTTACAATTGAAAAGAAATTATATATTTTATGGTACGCATTCTGAAATTGTTTAAAATGTTCATCGTATGCTACATTGCAAAAAGCAATGATATTTTATCCAATTTTTTGTCCGTGACTGAAAAAAATGGTCACGTGTACATTAATATTAAATAATTCCTGAATATATAGTTCTTAAGATTTATAATTTAAGATCTTGAATACCTCGTCATATAATCTAGAAGCTTAGCATATTTGAGTTACGTGTTTGAAGGCTGAACCTGTCGTTACGCTAACACCTTGGCGCCGTTCCTTAGAAGAAGTGATGGATACTTGGGCTACTTTTATTACTTAGCCCTCCTATTCTCATTAGCACTTACTATCAATCACGTACAACTGACCGTCCGTCAATGAATCACCGAAAGATGCTGGTTTCACCGCGTCAAATTGAAGGCCGTTCCAGATATCGAGACCTGGCGTGGACCATTAATCACGACGAGCGCTCATTTGAGGAAGGGCATAAAACGGAAGTCATGCGCCGTCGATAGCGACAGGAAGTGATGTCACGTGGAGACGCGCCCAGGGAAGGAACTGTGAGATTTGCAGTCGTAGCGTGCACATCTTATTTGCTGCGTGTCTAACCTTTATACTTTTGCCTTCCGGCGTCCACTGCAATTGCTGACAGTTTGCAATGTTGTCGATGCTTTGCAGCCGGATGTCCGGTAATCTTTCAAATACACATGTAACGTGCCCTACACGTCAATTAATCGTCGGGATGGTGTATTGGATTCGTGGCGCAAAGCATTAAGTAGGGAGTCTGTATATTTTACTTAGTCTTTTCAATCAGGTAGGCATAAGCAACACACATAACTGAGATAATTGTTTAAATATTGACTTTTCACAAGCCGTTCATTACCTCCTAATAATATATAACTTAGGGATATCGTATCTAAATATAACTATGTACATAAAAGTGGAAGTATGTGAGTGTCGACATGTTTGTGACTATTAAAGGCATGGATAAATTTTATCCGTACTTGGTACACATGTGAAATGAAAATATAATAAGTCAGTTTTTAAAATATAATAATTAGAATTAGAATCTAGGAAAGCCACTTTTGGAGTAATACATTTTAGGTATGGGATGGAAAAGTGGCACATAAATAATGTAAAAACAACCGATACTAATATAGAATCTATGGCTTTAATTTGCATCTTGTTAAGTTTACGTTCTGCCTAATAACAATATGGAGATAACTGAGGGGAGTGGGTGAGAAAGATGAAAAATGTTCCACATTGGTATAGAATCCATCGTTTTCGGTGACGTAGTTACGATGAATGACATTCCCATGCTGGTTAAGTCACGTCTCGTGTTCACACACCGATCGGTAAGCACCAAAGGTTGAGAATGGGTTAATTATAAACTATTTGAAAATACCAAGAGATTATTGTATAAGACAATCAGATAGTTATACATATAAAATGAGAAACTGTCTGACTGATATATCAACGAAGACCATAAACTACTAAAACTAGAAAAGTAAAATGTGAACTATTACGATGTATGCTATCATTAAGAATGATGTTACAAAAGTCAAACCTGTGAAGAGTTTAAATGATGATTGAAGGAAAGAAGGGTCTTTAATGAATAGAAATATTGAAGAAAGACTTACTTTAAGTAACTTTTTGGCCTTGAAAAGTACTTACGAAACCATGAAGTGTCAAAACCACGTTTTTAAATTTATATGTATACCGTTTTCGAAAAAAGTTACTTGTTTTCAAAGCAAATCCGAGTATCCTTACTGCCATGGATTCCTGAGATCAATGGATTTGGCATAGATTTTGAAATCTAAAGTTCTTTAATGCAATCTGTAAATTCTGTCATAAATAATATGAGAGTTCGATTTCACAAAGGTCTGATTCAGTTCCAAAATGGGATACTAATATCCAATAAATCTTTAGAAAATATTTACAAAGAATTAAGGGGGTGAAAAGGTATACTGCGCATTTGCAGTTGTCAATACTGCTCCAAATCCTGTGCTGTCGATGAGATAGCACTGGCTGTTCATCTGGCTGCTTTAGGAGCGATGCGCCGCAAGGAGGGAAGTTTACAGTCTTCGTTATCAAAGCATTGATTTGAAGTTTTAAAACACAATTATTACGAAGGTTCTTAAAATTCTGAAATATTTATTCTTACTAAATTAATTTGTGCTGCAGCACATGGTCACATACGCACCATCCACTAATACCTGTCATATTCATCTTTAAAATCATGTACATATATTCAGAAACGTTGTCATTAACTTAAAAAAATTATAATGGATACAATATATTTGTTATAAAATACAATATTTAAATTTCTTTTAATTTGTATCGTCACAAATCAAAATATAAGCTTACTTCGTACTGTTGACGGTTGAAACCATTGTTTCACTGTGAACGTTTTGGCTGAAACTATTATAATTTAACAGGCTATTTATTAATATATAATTGAAATAACGAATAAATATAATTTAAGTAAAAAATCATTATTAATACTTGTTTGAAGATAACTTTGAATATACAGTAATTGTGGCGTACAGTAGCGCATGGATTGGAACAATGCATTCTCATGAAATGTCATCCTTCAGACCTTACTGTTTTTTGGAATCTCGCTGGCATTCCAGAACACTATCCAGGATTCCGGTAAGTGATCGTTCCAGAACAAAGGCCCTTGTTCAACGAGATGAACGGCCATTCTCTTGGCACTCCGGCTGCGTGGAAAATTATTATAGTTATTCCCCACGGCTTATCACTACTTTCGTGTCCTACTGAAACCTAAATGGGTTTTCGCTGCTGGAGGAGTTGAAGATTTACAACTGTATCCCTCTGATTAGGAATCCTTCCACTAGTTGTCTCTATAAGAATGATTTCCAATTAGGTCAAAAATAGCAAATTTTCAGTTCACACTAATAGAACCAGCGTCTAGAACAATCCATTTAGTTTGTTGTGTACTTTAAAATCGAAATAGATAGACATTTATTATTAACTTTGTCTCTTTATTTGATTGTTCAATGTATTTAGAAATTAATTCCCGAATACTATATGAAAGCTGGATGGGTTATAAATCAATTTGTCTGGAGCAAACATTATGTTTAATAAATTCTGTAATGAGCATTAATAGTCAATAAACTTGAGTAACTAAAGATTCGACATTTATTCGCTGATGCTTTTCTGGGCAATCACAACAGACGGCAGTAAGTGTAAACAGGCGTTAAGCAGACCATGGATCGAAAATATACATTTCCGTCTAGCGTAATTAATCAGGAAGTTGTTTGCTATGTTGAATTCGAGCGGGTTCAAGGGGAGGGAAAAGCCATAATAAAGTTATAGGTACTACATTCAGAGAGAGAAGTGTTAGTGGGAGAAGGATGTCAGAATAATTGTATTTCATAGTTAGGTATGAATTTAAATATATGTGGAGACCGTTGGGGCCTGAGAAATTTATAAACAATTCACGAAAGAACAAGATAGGGAAAGGTATAATGACATTTTTTAGTAGTATGACAGGTAAGTTTTTAAGTTAACTATAGCGTTAATTAATAACAGCTAATACAGTATTTAGAAGTTAAATACAGAAACGGGTAGCACAGTGTTGTCATGCTGGAAAATATGGGCACCCTTGTACCCGCGGAGTATTTCGGTTGTCCAAGCTACATGGGAAGTTAGTCGCCAACAGGCACCAATTTCTGAGGAATTCCTTTAGAAATTAAATTATTAAATTAAATTTACTCTGAGCTAGATTTTTTTCCCTTGGCACTTCAACTCATTGGCCTGCTGGTCACTGAGTAGTGGTATTCATAAATTGAAGATAAAATACCATTTTTCATATTGTGTAATTATTTTAATGTTGCTAATATGGATTTTTTAAGTCATATAAATCGAAATAATGTTTAATTTTAATACCCAAATGAATGACATCCAGTTTTTAATACTTCTTTGAGAATCATGTATTGAAATTAGAGTTACATTCGTAACGAAATTTATTAGAAATATAAAATGGCACATAATGAGAAAAGAATATACCTAACGGACAAATAGAATTCTGTAATTGAACGCACATAACAAATAGTGAAGAGAGTCTCATTAGATCAGAGTTTCAAGCAAATAGAATATGATAGTGACTAACTAGAATCAAAAGACTAATTTAGCGAGACCTGGAAAAAATTCTGAGACAGACTGTAATTAAAAGAAAACTCCGAAATTTTAAATGAAATATTTTTCATAAATATTTTGTAGGAATATGACATATCCATATCCATTTTAAGCATGCAATATTTAATGAATATGTTTGGTATACTATATAACGTGCACAACGATGTAACTCACTTTAATCTTCTGGATTTCCGCTTTCCCAAGTTTCCTCAAATTGTTTTGTAAAATGGTGTAAATAAGTCCAAATAAAGTGCAAGTTCCAATATTATTAAATGAAGGTATAACGAGTAGGAGAATCTTCAGATTGGTCACGTGCCTCTCAAAATCAGAATTCTTTAAGCAACAGTCTTTTATTTGAAGGTCAAATAATACGGAAGTATGTAACAATAACAAATTATATTGTCATTAGTTCCTGAAATCATGTGAAATGCTGAAAAATGACAGATGCGTAACAAGTGTGTTTTCAGTTAACATGCGAATGTGTTCTCTCGGCAGACGCAAATTGTATAAGCTAGGTTAATAGAGTTCCATTGGGCCAATGAAGGAAATATTTGATTCAGATGACTAGTCTTATGTCATGCAAAACATGAGTAATGGCTGCGTCACACATGTCATACCAAGTCACAGACAATAATCTAGAATATTGATTTCTATATATTTTACGAATTCCATATTAATTTAGATGTTGCCTAATTCCTTGTCTTAATGAAGTTTTCAGGTTCTTACGAATTTTTTAGTTATTTGTTTTCTTTGTTCTTTATAACTGTATCAATACTCATTCTGACAAGTAAAATTTATTTCTTGGACATTGTTCTAGGACTAACACAGGTACTTCTATCCGTAAGAAGAATACTCTGAAATATTCGTCCCAAGTTAACATATACCTTCGCGTTTCAATTTGAATTAGGTTACTGAGTTTGTTAAACAACTAAAAACAGACATAATCGTTAAATATTTGAGAGCAATTTAAAATATGTAATAATTCAAAATACAATTGTGTACATTGTAAATAGCAATTGTATATTATTAAAGTGTATCTTCTTATGCCGTAGTAGTTTCTAGGTGGGGTATAGGGAAATACATGCTTATCGTAACTAAAAAGGCGTAACGTCACCAAGGCTAGATTTAAGTGGTGTGTTCACCTGGGTCAGAGACTTTAGGAGTACGGAAATAGTTGTCCAGTGCGCCATTTGGTGCAATGGACCAGCTGCCTCCAAATATTGTTGAGGGACAAAACCGGGAACTCGACCTACCTAATGCTGGTTTTCCCTTGTTAAACCATAGCTACCTTGTTCTCACTGCCTCACCCCCCCCCCTTCTCCTCATCGTTTCTATCCTTTCTTATGCTATTACAGAGAAGGAGCCACAATGTAGATTAATCTCAAATGGATTGTTTCTTAAATGGTTTAGGTGACTAATAAATAAACGATGTGATTGTAATGATAGTTGATGGACGTTGAGTAAACAGGTAATGAAATTGGATGTGTGAATTAATGGTTGATTTTTTAAATTGACTTTGTAAAAAATGTAAATTATTTGCAGAAGACTATGACGGCTGCCGAAAACTATTATAAATTAATTAACTATTAGTCGATGACTTATTGGTTTTTAATTATTTCATAAAGCATCTTAGAACTGCAAGGCAACAACAAAACGAAAAAACCAAGGTCGCAGTAGATTTTTTTTGGAGAAATTGCGGTAACTAGGACTAATGATAAATTGTGGCATTTATTGGGAGAAGGAAAGGAAATTAAATGTCCTATGTTTCTGCAATAAGTAAAACAAAGCAGATATTCTCTGTGGTTATTAACCTTGTGAACTGGGCACTAGAAAACTATGATTTAGGAAAGATTCGAAAATTGAATTCTGTGTTTTGCTCAGACAGAAACGAGACAATGATACTGGAGCGAAAGATCAACGTAGGTGTAAAATGAGATGAAAACTTGGATATAAATTAATTACCCTTTTATATATATATATTGTAATACCAAGTAACAGGTTATTAATTGTTTTTAATATAATTGTTGGCGGTACGGGTGCTTAAAGACGACAATCACAGCGGGTCTTTCTTTGTTAACAATGGAGACTGGAAACCGCGCGCTTAGAGAACTCAGTCTGCGGCAAGACGCGAAACGAAAAAGTGTGCGTCGAGAACTGGAACATGGCAGTTCGGTCAACATAGAGAAATAAAAACAATAAAAGTATGCCGATCCAGAATTATGAATTATGAATAGGACTAGGAAGTCCAACGGCGAGATATAATAGTTTCCATAAAACGCAAGTAAACAGTTTCGACGGAGAGACTTATGAAATCGCAATTTAGAAGCAGAAGTTTTGCTTCACAAACAGAACTAATTTTCGTAGAGACTTAGAGGAGACCTACGTCCGGCAACTGGCTGAGAGTCGGCTAATACAGGTTCCAGGATAGCAGGATAGCAGAGATCCAGAGCAACTAACGTGTGTTTAAAATCTAATGAGTAGAATCTGTGTATAATGGCCTTTTTAGTGTGTGTTGACTTCAAGATACAAGATTCCGAACTGATACCAGTAGCACTGTCGTGAGTACAAAACAATTATTAATAACTGTAAACGATAATTAAAGGGCATGGTCAAATTTCGTTCGCATTTTTCTTTTCATTCGTTTTCTTTTAATTTTTGTATTTAATATTGTATTCCGTTAACTTCAATAAGTTTGGATTGTTAATATTTTAGTTCATTGTATTTGTTCTTCCTATCAAACCCAGTGGTGACCCTGAGATAATGAGAAATTCAACGTAATTGATTGTAAAATTATAAAGCTATATTTTCATAGAACGCCATGAATTAATAAAATAAAAATTGAAATAGTTGTTTGTTAAATTTATGGAACTCCGCGTGCAAAGCAGGGCTTATAATGTGTAATTATCAACAATAAATTTTTAGTACATAATAATTTTGTTAATTATTCTCATTAATTAAACCCACCTTTTTAATCATTACATAAATTGGCTTACTAACCGTGGGGCTAATTTAATTAAATCCTCTTACTTAATCATTACATAAATGACTCAATAACGTGAGGCAAATTTAATTAAATCTTCTTTTTAATCATTACAATTTCATAAATTTATTATGAATTGATCAAATGAATTTAAAATGATTTTTCCTCACGTTGGCACGCCATTAAGTGTAATATACAATATTATTTATTATTAATTGAAATAAATGAACGTAATTATTAATGCTATTTAACGAAAAGATGTCGAAAATAATCACAAAGGTTCAAATCTCTGAAACAATTGGTTTATTCTGCATAACTATATAATAACCAAATTTTCTTGTTGAAACTTTACATCAATGTTTTTATACAATGTCATTTCGTCACATCTCAGCGTCATTAATTGGGCCTTTTAAATAAAGAACAATAACTTCTTCTACCATTCAATATTAACAAACATATTTTATAACCTTCAAAATTCGATCAGAATGAAACAACATAAATGAAAATGAAATCGAAATCTGACGATGTACTATCCTTATATAACGTTTACAAAACATGAATTTAAAATGTTTCTCTCTAGTTACAGTTGTACCGGTACCAGACAATTGTTGGGGTTTTATAACACACTTATTACTCTGAACACATTACAGACCATGTCACACTGAATTTAATTCATTGAACTTTGCAAAGCTCCGGTATTAACCACCAGTCTCAAGTGTTCCGAAAAACTGTCGTCCCGCCGATATCCGCCGACTTTTACTTTGAGCTCCTCTCTCCAGCCAAATACAGATTGTCGTTCTCGTTTTGAATTACGACCAAATCAAAACTTCGTCCTCTCCTTTACCAATGTACCACACCACTGCCAGACTTAATTACTTTGGATTTCAAATGTTCTGTGGCTATCTAACAAAATTTCACTCTTTCTCCATACATCAATGTTTCATGACTCAACTGCATTCGACGAGGTTTTGTAGCTGACTGCTGTGCCCCGTAGCTTATGCGCGCTCCAACAACAATGTCTTGCCTGATCATATGTTCTTAACCATTATTGTATTTGTGTATTCGCCGATAACAATTTATTTCAAATGTCCAATTATTAATTCTTTAATTGCCTTTCCTTATCATTACAGTATATATATATATATATATATATTGTAGTAAATACAATTTAATGATTAATTCTAAATTAAAAGAAGCCCACATTGGAGCACATTTGTAATAATACAATTTAATGAGATAATAAATAAACAAATTAAAAGTTGAAAGTTGAAATGATAGGATTAAAATGAAAAAACAGAATTCAAAATATAAAACAAAGTCAATTTATTAAAAAAACCAAATTCTTATTAGAATTGAAAATTTTGTTATAAGTTAGTAGAGTGCAACGCCTTAATTTCAGGGCCGACTATCGGGCCTCCAATAAAGAATGTTACGACAAGACAATTAAGAAAACTTACAATGTGAAAAATTTTTAACTTATACAAATATTGTAATATGAAAGCTGATGGTAATTATTATTTACTTTAGGTTTACAATTAATAAATTTTCTTTTTAGTTTACATTACCATTAGCTGTTCTTCTGGGGCTCGATCTCACTCTATTATTGTTAAACATTTCACAGACAGGCCATATTTCACTGAATTTAATGTCGTTGTAATTTTCAGACACAAAGCACTTCCTGCTCTTTATAGTCGATAACGTTGTTTTTAAATCTCTGATACTTGCATAAATATGCCAATGGACAAATACATCAGATTGTCGACTCGTAATTAATAAACCCGGGACTTTAATATATTATGTCTCCGCTGCCTCTCTACACTTGCTTGAATATGGTAACAGGAACTTTTAATCAGGTTCGCTTTCCTGGTTCAAGAAACTCTCAATTACATCCTCCCCAAAACACAAACTTTTGCCTTCATGGTCCAAGCAACTCTCCAATTATCTCTGAGAAACACACTTGTCAGCCTACTAAAACACACTGCCTTTCCGCGCGTCTAGCCATGCCTTCGCGACAATGCAACTTCAGCAAGCAAGCATCTAGGCTCAATATTCTTGTACACAATCCTTATATTTACGCCGCCGTCAATAAACATATATATATATAATATTCATTATTGATTTTATAAAATTGCAAGAAGGAAATTTCCAGCACGTTGTGGCGCCAATTTATGTACTAATCAAAAATATTAATTATAAACAGAATACCAGCACGTTAGAGCCATAATAATGTGGTATTCAAAAAATTAAAATAATAAAGGGAGGAATTTGAATTTCAATTTATAAATTCTAAAGAGATAACAAAATTTATTTATTTTCAAATTTAGTCTTGTTTGATTTAACATTTTAAGTTTATGCCCAGCTTTTATGAGAAATTTTAATTTCAGGGCCGCTTATCGGGCCTCTAATAAAGACAGTAGAAAAGAAAGGAATTTAAATTTACAACAACAAAAAACTATTACACGTCTGAAAAGTTATATAATTCTAGTAAAGTTATAGAAATTGGCGGTAAACAATATTTTACAAAGGTTTACAGATGAAAGGTTTTTTTACATACCATTCAGTTTGAGCTGCTCAGGTTTGTGCACACGTGATTTGTTTTAATTTATTTATCTAGAACACTATTTCACTGACAGGCCATAGCAACGATTCTATTCTCCTCTAACTTTCCAACACATAGAAACCTTTTCGGCGCCTTTCTGCTTCCCTGAATATCAGTCTGTTTGCTGACTGCATTCCGCTGACTGACATCAATACTTTGTTCGCATTCTGCTCTGTTTATCTGCGTAACTTTACATTTTAATGTTTTCTGACTATCTCGTCAGACCTCCAAGCACACACACTCTGTCTCTGAATATCCGAGCAACTGATGGCTAATTTTACATTTTAATATTTTCTGAATACCTCCGTGACTTTCTCTGGTCTCTGAATATCTGACAACAACTTACTGGTTAACATTCTCCTTTCTCAACATCTGACAACTGGGACCTGCTAATATTCTGAACGTCTCTATATACCTTTTTGACAATACCTCGTAGCAACTATTATCGTCTCTGCATTCTCGCCAAACAATACAATTATTTACAATGCTTTGGCCTCAGAGTTTCGCCACCAATATTTAAAGAAACAATTAATTAATTAATTACATATTTTTAATCACTGCAATATATATATATATATATATATATATATATATATATATATATATTGTGATGCCAATTAAACAAGCCATTAATTGTTTTTAATATAATTAAATTGTTAGCGGTACGGCGACACTGAAGGCGGGTTTTTCCTTTGTTCAACAATGGAGACCGCGCGCGGAAAAACTGAGTATGCACTTGGAGAACGCCAGTCTGGAATCGGCAATTGAAAGGTGAAGGAGTCAAAATTCTGCGTACGAGAGATGAAACTGTTAAAAGTCGACGGGGAGATATAGTACAGTTCAGTTAACCTAGGGAAACAAACAGTAAAGTTTGCAGTTATAAAGTAAGAATGGCGAGATCCTGAATTTTTACATGAAAGCAAGCAAAAATTTCTACGGAGAGATTTATATAATAATTTGCACACGATGAAGCAAATGGTTGCTTCACGCTGATTGAACAATTATCGCATAGATGAGACAGGAATCCACTAGCAGACTGATCCGAGTCCGAGGTTACAGATAGAAGAAAAATCGTGTGTATTAAAATTTTCAATGAAGTGTAGAGTCTGTGTAAAAAATGGCCTTTAGTGTGGTAGTTTTCAAGGTTCAAGAGAGATTTGGTACCAGGCAGACGTTCCGTGATTAACAAAACATTTATACAAATTTGTAAACGAAACTAAAAAGTTATAGTCAGATTTCGTTCAGTTTTAATTTCGTTCAGTTTTCGTTTCGTTCAGTTTTCGTTTCGTTCAGTTTTCTTTTCACTTATTTTCATATTGATTTTAGATTAACTTTTTATATTTGAATTGTTAATTGTCAGTTTATACATTGATTTTGTTCTAATTATCAAACCCATTTATGACCCTGATATAAGAGATTCGACGTATTTGATTGTAATGATATAAGAACTGAATGTTCATAAATACCACGAATTAATAAATGAAACTTAAAGTATTTGTTTTAAATGGATGAAATTCGTCATGAAAAATAGGTTTTGTACATTGTAAATTTATCAACAATAATAAGTTTCTGATTAATGGCCTGGACAGTTCGAAGAACAGTTTGTAATGTTGTTTACTTAGGATTGAGGGTGCAGTTTGGGCGGTCTGGAGAATTTAGAACAGCGCACGTGCGTGCGGGGATGAGAAGACAAGTTCAAAGTAATTGAGGGTGTAAAGACAAATTAGACCTGTCTCGATTGTCGGCTTTGGGACAAGACATAGTGGCTAGATATTTGCTAACTAAGGAACTGCATCTGCAGAATGTAAATCTCGAGATAATGGAGGAAACTGTCATCGGGCAGTTACGACGTAGTTTTGGAACAAAGAGAAAGGAAGGGACTGGGATATATAAGCAAGAGCGGCTTTTGAAAAAGTTAGTTGAGTTTTGGAGTTGAGTCTTGGAGTTAGAGTGGTGGAGGCGTACGGCGAGCACCGAAGTTGAGTGTTGGAGTTAGAGTTGTGGAGGCGTACAGTGAGCACCGAGGTTAAGTGTTGGAGTTAGAGTTGTGGAGGCGTACGGCGAGCACCGAGAATGGAGAATTGTGAGTGAGATAGGTATGCTGCGAACACCAAAGAATGACTAAGACAGACATCGTTTAAGAGAGGAGAGAAATAGCAAAATTACTCAACGATAAACATTTTTTGTATGCTGAAGTCTAATCTGCTGTAATATAAAAATTAGACCACTGTCTTCGATGGTAGGAGACCAGGACACTGCATCCAGCGTCGAGTAGTTTCACCACGAGCAAACGAGCAAGTGATATGTCCTTCACGAACGGAGAACCAGCCTTCGTCAAACCAACAGTGTGTGTTAGAGTCAGTGTTTAAAACGTCCAGTATATAAAGTGTGTGTGTACGAGCGAGCCAAATTTTCCTGAGTAATCGTAAGTTGAAATTTCATGGTATTAATATGTATAAACGGAATTAAAAGATACAGTCAGATATCGTTCTTTTCTTTTGTGTTAATAAAATAAACTCTTTAAATTTAAAACCAATCTGGTAGAATAAGTTTGTCAATAATTAATTTCGTCTATGTATAGACGATTAAATATTTTTTTAAAATTTAAAGATAAATGTTGGGTTCTTTGATTAAGTTAAATGTTCTGTCCGTTATCAAACCCAGTAAAGACCCATGAGATATTGAGATCCTTTTAATAATTTTAAATTGTATAAATTGCTAATTTTTGATAAATAAAGTTTGTTTGTTTTAAAGTTAATAATCTTTAATTTATTGAGCACCTTATTTGATTATTACATTTTGGCTACCACAACGTGGGGCAAATTAAAAAGCAAACGTTTGTATATTACAACATATATATATAATTTACCACTGTGAAAGTTCAAATTTTTATGTTATTCTGATAAACTGTAATATCGTTTAAATAAATTATTTTAATTGATTTAATCAATTAAAACTTAATTCCTCCACAGGAATAATTGACATATCACCATAAATATGTCCGTTTCCTTAAGGAAACTTTAATGGAGGTGCAGAGAAATTTTTGCTACGTGTGTAGCTTGTTTTATTATACAGTGAAATGTTTTAGTTTTGATCTTTGAATTAGTTGAGTAAAAATATATTAGTATTAATTTCACATTTTTCGTGCAAAATTTGCGAACAATATATGCGTTTAATAGCATCAGACCGTGTTTTCATATGAAGTCAATACTGCTCGAAAATTAATAGCTTATAGCTAACGTAGTCGGTTCTTAAAGTATTAATTCAGTTTCGCTTTCAGCCCTAGTACTAGAAATCATTTTCTTGTTTGTTTTTTCTCCGGCCTAAATTTGGAGATATGGACCCAGTGCTTTCTCTCCTTTCCGGCGACACTAGGTCTAGCTGAGTCTCTATATTAAGCGACTTCCTCCGCCTCTCATCGTCTTTTCGCGGTTCTCAGAACTTGTCACGTGCTCACGAACGACACCAAACAAGCAAAGAGAGACAACAAACAGAGCTATACCAGGATACTCCCTTGAACCCTAAAAATACAGCGTGCCTTGCTAGTGAATACCTGCCCACCTCTTCATAAACATCAAACTAGTAAATAATACCATTTTAATGAATGACACTGATTTTCTTTTCTAAGACGATACTGATATCTTCTCTGAGTTATTGTGGCGTTTTTAAATTTCTATGAACCTAAATGATGTGAAATATTTGTGCACCTTTCAAAAAGTATTTCTCATCCTGCCTTTTTAATAGTTATGTTTCCATATTCTATTTGAATTCCACATCTTTGTTTTAATGTTATACTACGGTTAAAAAAGGATTTTTTTATAATACATTAATTTTTCTATATTTTTCCTACTGAACTTTATAAACATGGGGCAGATGGCCTTAGGAAATAGAGGGCATGATTATTATTTATTTTCATTTGAGCATATTACCTATTTTTGTTAAGTTCTGGAAATGTCAATTAACATTATGAAAGGTAATTCCTTACTTATAAATTATAATCTGTTTTGAATGTTCTTATTTTTTCTTATTTGAAATATTTTCATATTTTACCGTAAATTACGCATTAACTTAAAACTAAAATATTGACTTGACATAATTTGAAACAGTCTGATGAAGCGGACAACTAACCTATTCATGGATATTATGTATATTAAATTTTGTACAGATATGAAAAATTGACCATTAAAAAATATGAAAGAAATGATCGAGAATGTCTCGACGTTGATCGACGATTTTGGTGAAATATAACAGAAAGAAGAGCCGAGAGCTTCTCCCGCTATCGGAAGGGCGTGGGACAAGTACCTAATGCCCGACCTACCTGATGCAGGTTTTTCTAGGGTTTTCCATGCATTTCTTCAGGCGAATGCCGGGTAGGATCCTTAAAATATAGCCCGAGGGCCCTAGTTAACCCTTGGCTACCTTCCTCTACCCTTCCGCATCCCCCCTTTCAAATCCCTTCCTATGCTATTAAAGGGCAGTTGCCACCAAGTAGATTACCCTCAAGTAACCTGTTACCTAAAAAAAAAAAGAGTTGGTGTGGCGTGTCCCCATCGCAAACTCCTCTCCCGTCATCGGAAGGACGTGGGATAAGTACCCAATACCCGACCTACCTGATGCAAGTTTTCTAGCATTACTTTTAGACGAATGTCGACTAGAATCCTTAAAGTATAGCCCGGGGGCCCTAGTTAACCCTTGGCTACCTACCTCTACCCTTCTTAAACCACTTTTCAAATCCCTTCCTATTATATTAAAGGTGAGCTGTTTCCTTGTGGATTACCCTCATGTAGCCTGTTACCCTAAAATAAATAACAATAGTTGGGGTGGCATATGCACATTCATATTTAGTAAACTAATTGATGGAAGTTGCAATACAGGATAAAAGCAGTTAAGAAAAGTGAGTAATAAATTAGACAGCTATTTTTAACAAAAAATGCCTTACCCTGTGTTAAACTAGCCTATTTAAATATAATCATGTCGATGTTCTCATTCAAAAATGAATTACTAATAATGGACATAATTAGTATATTGTATTGTATATTGAAATTTATTAGCATTCATAACACCTATTTCTGAAATGCAAAATGAGAATTTTTAGGTTTACGTTCACCAAAATTGAAATATATTAATATTCCTTCCAAAGTGAAGAAATTTCATTCACTAATGTCGATTATACTTCACAACACTAAATTGTTCATTACTCTTTCTCCTAATTTGATTTGTGTTTTTCTTTATATTCAAATGTTAGACCCCTGTTTTCTATAATTACTAAATGTTAATTATAAGTTAAATATTTTTTCCTAACACTGCTGTAATTTGTGGCGATATTAATGCAAAAACACGAATATCAAGCTAATTTTATTTAAAAAATTAATAAAGAATATTATTGTATATAATTTATTGTTGGATTAACATTTATTCTGAAATTTAATCAGTATAGTGATCACTGAGAGGGGAAATGTAAACTACAAATGGTGAGTTTGTGGTATTCAATAAAAAAAAGAGGACGATCCGATTAACGAGTTTGAAATCTGATCAATATTTTATTTTGTTTTTAAATTGCGCTCAAATCTATAATAAAATGCTATTTTTATGTAAATATCGACTTTTAACATTATCACGTATTTAATTGTAGTCTGATATGTTATACAAAGTTCTAATAGGGAATATATTCATTTCAATTACAATACCATATGATCATAAGGAAATAAAGTTATTTGCAAGTTTTCGAAGTAACGTTAATTCAAAGGTGTTTTTACCGCTTCCGTATATAAAAAAAAAGTATTACTTCACACTTATACTGGATACTTATAATATATGTATACTATTGTGCTGTTAATCCGACGTAGAATAGTAGCTAAATACTTGTGTAAGAGAACAAATAAATGTTCAAATAACTGCAAGCCATTTGAGCGTTTATTACGATTGGAAACTTGCCATAAATGTCCAGATACGCTGTTCACTTGCCAAGGCAGCGAAGAGTCACTGCTTAGTGGAATAATGAAATATATATTGGTCTGTCTGTACAGATCCAAGGAACCGCAACCTTGTGGAAGCTTATTGCAGTGGTATTGTTCTGGGACTCACCTTTCTTATTTAGAACATATCGGTGCTGATCTGCATAGAATGTAAATTTCCCCTGTAGTGGACCAAGCTCTGTGGTATTAATTTGCATTCGAATCTCGCGTGTTGGGATGCCTAATAGCCGCTCGTGTTGTTCTGAGATGGGCGGAATTCAAAGCGGCGAGAGCTGGAACAGTTTCCATTCAAATAAGCGTACATTTAACAAGGAATTGTTCGACAGCTGCGTTTGTCTTCAGGTAATGTATTGATCGACTAATTGGATATATTCTTTAGAGTCCAACTAAAAGTCGATGTTCTGTAAAAATACAACACAACTTACAGAATTATAAATAATTGAAAAATAAACTTTTGTGCAGAGGCACGAGTAAGTATTAACGCATATGAAACAAAGTAAATACAATAAATGTAGCACAAACGTGGATCAAATACTTGTACCACCTTCTAACAATAGGAGGGAAAAACAGTTCGTAAACTCAAATATATTCCACATATAAATAGATTAAATATGTGAACGAAAATTTCGAGAAGAGGAAATCGAGAAAATTAAAACGTGTAAGATAATAACGAATTAATTGTAACATTCAAAATTAAAGCAATCATAGTAAAGAGGACTCATTCAAAGCTTTTCCTGTGGAAATAACAATAAAAGTTCAGTTAGAATATGTGGGCAATATTTAAAGGAACAAATGAAAAATAATTAAGAAAGCAAAAAAAAACACCAGAAAATAGAAGAGGATGAGAAATGTAATAAATGAAGGATCAAAAAGTGTCATTATATCGAAACATGTCAATTGATGAACGGATTACTAAAAAAAGAAAGCTTTCCGATTTCAAGCTACGACATTATACACATTTTACATCGTTTTGACTATACTTTTTTTGTATTTCATCTTTATTTATGGTCGCATCTACTACAATGGTAATTAGCGACTTAAAGTGAAACTTATTTATACAATGTTTTTTTTTCCTTACGTACTAGTACATAGTTAGTTTGCTATATACAATAACTGCTCATTTAACAAATAAATTAATGACTTTGAAATAACGTAGTACTTTTTTATGCACTTCGCTTGAATTGTTTAATTCTTGTATGCCTGTGTTCTCGTGGACGGAGAGTCGATATATTGCATTTCGTTACTACATACATCATTGAAATTATTGAAAGTTGTGCTTCATCACATTCACATTGTGGGGGATTGGAGATAGACAAAAGGTACGAGTGAGTTAAATACGAGTGAAATCTGATAATGCAAATTCTTCACTTCTAGAAATACCGGATGGGAACTTGATGTCCGAAACGTTGTTCGATAGTCTGGGGAGTTGGCTGGTTTTGAAAGTCTTCTTTGTAATTTCCCACAGTTGCTTGATTTTCTTCCGTAAGAATATCCATGTGTCTTCTCGGGTGTTCCTGATGCTACGGAGAGGTGTAAGTGGGGCGATTACTGCAGTTGCTTCATTCCCTGCTATATTTTGGTGGGCTGGCGTCCGTACAAATATTATGCTTTTCCCTGCCAATTTGAGTTTATGGGATTTTGCAGTTCCGAATCATGCATAAAGTTAGTGATCTGCGTATTAGCCAAAAGAGAGTCGGTGACTAGTAGGAAGTGTTTATCACTTGTTAGTTCGCAAAAGTCTGGGGATAATCTTATGTCTGTTAGTTCGGCTGTAATGATTGACGTTTGATGGATGGTGGAGGGATATTTTATAGTTGTTGCTGTTTGAGATACTGGCGCTGCCAACTCAGGATTCATTTCTGTCCATTGGGCTCGCGGTTTGTTTGACTGTGTTAGCTCAAGTAGCGAGAGAACGGTGTGGATGCCTTCTATTTGCCAATGCGAGATGATAATGCATGGCGGTGAGCTTAGGTTGGTTGGATGGTGTTGAAGTTGGTTGCATATTGCGGTGAATATGTTATGAGATAAATTGAATTTTTGGGTTCGGTGGCATCCAGTGATCATGCGTAGTGCCGTATGGTGTATGCGAAGGGCCTTGGATTTTATAATCCGTAAATGGTGCTGGCGTAGTCGATTTTTGATCTAGTGGTGGCACGGTAGGTGAGTCGTAGACCATTCATGTTCACATACCAATTTTTGCTAGATATTATTGATAATATTCAGACGTTTCTTGCATTCATTAACAAGCTCTTATATGATAAGGTTCTATCAAAAATTTTCACTTAGTCGCCCATTCATATTGTTGAGTTTTCTTTTTTCAATTTAATAATATGATACAATTTGGTTTTGGAGAATATTGTAGCTTTTGTTTTTTCGGATGATAATTGTAATCCA
Source organism: Zhengitettix transpicula (assembly GCA_037074705.1). Lineage (NCBI taxonomy): Eukaryota > Metazoa > Arthropoda > Insecta > Orthoptera > Tetrigidae > Zhengitettix > Zhengitettix transpicula. The sequence goes on from CM073590.1 coordinate 751,193, forward strand.
TTGTTATTAGTTCAGATAGATATTGACTGTGATGCTTTTTGGATGTTTGTTGCCGTTTCGATTATATTAGAATCTTTATATTAAAATGATGTCGTCCGCATATTTCCTTATAAGGCAGAGCGTTTTGATGTTGCAGTCTACGTCATTGTTTGCTGTAAAGAAAAGTGTCGCGCTAAGACATGAGCCTTGCGGAAAAGCATTTTCAATTAGGGTATCGGTAGACAATTTTCCATTTATTCTTATTTCCATTTCTGTTGAAAATTAGGTTGTTTATGAAGCATAATTATTTGCGATCGATCCCGATTTTGGTGAGTTGGTTCATTATATGCCTGCTCCACATCCGATCATATGCCTTTTCTATATCAAACCTGAAAGCGAGGACGTGTTGTTTACTGTTGAAGGCGGATTTGATAATATTGTTTAAGTTAATCAGGTATGAGGTGGTCGATAAACGTTTTATAAATCCAAACTGCTGCGGGGTTATGATATTGTTGATTTCCAGGAACCATTAGATTATTTTGTTGATTATTCTTTTTCTTTCTGCAGAAGTTACTTTGAAGAGCAATTGGTCTATAGTTGTCCGTGTTAGCGCTGCATTTTCCTGCTATTTTTTATTGGTATAACTATTGAGTTTTGCCATGATTTTGGGAATAATTAGATTGTCCAGTATATTGTTAAATAAGCTTAGTAGGAACAAAATGCCATCATGAGGGAGTTATTTTATAATAATATTTGGAATTTCATCTGGGCCAGGTGAGGCTTTTTTTGAATTGGATATTTCGTCTATGATTTCTTTCTCTGTAAAGGGGCAATTTAGATTAGTAACCCCTTTGAAATTTGTACAGATAACGGTTGGAAATGTTGCAGTTTCTAAGTCAGCTTTGAGTTTTTTTAGGGAGGAAATAAGAGTTACTTCAAATTTCCTTTAAAATTCGTTCGCGATTTCAACGAGTCAGAGATGACTCGACAGTTTTCGTCTTATACATATGGTATGGGGTTAAATTTATTTTCACCTCTTAAGGATTTTATAATATTCCAGATTCCTTTTACACTGGTTTGATGATTGAGATATTTCATCAGCTGAATCCACGCCACCTCGTTGGACACCTTAATCGTACGTCTAAATTGAGCGCGAAGATTTTTGAATGTGATCCTGTATTCTTGATTTGGGTGTCTCTTGTATGTTGATAGAACATGTTTTAAGTTTGCGTGTGCACCGCCACATTCAGCGTTCCACCAAAAAATTATCCTTTCCGCGTTTTTAGGTTTGAATTTCCTGGTAGCAATATCCGCGGCAGACTGCATTATGGATATTAATAATTCCAGGCCATTAATGGTGCGTGGGTCGGGTCCGGAAATTAGGAGATTATAAATGGTTTCTTTATATATTTTCCAGTTTGCAGTACAGAAGTTTCAATTTGGTCATATAGGTGAAATAGTAGGAGGTTGGTATTGTGAGAGTATGTCTGTGATGAGAGGAAAGTGGTTGCTATCATATGACACATTATTTTCATTTTTATTATTTATTAAAATAATGACTTTTCCCAGTCCAAAAAGTTAGTCTCTCTGACGCGACGTAGAGCGGACTTTTTATGATCACCGACAGATACGTGAGACCGATCGTCTATTGGAAAGTTCACCTTAGAAGCGCTGCAACCAATATGCAACTGGGTTAAGCTTTACTCGTGTTTATTCTCTGATGTCCTATAACTGAGTATGTACCATGGCCCACATTCAGTACCTATTACAAAGTCTCAAGTGATGATATAAATTCCACACAACGCTTCGGGAATCTTTGTTCCTTTTGCTCGGGAAAAAAAAAGCGCTAGGAGTGATAAGACCGCACAATCAAGTTGACAAACTCAAAAGCGAAGCAAAATGCAACGACAAAGGAAAATCAGAGGGGTTAGCTTAACAATAAGGGATCATAGATATTGTTGAGTTTCATAGTATCAGTTTCTGCGTTAATTGCTGCGATTTTGGATTTAATATTGGTATCAACGACTAAAATCTTAGCATTTTGAAATCAAAAGAATGTTTGGAATTGATGATATGTTTGGAGACTACAGATTGTTTAACGTTGGGAAATTTGAAATTAGACATATTTTCCATGATACGGATTTTAAGTGAACGTTTTGTTTTCCCTATGTAAGCGAAACATTAACGTTCAAAGTGAAACTGAACAATAGCTATGATCCCATACTGTTACGCTAACCCCTCTGCTTTTCAATCGTCGTTTCTTTTTTCTTCGCTTTTGAGAAGTCAACTGGATTGTGCATTTGCCTCACTCATGGCTCTTGTGTTTTTCATTTTCCCCAGACGAAAGGAACAAATTTTTCTAACGTGTGGTATTGATATCATCCCTTAAGTTTGTCAATTGGATATATTATCTAACTATAATATTTTAAAACAGGCGTATTATATTTTCATTTCCATTTTTAATTTAAATATAATCATAAAAGTAATATTTATGATTTAGGTAATGTCGTGAAATATTAGTCATACATTGTGAATATTTGTTTGTATTTAGCTAAATTGTAAAACACATACAGAAATGTCTAATTGATGTTTCTGTTTCAATAGTTAGTTCTCGTTATTTCTTTCCGATGAGAGGTTATTCACTATTTGCACATTTTATCTGAGTCGAAGATCTCTGCTCGTGTTCCCAGGAGTTTCCCTCACACTTTCTCTCTAATTCTAGATTGGCTACCTTCATAATTCCTCAACGACTTTGGCATATGCATCAACCCCTATCTATTTCCCTTGCTGGTATAACTCGGAGGACTGAATAATACCGTCGCAGTGTTTAAATATTCACTCGTATAAGAACTGCGTTTCACTTTCTGGTATTGGCTCGGGAAAGAATCTCAATATTATCACGTTTACACTGAAGCTGTAGAGGTATTTAGCCATGATCCAATGCTTGGAGCCGGAAATACGCGGAAAGGCTTACAAAGAGAAGTGGCCTTCATGGTCGAGCCAGAAGCGCGAAGTGCCCGTAACTATTTATAATCCAGGCTTTCCATCAAACGTCAACATAATCATAAAGAAGCGTCTGGCGTGATTTGTGTTTACTGGGGTTAAAAAAGCTCCCAGCTCTAGCGGGAGAGGAATTTGGGCCTCGTTGAAAAAGCCAAGATCCCGCGTTATGCTTATCGGGATGCCGCGCGTTCCTCGGCGGCTTTTAGCCTTTGTACCCCTGTTCAAATGGCATACTTACTTGCAAGATAAGCAAACGACCACTACGGCGCAATCATATTCGGAATCAGGATTTTTTTTTTCTGACTACAGCACTATTGAAATTTAAATGAGTTTAGCGAAATAGTAATTTTAAATGACATTGTCGTGGGAATAATTTTTTCTGTGTTTTCCTAGTGAATAATTTATTTATTCCGACTAGATTCTACCCAGATACATTAATTCTCTTACAGACGTTCATATATTTAATAATTTTTTCAAACCTACATTCCATTACAAGGCATATGTCATCATAGAAATACAATTTTAATAATGTCATTGCTTAAAAGAAAAAAATAACTAATTCAAAAAACAATGAATTTAAGAAACATGGCCATGTTATTTAACGCCAAAAGTTACTGATATTAAAATATAGAAACATAGATTGTTCATTTGAAATTCTGGAATTTCTTATTGAAGTAAAAATTATTTTTATCTTCTATTATACGATAAATTTATTTCGTAACTCAATCACTTTACCTTAAGCGTTTGATAATATATTGCCATTTCCAATAAATTCAGCCTCTTTTATTTGTTACTAGCTGGGTGCCCGGCGTTGCCCGAGATGTCAATTATCTATAAACATAGATAAGACTCCAATTTTGGTTACTTTTGAGCTATTTTTATGTAAAGCTCCTCGAACCCTATCCCTAAATGTGCTCACCTCACATGCTGAAGGGGGATGAAGTCATTGACTAAATATATCGGCCGTTTTTACATGTTAGAAGATGACCACCCCCACAAATATGCGATAATGAAAAAGAATGTATTCCACGCAAAAATCGGCCGATTACATTGTCTGAAAATTTATTCCCCCGGCCAACACCTCCCAAACCCGTCGCGTTACCCATGTTGTCACAATTAGATTCAGCGACATTCATAGTCTCGGAATTGATTCGAATCTTGGTTGTTTTTGCGGGATTTTATTTAACGTACCTCCACGCCACCCCTAAGCTTGCTCCCCTCACAGGGGTTAAATTATACACGAACAACATCGGTATAAATACTTTCAAAGTAATTAACCCCAGAAAATAATTTTCGCAAATATCGACCATTTAACATGTTTGAAATTTTTCACCCCCGACCACTCCCGCTTCGGGGACTTAAACGGTCAAGTTTAATGTCATAATTAAACTCAGTGACAATCCTGATAGTTTCTGGTTTATTTTTATCTAATGCTACTTCCACGCCAACCCTTAAGGGTGCACCCTTCCGAATCCGAAAGGGGTTGAAATTATACACAGAGAACATGTAGGGAAATTTTATTAATATAATTCATCCCTAAATATATTTAGTTGACGCAAAAAACAGCCGGTCAACTCATCCCAACCCAGCTGATACCCGCGCGTTGTCCAGATTGTCATAAATAAATTCAGGGACATCCATTACCTTCGATTTGACTCGAATCTCGGTTGTTTTCCCGTTATTTTCACCCACCCCAATCATGGTGCACCCTTCCGAGTCCGAAAGGGGTTGAAATTATACACAGAGAACATGTAGGGAAATTTTATTAATATAATTCATCCCGAAATATATTTAATTGACGAAAAAACAACCGGTCAACTCATCCCAACCCAGCCGATACCCGCGCGTTTTCCAGATTGTCATAAATAAATTCAGCAACATCCATTACCTTCGATTTGACTCGAATCTCGGTTGTTTTCCCGTTATTTTCAAGGAAATATATTAAACTCAGTGACAATCCCGATAGTTTCTGGTTTCTTTTTATGTAATGCTACTTCACGCCCACCCTTAAGGGTGCACCATTATGAGTCCGAAAGGGGTTGAAATTATACACAGAGATCATGTAGGGAAATTTTATTAATCTAATTCATCCCTAAATATATTTAATTGACGCAAAAAACAGCCGGTCAACTCATCCCAACCCAGCCGATACCCGCGCGTTGTCCAGATTGTCATAAATAAATTCAGCAACATCCATTACCTTCGATTTGACTCGAATCTCGGTTGTTTTCCCGTTATTTTCAAGGAAATTCCCTCCAGCCCAACCCCTATCATGCCTACAAACAACATAGGTAGAAATACTATCAACGTCAATGGTCCCGGAATTTATTTATTCCACGCTAATATCGATGATTTAACATGTTAGAAATTTTCCATCCCATCCATGCCCGCCCCTTGGGGATAAATGGCCAATTTGATGCTATAATTGAACTGGATGACATCCATAACATTGGATTTGACTCCAATCTCGGTTGTATTCGCGTTATTTTATTGCAGCGTTCCCCCACCCAACACCTAAAAGTGCTCTACTGATAATCCCGACCCGCTTCTGGGGGTGGTAGACGCGTCTCACGCTAACAGTCGGTAGAAACACTATTAATATCTGTGACCCCAAAAAATATTTATCCGACTGAAATATAGACTGTTTTAGCATGTTTAAATATATCAACCCCCGTCCACCCCCGCTTCTGGGGGTGGTAGACGCGTCTCACCACGACAGAGTTTGTTTCCTGGTCGCAAAGAACACGTGTACGAAATTTGGTGAAATTTTCTCCAGCGGTATAGATTTGTATTCTCCACCCCAAACGCTAGGGGTGCTCTTTCCCTAGGGTGTAGAGGTTGAAAATTATATTCAGATATCATCAGTGGAAACACTATAAATATCTTTGACCCCTAAAAATATTTATCCGACTGAAATATCGACTGTTTTAGCATGTTTAAATATTTCCACCCTCGTCCACCCCCGCTTCTGAGGTTGGTAGACGCGTCTGACCCCGACAGTGTTGTTTTGCTGGTCGCAAAAAACCCGTGTACGAAATTTGGTGAAATTTGCTCCAGCGGTGTAGATTTGTATTCTCCACCCCAAACGCTAGGGGTACTCTTTCGCCAGGGTGTAGAGGTTGAAAATTATATTCAGATATCATCAGTGGAAAGACTATAAATATATTTGACCCCTAAAAATATTTATCCGACTGAAATATCGACTGTTTTAGCATGTTCAAATATTTCCACCCCCGTCCACCCCCGCTTCTGGGGTTGGTAGACGCGTCTCACCCCGACAGTGTTGTTTTCCTGGTCGCAAAGAACACGTGTACGAAATTTGGTGAAATTTTCTCAAGCGGTGTAGATTTGTATAACGAACATACAAATATACAAACATACAAATATACAAACATACATACATACTTACACTCATTTTTATTTATAAGATTAAGTGTAATAATTATTTATATTAAGCCCTTTCGTTCTGGTTGATAAGGGATTATTAATGGATTGATTTATATGGTTTAGGATTTTGAGAACAATTGTTCTAATAATGTAGATTACGTGGATAATATTTTCATTGAAGTTGTAGTAAACTAAATTATAAACTACGTTAGCATGTAGAGTTTTTGTTACATGTATTTGTCCGTGATTATTTGTTGCTTTATTTCTTCTCAATAATACAACTTCAATTACGGAATAAATGTAAAATTATGTTTATAACAATTTATAATATAAAAACTTTTTAAAAGAGTATAAAAAGCAATGGTTCTGAAACACTTTTATTTTTGATTAAACGTCGTTATTAATGGAAACAACATAGGATAAAATAGTATGAACGACACCACCCCTAAATATGCTACTTTCCCGTGGTGGAAAGGGTTGAATTTTTACTCATATCACATCGGTAGAAACACTATCAATCTAGTTTATATATAAACACATAACATTTTGGCAGTTTTAGAATAATAGACAATTCTCACACCCAGCCCTAAGCAAGCTCACCCCTAATGTCTAAAGGGATTTATATTTTCAACAACATCCGTTGAAATAGTATTCACGTAATTCTCCCCCAAGAACGCACAAGAACTGACTATTTATCTCCCCCTCCAACCCCCACCCTTTCGGGTTAAATGGGCAATTAAAAATATTTATCCGAAGTAAACTTACTGACATCCATAACCTTCGATTTGACTCCAAACTCGGTTGTATTCGCGTTATTTTTCTGTAAAGCAACTCCACCCCAAACCCTAAGGGTGCCCTTTTCCCAGGGCGTAGGAGATGAATATTATATTCAGATAACATCGGTAGAAACACAATCAATATCTTTGACCCCGAAAATATTTATCCAAATCGAATACCTGCTGTTTTAGCATGTTTAAGTATTTCAACCCCCGTCCACCCTCGCTTCTGGGGTTGGTAGACGCGTCTCACCCCGACAGTGTTTGTTTCCTGGTCGCAAAGAACCCGTGTACGAAATTTGGTGAAATTTGCTCCAGCGGTGTAGATTTGTATTCTCCACCCCAAACGCAAGGGGTGCTCTTTCCCCAGGGTGTAGAGGTTGAAAATTATATTCAGATATCATCAGTGAAAAGACTATAAATATCTTTGACCCCTAAAAATATTTCTCCGACTGAAATATAGACTGTTTTAGCATGTTCAAATATTTCCACCCCCGTCCACCCCCGCTTCTGGGGGTGGTAGACATGTCTCACCCCGACAGTGTTTGTTTCCTGGTCGTAAAGAACACGTGTACGAAATTTGGTGAAATTTGCTTTACCGGTGTAGATTTGTATAACGAACATACAAACATACAAACAAACAAACAAACATACAAACATACAAACATACAAACAAACATACATACACTCTTTTTTATTTATAAGATAATCCGATTTTTTATTTGAATTACTCTACAGTTTTCCATACGTAAACGGAACTTACTTTCATAATATGAATTGACTGCATGAATATAATTTGAAGTATAAAAAGAATAGCCTTTTACAGACGCAATAGTATTAGTTCCCATCTACACAGTCTGTAGATTTCGGCCTCTCACCATGCAATTTTCGTCAGGATGTGTCTGTAACATCTACTAATATTTAGGTTTTATTTACCACCGTGTCAACAAGGTCAGTACGTTTAAGTCTACTGACACATGTGACAGAGAAAAGTGACACAGATGTTGGATTTCCTGCGAGTGTGACCAGAAAATGCTATTTCTAACTAAATCACCAACATTAGCAATTATAATGTGGATTAATTTGAGTTGTTGGTTAGTGTATTTAAGTTCTAACAGTTCTAACGTATCACTCAAAATAGTTTTATTATCAATTTCTGTATATTTGCTAATGAAATGCTCTCATTTACTTTCTTTACCGTTGTTTATATTCTATGTACAACTTACCTTTCTGGATATTACCATGTCAACAAAATCCGTTCGTTTAAGTTTACATGACAGTGGAGTTGTCGGCTTAAACGTACTGACCCTGTTTAAATGGCCATAAATAACACACCTAAATATAAGTATAACCCTGATAAATATGATTGTTCTCTTTCTATAAACTACGCGAAAAAGTCCACAAGCTACAGACTATGTAGATTGAAAAGAAATACTACTGTGAAGGTAAACGTTTTTTCTTTATATAACTAAAATTTAAATTACTATCGATATGGTCGTTTAAAGTCCACCTGAATATTTTCTTAACAGTGAAATAATAGTTGTTTGCTGGAATTGGGATATCCAGTGAAAGGCAATTCAATCCGCACCGGATGTTCTGGACACGACATGGACGTGACAAAGACGGAGGACTCAGATCATCTGATAGCCAATGGCCGGCCTCCGCCACCCTGGGGCTCGCTTGTCCTGTTCTTTGTTTATAGGTGCTGTGTTTGTTTGTCCACCGACCGCAAACTTCCCATCGTCCATACTGTCACATCCTTTCGGTTCCGACCTCATTGTACGACCTTTCTATTCAACACGTAGATCTTTCAACGGCTCCGAAACGACATATGATAACTGTAAGAAAGAACGTTTCCCTCTGTTCTCTTTCTATAAACCACGCGAAAAATTCTAAGCTTTAATTTGGCATCCATATTGTTATTTACAGTTTTATTGGAGTAACATTCGGATTATTTGCATCCTTTCTGAATCAATATGTTATAAATTTTTAAATCTATAAAACCAAGTAAAACAAATAGAACCGCTTTACAATAAAATGATGATTTTTTAAAAATGTTAAAAAATTAATCTTTATTTAGGTGTATACAAATTCCAAATAAATTATATAGGAAACATTCACGTCGGTGAAAATTTTAAATCACTGGCTAAATACATAATTTTAAATTTGGAAGGAATGAATTTCAGGTTTTTATAACGAGGTAAACTAATCGCCGCCATTAAAAACTAGCTGGGTTTGAAGAAAGTGAAAATCGTAAGGTTTGTGTTCAGTAAACAAGAAACAGTTGTTTGCCGAAACCAATTGATATTGAGAAAATCTATACAAATATATTATGGGCTGATTTTTTTAAAAAAAAATTTGGGGTAACAGGCTACATGAGGGTAATCCACTTTGGGCAACTCCCCTTTAATATCATAGGAAGGGATTTGAAAGGGGGGATGTGGAAGGGTATAGGAAGGTAGCCAAGGGTTACTAGGGCCCCCGGGCTATGGTTTAAGGATCCTAACCGGCATTCGCCTAAAGAAATGCAGGGAAAACCCTAGAAAAACCTGCATCGGGTAGGTCGGGCATTGGGTACTTGTCCCACGCCCTTCCGATAACGGGAGAGGAGTTTGCTGTGGGGACGCAGCATTCCCTTCTCCGTGCCTCTACCAGTTTAGGAGGCAGCTGGCCGACTATTCCAATGGGAATAGGGAACAACTTTTACCGTATGCCCAAGGTCTGCGACCCCGGAACATATACCTCTCAGAACAGGCCGAGGTGCCTCGGCTTGTGGGAACCTTAGTTCAAAAACGGAGAGGAAAAGGCATACCCAAAGGTAGCCCCTTCGTATCTCTCCTAAAAGGTTCTGCCTGCGACAGAAAATCCCTCGCAGGTTACTTGCGAGAGATTTTTTTTTTAGGGCAACAGGCTACATGAGGGTGATCCACTTTGGGCAACTCCCCTTTAATATCATAGGAAGGGATTTGAAAGGGGGGATGCGGAAGGGTAGAGGAAGGTAGCCAAGGGTTACTAGGGCCCCCGGGCTATGGTTTAAGGATCCTACCCGGCATTCGCCTATAGAAATGCAGGGAAAACCCTAGAAAAACCTGCATCAGGTACGTCGGGCATTGGGTACTTGTCCCACGCCCTTCCTATAGCGGGAGAGGAGTTTGCTGTGAGGACGCAGCATTCCCTTCTCCGTGCCTCGACCGATTTAGGAGGCAGCTTAAATCACTTCTTCGAGATAACATTTAATAAATCCATGAAACTTGCTTTTTTTAAAAGTTGATAGAAGAACATATGTAAAAATTATCAACAAAAATTAATTATTTTTGGTATATTACACATCAAAAGCTAAACAAACTGAAAACGTTGCATAACGCTGGAAAAATGGTCGTAAATGCCGAGTTTAAGTTGAATTAAATTAAAGAATTTATGGCACCGAAATCGCGTGTTTTGTCGATTTCACTTTCATTTCGACATCCTGCGGTGTAGGGGTCAGCGTGACTGCCACACATCACAGAGGTCCCGGGTTCGAATCCCGGCGAAGGCATGGATGTTTGTGAGCGTCGTCAAGTATTCCCTCGTCATGGCAAAAATGAGTACCCATAAAGGGTCGCTAATTACTTGAAATGTCGATGCGACTCTAAATAAATTTTAAAAAACTCTCATTTCACGGAACTGGTGGTGTACGTACAGCATCAACGATTACGAAGAATATAGCCAGGTAGTGTTATATTTATGGCATTAAAAGAAAATAACCGATTTAACAAGCATCAATTTCATAATTTCCCAAAAAATAGAAACAATATGTGAAATAAGTACATAGAACATATTTCTTGGGAATTCATTCAACCTACTTCAAATTAACCCTCAAAACAAGTATGCATGGACGGATAAATATATACTTTGGTATATAGGTTGGCCCTTCCAAATGCTCTCTTATTAATAAACTACATCGTAAATCTTTAACAGAGTTCAGAATTTTAATAAGACGTCAGTCTTAAAATAATCGAATTTCTTTGAAATTTCGTTTATGATTCTTCATAAGAGCATTCCTGAGACTGAGCGGATATGGTGGCACGGTGTAACTGTATGTCATATCGACAATAATATATCCCCATGTCTGTTTGTGACAGGGCGTCATATTTATCATGCGGGTTCTACCCCGTTCTTCAGGAATGCCTATATTTACAGAGCTTCGACCAGGACGCAATCTGTTCTCTCTTCTCTCCGCAGACAGATGAGCAGAGATAAACATCTGTCCTTTAAATCCAGCCCGGCGAGTGGACAAGGCAGCCGGAGCTATTACGAGTGTCACCACCACGCACATCACTATCTAGGAACACCCCCTCAAACACCAGTGTAGCATTTTTATTCTGAGTTTCACCTATTTATATTGAATTGTCTCAATTTATCATTGTTCTATTAGGTTCTCAAATTCCTGTATAATTATGCAGGAACAAAGAACCTCCTTGCGCCACCACGTTCTGAATTGTCTAATCAGAAGGTTGTGTGCTCAAAAAACGCCGGGTTCACCGATATAGAGAAGCTGTATTATAAATTAATGTCATTATTGTGAATGGAATAATTTAGATGGATATAAATGAATAAATATACTACCTTGAGTCATAAAATTATGTTTATTAGCAAAAATTACGAAGTTTCGTCCTCGTTCAGAACCTGTTAATGTTGTACAGTTTTAATAATTTGGTATATTAATCGGGATTAAATTTAGAGGCAAGGTTCTGCTGCATTCAAAAATTATACTTGATTTATAGACAACATTATTAAAATTGTTCAACCAGAAAAATTCCTGAAAGAGGACAAATCGTCGTAAAACGATTTTTTTAAGTAAATATTATAATTTTCTGACTCAAGCCTGTATATATATATATATATATATATATATATATATGTATATATATATTGTAATAACCACATAAGGAATAAATAAAAAATATTTATGCTTTGATTTTAACAAACAAATTTATTAAACTTCATCAGAAATTACAATTGAATTTAATATTTTACTATTATAATAATAACTCTTGCTCTCATGGGTCTCTCTACTGGGTCTGACAACGGACAGAATCGAACTATTAAAAAGACCCAACATTTATGTTTTAAATTAAACAAAAGTATCTACTAAATTTATTAATGAACTTAACCTATAGATTGCTTCTAACTTTATTATCAAAAGAAGAGAACGACATCTGACTGTTATCCTTTAATAACGCTTACATCTGTTAATATTATACATTCCAACTCACGGTTTCTTAGGTTTACTTCGACTCGTTCTTTAGACACGCACTTTATAGCTTGGACATTCACTCACTGACTCTAACACAATATCACAGGTTCGCCGATATCTGGTTCTCCATATCCAGTGAAATATCCCAGGTGCTCGTCGTGACACTCTTTGACATCGGTTGCCGTATCCAGGTCGCTTACCATCGAAGACAGGTCAAATTCTCATACTCATACAGATAGAGAGCTTCTGTATGTTAAAAATGTTTATAGTTGTTATAGTTTTGCTGACTGATGCTGACTATTTCTGTCTCAAACTCCAACCACGATGCATTCAGCACGCTGGCTCCACTCTGACTGCCCTGACTGCTTCTCGTTCCTCTCCCACGCTAAACTCTCTAACTGTCTAACTTACAAGTTCAATGCCCACAGCATCTCTCTCTTACGCTGACTGTCTCTCGTGCCTCTCCCACGCTAACTGTCTAACAGTCCTCTGACTAATTTACAAGTTCGATGCCCACAGCATCTCTCTCTTACGCTGACTGTCTCTCGTTCCTCTCCCACGCTAAACTGTTCACACAATAGGTTATTTCCCCTATATATACACTAGCCTTGTTTTTCTTTTGATGCAAAATTACGTCTCAACGGTGCGGTGACAGAATCCCATTACTGAAATTTACGTCCTTGCCGTTGGAGTCCTTTCGCCGGCTGCTATCTTTTGTCCGAAACCCGACAATCGCGACAGGTTCGATTTGTCTTTGGACCTCTCCCCTCACAAGTGCGCGATACTAATTTCTCCAGATCCTAAGTCAACAAGTGCCTGGACCCTTGCAGCTGCAGTTATTTCGCCCCAGCGATTACTCAGGACTCGTCGGCCTCACCCGACTCGCCACAAGATCCTTTCTTACAAGTCCCAAGCAAATACGCCACTTGTCAGGTCATTCATCAGAGACAATAGCCTGCTCTAACATAACCACTTTGGGACCAGCTGCTCGTCCACGTTCTGCGTTACGAATTCGCCACACAGATCCCCAAATCAATAAGTTACTGAACCCGCAATTACTCTTTAGACCTAATTGCCGCACTGTCACACCGTCCCTACAAATTACGGCTTCCTCTCTGCCGCCCACCAGCACTCATCCTAGATAAATGTCTTACCGCTCCGTCTTGTCACCTCGTGACAGAACCCGCAATCACTTTTCCCTCGCATTTTCTTTACGAATTGTGCGCTGTTTTTAAACCAATGCATTACTTTATGCATTACATTACAATGCATCCCCTTAATGCATTACAATATATATATATATATATATATATATATATATATATATATATATTAATATTTAAAGGGCAATTAATATTTAATCATTATAAACTTTGTGGACTTAAATTGTTATCGACAAAGTGACACAAAGACACACACTAATGGACAATAATGGAACATGCCGAGCGAGGCATTGTAGGACGGTTGGTGCGCTGAGAACGTATAAGGCAGTTGGCAATCAGAAACGACAGAAAGCGGTCGTAATAAAAATAGACGAGACGTTTTTCAAAAGTAAAGTTACACAGCATTCACCCAGATAGTGCTGCAGAAAGAATTCTGAGTGTTACATTTTACGCCAAATAATTTTAAAAGTCTACGAGGAGGAATTATCTGCATCACCGCAAAATTGGCATAATTGGCGGAATAAGTCGTCTAAGAGGTACCACCAAACTCGTAAATCCAACAGGGAAGTGTAAATTCAGTGAACGAATGGCCTGTTTTTTTAAAAAAAAAATTGAGTGTGTGTGTGTTGCTGAAAGAATTAAATTGCCCAAGTAACAGAAAAAACTGTAAGTTATACCTCATTTAAATTATTATTGTAAACGTTATATTAAAGATAAAACCGTCAGATTTCTATTTTTTATTGAATGTTATAAATACTAATTTGTAATATTTAATAAAAGTGTAACCGAAAGTCAAATCGAAATTTGATTGTTTGAAAAGGGAGCAATATCATTCTTTATTTAAAGGCCCAGAAAACGACCCTGAGATTAAGAGTAAAATTTGTTTATTGTATGAAATAAATGTTGTAAAAGGTCATCGAATAATTATTTGTAATTTTAATTATTTTGAATGTAATAAATTCATGATTTTGTTAATTAAATAAAATTTTATTATTAACATCCTTTCATGTAAAGTTAAAATAATGCAATCAACGCGGGCTAACTATTGCGTTTTATTGTAAAATCATTTATATACCACATTTTCGGCTTCACCAATGTGGAGCACTGTTTAATTGTTAAATTTTCAATTTTGAATACTACATATTGACATCCTTAACGTATGGCATATTTTAAATTCAATTGTGATTATTAAATTTGGGCGTCATCAACGTGTGGCCCATTTTTAACCTTGCATAATTAATTGTTTGTCTTTAAATTGATCATTACATATTGACCAGCGTGTGGGTAATCATTTAATTAATTGGTTTCAAATAATTACAACAATTTATATATATATATATATATATATTGTAATGCATATAATATAATGCATTGGATTAAAAACAGCGCACATGTCGTAGAGAGAATGCGTGGGAAAAGTAACCGCGGGTCCTGTCACGAGGTGACAAGACGGAGCGGTAAGACATTTATCTAGTATGAGTGCTGGTGAGCGGCAGAGAGGAAGCCGTAATATGTAGAGAGAGTGTGACGGTGCGGCAATTAGGTCTAAAGAGTGATTGCGAGTCCAGTAGCTTATTGATTTGGGAAACGGCGTGAAGAATTAGTAACGCAGAACGTGGGCGAGCAGATGTTCCCAAAGTGGCTATGTTAGAGCAGGCTATTGTCTCTGACGAATGACCTGACAAGTGGCGTAGTTGCTTGGGACTTGGAAGAAAAGATTTTGTGCGAGTCGGACAAAAGAGAACAGCCGACAAGTTCTTGAGTAATTGCGGGGGCGAGGTACTGCAGCTGAGGGCATGTCGAATGGCGCAATTGCTTGGGATGATGAGGGTCCAGGCACTTGTTGACTTAGGATCTGGAGAAATTAGTATCGCGCACTTGTGAGCGGAGAGGTCCAAAGACAAATTGGACCTGTCGCGATTGTCGGGTTTTTGGAAGGCGGAAGGAATCCAGTGGCCGGGACGTAAATTTCAGTAATGGGATTCTGTCACCGCGCCGTTGCGACGAAACTTTGCATCAAAAGAAAAACAAGGAGGCTAGGGGTATATATAGGGGAAATAACCTATTGGCAGTTAGCATGGGAGAGAGGCGGAGGACGCAGCGAAGAGACAGTTAGTCAGTCAGCGACAGTCAGCATCAGTCAGCAAAACCATAATAGCTATAAACATTTTTAAAATACAGAAGCTCTATCTGTATGAGTACGAGAATTTGACCTGTCTTCGATGGTAGGCGACCTGGATGCAGCAACGACGTCAAAGGGTGTCACGGCGAACCAGTGATATTGTGTTAGAGTCAGTGAGTGAATGTCAAGGCTATAAAGTGAGTGTCTTAAGAACGAGTCGAAGTAAACCTGAGAAAACGTAAGTTGGAATGCATAATATTAACAGATGTAAACGTTATTAAAGGATAACAGTCAGATGTCGTTCTCTTCTTTTGATAATAAAGTTAGAAGCAATCTATAGGTTAAGTTCATTAATAAATTTAAAACTTAAATGTTGGGTCTTTTTAATAGTTCGATTCTGTCCGTTGTCAAACCCAGTAGAGACCCATGAGAGCAAGAGTTTCTTATTATAATAGAATATAAAATCAATTGTAATTTCCTTCTTGTGTTAATAAATATGTTTGTTAAAATCAGCCTCATATATTTTTTTATTTTATACCCTTTGTGGTTATTACAATATATATAAATATATATGTATTGAAGCAATGGTTAATTAGGCTATTAATTGATTAGGGATAATTTGAATTGTTTTGATAAATGAATTGTAGCGGTATATTGAGCGACCAAAGCGACAATAGCGCTGAGCTCTGTTGCTTTGCTGAAGAGCCGAAATGGCAATTGAGCGCGCAAAAGTAAAGTTAGTTTTCAGTTTACGGTCAGCCACGAAAGAATAGACAACCAAATCTGCATACGAGAAGTCTACTTCTACGGTCAGCCACGAGAGGAGAGACACTAAAACAAATCTTCACCGAGATACATAGCAGTTCGATCCAAATCAATAAATAAAACAGTAAAAATCTGCAAATCGTGAGTTCCTATAAGCAAGCAGATAGTTGGACAGAGACAGAGACTAGTTGGACTAGTTAACGGTGAAGCCACGGTTGCTTCATTATAAAAATTGAACAATTTTGCATTGAGGGAAACCAACATCCGATAGCTGACCAATTAGGAGAGGATCATTCGAGGTTCCTGAGAACTGAGTACGGGCATTTCGACAGCGTATGTGTAAAATCTGTGAGGTAATTAGAATCAGTGTAAAATTTTGCATTTAAAGTGTAGTGTTGAAGCTACAAAAGAATGCCTTTACCAGTCGGACATTATGTGAGTAACCAAAACTTTGATAATAATATTTGTAAACAATAACTAAAAGTGTAGTCAGATTTCGTTCATCTTTCATTTCGTTAAAGTTTAATTTCTTTTCATTTAACTTTCTTTCATTTATCGACATATTGTTTTTAGGTAAATTTTAAACTGAATTGTTAATCAGTTTATTAAATCTCTTTTCTGTTAATTATCAAATCCAGGGGAGACCCTGAGGGAAGAGATCTTAATTTGATTGTAATTGTTTTTAATTTTTGGAAGCCACAATTGAATAAATAATTAATTTGTTTGTAAATTTTTTTATATTCATTTCATTTAATTAACCCTTCATTTTGATTATTACATAAATGGCTACCACAACGTGGGGCAAATTAATTAATCGCTTAACTTGTTGATTATTACAATATATATATATATATATATATATATTTATTTATTTATTTGCGGTTGCAACAGGAAAAGAAGCAGAACCTTGCCTCTAAATTTTATTCATGATTATATGAAAAATTATTATAAATGTTCAACCTGAAGAGGTTCTAATAGAGGCTGAAACTTCGTAAAAATTTTTTTATAAATATTAAAATTTTCTGATTCATGGCCGATTATTTATTTGTTATTATAATTGTCAGATATTTTTTCATCATTATTATAATTTATATAAATTTTTATCTCACGAAGTTTTATGCTAAACTGAATGTGGCGGAGCTAATAAAATCTTTGCTCCCACAATTCCCATTCCCGCACTCAGGAACTTTCATCTCATCTCTAACTTCCCTTGACGTGAGTACTTCTGTCCAATCTGACAAACTCAATTCTCTATCAAAGAAATTTGACCAATTCCAGAATTATTACTTTTTAATCATATCTAAAATACAATATATATGTGAGGACCGTTTGTAAATTTGGTACAAAAATATTATGTTCGAGGACTAATTTAATGAGGTGGCACCTCGGAAACTGTGGGTAAGATTGTGATTTTTATGCCTCCTGGTAGTTCTCATCGTAAGTTTCTCCAATTCCTCCAAATCATTCACAAAATTACGGTTATGAAGTTCTATTACAACAACTAACAACAGACTGTTAGGCTACTGGTTCGCTGTGTAACAAGTGTAACAACAAATTATGATCTCAGTAATTTCTTTCAACGACTCAAAATAGACCAAAAAATGTTTATATACTTAATAACATGTACAGCTTTAATTTCTACTTTACTTTTAAAACGGCATTGATCATTCCGGGGGGACAATTATGTAATTTCCTCATCAGGCTAATTTTATCGTCACGGCACGAAAACCAGCCTAAGCGACAGTTATTCTAGCAGTTTACAAATTGATCATCTGCTGGTCAGTCACACAATTGTGGTCTCCCACTCAAACTGTTTATGAGCTAGAAGTTGAGGGTAGACAACGACATCTTACAATACTCACGGCCTTCGAAAGTACTGTTTATCCTAAGACTATCTTTACTTTTTTATGAACTATGCCTGAAACCAAAATCTTTAGATACAGGGGCGTAAATCGGGAATACACCGAAAAGAAATGATTATATTCCAAATTGGTTCGATGGTTTGTTTCAATATTTATTTTATGAGTTAAATTAAGTCGTTATGAAATATAAACTAATTTGTGCTCTAATCATGTAAATACGACAAACTTCGTTTAGAAATGTAGTCTAATTAATATATTACAAAAAAGTTTTAATTTGACGTCTGTTTTCAATTAATAAAACAATTGATGACCTTATAAAGACAGTTTAAGAACATACGAAAATGTATCCAAAAGCCGTCATAATATAAATAAAAAGTGACTATATAGGGTCATCAATTGTTTTATTAAATTACAAAAAAGATTTCTTCTGGCCGGTGTGTAAGCAAATTAGGTTCTTTGTGTTATCCATAACACCCCAGAATCATTTATATAACGATGTGGACATTTCTTGCCTTTTCTTCGTTAAGAACTTTAGCTTTATGAATTTTTCTGTCTAGTAGGCTACAGTCTTACCATTTAAACGACAATGAATGGCTTCGTCCAACTTATTTTCTTCTAGCACCACGTTAACTTCACTAGAGCCAAAAACCCTGTGAAGCGAAACGCGGGAGGTAAAAATAGTTTGTAATTAATTTGGAAGAATTTAAGGAATTATAATTTTCTATAGAAATTTGAGAAAGTTCAACTGATCTACTTCCACATTTTTAGAGTCGCATCACCTGCTGAGGTTATTAGCCACTTTGTACTATGTTGACTTTCTTTGTTGGTGAACTAACGAGTGGCGATTTCTCAATATAGGCACCCAATATCCATGCTCTAGCCGGCATTCGAACCCGGGACCTCTGTAATGCGAGGTAGTCACTCTGACCACTACACCATAGGAGGTCGGCTTCTGCATTGTAGGTACGTATTATCTCTAACACCTTAACAGTACTGGGTGCCTCTTGGAAAGTTTCTATCAATTCGTTACATTTCAGTGGAAATTAATGGGACGAAGCTAAATTTTAATTAATAAAACGGAAATTTATATATTTTTGTGTTGTGCCAGGGATTAACCAACAACAGTCACCTTCGGTACAGAAACTGCTGCAATACGGGTAGTAAATTTCACAGGGGTCTTACAAATCCGTGGCTCACAAAGGAGAACGAACCCAAACGGTAATAAAATCCGACGTGACAGAAATCAATTAAGGTAGGACAGATTTTACTGTGTGGTGATCAAATTTGTCTTGCAAATCAGCAAGTTTTCAATCATTGAAAAAAGCTTTTAACATTGCTTTTAAGTTCGTCACTTAATTTTGTGGTGATTCGTCCATGCGTTATTTGAATCGCCTGACGAATTCTACAAGAACTGCAGAAACGTTGTTTGATATTTGTTTAGCACTTATTTTTTTCAGGTATTTGGCTATTTATTCATCTAATTAGTATATTTTTAAAATGTTGTTCGAAAACTGACACATTTAGTTCTGTATACCTGGAAAAGAGAGGGAAGAACGAAAAAGAGAGAGACGAAATGAAGAATTTGAACGGACGGAAAATGTGAAGAATCGTTCGATGAAAGAGTACTCAGGGGAAAAGAAGAGGTCACTCGCAGTTCCCGTTGAGTTGCAGATAAGTTTGTTGTCGACGGAAGCTCGCTTACAGGGCATTGAAAGACGTATGACTGTCACTGGTTCGCAGGCATCACAAAACTTCCGGTCATCTAGCTAGTAACCATTCAGAGCTTATCCTCACAGAAACAAAAAATCCCAGATTGATTTAATGGCCCACCGTCCCATGATTCTAGACAGTGTAATTGTGTAACGACGCATACTCATATTTAAAATTAATTGATAAATTTATGTATATCATTTCAAATTTACTACAAATATTTCAAATCTTGATTTTTCATGATAAAACCATTAATAAAATGTGTTCATTAAATAAATTATAAAAATACATATACACGTAAAAGAGTCAAATGCTTTTGAAACATAAAAATGAAAATTACTATTGTTACTAATCATCAAGCATTAAGCATCTTGTTGTGGAATACCAATAAATTTGTCATGTATCGTGAATAAATTATGTAATACGTAAATTAAAAGGCATAACTTAGAAAAAGCTGAAAATGTTTTCAGCGTGTACGTTATAACTTACAGTAAAATATAATTCGTGAGATAGATTACAAAGTGTTTCTTTTTACATACGGAGTATTTTTAATAATATTGCTGCATTTAACATGATCTATGTTCGTTTCTAAATGTACGGAAAGGTGTTAATTTTAGTGCAACTCTACTTGAGCCCCCGTAAAGCTCCGGTGTGAAGCAAAGGAGAAGGCCGACCATTACGAGAACGGACGTGTATTGTGCGTCTGTTATTTACTCCCGGTTTATGGGCTGTTAACCTCGCATAAATTACGCAACAACTCTTCAGCACTAACATGACTTTTATGGACCAACAAAATATCCTCACGAATCTTCAAACACCGCGCATATGAATTAAAATTGGCTTTGAGAACACGAGGTTAAGAGAATATCCTAAATCACTATGCTTGAGTTAATATTCATGAAGAGAATTATAATTTAAAAATTAAGGGACGTAAATGGCAGGAAGCGCACTTTGAATCTGTGTCCACGGCTATGAATTTTAAACAGAGTGGAATATTATGCTCACCAAGAACTTCAATTATCTTAAAGGGATTAACATAATCAATCTTTTACCCTACATTCAAAAGAATACATTTTGTTGTATGCAAATGTTTGTTTCCAAATGTACCGTTGTAAAGCAAGAGTCTAAAGGAACACAAAAGTGATATATTTTATTGCTAAAATTTATATCGGTTAAGCATTAAATCAAGATAATTATTTTTATTTCACAGACAATTACATAGAATTATTCAAATTATTTAATCTATTGAAATTTTCATTTTCGTCAACTCTCATGTTAAACCATGTATAATATTACAGAACGAGGAGAAGTTACATTTCGGTTTAAGAGTGGATTTTATCTATCAGTTCTCAGAATTACTCGAATTGTTATTTCACTTATTTTTCGGTAATTATTTGGGAACTTCATAAAAAAACGTTTAAAACGTTCCAAATCCTACATGGAATATATATGGGCTCTAAAAGATCTGATAAAACAACATATATTGAAGACGAATGGTTACAGTTCAATAAATTTCTTTTAACTGTATGAGATAAATTTAGAAATTTAAATGGGGTAAATATAAAATAAATAATATCTTATTCCACCATTTTATTGTTTTTAAACATTACGGAAAGATTAGTATATTATTAGTTCAATTTCTTATTCATCTGCGCACATTACCTTCTCTCTCCGCAAAGAAACCTGCCCCACAGTCTCAATAAACAATGTGCAGATTCCGCAATCAAACACAGTAAAATACCTTAGGATTACATTTAAATAATAAACCGATTTGGAAATATCACGTAAGATAAAATAAAGAACAAGTTGAGATGAAGATAAAAGAAATACAGTGGGTGATAGGAAGAAAATCACGTCTATCGATAGAAAATAAAATCCTATTATACAAAGCAGGCATCAAACCAATAAGGGCCTAAGGACTTGAATTATGGGGATGTGCATCCAAATCAAACATTGCAATGATCCAAATGTGCCAATCCAAAATACTTCAACAAATTACTAACGCTCCGTGGTATGTAACCAACATCACGCTGCATAACGATCTTCAAGTTCCTACGGTGGGGGAAGCCATAAAACACCACGCAGTAGTGGACAACCATCCTAACCCACCACAGGACCAACTCCTACAACCAGTGACCAGCAAAAGACTGAAAAAGATGTGGCCAAGTGAATTAATTTAAGTAATGGTTTTTTTCTCTCTCTTTTCTATCATGTTTTAAATTCTGCAGGCGATAACATTGGATATCTCCCTGATAATGTTATTGCTACCAGTACATCTGGCAGCCGTCAGCAATTTAGCTCATAGAATTATAAATGATTCTGATTGCTAAACAAAGAAATTTTAAAAAATCTAATAGTTAAATAATAAGAAACAATTCACGGGTATTTTATAAAATTTTGTTGTGAAATATGTTTCGTATTTGTTCCGCGGAAAAGGAAATTAAATAAGTAAAATAAGTTAGGTCATGAAGTGATAACTTATGTGCATTTATTTGTATATATTGTTTCCAGAATTCATTAAATTCGATACATTTGTTAAAAAATATATTGGCCTATATCTTAAATGATTATCGAAGGATTGTAACCACATTAATCAACCAAAGCAAGGTTTTTTAAATGAAAAACTCAATAGGAATATCAAGGATACATCTCGTGAAGGTGTAATATATTTATTATTCAAACGCAGTTACATAAAAATTATTAATACAAACGTAAGGAAACAATATAACATCAAAACGTTTTTGGCTTGGCGTTAACCCGAAAGATGCTTCGTCATTTGATGTTTTTCATCTGTGTGCTGCTCCGTCAGAAGAGACGTGCAGTACAAATAAAAGGCTGAAACCGTTCACGTTTGAAAAATTAAATAACTAAAATCTAATAATCTTAAATTTTTAATATGAGGTTATTGTAAAGACATATTCATTTATTTTCTTCGCGTATACGCCACTGAGGCTCCGTTAGAATTGCCACATGTTTTCTATAGCAATTCCTACCTTGAAAAAAATTTATATCTTTCTGAATAATTTACATTGAGTCTTTCGTGCTATTTGTGGAATAATTGGCAATAATTTTCTACTTTTGCATATGTTTGTTCTGGGTGCATATCAGTAAATTTCCGATCAGTCTCTAATACAGTTGTAATAAGTTATATTGTGCGGTGGATGTTTCTGTGAGCTACCTCCGTGTTACCAATTTTGCATTCAGTGTGTGACTAAATGTAGCTTTGCGTCCTTTCGACACCTGCAGGAAGTTAACCGAACACTTCCGTCTCCAAAGGTGTCGTTGCTGGGTTGAGCACTCGGAATGTGAATTCCGTTCCGTATTCACTAAGAGGAAGAGAACTATAAAGGGCACACAAATGAATTATTTGACTTAGATAATCAAGCATGTCGATAGATAATATTTATATTTTCTTTTAGATAAATACACATACGGAATAAATCATAAATATATTAATAGCGATCGGATTGTTTCATTTAAATGAGGTTTCTAAACATGGATTCTGTTTAGTAAAGGAAATGCGTATTTATATACCTCAGGGTATCCTTTATTTTCGAAGATCATGTTCTAATACCATAAAGTAAATAATACTTTTCTACTTGACCATAATTGTAACAACTATTGTCAAATAGCTGATCCAACATAAATTAATATCTTTATTGGTGTCCAATTCTTTGGTACGTCAAATACAGCATGTGTTCCATTTTTTATTGAATATTTAAATTGCAACTCTTTATCATAAGTCAAAGAGTTAAAAATAACATTTGTTTGTGATTTTATAAGGATAGGATGATTTGATTAATTCTATCTTAGCTCGGTTAAAATATGCAAGTATTCATGGTACAGTTATAGTATACTGTAGCGGATTGTGTTGGCTGAAAATTTACAAGAATGTTTTGAGAATAAATTAGAATCCCACACACTACAGGCCCCTTCTTTGGCTTGATTTAAATGGTTTGTTTTCGGAGGAACAAAATTAGAAGGTTCCATTCATGTCCCATGCAGACAAATTGCGCCGGTGTGGCAGTCATTCAGAAATAATAGCTGAATGACTCCCCTTAACTTATTCCGCCCTTTACGTAATTAAGGTAACTTCAAGCTGCACCCATAAACGAAGGCATTATGCTTTCTAGTGCTTAATTTGGCTCCGCGTAACAACACAGATAATAATCTTGACGAGCAGCCACGACATCTATTCTTATTCGGAGATCGCTGGGTGATGATCTTTTTCAGGTTTTCCAAATTTTCCTTCTCTAACGAGCATAGTTCCACAACGCAGAATATTGAGAACTGCCGCAGATGTGTATGCAAATAAAGTAATTATAAAAGTCAATTTCGCGATGACAGCGAGAATAGATATTATGAACATCGCAGAAATATTACTCATACTACGTATACCTCGTTCGCTTTCATAAAAATTGAGTGACAAAGTTTTATTATAAGTACTGGGTTCTAAAATGTATTATGTAGTTTGATCGTCAGTATACTTTATTATTTGTTACACCGTATTTATTAATAACCTAAAGAAGTAGTTGAAGAACAATAAATTTGACACTGAGGACTTACCTGCCTAACTAGAATTTCTTATGCAGGCAGTAAATAAATTGTGTAGTAATACATAAATATGAAGCGCACGATGGTAAATATGAATTGGTTAGATGAAAGAACGCTGGTACACGTCGGGTTAGATCAAAATGATTGAGACGCAGATAATACTATCGAGTTTCCTTCTGTGATATTTAATCTAATTAGGGGAAATTTTTAAAAACTGCATAAAGGTTAGTGAACAATTTTATAGTCTTCTATGATTTATAATAAATTTAACCTGCCAAAAGCGGGTGAAGTTGTTCATTTGCATAAAAAAGGATAATAGTTTATAAAATCACTTTTAAATAATATAAAGTTTAATCGTTAAATTGCAGGTCTTTTACAAAGAGAACATAAAATTATTACCATCAAGTAAGCAGTGAAAATTTACGATATTTAAAATAAATGACGTCAGTGAGTCGAGTATCACAGAAATAATAGGAAAAGAATGAGACAGTCTTATGAGGAATTTAAAAACCCCAAAAAAATTCAGCAACGCTGATTAATTTTAATCGGA
The DNA here is from genome assembly GCA_037074705.1 of Zhengitettix transpicula. Classification (NCBI taxonomy): domain Eukaryota; kingdom Metazoa; phylum Arthropoda; class Insecta; order Orthoptera; family Tetrigidae; genus Zhengitettix; species Zhengitettix transpicula. Next base: position 776,300 of record CM073590.1, read on the forward strand.
TAAACCCATCTTTAAATATACATTTGAAATTAAATTAAAAATTTCTACAATTTCGTTGGTGTTAAGTAAATTATGTGCCTCGGACCCCTTTTCAAAACTTTGTGAACTTAAGAACATGTTATTTGTTGTTAGTGATAGTTTGTTATAATAATTTGGAAAATACCTGAATAACATACGAACATATATCGAAACGTCGTTACGCTATTAATAAAATATAAAGCGTCAGTATAAGGTCAATAATTGATTTATCAATTAAGTTTAAGTTAACATTTCTGAGTTCTACCACCTTAGTTCACAAATTCCATTAATGGAACGTTTGTTTCGCATATATTTTTCTTCAATGTGACCAAAAAATTATTTGATCTTCAAATATATTCAAAAGTACACTCTTTAGTTATATGAAAATAAACTGTGTTTTTTATGTGGTGAAAATTATATCAAGATGAAATAAAACATTGATTTTATACGTCGAATCTTTAAAAGTGCAAAGTGTATTCCTTCCAAACATATTTGCATAATAATTATACATTGCACACGTTTCTTTCAACTTCTAAACAAATTGATATTTTTTTCTTCTTTTCATGTACAGATTTAAACTTATGGATGCTATGTAAATTACTTGACATGAATCTGAAAAGTGCAATAATTTTCATTGATCTGATGAGGAATGCCATAAAACAAAACACGTAAGCTGAACTATCTACAAAGGAAGCCATTTACAGTAAGGATGTGGTAACAGTGTACACCCTTCTGAGATTCAACCTCACATCAAAATACTTAAAAATACAAATACTATTATTTTTTCATATAGTTGTCACCCCATACAGATTGCAGGTGTTAATTTTATTAGACGAGTTTGATCACTAAGTTGACTTTTTCTGTTTGGAGAATTGTACTAATTACGCTGGATAACTGTATTATTTTATGTTTTATTATTAAGTTATTATAAGATATTTAATTTTATTTAAATGATTATTTAACTCTGAAATTATTTAATTATATTGCAGGATATAAATGAATCACAATAATTAATAATTTATATTTTGTTACCAAAATAACATTCACTTCTTGCTCTCATTTTCAATTTTAATAACCACGGCTAATATAAAAAATAAACAAAACAGAAAGGAACAAACAAAAAAGGTAGATAATTTCTGATGAGCCAAAATACAGTGCTCATATGGCTTTAATGAACCGACTTTTATGGAATTATTTTCGGTACATTACCACTTGCAGATCTGTCCAGGTGAAGACTTCGCAGTTAGCTTCATACTCACGTATATACTTCCTGGAAAAAAGGTCACCCAGCTGGCCTACAGGAGTTGTCAGCAGGACAGCTCCATACTCTCCTCAATATCTTGCTTTCCAAACCGTAATCAGTATCCGAAACTTAAAAACTAATTTCCTCTCTAAACTCAACTTCTGCATAAGTTCCCAAAATTAAGTGTCTTCCACTCCAAAACGAAAAAACGATCATACAACCTCCCTAAACTAAAATCTGCTCCGAAACTAATTCATTAATCCCCTAACAGACTTATAACATCACAAAACTAACTCACTTCCGCTTGCTCCCCTAATTCACTCTTCTTAAAGTGAAAACTTACTAAATGAAAAACTAGTACCTAACTTCCGATCAACTAAACACCCTACGGGGTTCGCATGGCCAAAATTAAGGGCGTAGGAAGTCACGGTCGCGGTGGCGCCAATTTGGTCGAGCATCTTGAATGACCGTTCTAAAATATGGAGACCACAGATTAGCCTAGCCAGAAACACAATATTATAATCTCTTCTTCAGGGTTGTTTTCTCTTAGTAGGGAAGCGAGCGTTGACCATCGCCAAACTCAAACCGAAATTAAAAGCAATTCATGCGTCAATGTCTTTGATCTTATATTTGGATTCATGATGCATATAGGAAAGTGTTGAAAATTAATTAGAAAAAAGTTTTGCGATGTTAACGAAGTACCAAATATAAATTATAGAATTAATGTATATTAATTCGGATTGGCTCATTTCTTAATCAGTGACATCTTCGTCTATAGCTTCGTGAGTAATCTATGTTTACAAATCCGTTACTCATACATTATTAAAACGTGAAGAAATTTGAACCAAAAATGATAAAGATACGACTTTGAATCTAGGAATGGTCCGTGTGATAGTAAGAGGGAATGGCATTTTAGAAAAATGCAAAAACGATTGAAATTAATGTCGAATAAATACTTTTCAGTCAACATAATTTAAGTCTAATTTTAACCCCTAATTAAATTAGAGGGTTTGGGGTTACATGTAAAAATTATGCGACTGCGATTGAGATTGGAGTCAACCTATATTTTCGGGTTCACTGAAATAAATAATGATAATATTGTTTACTGAGATTAGTTACATGATTATGCCAAATTCAATCCCTTCATCATTGGATCGATGGATGGATGGAGTAAATAATAAAATATCCAAAATTACCGATATCAATGTCGGTTGCATAGTTGTAGTGATCGCTATCAGATCCGAAGTTGCTGAAAAAAGTTTCTATCACTCCAACTGACCTTTTCATACCTTGTATTTTATGACTATCAACAAGTGACAAGTGACAGAATTAGCCTATTAAATATTTCGGAGTTGATTTGACTTCGCAATGTTTGGATAACTTTGTATTTTGTTCAAGGGTGGTTCATCCCAGATATTTTTATTCTTGCACATATAGTTGATACTAAAACTATTATTTAGAATCAAGTTTAAAAATATTTACGCTATAAATCGAATTATAGTCTATTATAAGATTGGGGTGAATAAGTAGCTGGGAAGATATGGTAATAAGCTAGTTATTTAAATTTCGTAATCCATATCTAATTTTCTGATTTCGATACACACAAAACTGCCTAATTCGAAATAATAAATCCCATATGGCCAGTTTCTGAATGCTGGAAACAGATTGGTGGACTTTTAGCTACCCACACTTTTCATACGTAACACAGAAGCCTGACACACAAGAACAATGGCGGCGGGTTTGGAGTATCTTCGCCTTGTCCGTGGGCGAGAACACGCGACGCTATTGTCCGCAATGGGCGGCGCTCTGTAGCAATTCTCCATGTAACATTATGTTTAGGTGAAGAGCATAAATCTGTTTCTTATCAACGTGACTTACAATTTAACTGTCACACCTAATAACAGATATCTATGTATACCTATGCAGCCATATTGCACGAAAATCTTAATATTGGCCTCATATGGCCAAGTAAAATATTTATGACAGAATATAAACAATAAAATAAACACTTCAATTAAGTTGAAAGAAAATAAAAGAAAATAACAAACTAACATGGATCAACAAATTTTCCAGTTTAAGTAACCAATAAGATATTAAATAAGTATAAAATACGAAAAATTCAATCCAAGGCAACCGAAAATATAACTAGATACATTATATAAGGAAAATATATATAAGAAAACCCAATCAACTACAACGAACGTAAATCAAAATCTAATGCTCGAATGATCTCAAAAAATTTTTATCAAATACATTTGCAACAACCTGATGTTCCTCGATATAGACCGAACTATTCATACAATATAAAAAGGGAACAATAATTATAGCTCTCACCTCCAAAACAATATAAATAATGATGAGCTAAATGGTCTTATTGACCTAGAATTACTTCAATACATACAGAACAATCTCATCTCTCATCTGGACCTGCAATTTCTCTATCATTCTTAAAAAAACGATTAGAAACTTTATTTCATGTATATAACAATATATGAATAACACACATATTTACTGCCATATGGAGATAATCTGCAATCGTAACAATTCCAAAAACCAGGGAAAAGTGGTAACGGTCAAGGCAACTGCTTTCCAATTTCGTTAACAAGCTACATGTGCAAAATACTCGCAAAATATATTAAACTATAGATTGAAACGTTTCTAGGGAAAATAGAAAATTATTATAGATAATAAATTCGGATTCCGACTGGGACATTCAACCACAACGCATCTAATTAGTATCGACAACAACATCCGTCAAGCATTTTTAAACAACCAACATACCTTGGTAGTTAGAATGGAAGGTGAATGATATTGATTGGCTTCATTTCATATTAACAAAACTATATCAACTATTCCAATTTATATAGGACTTTCTAAACACTGAAGCATTAAAAACAAGAGGGAATGGACAAGTCGCTCAAAGTATAAAACTCGAAAACGGCGTTCCACAAGGATCGGTATTGAGTGCTACACTTTTCCTACAAGCCATAAACGACACAGATGGAGGAAATCTTGCCCCCAGTAATATATAGGAAATTCTCCATGATCGCAATTATCAATACGCGTATTCTACAGAATATCACAAGCTACTGTAGAAGATAGACGTAATACACGACCAATCACTAAAAATCGCTACAGACTGCTTTCGCAATAGTCCGATTGGCAGTAATCTAATTGAAAAGAATACAATATGATTGTATTTTATATTTTTATGTTATGCTTCGGAATTAAATGTAAGATGAGTATGGCTCACGCAGTTGTAAGCTATAAAATATAATAAACGATTTTATTGAGACTGCAGTTTTGGTTTTTGGTATTATTTACACTCCCCAATTACTTCTAAAATTAATAACTTGATCAATAAAGTAAACTTACATATCACTGATCTGGAGGATGAACGGAACTGTGAACTCGCACAGGTGACGTGACGTAGCCGAATAATACGCCTCCTTGTGGCACCAACGAACATAAGGAATCAAACAACTAGAGTAATTAAAAAAGAGAGGTATACAAAATGTAATAAATTGAAAGCAGGACACATAAAAATATATGAATGAGATATACCCCTTAAAAACAAAAAATAAAATGAAAAACAGCTCCCCGCCAATATGTTATTATGTTAAGTGTAACTAAAAACAAACCAAGTTGTCTAAGACAACAAAACATACGAAACAACAGAGAAAAGAGGTATAGACAAAAAAAGAAATCAACGAAATCATAGAATCACCAACGTACGAAAATAAAAGTATAAAATTCATTAACGCAATAAATTATCACAAGGACATTTAAAAATAAATTCTTAAATGAAGTGGCCCACCTGCTGAGGTGTAGCGGTCTGCATCAACGCCTCGTATCGCAGAGGGCCCAGATTCGAATCCATGGTGGTGGTCGTAATGGTCATGAAACCTGGGGTTGAGAGTGAAAGAGAATCGATTCACTCACCACGTGACACTCCTAAATCAAGAATGTGTCATGGAAGATGACAGTTTAACCGTCGTCCCGTAGGCCAAGGCCCTGAATGGGCTGTAGAAGCGAGGGGAAAGTTAAATCTAAGATACACAAGCGTAAAAGAAATAATGTAATTGTAAACAATATATAAGCATTATAAATGTTAAGTCTAAATATCTTAAATTTATGATAATGTATATGATAGTATGGATGTCAACGTATTATAAATGTATAGCAGCTCAAATAAATAAATAAATTACTTTTTTCAGAATAGGAAAATAATTATATGGATAACATTAGCTGAATAGTACATTCACTCGAAACCAGAAGGCGTCCAAACTCCCCAAAGGTTTCGCTTTGCCCTTTTCTACCCCGCTCAAATTAAAATTTGATGATATATCTGCATGCTAAATCATAGAAACACTATGTTCTGCTTTCGCTACAAGTAATTTGCTGAAAATAAATATACTTATAAGAATCATGCCTAACATTAAATCAAACATAACGACAATGTCGTTTGACATTATTCCAATTATTATTAGATGCTAAGTTAGCCCTATGTAAACAATTAAATTCTTTAAAGACAATCGACATTCTTAAGTCCAACAGTCCATTATTTGAACCCTTTCGTGAAAACATTATAGTTATATGTTGATGTTTATCAATCCATCAGGATTTGTGTACTATTTAAATAGATCGATGAATACACAGCTCAGAGTTCGGCTTATTATACTGATGTGTATATGTAGTGAAGGCTTAGATTGACTTAAATTGATTGTAGAATATACATTTATACCATCAGCGTTTCAAGACTTGCATGTTTATATCTGCATGCTCTTAAGCAGATGGAAATATTTATTCTTCAATTAAGGATCCATATGTATTAAATTTGTTGACTTCTATTGCTCCGCGTATATTATAGTTTATTGATCGCCACTCTCAATGTCATATCTCAGTACTTTGTAAATGTAATCAATTAACTGATTTATATACAAACAACACTCTATGCTTTTCTATTTTCCTGTCTCAAGTTCCTTAGTAATTATTCCCCTTAGTTTTTAACCGAAACTAAAAGCTTTTTCTCATATTTCCATCTTACACAGTTTACCATTTCTTTTAACTTACAATTTAACAGCAACTAAAAACCATTTCTTATAAAATTTCCATCTTATTGTTTTTATTATTTCATTTAACCAACAACATTATTCCACCTTTCTCCGTCCGGAAATTTCACTATTTTCAGTTGTGTCGCGCTCGAATCGACTGTGTCTGAAGCGACCAAGTTAAATTATTTATGCTAAAAGGCGACCACTGTCACCAAGTATGAAGCATGTCTCAAGCGACTACTCATTTTTACCCCATTTTTATGTCGTTATCACGTGATATTAGTAAAATAAACGTATTTTGAGATTTATATAAAATATATTGTTCTCGTCCATTCTCGAAAGAATAGCTTTTTCTATAAAAGTGTAACAGTTAAGAAATTAAGCTTAGAATATTTTATTGTTACCTACTACCATTTTTTAGAGTAACTGGCTACATGAGGGTAATCCACGTGGTGGAAACTTCCCTTTAATAGCATCGCGAGGGATTTGAAAGGGAGGATGCGGAAGGGTAGAGGAAGGTACCAAAGTGTTAACTAGATACCCCGGGTTATAATTTAAGGATCCTACTCAACATTTGCCTAAAAGTGATGCAGGATAAACTCAAGAAAACTTGCATCATGTAAGCACTTGGACTTGTGCTACGCTGTTCCGTTGGCGGGAGAGGGGTTTGCTGTGGGGACGCAGCATTCCCCTCTCTGTGCCTTGACCAGTTTAGGAGGCAGCTGGCCGACTATTCCAATGGGAATAGCGGACAACTCTTACCGTATGGCCAAGTTCTGCGACCCCGGAACATACACCTCTCAAAACAGGCCGAGGTGCCTCGGCATATGGGAACCTTAGTTCAAAAAACCATAGAGATGTGAAAGCATTCCCTAAGGTAGACTCCGCCAGAGCTCTCTGGGAAGGTTTACCTGCGAGAGAATTCTCTCACATGCTTAGTCGTCCCATCCCCCATCGATCTAATAATCGCACTCATCCGTCTTTAAGAGCAACTTTCCAGCCCCAACAGCAAGAGGTTCTATATGCTTATCCGAGCTTTGAAGTCGTCGTTGTTCCTTGATACAGATCTAATTTTGTGTTGGAAGTCACTTCGTCGTCAAGTCTTGCGGATGTTGTTGCATGTAGTAGGAACATGGAGGCATCCTGGGTCCTAAATGGGAAGCTGCAATCACTCAGACACAGTAGGGCGACTGAATACAAATAGATCTACTTCATTGTTGCCCTTATTCTCCAGGAGTATAAATGATCTGGATAGAGTAAAAGACACTGGAGGATCAGACATTCGCACGACGATATGAACTATTATATATAGATTTATTTGATTTCTCCATAAAGATGGCTAGTGAAATACAATAAACATAAATAATTGTAGACCCGTAAATCACATAACATTTTCTATAATGAAGCAAGTCATATGAAATAGAAGAAAAATTACACCGCTGTAAGACAACGTGAGACACGGGAAAACCGTACAGTTCAGTAGACTTAACAGAATACGTAAATATTTTGTCGAGGCAGTTGGTATCCATAGGTATTCTGTAGGTAGTGGAAAGAAACCTTGAAACTCCTGGCTACCAATTGAATCTGAAAGAAAGATGGGTTCCAGAAGACTTGAGTAAAACATCTGTAAAGTTATTCACAGCAATATTCAATAATTAGTAAATTAAAATAATAGAATAGTCTATAGAAACACTCCAGCTAAAGTAGTATTCAGAATTATTTGCAACATTAACGGCAATAAGTGAATTGAAATTAAGAAATATAAAAAACTTGGTGTTAAATGTATACCAATTGGATAGGTAAATAGCCAAATAACAGACAAAAATAAGTATTAAATTGCTTTCATTTATAAATTATGAAAATATTATATTATATACAATTTTATTAATATTTAACGATTTTAATATTATAATTTGTAATTAACTACCCAAATATTAATCAACTTGTCTTTTTATTCCCGGAACCAAAAGCGATATGTTTCTCTTATACTTTCACAAATCAGAATTTTAAACCTTCCAGGGACTATAAAATGAATCTTATGGTTACGATTCAATAGCGGCCAACATAAAAGCATGTTCGTAGAAAACATCACATAGAGAATGAGTGAGTCAAGCAAAGTGTTAGTCCAATAACATCTTAATATGCATTACATAAATTATATTATTAATTAGAGAAAATAGCCAAATAACAGATAGAATGAACTGATAATCTAAAAACCATACAAAGTTGCTGGAATCCTTGTTCCTTTCGTTAGTACATTAAAAACATCGTGAGTACGTCACAACAGCACAATCCAGTATACGAACTCAAAAGCTTTGAATCGTGCGATTGTGTCCTACTCACGATTCTTGTGCTTTCAATCACCTGACGTAAGAACACAAGTATTCCAGAAACGTTGTGTGGGTATTTATATCATAACTTCATTTTGGCTATTATTTAACAATTGTTACAATTAGTATATTTTTAACACAGATGTCTTATATTTTAATTTTAAATTATATTATGTATTACGTTGCAATTATCACATTCACTCACGAGAGGATAACATAAAAGCGATATAGTTCAGAAATTAAGTTTAGAATATTTTCCTTTTACGAATTTTATTTATTTCCTATTCTAAAAGATCGGCTGTGGAAATAATTTATGAAACAGTCGCCTATGTTTCGGGGCTTTCGAAAACCTATTTTGGACTGCTTACATAATTTGGGGAAGCATTGACCGAAGTGTTTAGAGGTAAAACAAGATAATGTTGAGAAATAAAAGTGCATGTTTTTTGTTCTTTGTAAGTATTAATTAACTCACTGGCGTTTTACATATAATTGTTAATTCGAAGTTGCTATTATTACAGGTGTTATAATGAAACCCTTACACAATTACTAATCTAGATACAGTCTAGATTGTTTGACGTTCAAAACACGGGTTGATCTCTCGCAGTTACCATTGGAATAGTCGGCCAGCTGCCTCCTAAACTGGTCGATGCACAGCAAACTCCTCTCCCGACCTACCTAATGCAGGTTTTTCTAGGGTTTGTCCTGCATTTCTTTAGGCGAATGCCGGGTAGGATCCTTAAAATATAGCCCGGGGGCCCTAGTTAACTCTTGGCTACCTTCCTCTACCCTTCCACATCCCCTTTTCAAATCCCTTTCCTACGCTATAAGAGGGGAGTTGCCACTATGTAGATTACCCTATACTTAGCCTGTCTACACCCAAAAAAAAAGAATGACTGTTTTTAATAACAAAAAATTTATAATTATTTTTTTATTAATTATCATTATTATATATTATAATTAATTTTTATCTAACAGCACAAATTTTCTGTACTAATTTGTACCCTCTTTAACTTGCCCGTGGATACTTTCAAATAATAATTTACCCGTTTTTAAGTCAAAAAAGTGTAAAACCTTAACCATATCCAGCCTAATAAAACGTTTATAACATAAAGACACGTCTTTCGAACAGTAATACTGCAGAATGAAGAGAGTACTAATATGTACAGAAATGTAGTGCAGTTAAATAACAATAAATAAAAACACTGTTTAATAAAATTTTGTTTCGAATTATAAAAATGTTTGTTAATTTATTTATACTATATTTTGTTACAAATATTTTAGCCCTCCTGTACACAATATATAAAGCTATTTAACAATACTAAATAGGTTAATACATTTAAAACCGTTCAAGTTGCTCATATTATACAAAACCCTGCATGTTTGAAGATTTTTTATACACTATATGAAGCTGAGACAAAGGCCAGTTGAGGATTTCCCTTATGCGACATCACGCCGCTACGTTCTCCCTGCTCGGGGCGCTGAGACGAATGACAAGTGCCTCGCACCTGCACTTCAACAAAATTTAGGGGCTCCGGAGGAACCTTTCGCCCACGCGTAAATCGTCTTCACTATTCTAGGAAGCAGCATCCATCCCGCTCTGGCCTGGCTTGACACTGCCAACGGCATTTATCTGCCTGATCATTCTTCCGGCAGGCACTACACCAGACACGAAAATAGCACTTCTATAAAATCACGATATAACTTGTGAAAACTAAATGATGATTTGTACTGGATTCTTCATGAGATGGTGACTATTGTGATTCACTTGAGATTGAGTTACACTGAAATTGGAAAGAATAAGGCCTGTAATACAGCTGTGACAACATAGAATAATTAAGATGGTCCTCTCGCATTATTTCTAAGAACGGTAAAAAAGGCTGTGATTTAATTAATACCTTCGTTGCGTTAGTATTTTCAATTCAGGCTCTTAAAATCGATATGATTGGAAATCAGGATTAATTTAGTGAGTTCGAAATCTTATGAATTAATAAACACAGGACGCCTCAAAGTTTCAACTATTTCAGTACACAATAAAACAATAAAAGTGATTGTTATTATTATGTATTGATAGAAATACACAGGTAATAAAAGATATTTAACTTTTTAAAAATAACACGTTTCGAATGACGCCCACTTCGTTGGTGACTATTCTCAAACCTTCAGCTGAAATAATTTGATCGTTTTGACACACACTGTACAATACAGTTATTTCGAATACATAGTGATGACAAATATTTATGTATCGTCACCTTTTATGTGGATTAGTATTTGTATTTTGGTAGACAAGCATATAATATTACAAGGACACAAAAATTATTGCTGTAAATTGACGACCCTTCATTACTTTGGGACTCTAATGTTTATACTTGAGCAAAGCTTTGTACCGAACCTGAGAGTTATGTGTTCTATTCTCCTAAAAGTGTCTTTATACATTTTGATCGAAGTTCATTCACATGGCGGATTTTGTGACACAAATTTGTGGGTAAATCTTGGGAGAAGGAACAAAGGTTGGCTGGCCTGCAGGAACAGAATGTCTTCATCGCCGCCGGACGTGTAGGTGTCACAGACGGCAGCTGTGTGATATCTCCTCCGTTATTTAGGAACGCGTTCTGCAAAACCTGGCCTGGGACAAGGTCTTTCTGCAAACTCTCAACGGTCGAATCGGATAAAAAGCGATGTCCAACTCAGTATACGGATCAAAATTCAAAACATTCATTGAAGGCAGCTTCAAATAAAGATTCGACATCAGAAAATTATATTATAATACAAAATATATATATATTGTTTCGTTATGTGCCTGCGTAATAGCAATATATATATATAGACCCGAATGTTTTGTTTTCAGAAACACTTTGATCGTTCCCAATTGACAACGTTCTTAATAAAATATACTGTGTTGGAACGAGTAAATTGCGCCACAAATCGAACCTCACTACATTTTTTTCTTTTTTAGACCAATAAAGTAGTGGTTGATAATATATTAATAAGACAAGAAATAATAAATAATTCATGGAAATGACAAAATAAGTGAAAATAATGGATGTATTTAGTAGCGTAAGGGATTTAATGGTAACTAAGGCTTGAAGAGAAAAAACGATATCGTTAAATTTTTGTAATGAAATGAAATATAAACATTTAAAAGATCAATAAGTTAACAATGCATTAATTTTGTTCTCATTGTAGTTGAGCTTATATTAGGTTTACTGCATGAAGAAATTTCGCACAGGGATGGTTGAGATGGAAGAGCGCCTGCACGCTAAGCCGGAGGTTCCAGGTTTGATTCTGGCTCCGACGTTATCCATCCTGATATTTTAATCCAATTATAGAAGATACATTGAATAATTACAGGTAGAAATTGTATTGTAAAATTAATAATTGTAAATTTAGACGTTTTTAAATTACATGATGAATTAATTATTTGTTTTTGTGTCAATTGTGAAGAAGTGATTTACATTGGTTTAAAAGTCGATGCGGGTTACTCAGTCAAATGAATCAGAAGAACGATCGAAAATTTTTAAATTTAATTGACACTTCTTACTGGCTCCCGTAAACCAAATATCGTATTTAAAAAAGCGTTTTGGGTATTTCGAGGATTTTTTCGACGCACATTCCACGCTGGTCGGAGTGGAAATTACAGTAAAAGTGCAGATATACGGTGCACCCAGTTGTGTTGTTCAGTGTGGTTAAATAAAAGTGTACTTTAAATTCGTGCGACGAAAAGTTGAGTGAGTTAATTAATACATTGAAGTCTGGCGTCTGCATTCAGACCTTGGATTAGTTGCCCATGAGATCGTATTTAGTCTACGGAAGAGCCGACCACAACCGACTAAAAAAAAATAAAACCATACTCTTTCCCTACATTTCAAATCTTCAAAAAGGTGACCACGACGGCCAAAACTGCGCTTCTGTGAAGCCAGTTTGTTAATTATGACCATCAAAACTAAAGAGTTTGTTTTAATGTTAAACAATTTAAGAATCAAGAATTATTTTGAGTGTTTTAAATTTTGAATAAAGCAAAACAAAATTGATTTCATATCTTCATTTTAATTTTTTTATAAACTCAAAAAGAAACGTAGTGCTTGGAATTTTTAAATAATTCAATGTTAGATTTTGGTTATATTGAAACTTATTAAAATGTGATTATTTATTAAAAAATTTTGAAGTTAATTAACCTTAAAGAGTGAAATAATCAAAACATTTTATATATTCAGTCAAGTTGCCTATAATCATTTCGAATAAATTTCTAATTTTTGCCTTTCCAATAATACTAAAGAAATTAAAATATATAATGTAATTGATTTTTCATTCCGAAATTTTTTATTCAGCTTACTAATTATTTTATTTAATTTTTTCTATAGAAATTCAAATATCATTAAATTTCAATCTATGAATATGAAACAATTTGGTTTGAAAATCTTAAAATTTATTTATAACAGCTAAATTAATTTTATTTTGGATATTATTAACGTTTCAAAAGATATGTAAATTTTGCAAATAGGAATAACAAGCTAATTAAAAATCAATCCCAAAGTTTATAATTCCAACAGAGACATTTAATTTGATTGGGTTGGCTAATATTATAACAGTAAACAAGAAACGTAAATTGTATTTACTGTGAAATATTATTTTGTTCCCACTTAGTTAGAATATAACTTTGCAATTAAATTATTTGCAAGATATAATTCATTTATCCAATTCAACCGTTAAAAGTCATATATCTATTTTTATAAATTTTGACTACCCCTCATTTTATATGAAATGCTGTACAGAACGTGCTGGAATTAGGAAATAATTTATGACAAAGCGATCACGATTCACTCGAACATTTTCTTATGGTTAATCCGATCAGAATTGTATTAATCAATCTAGTCATAAATAACTCGTCTGGAGATATTAAGACAAGATAATAGAAAAACCTGTTTACATTTGAGTGATTAAACTATTCAGTTACTGGGTAAAATGCCAGAATTCACTTAATTATACACTAATTTAAAATGTGGTATAGAATCTTTGCTATGTATTGTCAATTATTAATTCATGGTGTTAATAGAAAATGAGTATTAATTAAATATATATGATTACATATCATTGTAATCATTTCTCCTTATGAAATTAAATATATTGCCTCTATTGTTCTATTCAGACAATGGCGAGAGCATTTGAACGTCAGCCAAGTTCGAAAGTTTCGCATTTGACCTTTCTTTCTGGCTCATATAGATAGCATGAATTTTTAAATGTGAGTTGTACTAAGAAACAAGCTATGAAATAAAATTAATAAAATATTACTAGATAATCATATTAGAATGTAATTGAATAATACTTAATTATATTACGAATACGATAAAAGATTTATGACAAGCGAATGCCTGCATTTATAATACAGTATTTAAAATTCTTTATTATTTTCTTTATATCAGTAAAACTCCCTAACTTAAGTCGTTTAATCGTTGACTTCATTATTTTGCAGTTGTTACTTGTTGTAGCTGACATTATGAGGCGAAGTAATCCAGAAATGAAATTTTTTAGATATTTTAATGAAGTGAATTCGATTTAATTATTGATTTAGTATATTTTTAATATTGTTAAATCTACATGAATGAAGGAAATTATTTTCAAACACTTGTATTGTATATATTACAAAATGTTATCTACGTATTAACTCCATCAGAATATTTAACTTGTGTATTTAATCACTGATTTATTCTGTTTATAATTGAAACCTATTTATTTTTCATAAGTTCAATTTGTTACTGTTAAATTATGCGTTTTAATTATTGTAATAAAAAATGCTAGCAATCGGAGGCGACGATAAAGGGAATCGGAGCGTAAATTATGATTATGGCGTACGAAGTGAAGTTTAAGAAACACGCTATTGCGCGAGAGTTCCTGATCATATGTGGAGATCCTGCCTGATTGCCGTTCGTTGGTTCGAGAACAGAGAACAATTAAATTAAGAATGTGCCAATTTACTTTATATGCAGTATGAGGTCAAATTACGATATATACATATATATATATATATATATATATATATATAGCAGTGGCCGGAGACGCTCGGCAAAAAGATATCGAAAGTTCGAAACTGGAAGCCGAGAGACCATGAGACTAAGACGAAAGGCCGTCAAAAATACATTATCAGAGTTTCACATAACAGAATCTAGAGTTCAATATGAGAAGGATAGTAAAAGTTAAAGTAAGGGAGACGACACCCTAAAATATCATTTGAAATAGTTTATATATATATATATATATATATATATATATTGTAGTGAGTAACAACCTTAAGTGGCCGCCCTTGTGTCCGCGGGCCTGAGAAGGAATACATTAAACGAGCACGTGTGCCTGCCCGAGAGGCCCCAAGAAGCCGCGGGTACGCGTCCCCTTTTTTTTGCATTGTTTGGGAGGGCGGAGTACGAATATATACTCCAAACCCGGGTGAAAGAGGAGAGACGCAGGCAGACCGACAGATAGAGGACGGAAAGTGGAGTGAGAGAGGTAGCCAACAAAGGTTTTTTGGAGAGACGTCCATCGCGGGGAGGCCGAAGAAGGAGATCGTGTGCTGCTTACTACAAGACCAGTGATCCACTGCAAGTCGGCTGACGCCACAAGTTAAGGTAAGGATCACCATTTCTGTAAAGTGCCTTCAAAAGTCGAATTTATTTACTCAGTGCGGAAATAGGCTCTGTCTTGAATAGCTACCGAGCTGCCAACATTACCGTGTTGAGAAGGAGGATTTTATAACCAAGCCGGAGCTAATGATAATTTTTTTTGCAGACCAATGTATATCTGCTGGCGCCCAATAATATTTTTTTAATGTATTTTTGTATTTTCATGTAATAAAGTTTTTTTTAATATTTAGTAATAAAAGGCCAATCATTACAATAGCTCATCTAAGATCGCTTAGATCAAAAATTTAATATTTCCTTCAAGAGCACGAAGGCAGGTCAGACGGTTCCGAATGGTATATATATATATATATATATATATATATATATATATAATTGTTTAATTTAATACGGCATAGCACTCGAGCGACCATTCGGAACCGTCTGACCTGCCTTCGTGCTCTTGAAGGAAATATTAAATTTTTGATCTAAGCGATCTTAGATGAGCTGGATGGAGGCAACGCGGCCATCGCGGAACAACACGCATTAAACCAGGCCGTCGAAAAAAACATTGGCTAAAATTGAGGAAACGTTTATATGACACTAAGACTTCATCCAAAGTTGTCTGCCTCGTATCTCAAAATACTGATATTTGATGACAAAGAAATTTATTTAATTAATAAATATAGAAAATTTAACAAATTAATTAAAAAATATGATGCAATTTGTATGAATACACAGACATACGAGTGTAAGAAATTTTGAAAATTAAATGAGTGATTAAATGTTTAATTCTTTTTAATGCTAAGAAATATTATTTTGGCATAATAAAAAAAGTATATAAAAATTTCAAACTTGTATATATGTAAAAAAGTGTTGAATGTGAGGACGGAAAAAGGTATGGGTTTGAAAGCCAGGGGATGATAAGTAATCAAAATGATAGATGGAGTTAAAACAATTAAGAGAACCGTAAGGTCTATACTTTGCTGAAATTTTCTGAAGAGTGAGAATAATTTAAAAAAATGGATCAGAAGAATAGTAATATAGTGGGATGAATAGATCTGTTTTTTCGGGTGTTAATAAAATTTATATAGATTTCATTGTGCACAGTCATAAGTACATTATATGTCTAAGGTTCTTTTACCGAAAGAATTACTATATAATAAATTTCTAAGCTAGTGTGTAATGCAATAAACATAATTGTATGTAAAGAATGCATAAAGATAGCCAATTAAGACAAAACAGTGATTTTATAAATACCACACAACGCTTCTGGGATCCTTGTCCCTTTCCTCAGGTGTGAAGAAGACCCTAGAGCGACACAAATGCACTTGTCAGTTGACAAACTCAAAAGCGACAAAAACGCAACGACAATTGGAGAGCCGAAGGGTTAGCAACGACAATGGGAAAACAGAAGGTTCAGCGAAATAATAAGGGGTCATAGCAATTATTGAGTTTAATAGTGTATGTTTGTAAATTAATAATGTGATGTTTGATTTAATGTGAAGCATCTCTGAAATGAGTCTGGAATTGTATCTGGTGCAAATGTCTAAAATCTTAGCATTTTGCCAATCAGTTGTATGTGTAGAATTGTTTATATGTTTGGAGACTACAGATTGATACGTGTATTAAGGGAACGTTTTGTTTGCCCTATGTAGCAGGAATTACAAATAGAGCAAGAGATTTTGTAAACAACACAATGTTTGCTGTAGGTGTCAAGTGAGTACTTGTGGTTTTTAATCAATTAGGAAAGGGTATTAGAGAATCTGTAAATGATGGATATTTGATATTCTTTGAATATTTGTATAAATTTGTGATGTAGAAATATGTAATTAGCGGAATACGAGAAAAAATTTGGCTTGAGGTGTTTGGGAACGAGTGACAGTAGGATATTGTATTTTGTTCAATCTGCTGTTTATGTGTATAATTTGCTATCTTTCTTATTCATTATTTTCAATCAGACGTTAATTTTTCATTTTTTTTCATAATTGTGTGTAGTATTCATTTGTGTTTATAATGAATTTCATGTTTTGTTGATTTGTTTTACCGGCTTTAAACATTACATCACTATGAAATATTGACATATGACGCTTTATAATGTGATTCATCGTATTATTGGGTGAAAGTCGCGTGATATTTTTATGTCAGATAAGACGATTTTTCTAATTGGAAATTTTATGTCTTTCTGGTAAATTACATTGTAATTGGTTAAAGACCGAGAAATCCGTGTGAGTGCATCGGAATTATATCAAATAAGAGATTGCTGATAGACGCGCTAAATATTGTGCCGCTCAAATTAAATAGAATCCTGACTTCAATATTGATCTAACAGAAAAATAAAAATTGTTTTGAAGCTAAAAAATAAATTACATCCCGTCTTGACTAACTATCATTTTCATTACAATAATTAAAACGCATAATTTAACAGTAAAAAATTGAACTTATGGAAAATAAATAGGTTTAGTGGGAAGCTGCTGCTGTGTCGAAGGAGAATTTTCCGGGTAATAAATTTGTAATCTCGACCTAGCTGTATCGACCACTACGAGAACATAGACCGTGGATTCCATTTATCGTAATCGAAGTAATCGAGAAACGATAATTTTTAGATATTTTAATGAAGTGAATCCGATTTAATTTTTTGTTTTCTATATTTTTAATATTGTTAAATATTCATGAATGTACATTGCAAGTACAGGAATAGTCTGTAGTTTCACCTTTGCTGTTCCGAAGTGTGAGCAATTACAAATTGTCAGTAAGATCCAATCAGTTTACTCCTTTGTGACTTGATAACTTCAAACTTTAATTCTGGATAGCGGTCATAATTTTCTTTAGATTATTTTAATTTTGTAAGATTAAACTTTTATAAAACGAATGTCGAATTTATTTAAAGCCGGGAGAAATGATTTCAAGTTTAAAAAGTTTGGTGATGAAAATTATATATGCATGAAGCAATATTTGTGTGCCAGGAAGCGATTTAATTTGTTTGATTTTGTAATTTCGTTCATTAAGCTCTTACGAATATAATAAATGTATGTCATTAAAATCAGCCGCTCAATTTATTAATTAATAATTTTATAAGCTGTTGATTAAAATAAGTAAAAGTTTATTCATTTTATTAAATGAATTATAGTAAATATATGTAATTATTGAACCATGTTTGTACAGCTGCTTTTTAAACGATTTATGGTTGAAGAATTAAATTTGATGACCGTAAATAGTATACGCAGTTTTTAGGAAGGCGGGTCAGTGTCTTTGGAGTCGAAGGCACGGGCAATAAAGAGAATAGTAGCCAATTACGAGAATTGCTGGTAACATAGCCATTGTCTTCATTGCTGCAATTAGTGCCATGCTGAACATAAATAGCATTACGACGCGTCAGCTGTATGGAGCGCAAGCAGGAATAGCTTGGCTGTGGGAGATTCTTGCCGGGATTGGAACTAACCGCCCTCATGCTAAGGTGAGCGGAAGCACTCCTCATCTCCTCTTCCCTCATCTGGAGATTTATCTGAAATGTTTTATTATTTCCTTCATTTATAGACTACGTGGTACACAGCATACCCAGAAACACGTTTATCTCTCGATTGGAAACAGAATAAGGTAAGAGAAAATGACAAAATGAAAATTATGTAACTGTAACTAGCTTATTTGCAAATAAAATGGCTCTTATTTAACTCCAATTTCACAGTCGTCTCCATCATTCAATTTTAATATTTGTCTTATAATTTATTACTATTCATGAACCCCATAATTAATAATTCTCAGGACTTCCGCAGCATCAAATTTCCTGCAATATAGTTGAAATAAATATTAATAATTTTGTTCTACAAGTAATTACAAACTCTTAAATTATGAACTTTCCTGAATCATAACTTCCTTTCGTGATAATAACTTAGAAATTGGCGCATGACTTCCGTATTTATTGAGTAGTCTTCATAAAATATCAGATCAAGTCACTGGAAAAATTAAAGGTGAGACGGACAAAGTTTCTGAATCGGAAATCCTGGAAATGGACATGCGAGAATTGTAGTATTAGGTTGGGAACTTTCTGTCGACAAAATTTACGTATCCGAAATTCTTATTGAATTAAGTTTTATATAAGCCGTATGTTCCCTATGTATTTCTTGTAAAAAGAGGCGTTCATAAATGCGAAAAAGGACATTTTTAACTAAAACTTTCGTTTCTAAACCTGGCGTCAATTTTCTAGATAAGTCCTCGTACAGGTAAAATTTGAATTATCAAAATAAATTATTAATAAATTTACCAACAAGTAGAAACTTTATTTGTGGGGAAATTCTCATGGCTGAGCCCCGTTACCAAATTATTTTTTTTAGGGCAACAGGCTACATGAGGGTGATCCACATTGGGCAACTCCCCTTTAATAGCATAGGAAGGGATTAGTTATGGGGGATGCGGAAGGGTAGAGGAAGGTAGCCAAGGGTTACTAGGGCCCCCGGGCTATGGTTTAAGGATCCTACCCAGCATTCGCCTATAGAAATGCAGGGAAAACCCTAGGAAAACCTGCATCGGGTAGGTCGGGCATTTGGTAAATGTCCCACGCCCTTCCGATGACGGGACAGGAGTAACATTAGGTTGAGCAATTTGAGAACCTTGTAGGACGAAGCGTCTGCGAGGGTTATTCTCTCGCAGGTAGTACCTCTCAGTTTTTGAACCTTCCGCATCCCCCCTTTCTAATCCCTTCCTATGCTATTAAAGGGGAGTTGCCCAATGTGGATCACCCTCATGTAGCCTGTTGCCCTAAAAAAAAAAAAAAAAAGAGCCTCCTCGGCCTGTTTTGAGAGGTGTATGTTCCGGGGTCGCAGACCTTGGATATACGGTAAGAGTTGTCCGCTATTCCCATTGGAATAGTCGGCCAGCTACCTCCTAAACTGGTCGAGGCACGGAGAAGGGAATGCTGCGTCCCCACAGCAAACTCTTCTTTCGCTATGGGAAGGGCGTGGGACAAGTACCCAATGCCCGACCTACCTGATGCAGGTTTTTCTAGGGTTTGTCCTGCATTTCTTTAGGCGAATGCCGGGGATAGGATCCTTAAAATATAGCCCGGGGGCCCTAGTTAACCCTTGGCTACCTTCCTCTTACCTTCCACATCCCCCTTTCAAATCCCTTCATATGCTATTAAAGGGGAGACGCCACCATGTGGATTACCCTCATGTAGGCTGTTACCTAAAAAAAACTGAATCATGCCCTCAGAAATTGTCAGTTGTTTTCCTTGCTACGACTTTGCTGTACCATTTCGCGCAAAAGTGGTGAGGCAGCGGCGACCGCGGTGATAAGGATTTCGTTGGTGAAGCTGCGTTGAAACCCGACTCCTGGAAATGAATTGAAAAAAATCTGCACTTATCTTCTCTACTTGGATAACGTAAAAACCTGTAAAGTTTTCAATTATTCAAACTCCTCCATTATTTAGCGTAATTAATGTTCACTTCTAAATAACCCACGTTATAGACTTGAAGATCTTTTTTTTTTCGCTTTGTTTTTACCCTTTGGTCTGACCTCTCGTCCCCTTTGTGAAGGAGGAGGAAAAATAATATTCTTTTAACCTTTCAACTAGCTTGACCCACAGCTGCTCGCGTATATTCGCCTAAAGAACAAGATCCTTGTGAAAGATTAACACATATTTCTCTATTCATTCAATGTCGTTTGATACTCGCCGCGCAGGCCATAAACTTTCCTTGTTTGTCTGTCTCCAGCCTTCTAAATGCTCGTTATAGGACAGTCTTTGCATAAAATAAATCGCTCTGCTGAATCTAAATGCGCTTCCTCAAAGAGAAAGTTCCTCGTATACTCAGCTGTTATAGATTATGTTACATATTGACAGACATAATTTTTTCCTGGCCTGTGGCAATGTAAAGATAAAAGAAACTGCATTAAAATGTAATGGTAAAGCGCGAATTGATAGTGCCTTTCGCTGCATGTTAAATTACTAGTTTTAAAAACAAAATCCTCGGATCTGTGCAAGAAAATGGCACACGGTTTCCACGATTGAATGACTGCTTTTCTGATTCTCATAATTAAACAGGCACTTGAGTGATTTTTGAGACTCAAAAATTTGCGTTTTGTTTTCCGAAAGCTTACCGAGAATATACTTAGCCTTATTAAGAAGAATGGAAGACATTTATTTTTTCCCCCTTCAAATTAACTACATATAGTAACATTAATATTAAAATTGTGCAAAGAACCAAAAAAAAATAAGTTAGATTATATTTTTAATTTTCTAAACTTACTCCTTGTTTCAATTCCTTCGATCACGTTGCTGTCAGCGAAGTTAGTGGTTTTATCAGCGCGTGTATATTCGGAAAAGCTGCGCAATGGTTGACGGGATGTTCTCAGATTTTGAAAGGACAATGAAGAACCAAAACAAATAAATCCGTAACTACACTTAGTAACGAGTATAACCATGAAAGCTGACTTAGTTTCAATATACTTTGCGCAACCTGTTCGAAAATAAGTACGACTGTAAGAAATATGCTGATTACAAACATTAGATTAGTGTGAAAAATTATCCGGGGTCCTAATCGCAAAAGAAAATCTTATGAATAAAAACATTTAAATATGCATTTGATGGCGGAGACTGATGGTGAGAAAGCGCTGCATTTAGGTTCAAAGTTCTGTAGGTTGATCGGCCGTTTTTCGGAACACTCAATTAGCTATTTTTTGCGATATTATTTAATTACAGCTTAGTCTTAAACCTACTTACTGCCAGTGCAGCAGACCAATATATAGTACTGCAAGAAAATTCTGAGGCTCTTTCAGGATATTTGGTAAACAAATCCAACTGACGTCCTTATAAAATTGGTAAGTTTGACAAAGTTTTTAAACCCGACTCATATAGAGTACTGGAAACATTACGTATAATTTACACCTCTGTTCCGTTTATCCACAAATGCTTCCTTAATGATTCACTTCGTGCCATGATATATTATCAGTTAAAGTCACGTTTGTGGCGGCACTTTGTGAGGCCATTTGTAATAGTTATTCTGTACACTAATCAAAATGTTGGCTTTATGAATGTCTTCCGACAATGTCGCCTATCTTGTCTATTGAAGAATGTTCCTTGGTTGAAGTCAATTGTCAAGGCGTTACTTATGGCCGCTTCACCTCGCCCACATCTACTTGTCCCCCCAGCGGCCCACTTTGAAAGCTAAACGTCATGTTTAGAATACCTTAGTTTATTTGTATGCCGGAAGGTTATAGAAGGTAATATAACCGAACCCTCTTTTATACGGTGAGGCGTCGCGCCGTGTCACACACAAGAGTAAATTTCGTTAAACTACTACACCATATGCTTCAAAGCAACGCCTACGAGCGGGTACGAACATATGTTCTCACATTTTCAAACTACAACGAGGAAGGAAACGAGTAAACTTTGGTTGCGTCCTCATTGGAGAGTTGATTATCAGTTAATTATAAAATTCATTTTGTGTTTGAACCTATACTTCAATACGTTCAGAAACAGAAGAAATGCTTTCAACAAAGGTCAGCCAAAGTGGCTCTGAAATTTAATTTATGGACCAGGACAAAAAAATCTCAACCGAACCAGGAATTGAACCCAGAATCTCAACTTAATTTCAGCCAAAGAGACTATGAAATTGAATTAATTGATGGAAAAATCTGATCAACGATGTATTGTAATCGCCTACCCGCTCCCTCGGATCCTTATAATGGACGAATTCCGGCCCGGGCGCCACTGCTTGTGCAGAAAAGATTTATTTTAAATTATACAAACGACAATCGTGTCATTAATTAACAATTGCGATCCGCGAGATCCACACCAGGGAGCCGATAAACGATTTGCCAGGACTCGGGAGTACTTGAGTCGAGCATGAGACTCTCAATAACTGTATCTCAGGGATCCTGGCTTTGATCAATTACGTAAGGATTCACTTAATGAAAACAAAATATAAACCTTAAATTAAGTTTAATGCACAAATTGGGGTTAATAAAAATACTCGGCACGACTCCTCAATCGCTAAATGTTGCCTTTTCACACACTTTCATTCATAAACTTAAATCTAACAAGTCTCCGTAAATTTACTATTTTGGCTAAATTTATCAAACTTAATACTTCCTTAACACAGCCGGTCATTGCACCCACAACTCTTAATTCGCACTACATTCACACGTTGCAGGGAAAGGGAGGGAAGTTTGCTTACTGTGCTGCGACGCGTTGTTTTCCGATGACGTTCAGGTTCAGGTTCAGGTGCCTTGCCGG
The DNA here is from genome assembly GCA_037074705.1 of Zhengitettix transpicula. NCBI lineage: Eukaryota > Metazoa > Arthropoda > Insecta > Orthoptera > Tetrigidae > Zhengitettix > Zhengitettix transpicula. Next base: position 799,780 of record CM073590.1, read on the forward strand.
TCGGCTGACCAAATCCTCGCACGCAGAGAGGCGGCTAAAACACACAGGCGCGACGGCCTACACTTGCGCCGCAATCACGGTTCTCTCCTCCAAGAACCTCCTCAGCAAAATCTCCTACGCGTCCGTCCCTTACAGTTCACCAAGAACCGACGACGTCCGCTCTACTGCCTTCCAGGACGCGACTTGCTCCACTACACTACTCCGGTCAAAGACGTTGGCTTTGCTTGCCGACGAGCCGAATGTTGGGCAACAACTGTCCCGTCTCCTGGCTCACAGCTCCTCCTTCGCCGTCCAGGACCCGACTTTTCCTATACCGCCACAGCTGTGACCAGCCACGGTCACCTTTTTCCTAGTACGTACATTCACCCCTACGGTCAGAAAATGACCTGACAAGGCGTCCCTCGCAAACCCATTTTCTGTCGCCGTAAACTTGGTCCCAATGACCGGCCGTGTGAAAAATTTTATCTCCAACATTACCACGACAAGACTATGACTATGAAATTTTAAATTAATTCATACAGTCGAGAAATTCGTAGATTTATTTACTTTTTAATATTACTGGAAAAAGTAAATATGGTAAATGAAACAAATGCATACAAAATTACCTACAATGAAATTATAATAATACATTTTGTTTAACAGCTTGTTATATGCAACTAGAAGATCACTAGAATTCGATGAAATTTGGTACGGATCCATATATAATACCGCTTATGAAAATTGGAAATTAAAAAAATGACCCTAAACTTTGTTTCCGCAACACAGATAAAATCCAAATATGTAATGATCTGTGACATGTTTCTTGAGTAATGGGAGAGTTAAACCAGTTGAAATTCAAAGGATGGAAACGTTTTGTGGTCATTTGTGCGTCCTTGCAACATGTTTGCGAAAAAAATAGAAGAGAAGAAGAATGTATAGACAGGCTGTATATAGGATAATCCACATGGTGCCCACTCCCCTTTTATAGCAAAGGAAATGGATTGAAAGGGGGATGCGAAAAAGTAAAACAAGGTAGCTAAGGGTTTACTAGGGCCCACGGGCTATGGTTTAAGGATCCTACATGGCAATTTACCTCAAAGTGATGTAGGGAAAACTAGAAAAACCTGCATCAGGTAGGTGGGGCATTTGGTACTTGTCCCACGCCCTTTGGATGGCGAGAGTGGTGTTTGCTAGGGGGTGGGGGGTGTCACAGCATTCCCCTCTCCGTGCCTTGACCAGTTTAGGAGTGAAGCAGAAAATTTTATATCGGTCATGCTGCTGTAATTCTGAGTAGGCGTATTACTAATAATTTTGGCAAATATAAATTATTAGTTAAAGGGGAAATATTGGTTAAAGGGGAAATACATGAAAGGTTATTCATGAGTTACTTAATTAAATTTTATCGGTTACTTCATAATACCACTACATGAATGAAGTTAATTTCAATTATCGGTATATTCAACTATATATAATGTTTAATTGATTAATTTGCAATTAATTGTGTCTAGTACATAGAAAATTATTAATTGAAGAACTGTTACTATGATATGGTTCACAACCACTTTACATTATACAATGACTACAAACTAAAATTAAAATTCAAGGCGATATGTAAAAAGTTTCCAATAAACGTTTAGCTCCCATTAATTCAAAATTTTATTCATTGTAGATACAACAGTTTTACTGGAACCATTCCAAAAATCTTTCGACGTCGTCGTCCGACCAAACTACGCCATAATTAAGATAAAATTAACAAACTGTCGCTTGGGTATCCATCGTGTGTAGACGTTATTCGAACGCACTAGGCTCGAAGAAGACGAAGTGGTGTTGGGAATTTATTACATTTTGGTCATGAATCGAGTCTAAGTCACCGAAACTACGAAATATGTGAAATTCTCTGAATATGTGCTCTGCATGCTCTATCACAGCGACTAAATCCGTTCTAGGAAGTGGCATTCAGTAAAACTCCGTACTGGGGTATTTAAGTTAATCAGGATTCTTGGGAAACATTTCATTTCACCACTGTAGAACTGGACAAATTTATAAATGTTTGCTGATATAAAGGATTCAAAATTGTACTATTGAATTTGACTGTAGGACACCAGATAGACTGCTAGATTATAATTACGGTCGGAAGGAACCCAATGGGGCATGAATAAAAAACTACGAATCAGATTAAACATGTATTGAATTTTAAACATTGAACAGTACAGAATCGATCTGATAGATAAATCATGTTTCGTTGAGAAAACCCAGAGAATGTACAGTGAAAAAGTCAGCATCAAAACAAAGAGAAAATAAGAAAACGAAGACGCAATTTTCGACAGTTTTTTTAATTCAGGAAACTTAAAATCTAATGATTTTACTGTTGTGATATTTGTACATTTTATATTATACTATGTATGTCTTGTGGACCACATTTTGTTGCACTTCCTTTACATTAGATGTTGATTAGGTCTCTGGGTCTCTTTCTTTTTAAACGGCAATGTTGGATGGGAGGTGGAGGAGGGGCAGCTGTATTGGATATTAACGGGTTGGGGTGAATTATGTCTTTTTTATATTAAATAAATATGTATTTGGTTATTGTTTGGTGGATATATGCAATTTTGAGGTCACTGTGGATGCGGGAATTGGAGAAGGACCAGGGACAGTTTGTCATATAACGAAGGATTTTATTTTGGGATGTTTGGATCTTGTTGATGTGTGTTTTGGCTGCGGTAACCCAAATGTTGCAGCCGTACTTCCATAATGGAGAAATGAGGGATATATGAAAAAAAAATTATTGAAAGGGATAAAGGAGAATTAGTATTAATTATTGGTTTAATATTTTCAAGCGTTGGCTGATTATTTTTTAATGTGACTGGTGTGATGGCCCCATGTTAGTTTTGAATCAGGTATTAGTCCAAGGTATTTATGGTTTTGTTTCTTTGGAATGGGTGTGTTGTTAATATAGATATTGTTAGTGAATGGTATTTTTTTAGGAAAAAAGGAACTGTGAATTTTTGTGTTCGGGTTTATGGTTATTCTCCAATTATTTGCACAAATAGCTACATGGTTAATGGTAGTTTGCAGTTGTATTGTAGCCGATTCGTAGTCATGGGACTGGTAAAGTATGACTAAATAGTTGGAAAATATGGTAGTTTTAGTTGCGGTTATCATGGGTATAGATGGAATATAGGAGGGACCCTTGACTGAATAGGGTATATTGGAGAGAATTGATTTTGATATTGACAAGGTAAGAACTTGTTTGTAAGATAGTTGGATAGGATGTTAAAGTAGGAGTGCATAGGTGAGGTTTTAATGTGAAGAGGAGAGAGGGATGGTGAACCTTGTCGAATGCCTTTTCAGAATCCAAGAATGTGTTTTGAAAGAATTTGTTTTCAAATGATGAGTTAATGTATTCTGTTGCTATGTTAAGACGTTGAGGACAGGAGTGGTTGTTTCGGAATCCAAATTTTTGGTTAGGGATTAAGTGCGAGATTTGTTTTTTTAGTTGTGGTAAAAGTAGTTTTTCGAATACTTTTTCAAGTATTAATAGGAGACTGTAATTGCAGGGGTTCAATTTTTGTTTATTTGGTTTATTAATTATTATTATCGTTTAAATTTTCCAATTTTTGGGGAATTTTGGAGGTTTTTAGTGTTGCGTTATAAATTTGTGTTACTAGGACTAGGACTTTTAAGTGATTGTTGTTTACTTAGTCAATGCCTGGAGACGTTTTATTTTCTAATTTAGATATGGTTGTCGCAATGTTATTGTAGGTAAAGAAAGTATCTGGTTTAGTATTATTGTTCGTTGGGGAAACAGCTACTTGAATGAGAGAGTCTAGAGCAGGATTGGTGGGTGGGTGGATAGGGTGTAAATTGATAAGAGAGGATTTTGGCGAAAATATCTACTTTGTCTTGAGGGAAGAGTGCCATTCTGAGTTATGCAAAAGTGGAGGGATATCTGAATATTCTTTAAGTATTGCTCTGATTCTTCTCCAGATGGAATTATCATTGGTGTTGAGGAGGGATAGTTTTTTATGTTAGACCCGGTTGTTGATTTCCCTAATTTTGAGATGTATTTTTTTAGAGATTTGATTGAATTGAGGTTTTACGTTTTTTCACTTTGTTTGTATCCATTTTTTGCGTAGCCGTTTTTTGTATTTAAGTAGATTTATAATTTCTTCACTTGTTCCTGCAGGCGAAGGAAGCCTGCGAGATGATTCTCTTGCAGGTAAACCTTCCCAGAGAGCTCTGGCGGGGGCTACCTTTGGGGATGCCTTCACAACTCTGGCTTTTTGAACTAAGGTTCCCACATGCCGAGGCACCTCGGTCTGTTTTGAGAGGTGTATGTTCCGGGGTCGCAGACCTTGGGCATACGGTAAGAGTTGTCCGCTATTCCTATTAGAATAATCGGCCAGTTGCCTCCTAAACTGGCCAAGGCATGGCGAGGGGTAAGCTGCGACCCCACAGCAAACCCCTCTCCCGCCATCGGAAGTGCGTGGGACAAGCACCAAATGCCCGACCTACCTGATGCAGGTTTTTATAGGGTTTGTCCTGCATTACTTTTAGGCGAATGCCGGGTAGGATTCTTAAACTATAGCCCGGGGGCCCTAGTTAACCCTTTCAAATCAAATTACTGTGCTATAAGAGGGGAGTTGCCACTATGTGGATTATCCTATACATAGCCTGTCTACACCTATAAAAAAAGTTTCTGCACGTTGCGATGGTTTCGATGGTAATATGATGATTGTTTCTTTGATTGCTGCCCTGATTATAGAAGTTAGGATTGATGGTGCTGCATTAATTTCGCTTTTGTTGGTAAAGTCGTTGGACGGTGAAATGATTTTACAATCCAGAGGAAAATTCATTTTATACTATTATGTATAGTCTCATGAAGCAAATACAAAGTTTCTGGCTGAAAATTTATTTAAAATTAACTACATTTATGTCGTATTAAGATGACAGTGCAGTAGATTACACTCGTGCCACTCGAGAAATAAAACCTAACTTTTCTTGCGGGTTGGCAGACGTCGATTTCGTCCATAATGAAAAATATAGGCCTCGAATATGCTTCAAAGGTTGCCACCGTCGTTTCCAGTACTGTAAATGGTTGTCAAACATGACCTCCAGACACGATGTTTGCAGATTAATGAGAACAACGGCGCATATAGCTCGATGGCGTTCGCATCAACCAACAGAAGCGCATTCAGGCGCCAAGGACTTCTCGATGACACAGCGATTACTCATTCATAAACCGTGCCTTCATGGAACAACATAAATATAACTTATAATCTTATATTTCTCAACTCATTTTCTGCTATTTTCATTAATTTCTGTTTTTGGGTTATAGAAATCACTTGCGCATAACCAATAAATAATTTTAGGTATATGACAGCCGTTCGGAAGAGAGTGCAATTGATATCAGTAAAATAAACTACAAAACACAATCACTGCATATGAAAGTATTTACTCCGATATAAATATCAACGAATTAATTCATAAAAGCAACGTTGGAAAAATACAAAAAGTTCTGGTGATCTGTATAACTGATGTCTGGTGACTATACCATACATATTTTACCTCGGATAGTATGATAAATCTTCGATGAATGCAAACGGAGGATGAATTTTTGAACCTTCATACTAGGTAAATACGTAAGTACTTTTAAAACGAGTTTTTTTCCCCGATAGTTGTCAAATTTTTAGCTATATTGATTATTATGGATTACGCATAGTATCCATGAAAGTAAATAGTATAAAATATTTTCAACCAAAGAGTTCAATTTCTAAGGCAAAAGAATAAAGAAATGAACACCGAATGGGATGAAGTTATTGGCAGATGTGCCTCAGCGCTTAAAACCGCTTATAATTGGGTGAATGAGCTTAACCGCGGACGATAAAGACTCTCCTTTGGAGGAGATTACTACAGAAATGATCATAATATGTTGATTAATCGACAAGTCAAATTACCCAAACCTGTTTAAGCATCAGGCATATCCTATGGCTCATTTCTCATTTGCATTAAAATTGCGTCTCAAAAAAATAGGTGAGATGGTTCACGTTTACTCAAATTCGATAATGAACGTAATATTACTTTAGATTCCGTCCTGGCATTGGTGCTTTATCAAATGATATATGTAGGCAATTATGCGTCGTTATTCAATTGTTTGAGGAATGGACCGTTCATATTAAATCAACGAGAAAATGGTTTTCAATGGAGACAATTCACGAGTCAGTACCTCTGCAGTTTCTATGCTAAAAATAGTCAAATTGAACTTTGATCTGTTGCTGCATTCACAGGGTTCGCGAGATTAAGTCTCTGTGTCTTTTTTCTTTTTCCGGACTTTAAGAATATGACTTGCATGAAATAACTTCACGTATAACGATATTCTCGTTAAAACAAACAACTATATTTTGATTTATAAATTTTTTCAACAGTTCTCGAAAGAATAAACAAGTTACGTAAATGAAATACGTACACAATTATACAAAACTATTAACTTAAGATACACTCTATGTTCTGGTGAATTTATAGCGCTGACAGCTTAATGTAAAATGACACATAATTATAATTATACGCAAATATGAACAATTCATCATAAAAAAATTATTAAACACTAGCCGTGATTTAGGTTTAAATTAAAAACTTAATATTTTAACACAACGCTGATGTTCTATTCCTTTTTTCTTCCATGCAGCTGCGTGATCTTCAACTGCAGCTATTGCGTCCATTCATGTCGTACATGTAAGGAGAAAACAGAACGGCAGTACAATTCAATTAAGAGACAGGATTATACATATTTACTCAACTATTACGATATTACTGCAAGATATTAGTATATTCAAGAATTTAAACATTTTCTTTAACTATATAAGAAGCTCCATTATTTAACAAGTGTTTACAATTATTTACAAATAATTTCGAATTTTTTATATAATTTAGGAGACTATTATATATGTTTATATCGGAATAACGAAATCTGGTTAGTCAAAGGGGATAACGTAATGTTTTAGTTGACAACGATGTCTCGTGTCGTGCAGAAGATTAGTGCCGTTTATTGCAAATGTACAGATGTTACGCCAAGCAAACTTTAGTATTTTGAGTATACAAGAACTGGGTAAGGTTAATATACCTAGGTTTCGGAACAAGACATTGCCGAATGAAAATAAACCTAGTATACTATTCTTCCGTATTAATGTCGCTCTCCTGCACCGATGTTCTTAACATTTTGCAGACTGAGCTGAGTTGTGGATTAAGTTTAATGATATCTTGGTCTCGTTTTAAGGTATATTCTACATCCAGAAAAGGCGTGTGTACTAATAAATGATGAAGAGTAGAAATTGGAATTTTTGAAACCGTAGAAATGTTTCCTGTGAATTAAGGCAATCTATTAGTTCGGAAACATAAATTACGGTGTGTGGTGAATCCTTTCCTCCTTTAACTTTTAACGTTATATGATATTATATTATCTGACAAGCAAAAATAATTTTCCTGCTAAATTTTGTCGAAGCGCGCAGGCAAGACGCATATACGAGGTTGGTCATTTAGTTACGGTCAGGCCTGCTATTGTGCTATTGACAGACAGTATTCCTGCAGCTTCCAGATGTTCCAAGGGAGACAAAGACCTGGAGAGGCGGTGTGTGCCTGTACGAAGGTGGTTCCTTCCATTATATTACAACATTTATTTCCAAAAACCACTTTAATACCAGGTCCAGTCTAGCCCAGTACAGAAAAGCAACTTTGGCGACCAGCCAGCTAAATGTGGAAGAGCTGACGACACCAACCCAACCAGCATAGGTTCCGTACAAGTTCCGGTAGGATCCCACGACGACAGTGTCTCCGGAGTCTCCAGGCAAGACGCAGTAATCAGCATCCTCCAACTTTTCATGTAATTAAAGCTATCTTTGTTTAAGCGCGATATTTGCATTATAGATTTTATTTCCTTATAGCCAGTTCCTAGAGAGTAGCCATTAGAAGCTACATAATAATATTCTGTATGCCCTCCTATTCCTACTCCTAGTTATAAATTTAGATTTTTAATATATATTATATATATATAAATTATAAAATTTAATTTAAGTTACGCTAATTTTATCATTTGATATAAATCAAGAAAACTATTATAATTAAACAGAATTAAAACCAAAAGAATATTAATTCCCGCAGAATCTAAAGTGTTCAGAGAGACACCAGAGGCGGTTCGTGGCAATCCCATTTTATCCTTCGATTTTTACGGCGTCCGTAATGATCAGTTTAGTATAATCTGTGTAAATTACTGACTATCTGACTTATCTGAAAATTCATCATTGGGCTGCTTGAATATTTTGGAGAGATGCTGTTCGAATTGTAGTGAGCTGAAAAGAGATTAACATGAGAAATAAGAGTCAATTAACCCAAAAGAGTATGTTTTCTAAGACATATTGACGTATCCTCAAATAACTTCATGGCAAACATTTTCACATGTACAGATCATAAATTTACATTTTTTAACAAAGCAGGATGTTTATCATCTTTTTCCTCTTCCCAGCTAGAGGTAAACTAATACACTGTCGTTTGTGAATATGATATTGGTTTGTTATTAGTTTTAACAAGAAGCAGCCTCATTGAAGATGGAAGATATTCAGCTACAAGGCTCTTACATCGTGCCGCCAGATTCGGAAGTGACAATCCTTTCGAATTCGGTTAAATTGGAATTTCACTGGCGAATGACTGCCAATTGGAATTTTACTCCGATCTTCATGATTCTGGTTGAAACTTCCTTGGTTTTTTTGTCGATATAACTTCAATCAAATCATCGTAAAACCGTACATATATTTTTTATCACATGTTCAATAAATACATTTAAAGTAAATACGAATTATTCACCAAAAAATTCTACATATGTCGACATGACTATCATTTTGTTACGTGAAGAAATTATAGTTTTCCCTGTGAGTTCGCGCCTTGCCGTTTTGGTAGCTGCGATCTCATGAATATGTGAAGCGAGGCTGTGTAGCATCCTCTGTGACTGTTTGTGTGCCGACGCTGCAGTCCTGCAGGGAATAGCAAGTGCCTCGTGCCCGATAGGCACAGAAAACTGAAATCAAACACTGCCGATTTTCACAGAAACCTTCAATGTTTCAGTCAACTGAAATGACCAACAGGTCATTTCCGGAGACTACCTGAAGAATTTTGTAGTGACCGTCAGAAGAATGCGGTGGCTTTCTCTTGGTGCAATCGTTTTTTTAGAGTGACAGGCCGCATGAGGGTAATCCTTCTGGTGGCATAGGAACGGATTTGAAAGGGGGGAATGCAGAAGTAGTAGGGTAGCCAATGGTTAACTAGGATCCCCGGGCTGTAGTTTAAGGATTATATCCGCTATTTACTTAAAAGTGATGAAGGGACAAACCATAGAAAAAAGCTGCACCAAGTACGTCAGGCATTTGGTACAAGTCCCACGGATTTCCGATGGCGGGAGTGGGGTTTGCAGTGGGGACAAAGCATTCCCTTCTCTGTGTCTCGACCTGCTTAGGTTCTAATAGGAACAGTGAATAACTCTTACCGAATTCCCAAGATCTACGACCTAATCTAACCTCTAAAAAATGAACGAGGTGCCTCGGCTTGTGGGAATATTAGTTTAAAAGCAGAGAGAGAAAAATATAAATATATGGGAAGCGCACACATGCCGTGCAAATTACATTACATTAAAAATTTTCTTTTCTATAAACTACGATAGATTTCTGTCTATTCCTACATTTTATAATATGATATCTGACACAGATTTCCAAGCACAACTCACACACACATTCGTCAATGGGTTTATGAAATAATTTGTTGCAGCACACCTTAATCGCCAGAGAGAATAATGCATCCCCGAAGGTAGCCTCTTCCATCTCTCCTGAAAAGTTCCATTGTTCGCCTAGAGCAATATTTCGTTTGCGTGAAACTATATTCTAATTTTTGAGTTATTTAAGTTTTCTCGTATCTACGGATCAACCTCAAATGCAAAGAAGATTTTTTTTTTAGGGTAACAGGCTACATGAGGGTAATCCACGTGGTGGCAACTCCCCTTTAATAGCATTGCAAAGGATTTGAAAGGGGGGATACGGAAGGGTAGAGGAAGGTATCCAAGGGTTACCTAGGGCCCCCGGGCTATGGTTTAAGGATCCTACCCGGAAATTCGCCTAAAAGTGATGCAGGGAAAACCCTAGAAAAACTTGCATCAGGTAGGTCGGGCATTTGGTACTTGTCCTCCACCCTTCCGATGGTGGGAGAGGGGTTCGCTGTGTGGTCGCAGCTTTCCCCTCGCCGTGCCTTGACCGGTTTAGGAGGCAGCTGGCCGACTATTCCAATAGGAATAGCGGACAACTCTTAACGTATGCCCAAGGTCTGCGGCACCTCTCAAAAAAGGCCGAGATACCTCGGCATGTGGGGGGAACCTTGGTTCAAAAACCAGAGAGATGTGAAGGCATCCCCAAAGGTAGCCTCCGATAGAGCTCTCTGGGAAGGTTCACCTGCGAGAGAATCGCTTCCTTCATGTTTATTTATTAATGTTAATAGAACCTTATTTGAATCAAACACTATTATACCTGTTATTATAATATTTATTCCGGATCATGTAAACTGTACTTCATAACGATATATTACTTAAAAATAGCAGATTCCCATTTTCATTAAAGACAAAAAACTCATAAACGGTAACTCATCGTTGTAATATCCTAATTATGTTCTATCGTTATAAACACGCCGCTTAAAGGCAGACAAAAAGTCTGCAGACCAGGTCTGCGCAGAGCTATCAGCAAACTTACCTCAAACTGCTGCTCACACAAAGGGTCAAGATCACTCTGCGTTTACAAATATCAATGTCTTTCCTTGTTCGTGGCTAGGGAAGTCAATTTAAAAGATGAAATTCTAGCGATAATCCGTTGTTTGATCGTCGCAACCTGCGTTAACAGTCGTGTAAAAGAGAAGATGACGTGAGAAATGGCTGTTAAAGAAAAGAAACCTTTAGCATTTCAATATAATTTCATAAATTATTGGCGCAGTTATTTGCGAATGGACGGAAACTTATTCATATTCACTTACATTTGTCAAAACTTCTCAAAAAAAGAGAATTGTGTAGATTTCTGTCACATGGGCAGATATTATGCACGACATACTTGTGATACGGTTTGCTAAATCTAAGTTAGAAACCATAAAAACTTCTACCTTTAAATAATTAAATTTTCTTGCTTTATTTGTGCCTGTTTCAGTCTAGTTCAGTTTTTATCGCCCGTGTTATTAATTTACGTTGCATCATAACCCTCCATAATAGTTTTGTAACGCTCTGTAAAACTTAAAAAATGGTCCTATAAAGAGCATATACCTTATCATCAATTGTATTTGATATTTAATATTTATTTTCATGTACAATTTCAGTTACGGGTGTGGATTGACGATAAATGCATTTTGTCGGATATTTCAAGAAGCCACACACTTCATACTCAAATCACAAGACCTGTTGTGTGTTTCTGCTCAGGGAATATCGTCTGTTTATCCCAGACATGTCGGGTTTCTGTACATACTTTGGCTTGGCATTAAACCGATGCTGGGTTGGACGTATACGAGTAGGTTCGTCTATTTCTGATGTAGTATTGCGGACCCTTTTCCGAATATACACTCAACCCAGCATAAATTTCATACCTGTTTCTAGCTTTTTCTTCTTCCTGTCTAAACCTTCTAGCAGTTCTGCTTTGACATGTTATCGCAACTCTCAATTCGTGAATTTCGTTTACAACTTCCACTTTACTCATAATCAGCTAATATTGTTAAAGTTAGAAAACTCGGCTATTCTATTTGTAATTGTTGACAATTGACTACCAAGTGTTTTACCAGCCTACCATTAAACGTGGGTTAATGAATTAGGAGATAAGATACGTAAATAAGAACCCTCATTTAGAATTGCAGATTTTGATTCTACAGGAAACATCCATCGATCGGACCATATTGATGTAATTTCTTTCGCATATGGCGATGGAATATAAAGAAATCGGAAAAGTTCATTCAACCAATTATCAGTGAGTCAAAAAATTAATTTTAGTGTTACAGGAACAACTACGTGGCGTAATAGAATTTTGTTCCAAAAATTTAAATTGGAGGTCTTATTACAAATTTTAGAGTAACCCACTATAAAACGGGGAGAGGGGGTCAAATTTAAAATACATCACTCACGTTTAAGTACTTTTGTGATTCTGAAATTTATTTTTAACTCATTTTAATCTTGTAGATGACAGCGTCATCTACGACAGAAATTACATAATTAATTCGAGAAAGTAGTAGGGAATTATAAATTATATAATTAAATGTATGAAGAAGTAGCCAATTAAAAAACAAAAATAAGTGATAAAATAAATAACACACAACGTTTCTAAAATCCTTATTGATTTAGTCAGGTGATTGAAAATGTGAAGAGCCGCAAGAACGACAAACCTCACAAACCAGGTGACGAATTTTGAGTTTGTCGTTAATTGTCTACTTATTTATCTAATTAGTATACTTTTTAACACAGACGTTTTAAATCATCAAAATTACATCAATAATATAACAGTATCAATTTATTTTCCTGAAAATTCCAAATCTAAGATAAAAAGAGGAAAAATGGTAGTATCGTCGGATGTTATATTTTACTCTCAACATTTTTAAATACGATGGGTAGGTTTTGAGAAATTCAATGTCATCAGATAAATTGGGCATTCTGTATATTCAACACTGTCGGAAATTAACGTTTGTGGTGATTCTTACCATAAATTATTCAGAATTCGCCTGAACCTAACATTCTATGTACCATCTATGCTTTTGCTCAGGAAAAAAAAGAGGAGTAGAGTAGACTGGTTTTGTAACTTTTACAAAATATTATTCTGCAGAGACAAGGGAAAGAACATCAGTCCTCAGGAAACAAATGCCATCTATCTTCTAGACATCATTAATTGTGCAGGCACCTATAAATTATCATTAAAATGAGTAATAACTACTCTATAATTTACTTTCTATTTAGAAATGTGTAAAATAAATTACCAAAGAAATTTATGTTAAGAATGTCACAGTTCTTGCGAAAAAGGACACGAGTAACAGATTGTGTTTTTCTCAAAATGAATTAATCCTGCTAATAGATCTGACAGGATTTCGTAATTCGAATTTATATCGTCTTTGTGAAACAAAAATGTGTACGCAATGGAATCATAAATTTGAATTCTGTATGCAAGGAGCGTGTATGAAGTGGAAGGGCGCGCTCAAGCTTCAAGCTAATGGCTGGGCGGAAGACTTTTGGCGTGGGCGGGACAGTATCAGGAACAAATACACAATTGGCCACAACGTGGGCCGGCGCGCAATTAACACGCCAAGAGTTGCTTTCTCTCACCGTACTCAGACTACTGCAGATGCACAAAGAATATTATAGCAGTAAGCAGTTTAAATATCTTTTGCAGAGTAACGCAACAGGAATCGCTTATCCTCAAGTTATGCAACAAAATTGGACGAATAAACGCTTACTTCAGAAACTGATTGTTATCAAGTTAAGGGACCTGATTAAGGTTTTAATGTTTGTATGTATAATTTTGAAACGTATTTTAATAACAATTTCTCTCAGGGGTTGGTAGGTCAAAATACAGGCTCATATAGCTTTTTGAATTGACTTTGAAGGGTTTCTCGTTGAGTACGTTACTATCCGGAGATAATCTGGCAGATAACTGTTCTTAGGCAACTTGAAGGACTCCGCAATCGTATTTATGATTTTTATATTTGATTATATTAGCATCAAATTCTGTATTTATCAATATATTACACACGTTTATAACATTAAATATCCGTTTTTATATCATTCAAAATATTTTCATACAACAATAATTTATATATTATATAAATAATACATTAATCTATTCTTTTACTACAGATATTCCTCTCTCGAAGATGTTACAATACCCCTCGATATAATTACTCACAGATATCATAGATGGTCCGTACACTAAATCTATATAATAAAAAAGGGTGTATATTTGTATGTATGTATGTATGTATGTATGTTAGTATTTACGTTGTTTTTTTATACAAATTTTATCGTGTGGACAGAATTCAACAAAAATTGGTATATATATTCTGCCAAAATCGAGAACCGGTACTGTGGGGGTGAGAAACCCCTAGAATAAACGTGGAAATAATTATCATTGAAATAAGTTACGAATTAGTGTTAAATTACTGCGCGAGACGATGACGTCATAAGTTTTCAAGACATTGACGCATCCTAAATATAGTTCTGTATTTCGTAATGAAATAAAGCTGAAATATTTTTATTGAATAAAAAGTATAATTTTTTTTCAGTAATACTCCATCGATCTTCTATATAATAAAATAGCGTGTATATTTGTTTGTATTTACGTTGTTCTTTATACAAATTTTATCGCGTGGACAGAATGCAACAAAAATTGGTATACGTATTCTGCCAAAATCGAGAACCGGTACTGTGGGGGTGAGAAACCCCTAGAATAAACGTGGAAATAATTATAATTGAAATAAGTTACGAATTAGTGTTAAATTACTGCGCGAGACGATGACGTCATAAGTTTTCAAGACATTGACGCATCCTAAATATAGTTCTGTATTTCGTAATGAAATAAAGCAGAAATATTTTTATTTAATATAAAGTATACATGTGGAAAAAATTATAATTAAAAACCGTGATCATTAAATATTAATTTACTGCGCGCCAAGAGACAATGACGTCACGCGAGAGAAAGACGTTACTACGCAACGAACGAAGGAGATTATTAGGAATTAAATAAAGCAGAAATATTTTCTTTAAATAAAAAGTATAATTTTATGCAGCAATATTCCATCGAATGATAATAAAGAAGAATACGAATTACTTTACCATCCTTGGGGAAAATGTGAGTTAATTTTCGCGCTGTATTAGCTGTGAGTCTAGCTAACAATTTCATCAATGTAATATTTCGTAATGTATGAAGACTGAGTGACGATTATATCCTGAAATACTCAAGGAATATATTTAAGTAATCAATTAAATACTTTTTCGAGTTTATATAAATAAGTACACGAGCAACGCCGGGCACCTAGCTAGTTAGTAATAAAAAACAATACGAAACACTTTACTTGCGCAAAGTTAATTTGGAATAGTTAATTATCCCGCTATCTTTGATATAGCCAATATGGCGCCTTATAATACATTCAAATGTGTGTCGGTCGAGATTTATAAAATTTCATAATATAACGTACTATTGTATCCTGTATAATATTTCAGAAGATAATAAGATTTGTCTGAGGTACGACTGCTCAATTATATGTTTGTAACTATAAAAGTATTGAAAATGACGTACGGAACTCCGAAAGTTTTTATGGTCGTTATTCAATTAATGCACTATCAGTCAAAGGTATGTACAGAAATAGGAACATTTTAATTTAATTAAAAGTACAATTAATTATACTTTACGCAACGTATTTCTATAAATTTGTATAAATGTAAACAAATTATTGCGTGCAATTTGTGTCGTGAAACAAAAATTTGAGGTTAGGATAGCAATATCTGTTTTCCATTTTTGGGAACGACGTTATAGATGATCAATTTCTGAGAAATGAAGCTGAGAAAAAATATTTTGATTGAATAATAAGTATAATTAAATCTACCAATACTACATCGAGTGATAAATATAATTCATTATGAAAGGTTATACAATTCATGGCATTAATTTTCTTTTAAATAACTTGACTTTTGACGTGGAATATTTCACGGAATCAGGGACCAATATGTTGCCAAATTATATCTTGCGATACGCACTGGAAGATACATAGAATTATGATAAAAACAATACTTAAATGTTCAAAATTGATATTTTTTTATTTAAGACAGCGTATTTCGTAATGTTTTGCATTAATTTTATACAATGCTACCAACTGCAGATTGCTAAAACCACCAAATAGTTTAATTTCAGATGGAAAAATTATATGTCTACAAATTTAATAATTGTTTTAAATAGTGTATGTATATCTATCTATATTATATATTTCTACATGCACCGGAGGAGACTAAGAATGATGGAAAACACAATCCCTAATACTTCTTAATCATTATAATTTGATAGATTTTAAATCTGCAGAAAGTGACGTATTCTTAAAGTGAAATTCATGAAAAAAATTTTGTTATATATGTATCATTATAATTTCTCATATTTGATTATAAATGTTTAAAGTCTAAGGGAGTAATTCCAAGTGAGAACTGTTAAATATAAATTTTGTGCAATATCATTAATATTTTCTATTTGAGAGTTGACGCATACCGTAATGTATTGCATTCCTTATACAATGCTACCAACATCAGAGAGTAGAATCCACCAAAGAGTACTTTGACTCCTTTCAGTTATCTGGAGTAAATTGGTTATATTCATAACGGTTTTGGTTGTATACCACAAATGTACCGGAGTATGTTTTACACAAAAGAAGTGATGATATACATTACTCTATATTCTTATTATTAATTTATAAAACAGAAGATAAAATTTTCAATTTAGAAATATGATATATACATATATAAATATATTGTTCAATAAATATATATATATATATTAGATATAGGCTCATATCCTCATTTTTATATATATATATACATTACTTAAAAGACTTCCCAAATTTGTATATATATAATTTTTCCAGCTGAAAGTTATGTTAATAATATTTTTCAATAAATATATATATTAGGTATAGGGACATATCCTCAGTTTTATGAAGTAGGTTGTTTTATTATTCATATAGCTCTCTTTTCAATTTTTATATTTTAACTATAAGAATCATACAAAATAAGTGATGAGATACATTTGTCTGTATTTGGCTACTTTTCTTATTATTCATTTACAAACAGATGTAACAGATGTAAAATTTTCATTTTAGAAATTAATATTTTTTAAATATTAGACAGCTCATATCCTTATTTTTATGAAGTAATATATATATACATATATTGTTCAATAAATATATATATATATATATATATATTAGATATAGGCTCATATCCTCATTTTTATGAAGTAGGTTTTATAGCCAAATACTGACAAAAAGAAGTGATGATATACATTTGTCTGCAATTGGATAATACTTTTAAAACAGATGTAAATTTATCGTTTTAGAAATTAAATTGTTTCAAATGTGTCATAGTCACAATTATTAACTCATTTGGATAGAAATGAACAGCTGATTAACATTCAGGCAACATAAATCTGTATACGGTATATATAATTTATTAATGTAATTTACTTAAAAGACTTCCAAAACTTATATATAAATAATTTTTCCAGCTCAAAGTTATGCTTTCAATTGTTTACTTTGCATTGTAGCTTAGAATTGTAAAAAATTACATATGTGAATTTCAAAGGCTCTTCCCAAATTTGGAATCTAAATTAATGTTACTATGTCCAAAAAATCATCTGATTTAGATAAACATTTATGAAATTCTATATACTATCCCATTTGGATAGTAAAAAAGTACAGAGATCAGATTACATGATGAGTGTTGATGTCGTTCAGTTACATAAAAATATCCGAAAAATAACCGTGATCCGAGTCAAATCGAAGGTAATGGATGTCGCTGAGTTAATTTGTGATAATATCCACAACGGGCGAGGGGTGAGAGGAGTTGGGCAGAGGTGGTCGGAAGTTAGAAATTTAAAAACATGTTTACCGGCAGTTTTTTTGCATCGAATAAATATATTTCTGGAAAAAATGAAATTAATAAAATTTCTCTACATGTTCTCCGTGTTTAATTTCAACCCCTTTCGGGATTGGGAGGGGAGCTCCCTTTACGGGTTTGGGGTGGAGTGGCATTACATAAAAATAACGCAAAAGCAAACAAGATTGGAGTCAAATTCAGGGTTATGTATGTCACTGAATTTGATTATGACATTCTCTTTAAACCCCAGGGACGGGCACGGACGGGGTGGAATTTTTAAAACGTATTAAATCTTCGATATTAACGTGGAATAAATAAATGTCAGGGTCATTGACGTTGATAGTATTTCTACCGATGTTGTTTGTAAAATTTCAACCCCTTTCAGCGTGAGAGGGGAGAACGCTTAAGGGTTGGGGATTAAATATTCTAACATCCTACGACAACCGATATTTGATTCGGATAAATATTTTTAGGGGTCAAAGAGTTGATAATGTTTCTAGCAATTTGTATAATTTTAATCCTTTGAGCATGGTAAAGGAGAACCCTTAGGGTGGGTACGGAAGGGCGTTACAAGGAAATAACGGGAAGACAACCGAGATTGGAGTCAAAACCAAGGTTATGGATGTCGCCGAGTTTAATTATGACAACCAATTTGCCCATTTAACCCCCAGGATTTGGGTGGTTAGGGGTGGACATTTGGAAACATGCAATCACGGCGGTTATTAGCGTAGAATATTTTCAAGGGTTAATTAGATTGATTGTATTTCTACTGATGTTGTGTGTGTAAAATTTCAACCTTTATCAGCATAATAAGGGAGCACGCTTAGGGGTGGGTGTGGACGGGTGTGGAAATACTAAAACATGTCAAAACAGCTGATATTTGAGTCGGATAAATATTTTTAGGCGGGGGCGGATGGGGTGGGAAATTTGGAACATGCAAACACGGCAGATATTTGCGTTGAATAAATATTTTTCATGGTTAATTATAATACATGTATTTCTATTGATGTTATTTGTGTATGATTTCAACCCCTTTTGTCATGGGAAGCGGTGGACCTTTAGGAGTGAAGGGGCGTTTTATAAAATTAACGCAAAAACAACCGATATTCGAGACAAATCTGGGTTACGGATGTCGCTGAGTTAAATTATGACAATCTGGTCAACGGGCGGGGTGTTTGAGGGGGGATGTTGACGGGGATTAGCGGGGTTGGGGGGAGGAGACGGAGCTACAAACTTTGAACATGTTAACCGGCCGATTTTTGGATCGAATCAATATAATTCAATATCAACGGAATTAATCAAATCTGTGTATAATTTCCACGTCTTTCTGGTTTGTGAGTGGTGCACCCTTAAGGGTTTAGGGTGTAGTGGCATTACATAAAAATTTCGCAATCACATTACAGTTTGGAGTCTGAATTGAGGCTATGGATGTCACCTATTTTAATTATGACATTCAACTTGGCGTTTAACCCCCATTGGCGGGGTTGAACGGCGATGGAAATTATTTAAACATGTTAATCGAAATAGTTCCTTTTTCCTTAATGTAATACAGCAGAAATATTTTCATTGACTCAAAAGTATAATTTTATCCATCAATAGTCCATCGAATGATAATAAAAAAACAATACGAATACTTTATGATCTTTGCAGAATGTAATTTGATTTTCGTGCCATAATATGGACTAATATGGTGACCATTTGTTTACATTGTGAATCTAGCTAAGAATTTCATCAATTTAATCTTTGGTAATGTCCGAAGACTGAGGGACAATTATATCCTGCAGTACTCAAGGAGTATATTTAAGAAGAAATTTGGATGTATGTTTGTTGCGAATGATGCAATAAAATTCAATGTATTTTATAGCTTTTCAACTAATGCACCATCGGTCTAAACAATGTACGGAACAGTTAGATTTAGGTTAAATCACTTCTGACTTAAGATTAATATAGAATTAAATACTTTTTCGGTTTTATATAAATAAGTACACAGGCAACGCCGGGCACCCAGCTAGTCTATATAATAAAAAAGGGTGTATATTTGTATGTCAGTTAGTATGTATGTATGTATTTACGTTGTTTTTTATACAAATTTTATCGCGTGAACAGAATTAAACAAAAATTGGTATATATATTCGGTCGAGATTTATAAAATTTCATAATATAACGTACTATTGTATCCTGTATAATATTTCAGAAGATAATAAGATTTGTCTGAGGTACGACTGCTGAATTATATGTTTGTAACTATAAAAGTATTGAAAATGACGTACGGAACTCCGAAAGTTTTTATGGTCCTTATTCAATTAATGCACTATCAGTCAAAGGTATGTACAGAAATAGAAACATTTTAATTTAATTAAAAGTACAATTAATTATACTTTACGCAACGTATTTCTATAAATTTGTATAAATGTAAACAAATTATTGCGTGCAATTTGTGTCGTGAAACAAAAATTTGAGGTTAGGATAGCAATATTTGTTTTCCATTTTTGGGAACGACGTTATAGATGTTCAATTTCTGAGAAATGAAGCTCAGCAAAAATATTTTGATTGAATAATAAGTATAATTAAATCTACCAATACCACATCGAGTGATAAATATAATTTATTATGAAAGGTTATACAATCCATGGCATTAATTTTCTTTTAAATAACTTGACTTTTGACGTGGAATATTTAACGGGATCGGGGACCAATATGTTTCCAATTATATCTTGCAATACGCAGTGGAAGATACATAGAATTATGATAAAAACAATACTTAAACGTTCAAAATTGATATATTTTCATTGAAGACAGCGTATTTCGTAATGTTTTGCATTAATTTTATACAATTCTACCAACTGCAGATTGCTAAAACCACCAAATAGTTTAATTTCAGATGGAGAAATTATATGTCTACAAATTTAATAATTGTTGTATGTTTGAGGAGCGTTACATAAAAATAGCGCAAAAGCAACCGAAATTGGAGTGTATCGGGACATCTCGGGCAACGCCGGGCACCCAGCTAGTGGTAAATAAAAATAATTGTTCATACTTGACAACCACAGAATATATGACACTCAAAACATTATCAGCATAATACTCGCTAATTCTTTAAAATGTACACATAGTCCTGAAAACAAAAGTAGTTGATGTACGTGGCGACAAATAAATAACCATTTATATGTGTTTATGTTGAACAGACTATTCATGATTAATGTTTATAAGGCGTTAGAATATTCGGAGCTGAGTGAAACTGTTGTAACGCGTGTATTTTGGTTTAGTTTTACTTTGTTTCGAAAGTGTTGTTTGCTGTGGTTTGGAGAATTCGAAATCTTGCACGTGGGTCGGGGTGGAGGAGATAAATTTTTCCACCCAAGTAATTTTCGTGTCCTGTCTCGATTTTTGGCCTCAACATGACAGAATAGTTGGTCAATGTTGACTACGGAACTGCAGCTGTGTGCTATAACTCTTGTAACAATGGAAGAATCAGTGAAACTGGCATTTCGACCAAGTTTTCTAATAATGAAAAAAGTAAAAGAATGTGAGGCTATAATGGAGGGAACGGAGATAAGCTTTTGAAACTGGAGCAGATGTTCTGCGCTCACCGCAGCTGGTGGATGTGATTATGAGAGGCTCCGTATTGCGTTACGTGTATAAGTTTTAAGTGTCACCGATCTACAAATCTCATGAGTTCTGCTGTAAACTTTCCAAGTTGTTGTCTCTGATATAGTCCGAAGCAGAATCGTCGTGAGAAAGTGGCCACAATTTGTTAGTGAAGAGTTCATCGAAGCCACACAATTTAGTACGACGGCTTGCCAGCAATCAATCCCGGAGGCCGACGCCTTAGCCAGTGGTCAACCCCTGAGTCGTCTCCTTGCAATGGTCCTGACTAATGTCATCACTGCACTTAGCCCGTTCTGCCAGCTGTGAGATACGGAGACGTCGGTACGAGAGCTACAGCAAGCAACTCAACGCAGAATAGCAGTACGCATTTGGTACGGGCAGCAGATCTCTTCTATGTAAAAACCACAGGTGCCTGAGATAAGAGTGTTTCATGCTTAACTGTAATAAACTAATATAAAATTTCTTTAATGGTCAATACTTTTTTTGATTTAACGTAAAAACCCAGCCCACAAAAATAATTCTTTACACTGTAATGGAATAAGGTAACATAATAATTATTGTGCTGTAGTCGTGGGAGTGACTTGGAAAATCTGAAAGATGAGCAGTGTCTAATGATAGACCTATCTTCAAACGTACAACCGTTGGTTCTTTAGAGATTTATATAGCAGAATATGCACAATATAGAAAAAAAAATATTTAAACGGTTCAGGACAATATGCTTTGAATTTTCGGAGTAATCTGAGCCAAGCCTTTCGTGTGTTTCTGGTTAGAACTTTCAAATAAGGCGACTCCGTATTATCTGAATTTTATTCAGTAAAAACAAACTTAATGTTTCTTGAATATAACTCGGGATTTAAATTAGAAGGAAAATATTTACTTTTTCTATCTGTGACGATAGCTTGGCAATGAGGAACAGACACAATATCGAATAACTGCACCAAAATTAAGTCCCGTTCACTGGAAGTGACAAGCAGCTAAAAACCATTATGTATGTATTTATTTAATCTACAAATGGTGGCAGATACATGAAATTACAATAAATACATATAATTATTTTAAATAAATAAACTCGACGCAAGGTCATTATTTCAATTATATATATTTATATACTCATTAACTAAATTCCTTAATCAAGTTGGAAGGGGTTAAAGATTTCCTCGTATATAGGAAGGTAATGTTCAATAATTACGTACGGTAAAGGGCTGCGGGTCGAACATTCTGAGGAGAATAAGTTTTCTATGGAGCAAGATAACCTGAACCGGAACGCACGAGATAATTTCGTTAAGTGACCGCCCAAGATGGCCATTCGTTTTGTGGGACGCGTTGCATTAAATCGAACTTATTTGATGAAAGCGACACTATCTAGTAGAAAGTTGGAGATAAATTAATTTGTAGTGTATGAGCTTAGTAAAATTCAAGGCATTAAGTCTGCAACGCAAATTATAGAATCATAAAGCAGATAATTATTGATATATAAACTATCTCCTTCAATACATATTTCCATATCTAGAATCACTTAATAGAGAAGGTGTACCATAGTGGCTGATTTATCTCCCAGATAATATGTAGGCCTATTTGTGCGCATATACAAATAATAATAATAATTAAATAAATAAGTAGCCAAATAAATTACAAAAACAAGAGAAAATAAATGCCACACAACATTTCTGCCATCCTTGTTACATTTCTCAAATGATTCAAAAATCGCAAGAGCCGTAAGAACGACACAAGGCAACAAGGTTTGCAGAAACATGGTGTGGTATATTTTGCATTTATTTTGTCTGTTATTTGACTACTTACTTTTATAATTATTATACTTCTAACTCATGCGTTTTATATTTTAATTTTTTAAACTAAAATCTTGTGTGAACAAAAACCCTACAAGACAGATTTAAACTATTGATGGTCTTCGTTTGTGCGTCTGGAGTGGGATGGAAGGTCAGTATAAACTCTTGAAGTGCTAACTACACGACTACCCACGACGCGGTAATTAAGAAGCAATGAACACTTTGTTAGTGTTTCTAGTTAGCGGAATAATTTTAGAATATATTTTTCCTGAAGTATTTTTGTATAAGAAATTCCCTTTATCGAGTAATTAGCAAACTTCTTGCACTTCAGGTACAAGAATGTAACAATACCTTTTTTAAAATTCCGTGTCTCAGCAATCGTAATCAATAGCGAAAAGCAAGATCAAATTCTAAATAATTGCTTCAACACTTATGAATATAACTTATTCATATGAAAATTTGTTAATTGAAGTATTAGGTTTTGAAAATTCAGAGGTCAGTCGTGCTATACGATTTATTATTTTTAGAGCGTCTAAATGTAGTAGGCTAAATATTAACGATAAGTTTAAACAAAATCTTCCATATATATGTTCAAGGCCTGATAAATAAGAGAAATGAATTTTACAGTATTCTTTATCAATGACACAGGATTTTCTTAGTGTGTGTTTTATTATGTTACACGCTTTTAGAGGAATTTGAACTGCGTTAAGATCTTACTGTGAACCATAGTTTGCTGTTTGTCATCGTATGCTGGTGACTTCACATAAAGCATATCTTTATTTAGAGCGTATTAAATTTATTAAACGGATAATATTGAAAGAAAACATTTCGTTTGACTTACTTGATCTATCGTGAAGACTTAGAAGCTTCGGCGTTTTACCTAAATGTGTGTCTCGAATGAAAGGCAAGCATAAGGAGCAAACGTCTGTGTATACGTGCTTCACAGCCTGTTTACATGGAACCCAAGGCCCGGATTTTACAGAAGGTAAACAGTTGGTGGACTCAGTGCTAGCTTGTCACACGGGAGCGTCATCTTTCGAAAGTACGAGTACAAATAAATTGAAGGTGGAACAGTTTGTGTGGGACAAACAGCACTTCATTCTTATTGTTTAAATTCCTATTCACCTTGCCTTGCAAGTCTCTAAATCGTTTATTAGAAAATCAACATTTGGCAAATGCAACTTTAATAGATTACTCTTTCAAATGCGGAAACGGAGTATCGGAAATTTATGATCAAAAATTCATACCTGGCCGCGCTAATCTCTAAAAACTGTTACCTACAATTTATAAAATGTAGCAGTAGAATTTCCGTTTTCTGCTAAATAAATTGATCTCCGTCTCTCCTCTACACTTCCGCATCCCCCCTTTCAAATCCCTTCCTATGCTATTAAAGGGGAGTTGCCACTATGTGGATTTCCCTCATGTAACTTGATATCCTAAAAAAAGGGTATGTTTGACGAAAAGATGGAGGGGATAACTTCGGGGATGTCTTCTTCTCTCTCTGGTTTCCACAGGCCGAGGCACATCGGTCAGTTTTGAGAGGAGTATGCTTTGGAGTCGCAGACGTTAGGTATCTGGTACAAGTTGTTCTGATATTCGTATTGGACAAGTAGTAACCAACTACCACATTAAACTATTTCTTAAATAAAACAGTGGGTGAAAAAATGTTAACTATTTAAAAATTCATACTCCTTCGGTCACTAAACGCATAAATATGTTTAAGATTGTTAAGAAATATGTAAAAAAAAAGGCAACTAAAGGAAGTCTGCGAGGACTGTTCTCTCACAGGTGAACTTTCCCAGAGAGCTCGGGAGGAGGCTACCTTTGGGGATGCCTTATTCTCTCTCTGATTTTTTGAACTAAGGTTCCCACAAGCCGAGGAAGCTCGGCCTGTTTCGAGAGGTGTATGTTCCGGGGTCACAAACTTTTGGCATATGGTAAGAGTTGTTTACTATTTCTATTGGAATACTCGGTTATCTGCCTCCTAAACTGGTCAAGGCACGGAGAGGGGAAAGCTGCGACACACGCCAAACCCCTCTCCCGCAATCGGAAGGGCGTGGGACAAGTTCCAAATGCCCGACCTACCAGATGCAGGTTTCCTATGGTTTTGTCTGCATCACATTTAGACGAATTGCTGGGTAGAATCCTTAAACTACTGCCCGGGGCCTTAGTTATCCCTGGGATACCTCACACTTCCTTTCCGCATCCCCTCTTTCAGTCGCTTTCCTATACTTAAAGAGGGGAGTAAACACTATATGGAATACCCTATACATAGCCTGTCAACACACAATTCTGCTACTTCTTCTTCAATATAAATGTTAATCAACAGTAAATTATACTATAGGAATAATTAGTATAGTTCACTTCTGACAATTATGATCCACCAATACTATATTTATAAGACAACATTTTATTTAGTAAAACTTTCTGTTGGAAAATATCAAAATGACAACAGATGTACTGATGAAACAATTTAAAAGTTAGTAGTGAAAAAATTTCGGTTCGTTTATTTCATATTTTTTGATTGAGGTTTGTATCTGGACTCGCGCGTGTTTATTATCGTATAAAAAGAAGATGTAACTCGTCAGCAACGATTTACTCTCTGACGTTTGTTTATAAATAGTTAGATATCTACTGACACTGATTGATACTAAGAAATCCATCAAAGCCCCATACTTTCTACACGTTGACATAATCTTTCACGCTTTGTAGTCACAATGATACTAAGCCCTTATTCTCGTGACCTACATTTGAAGCTTATGTAAATGTTCCTAGTGTTGCTTGGTTCTTCGTGGTGTTTTCTTCATTTACTGTAATTAAAATTTTAAACTTCATATATACATCGTGTCTTCTATCCTAACCCACACTCGTGTATGATATTTAATTATTGCTTCTCAGAAAATTATAAATAGTTAATTATCTTAAAAAATATATATCTGCATTGTAGTATCTTATTTAATACGTACTTCTGAGTCAAATAAGATATCTGTAATTTTTATCAATTTATTTACTTATTATCAGACTTTGTCCACTTAATTCAATATTGTTTTCAATACAGCATAAACACAACAAACTTTCTTTATATAATTATTATAACAATCGATTATAATAATATTTTAAATATTTTACTTTTTCTATTTGTAAATATTGTTCGTTCCTATTTAATAACCGAAATTTTCAATTTTTTCATAAATTAACAATAAACAACTTTAATGAACATTTACGTTATTTACAATGTTAGACATTCTAGTTTTTTAAAGTATCATTATATTTATAAAAATTAATATAAAATATTGTAGATAAATTAAGTCATTAATACATATGTAATATGGTAATGAGTTACTCCATATTATTACTTCTTCTTCTATGGTTCCACAGCCTTTTATCGGGTCTCGATCTGCAGTATTAGCTTCCTTCAAAACTTTTCTGTCTAAAGCTATTTTCCTCGAGTTCCTCAAATCCATCATCCTTTTTTATGTCCTTATCTACTTCGTTTATCCATCTGTTCCTTGGTTTTCCTGCATTTCTTTTACCTCGCATATCATAGTATAATGCCTTGAAAGGCATCTTTTCCTTTCCCATGCGTTGCACATGTCCTATCGATTCTATTCTCTTTAATCTAATAGCTGTTGCGACGCTTGGTTTTTCACGTAGGTCATATATTTCCATATTATATCTGTGTCTCCATATGCCATTTTCATTTTTTGGGCCCCAAATTCTTCTTAGGATCCTTTTTTCAAATATGTTAATCGCTACCTCCTCTTTCTTGTTTAGTTTCCAGCCCTCACTTCCATAATATAGCATAGGCCTAATCATGGTTTTATATATCATCATTTTTGTTATTCTATGTGTTGTTCTTAGTTTGAAAGCTGGTAGTAGTAAGAAATACGATTTATTTGCTAAGTTCATTCTTCTCCTGATTTCATGCCGTTCATCTCCATCTTTGGATCCCAGGTATATAAAGTCATCGCTTATTTCTATCTCATCTCCATCTATGTCCATCCATCCTTTTTTCCCTAATTTCCTGCGCGACTGAATCATCATTTTTCTTTTTTTAAGTTTATTTCTAGACCAACCGTTTTGGCATGTTTCTTTATTTATTTATATGCCTCCTCTGCTGCTTTAGTTGTTCTTGATATTATTACCACGTCATCAGCATATGCCACTATTTGTGATGACTTGTATTCTATAGTATTTGTTGTATCTATTTTTGTTTGTCTAATTATTACTAACAATTTATAATAAATTTCCAACTCTCTAACAATTAACACTTTCCACATTATTAAGCTTTGCTTTTATTAAGTATGTACAGAAAACAAATAATACAATGAAAAAAATTTGGAACTGTCATGTATATAATGTGAAATGTTGCTCTGACGAACAGAACTGTTAACAGTTCAAATTGTCGGTCCCATCGACAAAATTTCTGTTTCACCGTCTATTATCATTACTCCCCTCCTCATTTGTATCAGTTGGAGTAAATTATCACTATCACAATTCATGAACGTCTCGAAAACCGGAGAATTACTAAGCCTAACAATATTATACGTTAATTATACCCGTTATTGTTCTCAATATCTAATACATCTTTTCTTTCAAATAAACGAGGTCTGCTTAAATTCCGTAATGATTTCTGACACACGATAATAGTCACATTTGATAGTTTGAAGTGTATAAATATTTCAATTGGTAAACGCCATGAGATTTTCGGACTGAAAACAACGATTCATATTTGTAAGGCAAGCGTGAGGGTAGAAGTTAACATGTTAATCCGTCAACGTGATCTCAGCAAGCGTTTACACAAGAGGTGTATTTCAGGAGTCAGAGAGCCGGTTTACGAGCAGACTGCAACATCCTGAGTGGCCTCCGACAAGTGGCGCCTTGTACCAACGGCGCCTGTGTTTACAGCTGGGCCGCCGCGCCGTCCTACAACAATCACCTGACACAAATATTTTCTGCCAAAAAAGTTTACTCGATCATAAAAAAATGAAAGGTTAATTTTAAAAATAATTCTCTTGAAATGTATTTATTAATAAAGTGTTTTTAGCAGTATATCTATAGGTATATTATACAACTTTCAAAGTTTTTCTCAAACTTAATGGCAGCTGTCTTAAAGGTTGTCTGAAAGGATGGCAGAGGAGGCCAATGAGATGGTCTCAATCTTAAGAATTTTACCGCTAACAGTTATTAACAGGAAAGTTGATTAACTGCAACAACATAATTCATGGATTAGCAACTGAGACATACGGCATTATCCAATGGATGGACTGCCTTCGTTTTATGATGAAACTATGTAACTATCAACTTGACTTTTCCAGGAGTGTTGAGTCGACTAATCTAATCCAAATCTTCAGTTTCACGGCAAAACTCACGGTCACGGTTCGTTGGTTTTATTTGTATTAATACGCATATGGTATTCCTAAAGTAAATATTTCATAAATATTTCTCCACATACATTTCTAATTCCATTTGTTTCGCTCCAAATATTTCTTCCAACAGCATTGGCGGTTTGTGCATGTGTGCTCATGTGTTACAGCACATAAAATAAACTTAGGAGGATTTATTTTTCTTAATTTAAAGAACATTTAAAATAATTATGATTTAACAGTGTTAATTTATGATTCGCTCCCGCTAATGCGCCTCAGCACAGGACCTCTCTCTAGAATGAGAAATGCGGATGCTCAGTATTCCGTTTCACTCCCCCCCCCCACTGAATTACCCTCCACAAATTACCACTTTCGGTACACAATACTGACAACAAGCGTTGCTTGTTCCTAAAATTTAAAATATGTACGAAAGGAAATTAGTTTTGCGTTGGAAATGTACGTCACCTCAATTATTGCGCTTTTAAAAATTAGACACTATTGGAAACTATGTAGAAGGAATTAGTAAGTTTGCCGCAGAGTATTGGTAACACTATCCATATAATTTGATTTGATTGATTATTCATTCCATTAGTCCTCGGCCGAAGATATCGGATACGGCATAATATAAGATTACATAAAAGTAATCCAATTAAAAGTTTAAAAAACAAACATTAAACTTTACAAAAAAAAATTATGTAATTTAAAACTACGTTAAAGATATTAATATAATTGGTCGTATTATCAATACTATAGACAGTTTTATTCGTAAAAATGGTTTATTTCTGTTATTTAGCACATAACTTAATAAAACTCACAAACCGCCACTGTTCAATAATCATCGGAAGGGCGTGGAAACAGCACCGACATCCTGATCAACTGATACATATTCATGTGGATGTCGGGTAGGTACCTTAATGCGCCTACGGGATCCTATTTAATCCTGAACTTCCTTTATCACCCTTCCACATCCCCAATTGCAATCTCTTCCCATGGTATTGCAGGGAAATGTTCGCAACGTGAATAACCCTGAAGCCACACAATAGCGTATTTTCTCTAAGTCGAAATTTGGTATTCTTCAAATACACTGTAACTAGTGAGGGGTACGATATAGAAGGATAATTATTTTTTACTTTAAATTGGAAACAACATAAGATAATACTAAGCATATATTTGGATTACGATGTATTTGGATTCTATATAAGCCATAGGATTAATAAATCTTTATCTGTTAATGTTAAGGAATGTTAAGGAATAAAGTTTGTAAAATATTGAGCCCGGTTTCGCTTCCTTGGAGAAAATAATGCTTCATTTCCCCCCAAAACGTGAAAAACGACTGTAACGTATGCCCCACAGATAATTATAATAGTTTATAAATAGAAAATTAAAACATAATATATAGTTATCAGATATTCGAGTGTTCCGAACTTCGTTGCATATGCTCATATTTTAACCCTTGTACCTTTG
This sequence comes from Zhengitettix transpicula, assembly GCA_037074705.1. Classification (NCBI taxonomy): domain Eukaryota; kingdom Metazoa; phylum Arthropoda; class Insecta; order Orthoptera; family Tetrigidae; genus Zhengitettix; species Zhengitettix transpicula. The sequence continues at coordinate 829,653 of CM073590.1, forward strand.
CCGTTTAATAAATTTCTTAAAGTCAGTCTAAATTTTGCTGTTAGAAAATAACTTTGTACTATTCCCTTTCTGTATTTGGCAAAAATGATCAAAAAAGGTTGTTTAATAATTTTTATTGCATTTATCGACCAACTCTTGCATGTTCTCCAGCGAATCTTCGAATAAGGCCTGACTTGAAGATCAAAGTATAGGAATGAATATATTACTACTATTATTTAAATAGCTGTGTGTAAAAATTGTCCTTATCGTTATTTAAAGACGTATTTCCGTGCACTATCTACAGAACTCCCGTAAAAAAACAACCTGGAAAGAACGATTTTAATGCCATCCCCGTTAGTGCATAAACAACTATTAATTTCGTAAATTTAAGAATAAGGTATTCTTTCATTGTAAATGAACATTTTTAATTTTATCTGTCTAAAGGAAAGTATGCTTGAAGTAGGATCACATATGTTTCCCTTAAGTGGCATGAGATGCTGATGGACTGATGGCGTTGACATTCAGGTGAAGTGGCGTCTGGCGCGTTCCTGGAAGAACGCAACGGCGCCGGCAACTCTACGCGCAGACATGCACCCTGTCCTTGTACCTGTCCCTGTCCCTATCCCCACTTGTGACTTCGGTCCATGGTCAGTTTTCATGGCGCCAGTTCCGAACCATGTGCAAACGAATTTGAAGAATAAGTTTGTCCAGACATTAAACCAACTTCTACTCTTCGGGGCAACTTATATCGCATTCGAGTTTGACTCTTAACCTTGTGAAGCTGTGTGGTGAAACCTGACAAATGTTGAATTTAAAATTCGAATATTTACAACTCTCACCGATATTTTATAGTAAGATGAAGTGAGCATTACTGACCTATTACATTGAAATGTGATGTGAGTAAAGTCCAGTGAAATCATAAACACACTTCGGAGCAGAATGATGAATTAATTGATTAATTGACTGTAACTAACGTTATATATAATGGAAGCTTTAAATAAATATAAAATGTTATGCCTAATTTAAATAAAAGTATAAAACAGAAAATAAAAATCAATAACTTCTTTAAATCTTTAAATCTGTAACTAATATCAGAAAATGTTTTTTTTGTACCTCCTTCATAATATTTCAGTTTTTTCACATCACTCTGCATACAATCATTTGTATTACATCTGCTTTAGGATTAATGTAAAACTTTTATTCCCCTCCACAATACTTCACTATTATGCAATGAGACTATGCAACAAAATCTATTCCACTTCTGATCCATACATTACATATTTAATACAATTTATCACACAATCAAATCTGTATTTCAGTGTTTTGCTACTCTGTGAGCACAATATGACTTGGGTCGCTGTTTGCACGGTAGCTATGTGCACGTTACTACCTTTATTGGTAAGTCGCTTCAATCCCTAATCGTTCTGTTCAGAAACGACTATTTTCCCACATTCGTGCTTTGCTCTATTTGCTTGATTTTAAAAGAATAGTCACTTTTATCAACAGAATTTGGTGAGTTCCGTACTTACATCCTGGCTGTTTTGTTTTTTTAGGTTTTAAACAAATCGCAAATCGTGGATCCTTTCACCTTCAGGCAAGTGGTTCCCATGTTCGAGGTCCGCTTTCCAAAGTTACGCCACAATTTAGGTACAATCCAATGCCTTAATATGTGCTCTTCTGTACGGATCATAGCAGACCGCTCTCATATCATGCTGAGTTGAACCAAGGTATATCCACCACTCCATAAGAAACTTTTTTCGTAATCCTATTGATACATTGAAGCGCCCAACACCCTTAATTATTTTTATTTAGATGATCACGATATGTTACTTAAAAACTATAATTTAAGGGAATTAGAGGACTGCTATCTCCTTAATGCGTTCGCACGTAGAAACAGAAGCAAAAAGTTGCAATAAAAAATCTAGACGTAAATATACATCTGTTTGAATGGGAATCTATTACCTGTGACATTTCACATGTCTTCATTCAGGGCCCATTACTTTTTTTCCTATATATAAATTATCTACCTAATTATTTACATCACCTCAAGTCGGTTCTTTACACAGACGATACCTAATTGATAATTACAAACACAGACTCGGAAAACTTAAAGATGAAGCTCGGGATTGCCATGAGCCAACGTAATTTGTGGTTTTATTTAAAAAGGCTGTGCCAAAGGATATAGCTAAGTTTCGTTTTAACAACTATTTTCCAGAGAAAACTAAAATGCTAAACTTTTCTACAGCTTATAAAAACCCAATTTCTAATTTATTTTGGGTTTAGAAATATACGATGAATTAAAATGAGACCAACATTCATTAATTTTAATACAACTCTGTTCAATCTGCAACACTTTAAGATCATTGGTGCAGGAGAGCGACATTAATAGCGCAAAAATATTATACTAATGTTATTTTCATTCAGCAATGTCTTACAGATTAGCAAACTCGTGTCGCTCCAGACACGCGTTGCAAATATTCAAACTAAAAAAGTGAAACGTGAAAATAATAGCTTCTATTGATTGAACTGCACCTTTGTTCCGAAACCTAGGCATTTTAACCTTACCTAGTTCTTATATACTCGCAATACTAAAGTTTGTTTGTCGTAACATCTGTACATTTGCAATAAACTTCACAAATCATGACACGAAGCATACTTCCCAGCTACGAATAGAAAAACATTACCTTTGTGTCTTTGAATCCCACATATGTTGTTCAAGTATAAACTTATATAATTGTCCCCAAAATGATATATATATATAACTTAAAAAATCCCAGAATTTATTTATAAAGCATTGTATAAACTTGTTAATAATTAGAGCTTTTTATACTGTTAGTTCTGAGAAAGGTCTAAATAAATTCTTTAGTATACTGGCATTCACTTACTTTCAGTACCCAAGTCAGGTCATATTCTCCTTCTGACTTTACTAAGTCGGTGATTCCCGTTTATTTCTCCAACCTGCTGTCCCATTAAAAAAGCCCCGTAGTCTATCACTCATGTAGAGAAAGTCGTCGACAGCAGTCTCCCTCGCTAGGCTGAACTGAGGAAGTCCATGTATTACACAGTTATGCGGACTCACGTGCATAAGCTCTTAAATGGTTCTTATTCCCTGAAAACGAACAGAGATTTTTACTGTTCGAAACGCCAAGATTGAGTACATTACTTCTAAAGAAATTTGATACAAGCAAAACAAATGTATATAAATTATAACTTGACTTATGAACGGCATGCCACATTAATTTTTTTAAACTATAATAATAATATTGACAGTATAATCAAATTTCATAATGTATTAATACTTAAATTATTTGCTTACGGATTTGCATATTATTTAATTGGAATTTTGTCACTGCTCTATCAAATATTAGCCTAATCACACAACTAACTGCTTCAAATGCCCTTCTCACTCTAATATTATATCAGAAACCTTAGGTATTTCCTCCCTAATAGAACATTTCAACAAATCTATTTTTAAAGATTGAACGTGATAGTTTCACATTTATTCTGGGATACTTTATTTGAAAATATTCAGTTAAATTATATTTGGAGTAATGCAATCCTACGACTTCCAGGGCTATTGAAGCACGTAGTTGTTCAATTTTCCGCAGCATTGATAAAAATAGACCCTCGTTTCTTCCTTCATTTCTATTGTTACAGATTTCGGGCGAAACTCAATGCAGCGATCGTATTTCAACGAAATAGTAATGAAAATGCCATCAAATACGTTAAACGTAGTTTCGTCCTTTTTTCACGATTATAAACTCGCTATTGATATAAAAATATTTCAGACTAGTATTTTTTGTGTGTGATAACAAATTTTAATGAAAAGGGAATACATTAAAGTTTTTATATCAATATATATCTTCTCTTCTCTTAAATACGTCAACTTTAAAATGTAGTAAGTGGACATGTTTCATGTTTTATCAGAATTTATTACACATATACTACTTGTAAAATGTTCAATAAATTAAATATAACTGATAAACTATTCAACTAGTACCCGATTTGTAACATTTCGAAACGTTACAAATATCCCAAATTCAATGAGTTCATGGATATGAGACTGCATACCAAAACCAAGGATGGAAAAATTACACACTCATTTTTCACCGTTCTACGATTCTCAGAGGAATTACAAAATATCAAACGATTACGTGATCGTTTACATAGAAAATTTTGAGGCTAATATGTCAATATTTAAATTTTATATTCGACTTATCCGTTGTCACTGTAGCCGTGGAAAGTACCTTAATTTTATTCGTTTTTAGCATGCCTGCGTCCTTTGATAATTTATTTGTGACGATTGTAGTGTGAAGTTCCGTTCTGAGTCAAAACTCTGACTCCAAAAACCTTCTGTAAAATCTGGGTAATAAAACAGGTAAAACGGAAATGTAATACAATATTATATGTTTTTTTTTTAATCTGAAAGACACTAGGAATGTGACGGTGATATAAAGAAGAATTATGATGTACTTTATATCGTTTTTACGACAAGATATCACAGATAGAAACCAAATAATTTTAAAATTCTACACTGTGAAAATGTTTTCGGCGTTATGACATTTCACTCTCGGTGCCTGCCCTTTCCTTACAAACTATCGTTGTTCGTTAGGTAGAACAGATCTGAATGCTCCACTATACGGTTTATAGTTACAACTTCCACCGGCGGGTGGATGCAACCGCAAACAGTCTCTTTGAAAATACGATCAGTTCACGTTTATATTCCGTAGCGAGTGAACTCGTTTATTGATTCTGGACATTTTTTTATCAATTTAATTATTACAATCTGTTTGTCAAAAACATTATATTTAATACAAAGACAATAATAAATAAGTAACTGTGTACGTTGAAAGTTTAGAAAAATTTGTTAACATATTTTTATATTAATAACCGTTTATTAATCATCTATAGAATTTTTCAGTATGAAAAGGAATATGCAAAACATAGAGAAAGTCTATCTGTTAAGAAAACGTATGAGACGGTGAAATTATTTGAGACGCGTCACTAAGTCGATCCCATTCCGTCATAAAAGCATTCAAAGGCACCACAAGATTCATAAAGAAACAAAGATTACTAAGTCAAGGAACAGGTATATATCACTTAAAAGAAATGAAAGGTAACAAAAAAAGCGTCCATAAGGGAAAAAATCTAATTTTTTCTCAAGAGAGAACTACGGAATCTGAATCAGTGGTATCTAAATTGTAGAAAATGAAAACATGGAAATCAAACAAAATTTCAATAAAGCTGATTGAAATCTATTCTGACGCAGAAACTATATCATGAAAGAAAGAACGTCGAATAACCTGTATTGGAACCGTATAAGTTCTAATGAAGCGACATCAACGTCAAATAAGATGACATCGAAACGTGAAAGTAGCTCTCTTATTGTAAGCTTTTAATAAATTTGTATAGGATCTTTAACGCTCACGTTTCAACAATTCTCTGTGAAATTTGCCTTGATCTTACATTCTGCTCAAAGTTTAGAATAATAAAGTTCAAAACTGTAATCAAATACGGTGTAAAATTAATTGTATTTGAAATGAAAAAATTTACGTCTGATTGAAAATAATGAATAAGAAAGATAGTCAATACAGACAAAAAAGGGTAATTTAAATACCACACAACGTTTCTGGGATCCTTGTACTTTTCGTCAGGTTCTAAGAAGAGTTGTGTTTCTCTAGGCTCTTCTTAACACCTGAAAGGGACAAGGATCCCAGAAACATTGTGTGGTATTTATATAACCCTTTTTTGTCTGTATTGAATATCTTTCTTATTCATTAATTGTATTTATTCAATTATAGGCAGACGTTGTTCACGTCTCAGAAAATGCATTATTTTATTACATTTCTTGTAATTATTTACGCGTAATTTCCGTACACACATATATACGTGTGTTGGATTTCCGGCGTGGTCATGGATGTTAGGCCAATAAAAACTGGGCTTAAGGCGGAGGACATTCAGTAAACTAACCACGTGCCAATCCAAAACCAGATTGTGTCATGGAAGATTGACAGTCGTCTCGTTAACAGGTCAAGGCTCTCAAACGGTCGTAGAACGAATGAATAATAATCATAGAAATTTTTAATGCTGCTTCTTGTATTAGTGCCTATCTCTTAGTACCAATTCATCTGCGTCTCCTTGTTGGTACTCATCTGCAAGGTAATAATTTCATTCACCCTAACCCAGTGTATGTGTGCAATGTAACCCTATGATATAAAATTTGGAAACAACTATAATAAATATCTCCCGCAATAGATATATGTTTTTCAAATCTTATCTATTTTACTGTTACTGAAATCCTTGAGAGTACCTGCGACGGATGTTCTTTCGCAGGCAGAATCTTTTAGGAGAGACACGAAGGGCCTACCTTTGGGGATGCCTTTTCCTCTCCGTTTTTTAACTAAGGTTCCCACAAGCCGAGGCACCTCGGCCTGTTCTGAGAGGTGTATGTTCCGGGGTCACAGACCTTGGGCATACGGTAAGAGTTGTTCGTTGATCCCATTGGAACAGTCGGCCAGCTGCCTCCTAAACTGGTCGAGGTACGGAGAAGGGAATGCTGCGTCCCCACAGCAAACTCTTCTCCCGCTATCGGAAGGGCGTGGGACAAGTACCCAATGCTCGACCTACCTGATGCAGGTTTTTCTAGGGTTTTCCCTGCATTACTTTTAGGCGAATGCCGGGTAGGATCCTTAAACTATAGCCCGGGGGCCCTACTTAACCCTTGGCTACCTTCCTCTACCCTTCCGAATCCCCCCCTTTCAGATCCCTTCCTATGTTATTAAAGGGGAGTTGCCACCATGTGAATTACCCTCATGTAGCCTGTTACCCTTAAAAAAAAGTTTTATCTACGTGAAATGTAACGTAGATATCTCAGAATTCTTGAGACTAGTACACACACAAAACTGGAAGGAGTGATTAAATTTCTATTTCGCTGTTCTAACTGGATCAAAATCCGGAAATACATTAGGTTTCTTAATGTTTAGACGCAGTTGCGGTATAATTTGTTCCCCCAACTGTTTCAGGTCAAAATAATTAGCTGGGTCACTTCTTTTGCGGACTCCCTGAAGAGACGCTATTGTCTATTATCTGACGAACCGACGTATCAAAACGAACAAATCTAGACGAGGTAAGGCGCGTGTATTACTCGACGCCCATGTAACTGTCCGTTCGTGACACAGTCAATTACGAGGCGCTCCTTTAATAACACGTCCTGTGCAACACCTATCGGTAATCACAAAAGGAACGAGCTCCAGTTCATCAAGGTTGTCCGAGAACGCACGTGCGCAGTTAATTGAGACGCTCTTTATAGCTTTATTTACCGAGTAGCAGCCTTTTCCAGGCGTTGTAAGAGCAATTACCCGCAACTGCGTAATACGATTATAATTACAGGGGAGCTAAATGAGTGAAAGTGTTTTCGGAAACACGCAAGTGTGTTGTGCTCATCTTGCCGGATTCATAACGAGAGTACCGCGTAACGAATTCAAATTAAGTCGTTGCGGCCCTTGTACTTATCTCGACAGTTTATCTTGTCAGAAAAATCTACTCGCTACAAGGAATATTTTGGTTTCCCGTAGGTTAGAATTAATTTCAAGAATCTAACGGGACAGTAATTATTTTTAATTTCTTACAATAAGTCGGTGAAGCACAGCAACTCCAATTCCCGGTTGTTAAATTTCGAGTAAAATGCTACAAAATTATATTGTGTATAAATGAATAATAATTTTTTTTCTAGTAGCCTAAAAAATATTCTTAGAAAATTGAAACAATATTTGAACATTCCGTATAATATTAGAAGATATGTATCTCGATAAGTAAAATAAATTATTAATTTAATTCATTTATTCAAATGGGCTATTTCTGAAATTCAACAACCAGTAATGCACAATACTCAACCTTTTTTCGTACATAGCAACTAACTTGAGCCCAACATGAAGTGGTTGAGATCAGTAAATGAAGTGCAGTTCTGTATTAACAATATCGTAGGAAATATATTTTAATTAGTCAACGATCAATAAATTCTTAATTTTCTCTGAATATATTATATTTGTTGGCATCCTTTAATTAGAATTAAATAAAGTTATTGTAAAAGAATCGCTACTTTGTTCGTGCCAACTGATGCGATACTTCTCTCATCACACATATACAAAAATAATCTACTATTATTTTTAAATAATCAGCGCTAAGGAGTGACATGCTATTGAGACCACTTAAAATGGTTTACATCATCCTCTATTCTATTTGCAGGTTTATCATTTATCTAACCTTTTTCGAAGGTTTATTTTTTCAATAATGTTTATCCGTTATCAATATCTGTAGCAGGCTCATGACCGATTCCATAAAACTTTCCCTGTTAATTTTATATTACATTTAGCTTTAAGTTACTGACATAACAGTCCAAACTCATCAGTTATTCCATATCATTAAACTGATGGTTTAATACGAAAGTTTTTTAAATCAGAAGTAATTGGCAGGTGAAACTAAATATTTTTCTAAATATTCTTAATTTATATTTGGACAAAATTGTGACTTTTATTAATAAATATTAAAAATTCCACGGTTTAGTAGTCTCTAAAGTAACATATTAAAAAAATGTTTAAGAAAACACTGTCAAGTGACAAAAACGTTTTTAGTTTCATATATATACTTCTTATGTATCAAACCACATATCTTTATTTTCTTAGATATATAAACAACAGGAGCTTTCGGCGTTTTCCATAATCATCTGATTTTTAAAAACACACTAATAATAATACATAATTTTACTTACAACATATAATAATTATTATTTACTTTACATCACAATACATTTTCATTAGTATTTTCATATCTGACATCTACCGTAAAATGCCTTCAATAACCTTTATCAAGGGTATTAAGTCAATTTTTTCCTCGTTCATAACAGAGTATATGTTTACGTCTATCGCTGTACCTAATTAGTCAATTTCTCATACTTCAAACTTATCCCTCTCTTTCAATTTCGATAATAGACTTAATATTTTCTAGTACATACATTTTTCATTACATTATTATGCAATTTTCATTAATTTTTATTTCCTAAAAGTTCTTTCAAAACACTAATTGTTTTCTCTGCACATTTTTTTTAATAGCAAACAGTTTCTGAACGAAAAATAAATATGTAATCGCTGCAATGTAAATAAATTTATCGTCATTATTCTAAGATATATTGTAAATACCACATTTTCCGCCAGTAATTTTAAATTTCACACTGTACTGTTACCTTTTTCCCATTCTTTTAATTTTTTCGACTATACTGCCATGTGATTTGTGTGTTTTTCAAAACCAGATGATTATGGCAAAAGCCGAAAGATCCTGTGGTTTATATATTTAAGAAAGTAACGCTATGTGGTTTGATACATAACAAGCATATTAAATAAATTTTTATTCTTCCGAAGAATACAAATTCTGCTTACCATATTAAATACTTAATAATATCCGAAATGGTATAAATTTTTGTATCTTCCAATATGTAAAGTTATTTAATTCCACGGCCCTCGAGAAGCACTCCCAACAGGATAAAATATTCCAGGAATGCATTGTGAAGGCGTATCTAATCGTTTCGTCTCTTGTGAAGAGACTGAGAGAGCAGATGGGGAAGTGACTTTCATCCAACGCCAAAGTGAATACCATAACTAAATTACTGTTACTCAATCCCGAAAACCAATGCTCTTTTTTTTTATGATGCAACCAAGTAGATCAAAAGCATAATCGTAGAATATAAATGAATAGCATGACGAATAAAATGCTGCGACTTTGAAAACTCGTACCACTAACAAAAAAATAATTCACATTGAACTGCACAGAAGAGCTTATAATAATGACACGTCAGGTTATCCATGAAAGTTGGTTACAAATGTATTTAAATTTGATAATTTATTCAGGAAGTGATTTCTGTGGATCGATAATGTTCCGCGAATAATAAAGTTTTCCGGGAAAACTCATGTGTCTTACGTGTCCACTGCTCAAAACTCTGTATCTAACAGCCTGTAAGGTATATTACTTAGAAAAACAAATCTGTAAGTCTAAAAATAATGTTATTGAAGAAGCAATTATTAATTTATTAAAATATATTACACTTCAGATTTAAATTTAAGTAAATACAATATTTCGGAACGTAATTTGTGTCAGCCGGATGGTTGTTTTCCCTGCACACTTCTTTTTAATATCAAACCGTTTATGAACGAAAAATAAATATGTAATCGCGGCAATGTTAAGAAATTTATCGTCACTTGAAAGAATGGTCTCGGTCCTCTGCTTGCTTCGCTCACTATCTTGTGAATGTACGTCATAAGCACATTATAAAGCAGTGCTATTTACAGATATTGATTAAAGATGTTATTTTTCCTAAGAACCACATCAAACTCCATACCATATCATATTCAAATACATATTTTTTTCTTGATTAAAGGTCATCATTGTACTAAAAATAGTACTCCCCCTAAAAATAATGACCACAATTTAAATTAACCCACTTCTTCTTTTTTTTAATAAAAATAAGCTTTCAACTTGAGGGCGTAGTATGCTGGACTCTTTAGCCTTTAAAGGCATAGGAAGGAATAAAAAGGGGGATACAGATGAGAAAGTAATGTTGCGACGGGGTAAGTAGAGTTCCCGATCTATAGTTAAAGAACCCTACCTGGAATTTGCCTAAGTGTCATGCAGAAAAAAACCCTAGAAAACCTGCATCAGGCATTTCTGGATGTTAGTACTTGCCCCACGTCCTTTCGATGACCGAGTGGGGGCGTAGCATTTCCATCCCCATAGGATCAGCTAACATTCCCTTACCGTACGCCCGAGAATAGTGTCCCCGGAGCATGCGCTCTCAAAACTCACCGAGGTGTCTCCGCTTATGGAACACTAAGTACAGAGTGAGACGAAGGCAACCCCGCATGTATCCCCTCTCTTACTTTCCCGTAACGTACATCCTGTGAGAGCTTATAAACACTATAAATGTACCTACCCAAATTAAACATCCGCATAACTAAATGTAATAAATACATGACGAACTGAAATCAAAATAAGGCGCTTTGAACGATCGGGAAGAAAAATCGATGGAGCGAAGCTACCGCCTCGGACGAAAGTTTCAGTCCCCGCATTATTACATGACTTTAATAGTATGCTGACAATAATTCTTCATAAATACTAATAAATTATAAAAAAATATGAGAAAGGTTGATGCTAGTAAAATTTTTATTGCTCATGAGTAACGGCTATGTTACATCACCAGAGTGATCTGGCTCCTTGCCGCGCAACTATGATTATGTTAAAAGCATAATATTTAACATTTAGGAGTCACCTTCATAATTTGTCCAAAGGAAATATAAAGCAAGTATCCTAGTTACATGAGCTTTGGTATCTTCCAATCTAATATTTTTCAAAACTACTGTGAGGGCATATGAATTAGTCAGCAGATTAAAAAAGAAATGCTTTGCGTAATTTACTTTCATAGTGACGAAACATAACTTGTCTTTGAAATTGGCAGGTGCATATTTAGCCACCGAAACGGCATCAAGACTTTCAACAATATTCTTGTAAAAATGATAATGCTCGCTGCCAGTAATTGATTCCCTCTGACTTATCCTCCATTTTTTGAATGGTTCCCACATGCCGAAGCACCTCAGCCTGTTTTGAGAGGTGTATTTTCTGGGGACGCAGACCTTGGGCACACAGTAAGAGTTTTTCGCTATTCCTGTTGGAATAGTCGGCCAGCTGCCTCCTAAACTGGTCGAGGCATGGAGAAGGAAATGCTGCGTCCCCACAACAAATCTCTCTCCCGCCATCGGAAGGGCGTGGGACAAGTACCCAATTCCCAACCTACCTGATGCAGGTTTATCTAGGGTTTTCCCTGCATTTCTTTAGGCGAATGCCGGGTAGGATCCTTTAACTATAACCCGGGGACCCTAGTTAACCCTTGCCTACCTTCTTCTATCCTTCCGCATCCCCCTTTCAAATCTGTTCCTATGCTATTAAAGGGAAGTTGCCACCATGTGGATTACCCTCATGCAGCCTGCTACTCTAAAAAATTAGAGGAGTTCGATCCTCGCTCGATTCGTGAAAAGATTTCATCTGAAAGTGTACCTCAATGAGTTGGAGGAAGCCAGTAAAAACGTAAATAAGGATACCCGGAAGGATATCAGAACCCAATCATTTTCCTGTGACTTATTTCTCGTGAGTCATAAGTGTCGTAGCTTACCATGGCGCCTCCTCTGTTAGACATTCAGATGTATAATAGTGAAATCAATTTTTTTTAAGAATAAATCTTCTGAATATAATTAGGATATTCTTAAAGGAATATAAACAAAAATCAGTATTACATATTAAAAATGTAATTTTATTGGGTGAAAACATAAATAACCAATCATAAATTTTATATCCTAAGTTTATAATTTAATTTGGTAACAAGATGATTATAAATAAAGCCGAAAATTCGTCTAATTAATGAATTTTCCCCAAAACTTAAAGGACATACTCCTCAAGCCTGTTTTTAAAGTTGCTTCAAGTAGAAGTACATGAAAAAGGTGATGACTTTCGAGATATTCAGTATGAGTCATTCACAAGGTCATGAAATTATTTAAAATTAAGAAAGTTTATATAAATGTGGCCATAAATCTATTTCAGCATTATTTTGTTTGTACGCTGATATTACTTAACCGAAGTGAGAAAAAACTGTGGCCATACCGTGGCTTACAAGTAAATATTAATTAACATTTAAAATTTGAAAATTTTATTTCCAACATATTCTTTGGAAAAAATAGGATATACAAATACGGAACTCATCCATTTTAACAGTAAATAAAATTTCATAATAATTAATTGTTTATTAAAATAAAACAATTTTAACGAGACAATTATTTTTAAGAACAGTAAACGATAGCTTTTTCATAATTCTGAACAGCTTGATTTATATTCAATAAAAAAAGAATTTTTTTTGTAGATTTTTAAAATCTCAGCTTGTTTAATGGCAAGTATCGGGTGTGATAATCAGCCACAAACATTTTCATGTCAGCCACTATTGCTGTTTTGTAATGTGGTTTTCTAACCGATTATCGCGAAGTTTATAGCATACACAAGTGTCATAAATATAAATAGCAGACAATTTATATTCATACTAGAACATATTATCACCATAAGTCACTATCTCACCTTTACTCGTTTATTTCTGAATACAGGATTCAGCGGAGCAGCATATTTTATTAATTACGTCGTCCTGTGGCTCACTCTACTACCCCAGTGCTATTTAAATTTGAATTACTGCAGTTCCACACAGGACTAATGTCCATTACATTCTTCAGTGAAGCGAACAACAAAGACGTGTAGCCCTTAAAGATGCTTTCCGCGGGAGGACAAGTGATAGTTTCACCGCCGAGTTATTCCGATCTAAAAAAAAATAATCTTTTGATGTTGGCTGAAGACCTGAAGTGCTTTCTGTGCTGCCATCATTAAGAACAGTTTTTGTCTGTGACTCAGCACACAGGCTTAATGCGCTGTGTGTGCTGCTTTTGTTCTCTTCATCTCATCGTATTGTAACGAGTTACCTTTCCCGTCAAAAACTCATTGTCTACTTACGTTACTTACGTACGGTCGTCACAATTTTACTACCTTTGTTGTTTTTTATTTTAATATTAAATGTTACGCAAGCTTCTTAATATCAGAACATATTAATTTAATTCATCGTAATTTTTTTTCATAATAGAAAAAATAATAATGCATTAAGATTGTGAAATTGAAGGTTTATTGACTCGGGATTGAAACAAATTAGAATAAGCAATTAATATGAAGAAACCATACATTTTTGTTATTGTAAACACACTCACTGCCCTAACTAAGAAATTAATTCTCACGAAAAAATGACTTTTCAGTTGCAGTGTAGTCAGTTTTATATAATTGTTTCACAGTGCCCGCAAATATTTAATATGATATATTAATACAAATGTCGGTCAACTGGTTTAACTAACTTCACAAATATGCATAAATTCAATAAAAATGAATTCCCTAGTGGAAGTATTTATGGGCTGCCGTATTCATCTTATAAAATATAAAAATTAATGTGTATGTCTATATATGCGTTAGTTTTGCATTCAAGTTGAAACACTGCCAAACTTCGTACACGTGTTAGTTTTGCATTCAAGTTGAAACACTGCCAAACTTCGTACACGTGTTACTTACTATCCAGGAACAAATACTGTGGGTGTATACGAGAGCAGTATCCATTCTTCCGATAAAATTTTATAACGGTCTATCGGAAGAACAATTTTAAATAGTTCACCAAAGACATAAAAATTCTGCTACGATGCGCATATTACTCGGTTCCTGAATTTATAACCCGATCTGTAGCCAATTAAAATCCATTTTCTTGCAATAGTGCTCACTCAAGATTTTTATACGTAAACTATATATTCTTATCGGTACACTAATTGACCTTGTGTTTCATGTTACTGTGAAACACCTATTGATCTGCTGAGGGCTTCCAAACGACTCCGGATTCAAATAAAAGTGTAGTGTTATTTGTGAAGTTTTGTGTTAATTGTGATTTTAATTTATTTTACAAGCCTGCGCTTTATACATTTCATCGTATTTCTATACTTTATTTAATTTATCATTTATCCATATTTTTTGTGTCTTTTTATGTTTACTGAATTTATATAATTTATTTATACTGTAATCGCCTACCCGCTCCCTCGGATCCTTATAATGGACTAATGCCGACCCGGGCGCCACTGCATGTGCAGAAAAGTTTTATTTTAAATTATATAAACGACAATCGTTTCATTAATTAATATTCGCGATCCGCGCGATCCACACCAGGGAGCCGATAAACGATTTGCCAGGACTCGTGAGTTCTTGAGTCGAGCATGAGACTCTCAATAACTGTATCTCAGGGGTCCTGGCTTTGATCAATTCCGTAAAGGAAGGATTCTCTGAATAAAACAAAATATGAACATAAAATTCAGTTTAATAAACAAATTAGGGTTACTACAAACACTCGGCACGACTCCTCAATCGCTAAATGTTGCCACTCTTATTGATAAACTTACATCTAACAATTCTTTGTAAATTTACTCTTTTGGCCAAATTTATCTGATTCAATATGTTCTTTTACAAACACAGCCGGTCATTGGACCCACAACTCTCAATTCGCAGTAACTTCACACGATCCAGGGAAAGGGAGGGAAGTTTGCTTACTTTGCTGCAACGCGTCGTCTGCTGATGATGACCAGGGTCAGGTTCAGGTGCCCGGCCGCACACAGAAAAGCGGCTAAAACCACACAGGCGTGACGTCCCACGCTTGCTCCGCAACTCCCGGTCCTCTCCTCCAAGAACCTCCGCACCAGAATCTCCAACGCGTTCGTCCCTTGAACTGACGACGTCCGCTCTCCTGCCTTCCAGGACTTGACTCCTCCAACACACCACTCCGGTCGAAGACGTCGGCTCTGCTTGCCGACGAGCCGAAAGTTGGATAAGAACTGTCCCGTCTCCTGGCCCACAGCTTCTCCTTCGCCGTCCAGGACCCGACTCCCTTTTCTATATCCGCCACAGCTGTGACCAGTCACGGTCACCTTTGTCTGAGCACATTCACCCCTATGGTCAGAAAATGACCTGACCAGGCGTCCCTCGCAAAACCCACTTCCTGTTGACGTAACTGGGTCCCACAAACCGGCCGTGTGCAAATGTTACCTCCAACATTCCCACGACAAGACAAATTGTATAAATGTAAAACTCACTTATTACAATACTTGTAATGAATTACGTTATATATAGTTATTGACATACTATTATTCAGAGGGGGTGAAATGGGTAACATTTTAAAAACGACAGATAAAATAAATATTTTTCCAGATCATTGAGTCACTGAGTTAGTGATTATCTATCGTCATGGGAGTGGAAGTGGTTGATACCAAATTAATGTTAAAAAGCCTGAAACAATGGTTATAGGATGTGGAGTAGCGGTCAACGTCACTGCCTCGGATCACAGACCGTCCTGGGTTCGAATCGCGGCACGGGCATGGATGTTGTATGTGCGTGTTCCCATACCGAGATTCGCAACAATGCCTGGAGCGGATCTCTAGTGGACATGCCACATGATAACCACCAAACAGCTTTAACTTACATTCACTCTTGGTGCCCGTCTCCATTGGTCACGCGGTACGGTCGCGAGTTAGGGAGGTAATGCTCGAGTATATACCTGCACAATAGAGTGACCATGAAACTATTAAAATAAAGTCATAGTTTTGTATGTGCAAGGCTTACAATCCAGAACAATTGGTTTATCTTTATAGTTTATGCATCAGGGGATTCCGTAATTTTTGAACGATTAAACTTTTATTATATGGACATATGAAAAAGTTTTTCGCATTATAAAACTATCATCAGCCATCTTGAGACAAAGTGAAAATCGTTACAAAACCTAATTTTAAATATTTCAACCACGATTTGTCTCGTTTTAAAGAAAGTGGCCGAACTGTCGTAGGACTATATTGTCATTTAATTTTTTAAAAGTAACTTAATTTTAATACTGTCTATTTTACTGTTATTAACAAGTAAAAAGACTTTGTTTACCAGAGCAGGGGATGATGCCGTATTAGATAGGATCATAAAGTAGCAAAAATCATTAAATACCGGTATAGTGATTTATAAGTAACGCCTTAGCGAACTAAATTAGTTCCAAGCCCTATCAGTTTTACGGTAGAAAAAATATAGCGTTAATATCGATGCTAATTATTTTTATCTACCCAAGAAGAACGAATAACCAGGCAATCTGTATTACTGGGAGCGAAATTCTAGCATTTGTTAAAAACTAAAGGAGGTGACACAAAACCTGAGAAATGTGGCAGTTTAAAATACTTATTTATATTAATTACAGGAAAATAATTGTCCAATTTGATCATATTAAAGTTTTAGAATCCCAGGTGCAATTTACTTTGAAACAATAATTCACTCATACTTATAAACATTTGCGTATACAAACTTTATCAGATCTCAATCAATGATCACTTTACAAATTCTCATTATTGGAATATTGAAAGCATAATTTGATTTAAAATATTTAGTTCAAAATGTATTTCTTTGTCTAACTATCTACCAGGAACTTTAAAATTGAACATATTTAATAAGTCTGGATAATCAATCTTGTTATTATATAAAAATATAATAGGTAATTAAATAAGTGTTGATAATCATTTAGGATGTATTGGCGCGTGCAGTATTCTGACACGAGGACGAGTACATAAATCAAATAATTACGGACAATGAGTGCAATAAGCAGCGTGATGAAAAGAGGTTGTCTGGAAGTAGAATAAGATGGAAATTTGTTTGAATGAAGTATGGCTTTAACAAAACGTTTTCAACACTCAAAGCTATGTGATGGAATATATGGCAACACTTTAGAAACTTAATTAGCTAAAATTATATATTCTAGAGAAACATGATGATACTAAAGAATAAAGTGTACATAAAAAGTGGAAACGTATAACATACGTATTACTCCACGTTGCTTGTGATAACATATAAATAAATTCCTTCATAATGCAGTGAGTCGAAGAAAAGATTAGCCCTTAATGGTTTTCTTATGTAAATGGTTCCAGTATCACACATTCCGTATGATGGCCGGTTACGTCATAGTACTGAATCAGTAAGTTCCAGTAATTTAGTAACGGGAACCAGATTTATTGTTCCAATCTCTTCTATCATTTACAATTAACTAATTGATAGAAATAAAAATGTACTAAAACTTGAAACTAGTGTGAACCTCAGAATAATTTCTCTATCCATTACGCTATTTCCATAGAGCGATCGTTACTAATTAGGGATATACTAGGTTCAAATTTAACAATTGTTATGCTTCATACCGAACGTACTTCATTGTCAGTGTTGCTGTTCAAGAAGTTAAATAATGGGAGAGGATTATTAAATATTAATTAAATTCTTAACCATTAGTATTCGTATATACAGTTCCCATATTGGAAACGATTTAACCGTGAATGCCCGTCGATATTGGTCTCTTTCTGGCTTCTCAAAAATATTCCCCAGAAATTTCTCAGTCGAAATGTTGATTTCTTGCCAGAACCCCTGACTTTTCAATTTAGTTAATGACTGATAGAATTCAAAGATAAAGAATATGAAAATAATGAATACTAGCCAGATAGAATGTTTGTTTCCTAGAGGAACATTTGAAGCTTACTTTAAATTTTCAAAAATAATTCTTGTAACGTCATTTCGTATGTTAGCTGACGTTTTTCTGTTTGGTGAGCTCATGGGCGGCGAGCTCCTCGACAGTGAAACAACACAATTTACCCTCGACAGTCGTTAAAGAACCCCGACAAAGCGATCGTAAATTAGGAGCGCACGTGTTCCAGTCCGGGTCCATGCTGCGGGTCTGCAGATAGGCGAAAAACAACTTGTCTGGGAACGTTGAGTAAAACTGCTGAACCTCCACAGGACACGCATCCACCATCAAGTCATAATATATGACACGGTTCCTAAAACAGAATCATTATTTATGAGGTACGAACCTTCAAATTCAAGAAAAGAAAATCAAGTTTACAAAGTGCTTATTGTCGTTTAGAAGTTCGTTGTATGATTTCATGTTGTTAGTTGATTAACCAAGAGAATAAATATCAAAGATGAAATTAGATCGATCCCTACGTTTCATAATGAAATATTCTTCACAAAAGAAACTATACTAGTAATGCCTTTAAATTTTCTAATTATTAATAACGTCGACGCTTGCTATATCTTCGAAAACCACCCTGTCTGTTACACTGTAACCAAATTTAATAAAAATATTTTTAAACTCATGGTAATAAACTACAACGGTTTCAAGTTTTATGACCTGTGTAATGCGCAAAATAAGCCTTTATAAGCTTGGTTCTTTTGAGTCTTTTCCAATATCAGTTGTACAGTCATACTAATACTGAATGAATATAATAGAGACTATATATGTTCTTAATTCTTTTGCATAATTTAAACATTTAACTGGTGTTGTACCTAAGGATACGTGGGTATTCAACATTGTGCGCGTTTCGTAAAGTTAGGATTAGTTTTTGACACAATGTTCTGCTATTGATAGAATAAGGCTACGGTCTATTTGTTCCAGGGCCAAGTTTTGTGATTTAATACTTTTCATTACTTCATAGTTTTATCCATATAAATAAAAAAATACATTTGTCTCTACGTTGCATAGAACTTAGTATTGTTTTTTTTAGGCAATATTTACTTTTTATACAGAGACGAAAGAAGGTTTTGAGTAATATCCAACTGTCATCCGTCTTCCCTTTCTTAGTAGTGGAAAATCCACAACCAGATTTTAATAGCTGGTATACAGATTAATCCGAGATTGTTAACAGTCTAGTTATCGTGACATTTTATCATGAAAATTTCGTTAATAATTTAATTAATTATAAATTATATAAATTATTAAATTATAAAAAAAAATGGATCAATCTCGTAACTATAAATCAAGGTTACTAATAAGAGAGATAGCCAAATACAGACCAAAGAACTGATAATATGAATACCACACAACGTTTCTTCAGATAATAAGAAGAGACACACAACTGCATTAAAAGTGCAGTTACGTTACCAAACAATCCAAGACTTAGGGGTTCCGAAACCAGTAGTTTGATTCGTTGGAACTAAGGTTCCCACTTGCGGAGGTACCTCTGACTGTTTTGAGAGGTGTATGTTCCGGGGTCGCAGACATTGGGCATACGGTAAGAGTTGTCCGCTATTCCTATTGGAATAGTCGGCCAGCTGCCTCCTAAACCGGTCAAGGCACGGCGAGGGAAAAGCTGCGACCCCACAGCAAACCTCTCTCCCGCCATCGGAAGGGCGTTGAACAAGTACCAAATGCTCGACCTACCTGATGCAGGTTTTTCTAGAATTTTCCCTGAGAATTGCCGGGTCGGATCGTTAAAGCATATCCCGGGGGCTCTATTTAACCCTTGGCTACCTTCTTCTACCCTTCCGCATCCCCCCTTTCAAATCCCTTTCCTATGCTATAAGAGGGGAGTTGCCACTATGTGGATTACCCTATACATAGCCTGTCTACACCTAAAAAAAAGAACTTTGATTTATGTCAGCCACGTTAACTTTCCACATGAAAACGGTCGGACTGATTAATATATATATATATATATATATATATAGCAATGTATCAAGCTAAATAAAACGACCATTCTCTATCTGGAAACATAAGGTGAACGTTCCAAACTGTCATTTTGTTTTCTTTTCAGAAGTAAACGATTTTGATATATCTTAGTTTTAATACAGACATAACAAAATGTTTTCAGCAATATCAAACTAGCCTCCACCATCTCTTATCTTAGTGGTAAAAATTCCAAAACCGGATTTTAACCGCTGGTGTAGAGATTTTCTTCGGATTATAGATAAAAGGCTGATCGGTTTTGTGCGAAATTGTCATACACAATTTAATCTTTCTTACTTTTATTTGTTTAAGGGAAATGTGTTGGTTGGTAATCAAAATATTTACAATTTAAATAGGCTATAAGAAATAAACCTTATTAAATAAATAACTTGATAGTGTACCAAGGGGTTTTTAGTAACGTGTTAAAGAATCAAGACATATCCAATTCCTATCTTATCATGCATTGTAGACAAATCTTTGTGCTTAAATCTAACCCTGCCGATAAGAAACGTACACAATGTTTTCATTCCCATATATAGCGGGAACCTACTTGACGTTATTGAAGGTCAAATGTTTATAAAAAAAATGGAATAAGATGGACTCAAGATTTTGACGATTATAAGGAAAGTAGACAATATAGTATTTTATAAGTGGAAGGGAAAAATAAGATTATGTATAACAAAATTTTCAGAAAAAATGTTTCCTAGTATAACATATATAAAATCAATAATAATAAATAACTAAACAGTAGCTAAAAATTATACAGTTATCTTCGTCTTCGACTTATTATACGTTTATTCTTATTCGGCATTAAAACCAGATTTCTCGATATGAACTTTCCGTCTCAAATACATTTACACTCCTTTATTTTTTTGCTTATAAACTCATTGGTTTTTAAAATTAGAGTAATTATAAAGCGATTGTGATAAAGAAATTTCACCTACTTTTAATTATTTCGAAGCATCAGTTATCCCATTGATGTATTAAGGAAGTAACCCAATTCATATTCAGATAAAGTATTATAAATATATTTTTTATAACAGGCTACATGAGGGTAATCTAGTTGGGCAACAACGCTTTAATAGTATAGGAACGGATTTGAAAAGGGGAATTCGGAAGGGTAGAGGAAGGTAGCCAAGGGCTATAGTTCAAGGATCCTACCTGGCATTCGTCTAAACGTGATGCAAGAAAAACCATAGAAAACCTGCATCTGGTATGTCGGGTTTTGCTGTGGGGACGCAGCATTCCTTTATCCGTGCCTCAACCAGTTTATGAGGCACCTGACCGACTATTACAATGCGAACAGCGGACAACTCTTTCCGAATGCCCAAGGTCTGCGATCCCCGTAATACTCACTTCTCAAAACAATCCGAGGTGCCTCGGCTTGTGGGGAACTCAAAGGTAGCCTCCTCCAAGCTCTTTTTTTTTGGGGGGGGGGGAGTGTAGACAGGCTATGTATAGGGTAATCCACATAGTGGCAACTCCCCTCTTATAGCATAGGAAAGGGATTTGAAAGGGGGGTGCGGAAGTGTGGAGGAAGGTAGCCAAGGGTTAACTAGGGCCCCCGGGCTATAGTTTAAGGATCCTACCCGTCATTCGCCTAAAAGTAATGCAGGACAAACCCTACAAAAAACCTGCATCGTATAGGTCGGGCATTTGGTACTAGTCCCACACCCTTCCGATGGCGGGAGAGGGGTTTGCTGCGGGGTCGCAGCTTACCCGTCGCCATGCCTTGGCCAGTTTAGGAGGCAGCTGGCCGACTATTCCAATGGGAATAGCGGACAACTCTTACCGTATGCCTAAGGTCTGTGACCCCGGAATATACACCTCTCAGAACAGGCCAAGGTGCCTCGGCTTGTGGGAACCTTAGTTCAAAAACGGAAAGGAAAAGGCATCCCCAAAGGTAGCCCCTTCGTATCTCTCCTACAAGGTTCTGCCTGCGAGGCAAGCTCTCCTGTGAAGGTTCGTGTTACTAATGCGAGAGAACATAACATACATGCAAGATTTATGCTTATTCAATAAGTGTTTGTCGTTAATCGACGTTAGAAAAATTAATTACCGTTTCATAATTTACTAACACAACCTTTGATAATATGTAACATATTGATTTTGGTATTTAGTTATATTTGTCAAATCACAAGCTATTTTAAAAATAATTCAAATAAAGATGTTTAATAATTATTGAATTGAAAAAATAATTAAGTCCTTCTCCTTCTTATTCCAAAACTTTAGGCTAAAGACCAGATAATGGAAATATTATATAATTAATAAAGCCACAAATTTCTTGGTGATATGAAAATTACCTTGAATATTGATTCGTCCTGGCATCGCGAAGTCAAGGCACTTCAAAATTAGATCGGTTCTAGGAAAGGAAGTGGCTTCGTTTATGACATAACTTCTCCGTAATCTTCACCAGACATGCACCACTTGTAGATTGCTATTTCGTGAACACGGAAACTCCGTAACAATTAATTGCCTCCTATAAGTAACATTAAAATCGTGACCTATTTTAAAATTACATTTCATCGTAAAAATACCTGAACGAGATATAAATAATTCCCTACGGTTTCATTATAATTTAAAAGATTGTCTAGATTCTAATTGTATTTATGTTGAGGAACATTTTTAATAAAATGGGTTTAAAAACAAATTAAAAATCAGTCAACACATTCGGTTAAGTTATGATAGGTTACAAGAACATAAGAAAAACTATCAAATGAATCTCACCCATATAGGTAGGTCATGATACTTAATTACAGGATCAGGATGGAAAAATGTCGAGTGGCCGGTAATCGGGACGCCCGCTTGCTGCTCTATCGTCTTCTTTTCTTGCTATTTAAGACTTAAATTAATCATTAACAAAAATGGGAAAAAAATGGTTGTGGCAATTTCCAGGGGAATACTTTTGAGAAACTATAAAGAGACCAATAAAGACGGGCATTCAGTCTTAAATCCTTCCCAATATCGACCTCGTGTCTTAAATGTTGCTAACCATTCGAGGCGCCATTCGAACGTTTATGCGAGTGCTATTTGTTAAATATTTAATTAAAATTTATAATCCTATTCCATTTAACTGCTTTAACAGCTCCATCGCCCATGAAGTACGTTAGGAATGTAGCACAACAATTGTTAAACTAGTATATCCCTTACTAGGGATTGCTCTATAGCCTATAGTGGCTCCAAAATTCCGAGGTTGCTAGTTGTCTAGTTATTCTGACGATTAAACTTCTCGTTCTGTTTTATTTATAACTAGTTATTAATTATAAATGGTACATTGTATCATCTTGTTACAAGAGACCTAATTAGATGGATCTTAGCTGATTCAATAATATGACGTAACCGGCCTTAGTACATATTGTCTGATACAAGAAGTATTTACAAGAAAACCATTTAGGGGTAATCTCCAATGGACGGAGAAGTTCCGCACTTGACGTGGAGTCGACTTGAATAACTCAGACGGTAGAGCACAAAGCTAGGGTCCTGGGTTCGTTTCCCGGTCCGGTCCGGCTTTTCCATCCTGATCCTTTAATTAAGTTATAAATGAAATTCAATTAAGATAACTGTAAATATTATTTCTAAATACATAAAATGTTTTATAATGGTTCAGTATTAGAATTTATATATAAATACAACTTCTAAATCTTCATGGTTACACTTTTGTCTGTTTATAGGAAATAGATATTGCAGTTTATGACAAATAACAGAGTTTTGCCACGACGGCATAAATGTGAAGTGTTTGAAGAAGTTCCTCGGATGAACTTCCAAAATTTTGTGATATTTTTAAATATATTGTCAATTAGAATTTAACAATTAGTGCTCATGAGAAAATAATTGAAGAAGGTACAAACACGGACCGAAAAATTATTTTTTAATTTAGTAAATAAATTGTCTGGTCATAAACTGCATTATCTATTTCATATAAATAAACGTAAAAATATCCTAATGCTTTGCCACTATGTTATATAAAAAATTTATACTAAATAATTAAGTACAAACATTTCTACGAACACTAATTTATGAATAAGCTTTCAATATGCTAGAATATTTTTTCTGTTATTAGTAACTGGTTCTCTAAGTCGTTCTCCACAACTGTAGGTTTATTAAAATGTATGACTAATAATTTTAATAATTTTATCTCTTTTCCGTCCACTCTGTAATGCCTACATCCCCCAAATAAATAATTTAGCTTGTATTGAAGCTTCAGTCAGACCTTCGTAGACCTTTTTTTGTTAGAGAAGAGGCTACATAAGGGTAATCCTCTTTAATAGCATAGTAAGGGATTTGTAAGGAGGGATGCGGTCTCTGGGAAGGTTTACGTGCCAGAGAACAGTCTTCGCAGACTTCTTTTGAGTTGCCTTTTGTGATCTATTTCTTAACAATCTTAAAAACATTTATGCATTTGGTGACCGAAGGAGTATGAATAATTAAATAGTTAGGCCTAACATTTGTTCACTCACTGTTTTATTTACGAAATATTTTAATGTAGTAGTTGGTTTCCATTTATTCCAGCTATAAAACAATGAAATATTGTGAGGATAATAGGGGCGGCTTCAAAGCTACTACGATTGATCGTGACTAAAAGAGAAGCAGCGTGCGTTTCATCTTCCCTGTTAGCGGCACACGTCTAAGACACACACCGACTCTCCAGTTTCAGGTTAAAGCTATTAACAGGAGAAAACATTTACTTGGTATTTCCCCGTCTTCCTGTCCAATTAAAGTATTTTGGTAAATTTATATATAAATTAACACGATCCGAAGGGAACAAATACTCAATGCCGTCAACAGACCAGAATTTGAATTCCAAGTTTTAAAGTAAAACAATATGTTTATAAAAGTTTTATCATTATAGAACTCCATTCATTGTGATAGATTAATATTAGTAATATGTATTATCAGCTAACAGAACATCTGTTTTATGTTAATTAATGTTATTACATTAAATTACATTTATGCACTTATTAAATAAATATTTAATTTTCTACTAACGTATCCTTTTTACATTTTATTTTTCTTCCTGATGTTCTTGTTTCATTTATAAAATGATCTTCCACTTAATCACTTATAATCTCATTAGTTACATTTTCCTGTCCGTTTTTGAACTAAGGTTCCCATAAGCCGAGGCCTCGGTCTGTTTTGAGAGGTGTATGTTCCGGGGTCACAGACCTTGGGCATACGGTAAGAGTTGTTCGTTCTTCCCATAGAAACAGTCGGCCTCCTAAACTGGCCGAGGTACGGAGAAGGGAATGCTGCGTCCCCACAGCAAACACTTCTCCCGCTATCAGAAGGGCGTGGGACAAAAATCCAATGCCCGACCTACGTGATACAGGTTTCTCTAGGGTTTTCCTGCATTACTTTTAGGCGAATGCCGGATAGGATCCTTAAATTAATGCCCGGGGCCCTAGTTAACCCTTGGCTACCTTCCTCTGCCCTTCCGCATCCCCCCTTTAAATCCCATCCTATGCTATTAAACGGGAGTTGCCACCATGTGGATTACCCTCATGTAGCCTGTTACCCTAAAAAAAACTAACATCAGTTATGAACATGGTAGGAGAGACACGAAGGCTACCTTTGGGGATGCCTTTTCCTCTCTCCGTTTTTGAAGTAAGGTTCCCACATGCCGAGGCACCTCGGCCTGTTTTGAGAGGTGTATGTTCCGGGGTCGCAGACCTTGGGCATACGGTAAGAGTTGTCCGCTATTTCTATTGGAATAATCGGCTAACTGCCTCCTAAACCAGTCAAGGCACGGCGAGGGGAAAGCTGCGACCCCACACCAAACCCCTCTCCCGCCATCGGAAGGGCGCGGGACAAGTACCAAATGCCCGACCTACCAGATGCAGGTTTTTCTAGGGGTTTCCCTGCATCACTTTCAGATGAATTTCCGGGCTATATATATATATATATATATATAGTTAATCCTTCGCTACCTTGCTGTACCTTTCCGCATCCCCCCCTATCACTCGCTTTCCTATGCTATAAAATGGGAGTTGGAACTATGTGTACATAGCCTGTATACACCTTCTATTTCTTCTAACATGACTTTCATAATGCAAGAATATTTAATGCATGAATTATACCAGCACTACTTTTCGTCGCTTATGTATCTGTTTTATTCTTCTGCCAACTGTTTTGTTTACAGACGCTAGGTGGTTTTATTTCTGCATTTTGTTGGCAATGATTGACAAACAATGCGGAGATTTTATTCCATTTTCTCAGGAGAATAACCTACCTGAAATAACGAAGAAATGTTGGAGCAATCGTTGAAACTATCAGATGAGACCTTATTAAATACGATCGGTATACGCCTCATGCAGGATCTTTCTAGCAAAGTTCAAAACCCCTTTCCATGCCTGATACTTCTCTTAACACATTTAAATCATTCGAATGAGATTAACGAAATAGAATAATTTCAGTCTCATGAAATATTAATTTAAGCGCACTAACACTGCCAGCATGATCGACTAAACAATCACAAATTCGGCGAGGTTATAGTAGTACTAACCCTACTGATGGTCACTTAAATTTTGTTCACTCTCGTACCTGACGGTGATCCCTGACTTTGTGATCCCTCGGTACGCCATTGCCATTTTCTTGCCAAATGCTAAGTTTCTAGGAAGAGGTGCACCCCGTCCCGCCTGGCAGTGGACCTAAAATACCCCTCTGTTCGGCCCGAAGCCAAGCGCTATCCCCCTCCCCTCTCCCGTGGTGCCACCAGCCAATGGGCGCGCGACAGCGCTCTGAACTCGTGAGTGCGCGCATTGTTGGCCAGTCGCTCCCCGAGCCTCGTTCATGCAGGACTTTCTTGGACTGCGTACGGTTCAACTTGTGTCTTGACGTTTGGAACTTGAGTTGTTTTACAAGTGCTTCTCCTTCTTGTAGAGTGACTGTTCCTCAGAGCTGCGTTACACGGAATATTTGGTCCTGCTTTTATCGGTGGTTTGGTAAGTTTTATTTATTTTTGGTTACTAATTTAATGCTGCATAAAAGTGCGTAGTCAGTTCGTAATAGAAACCCGCTGAGCCCATGCAAATCCAATCAAATATTAGGTATGAAATATATTGTTTGTAATAGAACGCAAACGAATTGAGCCGTAAATGACGGGCACGTGACCTCTGTTAATGAAGGCAAGTAGCTAAACAACGCGATTAACCTCGGCGGTAGGACCGAAATTGGCTCGGTGAATTTCTCGCCGCGTGGATAAGTTACCAACAATGATTTCAGAGCGCGCGCTATTTCGTAATGTGTCAATGTTGGATTGCAGGTTCAGTAGATATTATACGTGTGATGACATTTGTGGAATTCCAGTTTTTGTCACGTTGAAGTGTCGTTAAGTATATGAATCATGCGGTTTATTTCTAATTTAATATTTGACTTTCCGTTAACACATTTCCTGTGAACATGAACATGTATATTCTCAAGATTATTTTATAGATGAACACATCCCATTAGTAAGGAATTAGTACTAAACTGCATATGTTTTAATCGAAGTTTCTATTGTGTTGGACTCGTGATTATCAGAGATGGAGCGGCAAGCAAGGTGGTCTGCATAGTGTCTTCACCAGTGCTTGAAAACTACACTTGAAACTGCTGTCCCTTACCATCGCATCTTTGCCTTGCGCTGTTCCCAAATGTGTAGCAAGTCCGCTAGTGTTTATCTTCTTAAATTTTCAAACTTTATCAATGGAAGCAGTTATCTGCTTCTAATCATCGTTCATCTTGCTAAAACGTAGATATTTTGATAAAATATTTCTATGGCATAATTTACCTAAAGAAATCGTCTCTTTATATCAACAAATTTCTACGTAATGAGCTATTCCGAAATAAATTAAATAATTACAATTTACCTTATTTGGAGAAGTATTTATATTATATAGGATTGATATTTTAATAAATATATTCTCTACTCCATCTGAAATCATTTTGGAAAGCACGCAGACTCCATTCAAATTACTAGTATATTTTATTAGTTCATTGTTACCTTCGGTCTGTAACCTGTTACGTTTGCACCTCGATCCTTGTATCTTATATGCTTGTGACAGCCGCTAATCTTATCCTCGGGCGGAATTGAAATCTAAGAATGAATAGACGCCCCTTCCAGGCAGATGCTGTTCTCGGAGGGGCTGTCGGAACGAGCAACAGGGGATGATCCACCGTGGAAAAAAGTGTCGCATCCGGTAGCAGTACCTCGCGTGGCGTAAACTTTTGTAGCAAACGAATGTGTCCCTGGTAATAAAAATTTTAACGACCTTGAAATTTTGTCTTTGAATGAACCGAATGCGTTAAGGCCGACGCGCATTATATTCAAAAGCCTGATCCATATAATAATTAAGAAACATTTATGAACGAATACAAGTTAATACTGTTTTTAAGTTATGGGCATAATACATTCTCGTATTAAAATATAAAATTCGATTATATACAGATATTTAGACATATATTATGAAACGATTAAATAAGTGCAGTTAAAATAAAGAATTCAACAAATCGTTTATATATAGCTCTGTCATTTGCTTCCTTAGAGGACAGACAACACTTTAGTACTCATAATTCGTCCTTGCACAGACCTATAATACGTAGTATAGAAATACCAGCTGTTTTGTCTTACTACTACATGTAATCAGGTTTTTAAATCTTTTATAACTTTAAATAATAACATGCTTTCTTTTTTCGACGTAATATGGCTTCCAAACCATTCTACTTATCCGATAAACTCTACTTCGTTATCGTATCTATTTTGGTGAATTATTGCTACAGTTTTATATATAAAAAAAGGAGCCATAATTTTCTAATACAATATTATTCGAATTTGCCGTCGGAAACTCCGAAATAGACCAGTGGAATACAGCACCCTAATTTAACTGACTGCTCCGAGTAGTATACTACAGAAATGCGTAAAGAAGCAACACGTGCTTACGGTTAACGAGTAGGATAATCTGTTGAAAGAGAAATTAAAAGTAGCGGTTGGTTAGTGGACTTCTATTTAAGTATTTAGTTATGAGTCCGCTAAACGTCATACATTGATTTTCATGTCTGGAGGGGGCTGGAACAGCAGGTACGCTTTGGGTGATGCTATTTTAGACACATAGTCGTAGGCGGAGCGGGGGAATGTGTGGTACATCTTCTGGGAAGAGCGAGAGAGAGCGGTCTTGAGTTCTGCAAAAACTTTTTACGGCTCTGGCGGCGAAGGACGCAGCCCGCATCGCACGGTCCTGACTTCTACGAATGTAACTTAGGCACCATAAAGTGCACTCTTAAGAGATTCGCTAAAACTACTTTCCTCAGGAAGAACCGCGCTAGAAACCCATTTTAACGCTCAATGATTATACAATTCACCTACAGGGCGCAAATTCATCGGTTTATATTTTCTGTGTCTCTAGTTTTGATGGTTAAATGTTGTGCCAAACTCGGGATAATACGTAATATATTGGAAATATTATTCTCAAGTTTCTTAAGCAATAAGCCAATAAATGTTTTGAAAATATATTATCGTTTTCATTAATCTTAATATGAAATACAATGACAAGTCGCCTGTCTGTTTCGACTTCTACAACTTCTACAAAAAAAAAATAATTTATTGGAAAAACTGAATAAAAATTAACCATGAATATGTTAGAAATAATTATTATAATTTCAGTAAAATTTTACGTACGTTCTGGCTTTTCTATGAATTAATTTTTAATTTTTGTAGGTTAAACTATTTCATTGTTTATCGATGCTCATGTACCGTACATTAATTAGAAATATGTATAAAGATTTTATTTTATTTGTATTTATTGCATTCGCAGATATACAAGTTCAAATTATATCTATCGACATTCTAACTTACGAAACATTTTTATTTACGAATAAATTTCCTAGAGATGTATTTAAGGGATATTCATACTATAAACACACAAATTATTAATTTACGTCATATTGTTAATAATTTGATGTCAATTGTTAAAGTAATTGCTTTTATAATCCTTTATCCAGTTTGCCCTATGTGAAAAAATTCTTCATCCTGACTCAAATATGACAGTAACATGAATGGATATATTTACTTAAAGTAGTCCAGTCCTTTATCATTTCATAACAAATCTTAAGGTAGGGTTGTGTTACATATTCGAATAACAGATATTTAATTTAATGGTTTATAATTCCAAAAAATTTGTAACTTTGCTTTAACACTGCATTTTCTTGATCGGGGAAAGCTCTTGTAGTATGAATACATTTTAACCGAAATAAAAAAGAAGTTGAGTCAAGTATCTATGAAATTACATTGCGCGTGGTGCTTGGTTTAAAATTTGTCGTGTCATCAAACACTTGGCGGGTTGTGCCGTACATTGACTACATGCCAGTAAAAGTTTAACATTAGTTACATGCAGTATGTTTGCTTAAATGTAATTTTTTCTCACAGAGTCTTTAATGAAAGGAAAAACTTTACTTTTAATTTTTGTAATGGATGACGTATTCTAGTAAACACAGTTGTGACTCGCGAGCTCCGAACTGTCGGTAGTTTCATGACGTTACTTTACATTTGGCAAACATATATTGTCAGGAAAACTACGTATAATACTGATTTACAACCACCGTAGAACTTTTTGTAAGAATGTAACGAATTTATCATAGATTGCGCCGTCCTTGGTGAGGCGCGGAGTCGCGCCTGGGACAGGAATGTCGCCTCGTGTTTACAGACGACCGTAGCACGTGCAGACGGGGCTTTCTCTTTCCCTTGCCATCTTCGCACACCACGTCGCTGTTTGTGTCCACTGCACCACGTCTATTTCTGCTGCTGTCGAAGGGTCACGTGCTCTGTAATGGCGGCAACTGCTTGGCGATCGCTCCCACGGCCGCTCTTCATTACAGCCAATCAGAGCGACCTCTGTCAGATTGCGTCTTAAGTTACCAAGCCGGGATTTAGAGAAGCGACTGATGGGAGAAACATATAATACAATGTACGAAGCCCGTCTGTCTTTTCTAACCACTGTGTTAGTTTTTAAAGCTGCAGTTTCGTACCAAAAGTACATTTTGCGCGCTTTGCTAAATTGGATTTCATTATTTTCTTTCCTCGGTCGATAATGTATTTGTTTTTATAATGAATGTTTATATATAGAAGTACCTATCAAACGCAGCCTTAATTAACTGCGAACGATTTAACCGAATTATATAACCACCATTAAACCGAATCAGTTAACTTTGATGAAACGTCTGATACAACATGTAAACGTACTTCAAGTAAATAAGTGCACTCTATCGAATACTAGTTTTAAGTAAATCGTGGATCTTAAAAGTAGATGAAAATCGTTAGCGTTTGTGTGAAAGTAAAAATATGCATTGGAATTTCTTGAAACTTCTCAAATACACTTATCAGTAGGTGCGACAGAAGACATTCTGTTTCCATACACATTTCTGAATTGTAAATACGCTCTCGTTTATATCAAACTAGAACCTAATGTTTCCCCACATTGTTATGTCATATTCAGAACTTGTTAACTTAAATGTTTCGTGGAGTAAAATGACAATTACCATTTCGTAACCCTCAATTCAATACGTTCAGTACGAATAATAATAATAATACTTATTAGAAATATGTAACATGTTTCTGGGAATTAAAAAATGACGTACGTGGAACTTGAATTTATGAAATTTAGGAATCTGTCGTTATATATACATCGGTAATATGAATAATTGACATGAAAAATTTGAAAAACGTATGATAAATCATGTTCATGCTGTAACTCCTTTAGTTTACTTTAGGTTAGAAATTAGACAAAAATGCTTCGCCTGCAATGACGGCAGACATCTACCTGCATAGCGTAAGGAGGTTGGGGCTAGCATAAGCAACAGGTAGGAGGGAAGCTGCACTTGAACGTGTTAGTATACTTTATAAGCGATACGTGGGGTCATGTTCCAATTAAGAAATATTAAAAATTGAAAAGAAAATCCTATCTTAAGAATAAACTATGAACAGTCTATCTCCGTATGTGCGTTCACTGGAATGGCTTCTAAATATAGCTCATCTATTTTCCTGCGAATTTACTCCACGTGTTTACAAATGTGATAGTTTTTATTATAATGTTTTATAAACAGTTCACGTTGACGAAATGAATTAATCTTGTTGATTAAAAATCCTTCTCGGATGAGACTGAGGCTAGGATAATCTCTTCCTGAGATTGCACAAGATAATAAATTATCACGTATTACATATAACGTAATTGAAGTGTAATTTAAAGGTAATTTAATTTCCTTCTCCACTCCTGTGCGGCCAGAGACTTGTGCCTATGCCAACAGTTATTCGTTGAGAAACGTGATTCTGAAAAGTTGCATATGCTGTCCGTAAACTGACCTTGATAACACGAAAATACTTGCTGAAACAACATACAAGGATTCCTGCGAGCCGTACTGATGTTTTCAGCACACAAGCTCAAGTTTGTTTTCTTTCCTGGAAAAGCTATAACCGCGCCCCATGAGGATATGTTGCACATGGAGGTTGGCACCTCTTGTTCAGTGTAAACGTAGGGTTTTCTCTTCAGATATTAGTGCCTCAACACGGCACTGCTGTTTGTGATGAGTGAGCTTGGGCAAGGTTTCCACGGACGTCTAAGTAAAGGTGAAATCGTGCAGTTTATTGTCAGGTGAGCCGTGTTATATTTACAAACCAAAAAGACTCCCAGTTCTGTTTTGCTTCTGATGGTAAATAATAAATATTTACTTGCAATCCTCGATTAAAAGAGCTACTAGACAAATAATTTCAGACAAATCAAATACATAATTAATACATACCTTTACATTACTAAGATCTAATCAATTAAATTATTTTTAGCCCTATTTTCAAGCTGTATAAAATCTACAGGGAACTTAACTTACATGCAACATTTTGGTGTTCCACTGACGTTCTACTGCTTATTTTTTGGTGCCACTATCCTTAAATTGAAATTGACCTTGTTCCATAGTAGTTAAATGTAAATATTCTACCAGCATTTACACAAATGTACTTTATTTAGAGATGTAGCAATACGTTTCCTTATTGGTAATTATTTCGTCACTTTTCAAATAAGAGGCATGAAAAACCTACTAGAGTAGAATTAGGTGAAGTTGGAGCTTTCGCTTATTGCGTGCTTCGACGGTGACTAACCCCAAGAGCCTGAAGCCAGCTGTTTTACGAGTAAGACGAGGAGAGAGTCGTGATGTAAGAGGTGAGATGCGCCACCTGTCCTCAGACAAATGAACTACTCCCCTTATTTACTTCTCTTGTGTATAGCTTACTTTCACGGCAACATAAACCGGTCTCTGAAAAGTATACTCGGATGTATACTCAATACGTTGTCTTTTTATAGCTCCATTAGTGGCTTTTATGTAGCTAACTAAGTACCTTGCCCTTTGTTTATGAGCAGAGGAAATAAATTGGGATGCAAACGGTTTAACACAATGATATAACATTGTGTCATACCTCGGCTGGCCTAATTAGTAGGAATGTCCCTTTTAAAATTTCTCACTTAGAAGTTACCGTTACCTTAATGGTCTAAATTAGGTAATTTTTATGCTTCTTACTCTCTGAATATTTTATTATAAAGCGATTAACAACTGCCTGCAACGAAATTTAGCTAAATTATTCCAGTAATTTTTTTTTGTAATTGTAAGAATACGGCATATGTGTATCGGATGCACCAGCAGCCTCGTTAAATTTTTTTCTTGGTAAAAAGAAAATGTTACTGTAATCTCAATCAATTATATTATACACGTGTTAATTTACATAATTGATGTGATCAGTATGGTTTATAATATCATGAAAATAACTGGTAATGGCATTGAAGGTTTAGTTTTGTGTTGTAGAATTTATTACATATCCTATGATATTTTAAGAGTTTTATAACCCTGGAACAATGAAATATTGTTTTTGGGTTAATTAGAAAGAGATATCGCGCCAACGAAAGCTTGAAATAATTTATCGAAAGAATGATAAAATATAGGATGAAATAATAAACATAAATTAAATTAGTTCTCCTCCATTACGAAAATTTCGGCTCAGTCATAATTAATAGCTCTCTAAACGAGCTTTATGAAACGTGGGAATAAAACGTGCCTATGTTCCAGGACTTGTTATTCTTCTCAAGAGAACATTAATTAAGATTTGTGTAGCTACCAAATATCAAACTAAAATGAGCACAAATAAAGCTTTATATATCCTTCACGTTACGTGCTCATTATCTCTAAAAAGGTGTACGGAAAACCTCATCAATAATGTATCTCTATTCATGCCACAATAATTCTTCGATTCGAGTCAAGCTGGGTAGAAGCCACGCGAGCTGTTCGGGATTTACGAGTGCAATTATGATATTCGAAACAACAAATACTTCTCGTCAGGAACTTGCTTGTTTTATATTCCGATATAAATTGGAAGCGAATAAGCATAAACGCGACGCCTGTGAAGTTTGCGGTTTTAAGTGTTGAAGCAGCAGAAAACTTGTGTTCTTGTAGATGGACCAATGCTGGGAACATCAGCCAAACTAAACAGAGTAACTAAGTAGCTCAAGGTGAGTATGAGGATCTTCTCATTCCTCTACATTCTCATAGTAAATGCAAATCGAGACGAGTTATTTCTATCTAACGGTAGCAAAATTTTTATCATTTAGAGGGCAAAGTATTTACTTAATAAACGCTTAATATTTAATAAGTAAGCAAACTACTTCTTTTTTCATAATTGGGTACTGTGAAATTGTTCACGGACTGCTTTATGAAGTTACGTTTCTGAGAAAAATATTTCTTCTTCCCTCCAATACAAATATGCAGGAATATAAGAATTTTAGTTATCAGATAAGATATTGTACGTAGTACTATTGTTTAAATAAATGTAAAGTCAAGTTCATAGTAATCCATGGGTTTTGTCGCTTAATAAAATTTGTAGAGGATCTCATCTGGAATTCAGATCTGAGAATATCTTCCCTTTGATGAAAGTTGTTTCTGAAGCCCGTTAAAGATCCCGCGCCCCAGAGCAACATCAACAATTCATTACTGTCAGCGCTCACAAGCGAGGGATGAATCTTCTGTTCCCCTCCTCAAGGCTCTCTAATTTATGCCTCTGTCGGTAATTTATCGTCACTTGTTTTAAATGCTAATTGCTACGTGTAGTTAACTTTATATCAATCTGATCATATTTCAAAATCTATTCTCTTGGTAATTCCTTCTCCGTTATTACTGGACACTCCACAATCAGAAATTTATATAAATTACAAACTAGGGTCTGTATATATAAATTTTAAAACATATTTGATATTGATTACTATTTTATACACATTTTTGTTTCTATGTAACTTTATTTTTATGAATGTCAAGGTGAAACATTCCAGGGGCAGAAATCCCAAAACACTAACTACGAACGTTTTCTTGTAAAAACCTTGTATTGCACCAGAGATATTATTTTTACGTATTATTACTTCCCATATCAAAGTTTTCAATTCAGTCACGTATGATTAACGTGACGCTTTTGTAATTTTCCTATTATAATGCATAATACAATAACGGCTTGTTTATTCCTCGTCACGTCACTTTAATAAAATCCATCGTCATTTTACAGAATTAAACGTCGGAAATAAATTGAAAACAGTGAACATAATGTGTGCACTTTTTCTGAAAAGAACCCGATACTTTTGAATTTAAAATTTACTGAATCTTAACATAAACCGTTATAAGCGAAAACAAGTTATACGTCGTCTATGATGTAAGAATATTGAAATTTATTATGATTTGGTAGTTGATCTTCAAGTTTATTGACATATGATAAACGTATATTACTGCTGTGCTCAGGGGAATAGGATTATAAATCTATTCTATTTTCGATGACATACTTCTCCCTTCCACAGGTATAGCTATCAATATCGTCTGTACCAGCAAGCCTTATTGTTCAACCTTAAACATGAGAGAGTAAATTTAAAGAGTTGAGTCATTGTTAGCCGACGAGTTACATAACTTTCCCCATAACCAAGAAAAAAACAGGAACATACACTGGAGAGTCGGATACATTCTTCCCCGACATGGGTGATTGCTTAATTATCCGATACACCAATGTCGATGTGGACGAACGGCTCCCTAGAATAACAAATGCAATTAGGAAAGGAATTATCTCAATCACATCGTCCAGGATGAGATTTATTGTAACTTGACTTGGGCATGCTTGAACGACTTTAATATTCAGGTCTGTAATGAGAGCTGGACGTAATTAAAGTGTGTGCTTGGGGGCTTTCTCGTCAATAGCCCTGTTACGGACATGCCTTGAATCTCTCCTCGTACCCTGGTCCTAATTGGATTCAGAACTTCTTTATTCCTGGTGGAGATTTGGTAAATACTACACTAAAACAAACTCAAATAACGGAATAACCATTATTACAATGATAATCTAGTAAAGAATTTACCGTCTTTAATTTGTGCTAATTACAGTTCTGTTTACAGAATTAAGTCTATTTATGCGTAAAATTGCGTGGATTAGCGTAAAAGCCATAAATATAAATTTTAGGCTAGTGTGAGTTCACTAATACATATTTTTCTAGTTTTATACATGTTTTCGAAGAAAAATTTGTTGTGGCAATAAAATTTATAACAATTAAAAATAAAAATAAGACAACGATAATCACTGCAAATAATTTACGCAGCTCAATTTATTTTTGTCTCAGCTTTACCAATTCAACATACTAACATACTAATAACTGAAAAAAAAATTATAAAATTATATTCTGGTATAAAAATTTTGTCAGATAAAATGTGAAAATTAATAAGAAGAGAAATAACCAAATACATACAAAAGAAGTGATAATATAAATGCCACACAACGATTGTGCAAACCTTGTTCCTTTCTTCAGATTCTAAGAGAACCAAAAAACACAAGGCCCTAAGCGAAACAACTGCAATATTCAGTTGACAAAACTCAAAATTTCTTGAGGTTTTTAGTTTTCTTAGCACCAGAAGAATGGAATAAGGTTTCCAGAAATGTTGTGTGGTATTTATATTTTCACTTCTTTTGTCTGTATTTGGCTATTTTTCTTATTATTATTAATTTGCAAAACAGACGTAAATTTTTAATTTTAAAATGTCAAAAGCTTTATGAGTTTTCAACATTTTATTGATTTGTAAAGCATCAAGATCGACGTTATGTCCAAGAAGCAGAAATAAGTCTAGTTTGGGTTATAGTACAAAACTCACTGTTCTACAGCGATGGTTTGTTTGCAAAATTCAGGATTTACGTAAAGAAAACTGATAAAACTGACTTGTCATAAATTCAGTCCTAGGCAAAGTCAGAAAACGTTTTCACAGTGAAATAATTTTTTGTGTGAAAAATTTATAATTGTGAACAGGCTGAAATGAACCTTGGTTGGTCTTTTGCTAGAATGAAAAATAATTTAAGCAGAATTTTCACTCAAAAGACGGATACTGTGTGGTTAAAGTTACACAGATTAGCCTACAGTTGAAAGTTTTTAGCATGTCCTTTAAATTGATAATGTCTAATTCATGTCGTTCAACTAGAAAATGCTAAGTTTACCATTAACTGTCCACATCAATATTCTGTTGTTCTGTAGTGTTTGAAAAATTTACTCGTACCAAGAATACAAATTTTGGGTTTTGTCCCATATAATAAACGGTCAAATTTTAGCCCGAAGTAAATTTAATAGTTAGTGATGCCACTATCGAAAACAGTTCATAGGACTACGAAACAATGCCTTCTTTTCCGGCCGACGTGGATCGATCACTCACAGCAAGCCGCCGAATGAAGAATTCGATATTAATTCATTGTAAACAAGCCTGGCAGTTCCAATACATTATAACGGCACCAAACAAACTCCTCCTCAGAGGAGCTAAAAGAATGAGTTGTTAGCCCGTTTACATGTATTATTTTCCCCGGTAT
This sequence comes from Zhengitettix transpicula, assembly GCA_037074705.1. Lineage (NCBI taxonomy): Eukaryota > Metazoa > Arthropoda > Insecta > Orthoptera > Tetrigidae > Zhengitettix > Zhengitettix transpicula. The sequence goes on from CM073590.1 coordinate 867,662, forward strand.
CTTGCATATGTATGGTATTCACGTCTGTCAAATAAACCTCTCCACAGAACGATCAACTTACTTAAAGACACAGGAACGTTATATCGTATTTTCTCTCTTTTAAGCTTAAATATCAATAGGGAAAAATCTATATAAAGGAAAGGTAACAGAATCGAGTTTTACGTTACCAAATTTTGTATTTAAATTATAAATAGATTGTTTAAGTTGTCAATCTACACTAATCTAATTATAATTCAAGACATTCATATTCTCAAAATAATACATTTATACTCCTTTAAATCTAAATTATTTCGAACTATATTTCACAGTGAAATCAACATTAAAAATTTGAATAAAAAGTTCTCGGTTTTCACTCGGGTGCCAACAACGATTAAACCGCGACGTTTCTGTGACGACAGGGTTTGCGGTTGGTGAGAAGTCGCGGTTTAATCGCTTTTGACACCCGAGTGAAAACCGAAAACGTTTTATACAAAAATTACACCGGGAAAATCTTCGATCTTTGAACTTAAAAAGTTCAACGTTTTGTATTGCACTCTCTAAAATATGCATTCAATACAGTTACAGATAATGGGTTAACTGTAAATTTCGTATCTAACAAAAATAATTATATTACCAGCAAATTAAGAAACAAAAAGTCTGTCGTCTTGTTTTAATTCGCCTCGTAAAGTGTCACTGTTTTTACTGACGTCAGCGTCATGTAATTTCAGCGACCTCGTGTTTGAGATTATAAATAAATCTTTGACGTAAACTACATCCCGTCCATGCAAATATTAACTCAAATTTGGCTTCTTCATGAATTGATTTCCTTGTTTTAATTCAACACGCGCAGGACATATTATTTGTTTACTAAACCCAGTCAGAAAACAATTGAAGTTGGTTCAACTTTTAATATTTTAAAACGTGTTACGAAATGTTCACAGAAAATAAATGTTTCGAAACCATAATTTTAGGAAGGAATTTAAGTGAGTTTTACGGGGGTTTCTAAGTATAACCTTGACCACGGATTATTAATAGAGTGGCTTAAGTGGACAGGAAGCTATTGAGTACGATGATTTAATATTATCTGATTAAGCAGAGTGTTTATTAATTAAGGTGTCCTTATCCGTTTACAGCGAAACAGTCCTGGTTTTGTTGTGATAAGTATAAGGGATGGTATGTGCGTGTTACACAATTTTCTTGGTGTGTCAATCTATAGAAAGTTTGATCAGTAGACTATTGACAATGAAGCTCGGTACAGTGCGACACGAAGCTGATGAAGTGGCGCCTGAACTCTGAGCTAATAGGTCGCGTATTTTACAGTTACTCAAGGCGGCGGGGAAGTTTATGGGCGGCTGTCCACGACCAGAGTGTTGGTTTGATGTAGACAGGACATATCGGTCATGGCGTCCATCTGTCAGCCGCGTCTGTCTGACGAGACACGCAGAGGCGTGTTTAACTTCGTCTCCTCTCCACACCAGCAGACTTCTGACGCGGACTATCACAGTGCCACTATTCCACCTCGAAATATCCACGAATAGATCATAATTATGCTTTACAGTACTTGGACAAAAAATGTTATTTCAATATTCTGGAACTTATCAGACATAGGTTAAATTGATTTCCTCTCAACCAGCCAGTCAAAGATAAATAAAAAATACAAATGAAGCAAAATTATGTTTATCGAAAACGCGAAAGACAAATAAAGTTATCAACTAAAAGTTGTTTATTATGTAATACTGTACTTTTACCACGTAAAATATATTGTTATTCGGGGAAAAACCAAACAGGTTTATTTTTATATGCTAATTGTTCATAAGAATATTTAATTCCGGATTTAGTTTGGCTATGTTGAGATACTGGGTTGGGATATGGTGGTTTAAGGAAAACTATTTGGGGGGGGGGGGGTCTAGGATGGTTGCGTGCCAGTGGGAGAACTTTACATGTAAAACCGAATTGGATGTAGTTGTCAAAATATAATGGAGGGTTAATAGATTTTAGATTAAATTCCAGTAATATTTCAGCTGAGGAAATAAAACAAGTTATAAATAGAAAAGTTTACATACATAAATTAGACAATAGATATTTAGAAACATAGGTAAATATGAAATACCATAGTTTGAAAAGTGCATAAATGAGGACATAAAGAAAAGATAACATATTCGCAGTGTATAGGTAAATAAGAAAATTTTTAGCTAAGAATTCAAAACGTTGGTGATAAATATTATGTGAAAGGCAGAAATACTACATGACATGTTTACGTAAAAAGAAATTATTTGTAATATAAAATAAACTCCAAAATTAACACTAAATTTCACTTAATATTCATTATAGGAATATATAAATGAAACACCGTCGCGATCCGACTCATATAATTACAGATATTAGGGTCTTTCGACCTTTGTTTTAACAACAGAGCAGTTAAAATATTTAATCGTAGTTCATCTACGTATGTGATTATGGATGAAATGATATGGATGCATCACGTAATTTTTATTTCGCGATGTGTGTGAAATTAATCATCAGCCATTCAAAAGTCACCTCTATGTATATTGCCTGTACTGTAAAATGTAATTGACATTTATTTTAAACCTTCACGTACATGAGAGTAATATAACTAAAATTTTGAATTTTTCAGAGTCGATGTGATAGGTAAATCATACTAACTGTTGGAAGCTAAATCAACTAAAACATACTGATCCGAGTAAATACAATCGTTTGAAGTTCGGGGTAACCGCATGTTTTGTGAACGTTTAATTCGCAGGAAGGTGAAAATTGCAGCTAAAACGAATCCCAGAAGTCCATAATTGTGACCTCTATCAACTGCATGACTCACGCTTACAGGACTTCAAAGAATTCTCCAAGCGAGACATCATGGGCCCAACGCCATCGAATTATAGCGGGAAAAATTAAAGTTATTTTTATCTGAAAAAAAAACCAATTTAATACAGTTACGCATGTTATTGACATAGGATAATAATATGCCTAGAATCATAAAATTTTAACATTTGATTCCAGAAATTTGTAGGTGCTAATGGCTAGAATTTATTAAGGTATATTGGCCAACGAAATATTACATTGAAAGGATATTTATCGCTATTAATTAAAATGGAATACTTTTAAACATTTTGCATCCCAGTTACAATAAGAAAATTATGAAATCTTCACAAGATTTCGTACAAGAAAAATCATATACTAATTCAGTTCAACTACTATATTCTCAGTTCACAAAATTTTATAATTGTAATTATACTCACTAAAAATGATTATTTTATGATTATTATTTTGTTTCTTTTAGATTTAAAGGTAGATATTTGCATACCTTAGTTTGTAAATTTATTAAAATACATCTATTCCTGGCATAATAAAAATGAATCAATTTTTAACACGTCCACTAATTTAATAAAGAGGCGTAATAATAATAGTAGCATGTTAATAGAAGGAAAGGAGAGGACAATAAGAAATTTCATTAGACGTTCGAATTAAGTTTGATCATTTTAACAAATTGTGGATGTGGTAATAGTTATTTCCCAAAATGAGCATTTATCATTACGGGAAAAAACACTTAATACAAATTATCGTTTACTTATTGGCTGTACTGGTGAAATTATAATTTTGTCTCAAACAGAATGTAAAGTTAAAGAACAAATATTAACATAAAAATATATGTTAATTTTATAAAAAAAATGTGTTTAATTGACATCGTCAAAATATTAACGCTAATATGTAAAGTTTAATTATTCTTATACTAAAAGATGGATATTTTAATCCTAATTAATGACGCCTCACATGGTAAATTAGTTTTTTTAATTTACTTCTACTTCTCCATTTTACATGGCCGAGTCTGTAGCTATTAGGCTGTCGTGTATTTTAAGATATATTGCCGCATGTTGTTTTATAGAGGCAGCTTTATCTGTCGCAGAAGTGACGAAAGAAGATGTCAGCTCGCAGCTACCCCAACCATAACCTCCCTTCCCCCTTACCGTTAGGTAAATATCCTAGTCTCGAGCGTTTTCTCTCATCACAGAACATATTCTTAATGCTATCTAAACGAAATTCTGTTTGCCGCTCTGTCTTCTATTAAAAACCACGATGAATCTGGGCATTTGAAGAAATAAATTCGTTAGTGACAGACGAGGTTTATGAATTTTGTGCGCAAAACGAAGAAAAGGTACACGTCCCAACTGGTAATAAAATTTTCCTATGTTCTAAAAAATTGTAATTTTCTATTTGAAATATCATATAACCTCAGAAAACTGTTAACAATATTCTTTCTATTTCTCGTTAAAATAGCAATACTAAAAGTATTGTTTCCTAAGTTTGTTTACTGTAGCAGGTAATTATCCAAACGTTCCATTAAAGTTATCCAATAAAGGAAATTAAATTACAGAACATAGCTTTCTATTATAAATGATGTAAAACACAGTTTTCTTTTTTAAAAAAACAGTTTTTTCTCGTCAGTTCACTTTCTTTGTTGGTTTACTGAGTGTGTTCGATCTGAGCAATGAGAAGCTTCGTCAGTGTTCGGATTGGCGACTCTCGCCATTGCATAATACGTACGTCGCTGCGTTGAATGCGGTATGCGGTCAACTTTCATCTTGAGATATTGCGGTTCTTAAGCAACTCATTAAATATTCTCCGTGTAAGGCAGGTAACGTCTATCATTTATCTGTTTAGTAGCTTTCTTTGGACTATGGCGCTTTCTACTGCCATAAACGAAGTAAGTCGCTGAAGCATAAAAAATTTTGTTTATTTTTTCCAGAGACGGTAAGATATATTGAAATTTATTTTCACTTCTTATTTGGATTTTTAAACTAGAAATGGTTTATTGCAAACTGAGAAATCGATTGCGACGTTCCAATTATTTAACATTACATCTGCAATAGTAGACTTCAATTATTCCTCCATTGGACCACCTGGTGAACAAAGATAGAGGAGATGGATATTTTTTTATTAAACTAGTAACAAATTGAACTTTATTTTTTCCATGAGGAAGAATATACTTTTATTGTTCATGTACGTTTCCTTCCACCTTTCACAACTATATTTTGTTCCCAACTTCGAACACTTCGTAATATGATGATTTTGGAAGAATGCCATATTATTATTTTGAAATCACTTAAGATGTATTTCTTCCTGACTCGCAGATAGCGGTTGAGCTCGAAGGACGCCAAATCACTGCTCTTCCTCCTCTAATGGGCGTCTTCCTTGACGAGCTACGTTCTCCTTGGCAGCCCCTCTCATAGGACACCTTCTCAATTTACTCGCCAGACCAATTTATGTTTATTGACCACAGTAGAGGTCCTGGTCTCGTCTCTATGCTTACGCCAACCACCGCTATATCAAAATATTTCTTCCACATCAATGTTTTTATTCGAGTTACGAGAGTATATGGTCTCATAAATTTATTTATTTATTCCATTTTTAGATCAACATATAGCCTATAATATGAGAAGAAGAACATAATCATTTAAATGCATGCTCTTAACTCAAAATATAAATACCATACACAATAGAAAACGCGAAAATTTGTAATTCAGATGTGATTTATTGCTTACGATAGTACCCTATTCAAATAAGAGATTAATTAGATTTATAAACAAATAACATGTACAAGACTGAAGAAATAAAATTATACAAAATATATAGGCAATTGTTATTTTAATTTGAAGATGACAAATATGAAAATTTTATTTATAACTGCATAACCTAAGTGAAGTAGTTATAAAAATGAGCAAATATAAAATACCTAAATTTAAAAATAAAATTATGAATATAACTAAATGAGAAATAAATTAAAGAAATCGGAAAATACACGACCTTGAACTCTATACCACGCGTCAGCAGTGATGGCATGTGGCGCAGATTGTGGGAGCGGGTGACAGACAGCGCGGAGGAAACACATGCACCACAACTATCTAACGCCAAGAGAAGGTAGCAATTGCAGGGAAGAACACTAAACTGGACCGCCGATATATGCGACACGCACTCTAGTAGTTAAAAAAAGGCCAAAGTACAAAATAGTAATTTTTTGATTTTTTTTACTAATGCAAAAGTTATGACTTCAAAAGTGAACTACATACATGACAATAAGTCAGCGTTGTAGGTGCACTCAAAGATCACCTTTTAAATTTTAAGGTTAGTTTGTATTAAGGACGCCTGTAACATAAAATTTAAAACAATTATTAATGTTTGCTACAAATTTTGTATTTCAGTTAAGGATATTTTAAATTCTGACAAGAATTTTCCACGTGTGAGTATAAATGAGAATTTCAGAAATATATTTCGATGGCATCGTTTATACCGTTTACAATTATATTTATAACTATACTCTAGGAACAAAATATTCCGAGGTTCTAACTAATTAACTAATCCATTTTATAAGTTTAACGTTGAGCCTCATTGTTATGGTTTTCATTGTCAAAATAGCAGAATATAAAATTAGTCGAGATATTAAATATTAATCTTTGTATTATAAAATAAAATGTAAAATATATTAAATATTAATCTTTGTATTATAAAATAAAATGTAAAATATATGTTGGGTTCAAAGATGAGCAAGTGAGCAATGCTTTTAATGTGAAATGCAGACGTGACCCCCGTTGTAAAGAAACATCCCCTTGAGAAGTCCCACGAAAGCGTGCAGCAGCAACAGAGCGCTGAAAGAGATCCCAGCTGCTCTCACGCTTCTGAGAAAGTCGCGTGCTCAGTAAATAGCATCACACAAACATGCATAAGAAGCATGAGTCACTGGGTACATGGGCATTGTGCAGTTAGCAGTTACAGGCCAGGAACAACTCAACTGCGCTCACTTGAACTAATTATTCAAGGACTGAGGTATTGCATATAGGATAAATATATTGCTGTTGTCACACAATAACAAGCAAGCCCTTAACGAAAGTAGGAAGTGATAGTCTTAAAATTTGTTAATTAAATAGTTATCGAAGTGATAATGAATTGGTAGTGTCAAACAGCTACGAAGAAAAATCTGGGGAAAGTTGGAGATTTACAAAACTAAATTCCAATGTTTCTTGTGTCTTATGGGTATATTGTTTCAGTTCAAGTATGAAAATTTGAACCCATTGACATCTACAAGAAAACTAAAACGTCTGCTCGAATAGAAAATAACCATGTCTGACAGTGTAACTTTCCTCACATGTATGAAAGAAGCCAAGACAACCAGTTTGAAATGACAGTTTTGAGAGTTTCACACAACAGAAACATAGGAAGTGCAGGAACGACTCCGGTTTCACAACATGCAATATTAGCAAGTTTTAAGAGTGTCAAAGCCAGCTTCCTCTCGGATTCCCTGGAGGGAATGTTAAATCTACTAGTTCCAGCCGTGGACGCCATAGAAGTCTCAAGGGAATCCCTGTGGAAGGAGAACCAAAGTTCCCTGGGGGTACCAGAAACTGTTAGACTAGATGAACACCTGTGCTTCCGAGTGGTGTTTAAAAATAAACGTAATAATATTACTTATTAAGGTCGCTTCACTACCGCTTGCCCGCTAGAGAGCGTTAAGGAATAGAAATGATGATAGTCAGTTTCTGGTGACTGAAATCAGAGAGATTAAAGAATTAACAAAACGAGACTGACCGACTCGAAACTTCCGCGACAGAAAATTCTTTTACTCCACTTATAGATACCAAATAGTATTTTTTAATAAATTATACTGTGCATATTTCTGCGTAAAAACACGGTTTTTGAAGTCCCGTTGCTTTCCAAGTATCTTTCAATACATCAAGACGCTTAACATAAATAATGCTTAATAATCGGAACTTTTCAGAAACTTATTTTCACGTAAACCTCCAATACCCTTAGAAAAACTAGAACATTATAAATATACGAATATCCGAAAACATCTTTGGTTCATTTTATTATTTTTTTTGCATTATGATATACTTTAGGTGTAACACTTGCTTGATGAATTGAGGCTGTAGAATAAGTTTTCAAAATTCGTGCCGCCCGTCAACGCTGCAGATGGGAAGAGGCATAACGCACCCTTATTTTGCTGCCCCTCCCGTCAGGGGATGTTCCAGTGGCCCAAACACACGTGTTTCCCACGTGGGTCGGCCTAATTGCTGTTTCTCTGTGCAGCCTTGTCCTTCTGAACGGTAACGTGCCATTCCTATGGGAAAACTGGGGAGATGTGAAAGGAAACTTATGCTACAGCAGTTTCCGGATCCTGCTATACTTCCTACTTAAAACAATCTCAGTCCACCAGAAAGAAAGCAGAATATTGATGATAATTGTGAGAGAAAGAAAAATACGTAATTGTTGTAGCAGGCAGTTAATTCAAAACGTTTAATAGTTATCAAGTCACATTAAAATGAAAAAAATTACGTCTGTTATAGAAAATTAATAATATGGAAAATAGCCAAATACAGACAAAAGAAGTGATGATCACCACACAACGTTTCAGGAAATCTTGTTCCTTTCTTCAGGTGCTAAGAAAACTAAAACCACAAGAGCCTAGAGCGACACAACTGCAGAATTCAGTTGATAAAACACAAAATGAAAGAAAGGAACAAGTTGCCGGAAACTTCGTGTGGTATTTATATTATCGCATATTTTCTCTGTATTTTGCTATTTTTCTTATTATTAGTTATTAAGTCACGTGTTGAAATATTGTCGGAAATTACTATAAATTATTATAAATTTTGCTTCTGTGTTTTAAAATTACTGAAATCATTTACAATTATTCCAGTGTCACATTTTTATATTTTTAAAGACGTTTCCATTTGCCGTTACTAACGTTTGATTATAATAGTAATAACGAATTTTAACTCGTGAAAAATGCTGCAGTATCTCTTGAGAAACGTGTCGGGAAATTCGTGTCCAACTGTGAAGTTCAATGATTGAGAAGTAAATTACAGAGATAGAGAACGATACTCGAGTTTTGAGTCGTAATGCTTGAATTAATATTCGTTTGTAATGTATAGTTACGATATGTGAACGATCATCAGCGCTATTTTATAGTGAATGACCAAATATAAAGAATGTATGAAAGAGTTTTTTAAGCTCTATCGAAAACTTTAATACGCCATGAAATTGAAGCAGTCGTATGAAGATACGTTATTGGTGCGTGTTCTTTGTCGCTGCTACTGGTTCCGTATCTCTGAATGACGTAAGGAGCGCATGCGCAGCGGAGGTTCTCGCCCTGACCCATTAGGCGTTGTATATGGGATGTGCTGGAAGGCCGTTAGATTTAATCTGTGCACCAAGTACAGTGCCGAACCCCGGGGCCCAGCTCCAAAACTGCTATCGTCTTCTTTAAACACCGTAAAGCGGACTAAATAGAAAGCGGTATTCTTGTAAAACACCGTTGTTAACAATACACGCTTTCTACAAGATGGGTTCACCTACGGCGTACCCGAACTTATCCGCCACACACGAAGTTTCATTCTTGACTGGCCAACACAGAACGACTTCGCGGTTCGCAGTTAAAGTAACTCGAACCCTTTGCGCCTTGACTAATTGCTCTAAGCAAAAACGTTCTGAGCCTATCTGCTGCTATCGTCCATCACTGACGAGTGGCCATTCATTGCCAGGAACGTAATAAATGAAGCTTTCGAGCTTTAATTCTTCGTAACCTCGTAAGAAGACTTTTCTTTGTGATCATATTCGCACGTTAAAGAACATAACATTCTAAAAAAGTGCGAACTGCAAATAACTATATTTAAAACTCCTGCAGACAATATGGCCGTCCTATAAATATTTTTTCTAACGTATTTTGACATTTTGAATTCTCCATCTAATACACTAGGAATTATTATAATATGATGTTTCTGAATTTTGAGACTCTCTGCCGTGTTCAACATTTGTTTAATTGGCATTGGTTTAAATTTATAACCGCTATAATGTATGGATCTATCTCTGAAGTGTACCTGTATATAAATCTAAGAGCGTAATTATTCTATTATATCAGAGAATGAAGACGTTTCCAGTGATAAAGATACATTAAAGATGCGCTTGTCGACAAACAAATATTTTTACTCGATTAAATCCTTATCTTCGGTATCGTGAGGTGATTTATTTGAGATACTACTGAATGAAGATGGCAGAGATAGTCGTTGATCATGATATTCTCACCCAGTTAATGAGAGAAAGCCATAAGTCCTTTAGCACTTGATTCCATTAACAGCCGATTGTAATTAACAGATACTGAAATTCAATTAAAAAGAAAGTAAGTAATAAAGAATCTACATCAATTAAGTGACGAATTGCTACACAACTAAAACGTTTTTGAGAAGTCAACTTCTCTTTTTTTTTATCAACTATTCCATCGTATTGGTCTGCGATAAATTATATGTGTTCGATACGCATTATTGATATTCTTCGATTAATGTAAGTAAAATAAAGAAAAAAATTGTGTTACTAAAGTAGCAAAGTTTGTCGCAGTTTAGGGGAGCAGGTGCTGTTGCGGAGATGCACAAAGACGCTTATTCATGCTGCAGCCAGTGGAATGTTGGACGTCTGTACGACTATGCCAACGCGAAGGCCGCATCATACCGATATTTCGTGGAGAACGTAGTATGATGAACACTGTATACGGCACAAAAAGGAATATCCCATAAAACCAGTTACTCTCTGATTTTTCTGCAACGAATAGGTGTCTATACTATAAAATAGAATAAAAAATTAAATAAAAACTTTATCAATTTTTTGTACGATATCGAAGTATTATCAAATTGTAAGGCAGTGAGATGCATCAAACTACAAAGGAATATTTAATGGCAGGACAAGGATTGAAATAGTTATATTAAACTGTAATATCACTAATAAAGAAAACAACTCTGTTTCAAGTACGTGATATCATCTTACCTTACAATCATATTTATAGAACTACAAAGTTAATTCATTATAAAGTTTTAATTTAACGTCTGTTTTGAATTAATAAAAACATTCGATGACCTTATACAGACACTTTTTATATTATGACGACGTTTCGATACCTTTTTGTATCTTCTTCAGGTATTTACAAAATTAAGAACAATAAACTAGCACAACTAAACGAAACAAGTTATTAAATTCACACAGTTTTGAAAGTGGATCCGAGGTGCGCTATTCACTTAACGCTAACAATATTCAAGCAGGACTTTGTATCGAACCGTTGTCATAAAAAAATAACGTGTCTGTATAAGGTCATCAATTGTTTTTATTAATTCATTATAATACTCTACGAGTACTGAAAATATCATTTACCACCCCCACAAAAAAAACCTTCTTCCTCTTTATATACCAGAATTCTGATGCTCGTTGTACATTTAGACCATAAAACAGCACGGAAAGATGAATAAATACAAGCTTACAAGACATGGTACACTGTTAACGAGATTTGTTATCTAAACTGCCAAACATATCCGGTGGGTTCAAGTGGATGGTAGCCGCAAAAAGACTATTTTGCTTCCGACCCGGACCAGAAGCAGCACAAAGCCGCAATACGCAGTCTTCTCAAAGTTGAGAAACAGTTAATTCACTTTTTTCTGCGTACAGACAAGCCAAAAGCATTTTAACAACAATGGTGATTCAGCTCTAAACATCATTCGGTAACGCTCCTTCAGGAACTGGACGATGGGATGAAATGAATGGATTATAACTTTTTATTTGTTTTTTAATTATTAAATAGAAAATATTTAATAAAAACTTCTTTGTTTCACAAGTTTCTAATATAACATTAAAATTTTTCAAGTATTATCCTTAGAACGCCGTCATTTTGACGCTGCGTAGATTTCGCTGCATTACGCATATATATTATTTTATTTAATAGAGTAGATTGCTTTCAAACAGGAGGTTGCCTATCAAGATTACTGCCACTGATTTATTCGAGATTCCGTATCTCTGTTGTCTATCTCGGACAAAGGTGTTGTCTTATAAATCAGTCTTGACTCGGCATCTTCGTCTCCCATACGTCTCCATATTACGGGAAAGGATTCAGCGTAGTGGTTTGGCCTTTTTTTTTCAGGTAGTGAAAAGTTGGCAGCTGAAGGTCCATTGTTGGTGGCTCACAGCTTTGTTATTATTTATGCGACTCCTGCTGAATTCATTTCCCTGGAGGCCGCAGGGGGTTGTCCTATCAGCGTTGGTGCATCACAGCACCGAATTTCAGGTCCTCAGATCTTCAAATCATCGTTTTCCATTCGCTTTACAATTCAAGTAGCACGACCATTTATGTTTTTCCTAAGGTCCTTGGAAACAAAATTCCATTCACTGCGAGTTCCCTGAACGGATTATACTATCACACATTTCGAATTACGAGTGTAATCGTACACTCGTAATATGAAATTATAGTTGAAGAAATTTCTCCCAGAGAACAGCGATCAGAAACATTTTGCGATAACAACAAATTTACAAACATACGACTATGAGCATAACAGTTCTAAGTTAATAATTAGCAGGATTATCGGAATAGTTCGGATTTTGTTAATATTTTTTGACAAAGAACATTCGTTTTTTGCGTTCTTTAAAAACTTTTCACCTTAAATAAGATTCCGGTACAATAATATCTATTGCAGATATAATTTGGAAATATTGAGCCAAATTTAAACTAGTAGTAAAATAAAACATCAAGTTATAAATATCATTTACTGAAATCAAAAACACAGATCCGTTATCAGATTGCCTAAATCTCTCAGTCTGAGAACTGTGTGGACAGACAACAGTTATGAAAGACGTTCTTTGACCAATTTTCGTCTAAAGTCAATACCAGATAAAGAATATCAAAAGACTTTATCATCCTACTATTTTTCTGAAATTAAGCAAGAACATAAAACTTCATATTATCCAAATTATAAATCATAAATATGTTTAATGCTTTTAATTTAGTTAGAATTGTAATTGTCGCTCATTAATAAGAAATTCGATTTCCTGACATTTCAAGCAAGGAAATCGGTCAACATTATGTAAACGGTCTATCAATAAGACTGGACTTTTAACGGTCACGTTGCCAACTGCTTGAAATGTTGATGTTTTGGTGTGACAGCCAAGATCAAAAGTGTTTGGAAAATCGTCACGAAAAGATACACAATCCAACAACGGATGAAAATCATCATACAGTATTATCTAAATGCGTGTTAGGTGTGACAGACGTTACGTGGGTTTTCTGCACAACTGGCAAAAGTTGACGTCAACAACGTTTCTTACCAAAAGGACGGCGCCATAGCTCACGTAGCGCGTGAGACTATCGCATTGTTGGAATGAAAACTTTCCATAAAGAGTTACTTCACGAAGTAGCGATTTCAACAATTTGCCCAAGTAGTGCGAATCCACTGCTGTGGAGTAATGTATCATTACAGGTTTTCGAGGAAAAGCCACTAACTTTCAAAGGAACATCAAATCGTAATTATAAATTTATCTCCTGATAAATGTGAACGAATCCGTTCCGCAAAACGTTTTAATTATATTACATTCCAAACAAATGTTAAAGTTTGATTTTTAATACGTAAAAAAGAAATATTTATTACTGCGTGCCGCCTTTTAAAGTGCTGACAGTCATTTTATATTGTATCACACTATTCGTGTGGCATTAATCAAAACTTATTGTTTGTTCCATAACATATTTATATTCTGGTATAAGAACCCCTTTACAAAGAAAAAGACCTTAAAAACTTTCTTAGTGTTTCCGGTGCTTGTTGAAATTTATAGCTGGCTCCTTCCTTTAGAACAACACACGCAATTGTTGAAAAAAAATCTCTTTGCGTTCAAAACATTTCACGCCGGGTTTCGAAGTATACAATCATTATATCCCATTTATAACCGGCGTACAACGAGATTTACGGCTTATTTTCGAGAGTAGTATATGCCGATGCCGGCTATTCTCGACGAGCCGTTTCCTGCCATGTTTACGGCGCCGATCACGAACGCGAGAGCACATGGTTCGCGGATTCCTGGTATTGTGCAAGTCAGAGGCCTGAATTTGACGCGGGCGCCCTGCGGCATCCGGCGACAGCGGCCCACGCACCTCCATCGCAAAAACTACCGCCATCTGTATTAATAAACGGCGCGCGGCGCCACGTTCAATAGCCTCAAAGCCCACGCCATATTTGCAAATTCACATTATTATTATTTTATTTCAATAACCAATTTTTCACTCTAATTTTCAGTTCATGTACTTCTTTAGGTTTTATCCTATTTTATTTTCTCTGTGTCATAGTCGTAGTACACGATCAACTGATATGATTCACGTCTGCACAACGATGTAACTATCCTGATATGAAGCAAAATGAACAGTGCTATTGACTTACCTGCGAAATTGCCATGAGCTGTAGGAATATCCCCGACTACGCAGCATTGCAGTGGCACAGTATGCGTTGACGGCGCAAGATATTTCACATGCATAAAAAATTACCGTCAATTTTTAAGTTTCATGATGTGGTAAATATAAACGTAGAGGAGTGCAAAGAGAAAACTCTGTAAATAATAATTTCGTGTTTTTATTGTACCTGTCAGATAATTTAAAATACAATTAACAACATTCGCACAGAGGTTATCAAGCTGGGTATTTTTCCTTTACGTATAAATAATAATTCCTAAATTGTATTAGCATATAAGTCATAAATATGCATTTGTAATTGAGAGCGTCACTGAGACTACCTCGAGCTGGCCTCAACACCACGTTTTTGATCCGAACTGAGTTCACTCTATCTATATTAATAAGACTTGTATATTTATGAGTCCTGATAACAAAATATTAATTAATAATATGTAATGAGATAGAAATAAATTAATATTTAAATATAAAAAATTACTAATACACTATGATCCTTCCACAATCTGTGGTTCTAGTCAGGTGTTCTCTACAAATAAACTTAAGCAACGATATAACACAGATATACGAAGGAGATCTGAAAAGTTTCCAACCTAACAAAGATGCAAGACTTTTTTCTTAAAATCTATTTTAATTTTTATTCATAGTCTCCTTGTTAGTCTACAGACTTCTCCCATCTCTTTAATGTGTACAAATAGTACTCGTCGTCTTTCGCTGCAAAATAATTGTTTTCGAAGGCGATGGCCTCCGAGCGCAACTTTAGCTTAGGGAACAAAAGAAGTGTTGCTTGGGGCTATTTCTGTTGAATAAGGATATTGGTCAAGCAGTCGTGGATTTGGGCTATGGCAACTGTGGAGGTGTACAATTTTTTTTGTTGCAAATATAGTCTTTTTTCCTCAATTTCTGACTTCCGCGTGTCTAGTAATGATGCATAATATTTTTTTCGTTTTTGAAGATCATCGATTTAAATAACTCCATGACTATCCCACAAATCACTTTCCCAGTTGAAAAAACAGTTTTTAATTTTTTTGGAGCCCATTTACACTTTGCAGTCCACTGTTTTGATAATATTTTGGTTTCTGGCAATAATGGTGTATTTAATTTTAATTTTCAGAAATTAATCGACGCCAAAACTCTGATGTTTTACGCTAACATTTCGTTTTCGGTCTAACGTGAGCAAACGCGTGGACAGTTTTCTCATGCCTAAATCTTGATTCGACATGTGACAAACACGTTCTTTAGAATTATTTATAACCGCTGTTATCTCTTTCACTTTAATTCCACGGTTATCTAGCATTCACAATTTGGTGAACTTGAGCGATTATATCGTCCATGGTTGCAATTTTTGGACGTCCCAAAAGTTAATCGTCTCCAATACTGGTAATGCCACGTTTTAATTCAGCTGCCCAAAAATTCTCGTTGGTAAATGATAGTGTAGAGTCCCCCTGCACAGCGTCCAACTCGTCTTTGATTAGTGTAGGCGTTTTGCCTTTCAAAAACAAATTATTGGCAGCTCGATAGTCGATTTTTTGTAATTTTCACTAAAATTGACTTACTCGAAAACGATTATCGAACAACAACAGCGCGGCTTAAGTTTGTGGCGTATCTTTCAAGACATGCGCAAATACATTCCCTAGCTTTTGTTGACGAGTGCCTCTATCTTCATGTTGAGGTCAGAAACTTTTCAGACCACACTCGTTTATAAGAGGAGCGAATGTCAGTTACAACAATGTAAATTAATTATTTGTATAATATCTTCGTCGGTTCAAGATCTGTTTGCTTACCGACTTTCGGAGATTCCAACGCGTATGCGTACTGTTACCGCCAAAAAATATTAGATTTTTGAAGTCCCTAAATACATTTATTGCGGGCCGGGATCCTGCGAACAAGTTGGAGAGTTCGAGCGTTCTTCGGAATGAGTACCTAAAATGGATCAGTTTAAGACATTTTCTCCTCCCTCCCTGTATAGAAAATTAAAAGAACAAGAATCGCTCAAATTTGTTCACTCTACATTTTTCTTAATACTTAATTATATACGCGAACGAGTGAGACGAGACTTCAGTATGCGAGTGAAGGGTTTATGTGGAGGATTGAAGGCCCAGACCGGGCCAGGTGCACCTCCAGAGCCGGCTTCTGGATGATTTACCGATGCTGCGAGGTTTTTTCTGGAAATTTACAGCTCGCGCGTGGAGGAGTGTTAGAAAACCCAGCCGGATTCACGGGCTTAGTCGCAGCTGCCGATGTGACACACTAATGCCACCGGAACAGCGTCTGGCTAAGACACCGCCATAAAAAAAACTGGGGAAAAGATGGTACATCCATACAAAAAATAATCACTAATGAATCTCAGCATCTTCGTGGAATCGCAGTGACCAGTCTTTCTCGAAACCTTCATGTGTCATTGGATTTGGATTGTATACTTTGGAACTCATGTGGAACCGTAAATAGTGCTGCCGTTTATCTGGAATAATAAAATTTATATATTAGAAACTAATTTATGAAGTTGAACGCAAATTCAGTTTTTTCTATATTTTAATGCACACACACACACACACACACACACATATATATATATATATATATATATATATATATATATAACATCTTAGCCGTGAGATTTTTTAGGACCTAATGATATGATACCACCAGACAGATAGATAAAACGATTCAATTTCTTTGGGCAAAGCCCGGTGGCAACATAAAATAAATAAGGGAAAATCCATTAAATTACGACAATAAACTTGTTACTTATTAGTATTAAGGTTTAAATATAAATATCGTCCTACAGTTCCCTGTACTTCACTGCATTTTATTTCTGCATGAAATCCGTATCATAACGTCTTCTTTTTAATTTTTATACTCTATGGACACGCAGGTAGCACAGTTGCAAACAGACTATTACAATCCCGAATGACTCTATTTCGGAATGAAAATATATCTATATCAGTTCGCTGTTTCCTCTATCTAATTTTTCACAGATGAACGCTTTTAGATACGTAAGTACGAGGTAAAAATTAATTTTTTACATATCTCCAGGCACGTTTGTTATTGTGTGCCCTGACCAATGCACTAAGTCTAGCCCGTTTTAATCTATTTGCCATTTCCCCATAAGTATACAAGATAATTTCATGGTTTCTTTTCAGAAGTTTGTTCAGTACCTCAATATATCCTCCTTCCCTTAATGAAAAAGTACGGTATCAGTGAGTAAAATCAAACTTCAGACTATACGACCCATGAATGTCTAAAAAGCTACCTTTACGATATGTTGACGTGGAAATAAAAGTCTGGTATGGGAAGCCATAGAAACGTGCCGCATCTTCGAGATCAAACAAAGCGGCCACGTGTTGGTATAATACGATATTGTCCCTGTCCTGACTTCCCCCGGCTTAACGACTCTTAGAACCCTCGTTACATTCAGCAAGTTACGAGAGTTCAGACCCGCAGCTCTTATCGCTTCAATCAGTCGCAGTTACTCGGTCTATTTTATTCTCCCCTCTCGAGAGAGCTTAAATTAACAGCTTGTCTCTCAGTCGTACTCGCCAATTGCAATATCGCCAACGTTCATTTGATGAGCAGTTTTGTATTGCATTGAGTGAGCCGTGTCACTTATTCAAGGTCTATGGCACTGTAATGCCAACAGTTAGTCAATTGTCAGAAACCAAAAAAATGTTTAGTTAGACTTGAGGGTCCTTTAATATTACTATTGGTCGCTTAAAGTGAATTTAACAGAAAATCTAGTTAAAACCGTTTTTATTCTAATTATCTATATCAAGAGTGCTCAGACTTGTACCATCAGCGATCGGCCGCAAAGAAAGTATGCGACTAAGCTCTATGGAAAGTGATAAGCTGTTAGGGCCAACGTATGCTTTCTTTATACTTGACAGTGAAAAATCTTAAATCTACTACTAGAGGAAAAATACAATGACTAATATTTAATTTTTATTGTACATTAAGATTACACATACATACTAACAATTATAATTACATATGCCACTAACAAAGAAGAGATCTTTGGATTTCGATGCATGGAATTGCAGGTACTTTTCATAGGAATGGCGAGTAATTACTGATAGACAATCCCAAAGAGACTGACAGGTGTTCGTCAATAAGCCTAATAAAATTATAAATAATAAATTACTTAATAATTTTCAGAAGTTTTTCATTTCAGATGTAGCAAATTTGAATAGATAACTCGACCAAAATAAATAAATTATTTGACGGGCAATTTGTTTTAAACATTTATATTTCTCTTCTGATATAAAACACCAAAACTTTTCTTCGCTCGCTCTGGCTTTGAGATGTGTATCTGAAATGATCTGCAATGTTGCATTTTGGCAGGGGATAATTCTTGATAGAAGGTATTTGATAATTCAGTAGCAGAGTTTTCAACGTCTACACACAAAAGAACGGATAACTCACAAAAGTTACAATATTAATCAATTGGTTAATATCGGAAAAACACTCAGAGTATTCCTATTTCTGTCACGTAAATGCCGGAAAATTAACTCAGGACTTTCAAAGCAGGAAGTTTTTTCAAATCGTTTGTTTTTAATCGATTAATTTTAGCTTCAATTTACTTTTTAAAGCTGTTATGTTGCCAATAATGTCGGTAATAAATTTATATTTCCCTTGTAGCGTTAACGTTATTTAAATGACACGTAAAATATGTTATCAAAGTTCTTTCGTTTTCTCGATGCTTCTGGGGATTTTCGCGATCGACCATTGTAGCACCCCTGATATAGATAATTTACTCTCCAAAATGCCACCACTTCATTTCTCCATTTATCTCTATTTCATAATTTACGCACTTTAAATTTATGACGTTTACGCATTTTCTATTCCCCTCACTAGACCTTATTAGGACAAAAAAAATCAAATGTTACTTTTGTCATTATAACGTTTTTATCTTTCTTTGGGATGATAACGTGGAATAGAAAAAATATCGTAATTTTTCCTAAATTGTCAACATGTACCCCGGAATGAATTTGTGTCGAAGGTGGAGCATGATAATTCAGTTTATTCCAAGACTCGCTGAGCAAATATTGACGAGTTAATAAGGGTAACGGATCTATCATCGCTCTTAATTGCTGGTGGCCAGACAACATAACCCGGATCGAACCTCGTACAAACTTAAATCACACTAAAAGCAATACCACAGTTATAGCTGGCAGTTACAGTTATTCAGTTCGAGACTTCTTATATTAAATACACTTAGTGGAAAAGTGTTCTATGTAATATTACGTGTGGCCTCACGAGAAGTCAATATTTACACTATTAATAGAAAACTAATAAATATTTTTTAATGAGTTTATTTCGAGACATAAACTTTTTAATTCGTAAATGATGTAACAATGTCTTTAACTTAGATCTGTCGAACTGATGGATTCCATCAATGTCCTGTGATGTAATTGTTTGGATCAAAATTATAAGTTAACACATTGTATAAAATCAATTCTGTTATGGAACTTTCGCTATTTCCTGTAAGCATCTTAGAAATAAATTGTCCAGGAAGAATGCGATGTAACAGTACCCTTGAAAGCAGCACTGGAAGAAGTCGCTCGCAGCATGGAAGCAATTGCCAGATCGCGGGGCGCGTGCTCGTGTTTGCTACGACTAGCAACTGCAGCGTCCACAAACAAACAGACGGCTCGGCAGGAGCAAATATTTCCAGACTAGGACAACAGTGAGGGGAACGAAGATCATATTTGAGGGCAAATGCCCGAGATACTGTATCACTCGGGTTGGCTCCGTCCAGCGCACACACTCCAGACACTCGTCTCATCTTCTTGTAAGAAACAATGATGTCTATTATCAGTCTGCGAAGAGTGCATCACCGATCTCTTCATCTCTTGATGAAAGCAAGAACTCAGCTATAACTCAACTACAGGTAATTCAGTGAATACTAAACTAAAATTCAATTTTATGTAATTTGCCACGTTTATGTAGTTAAAGTGTACTTAAAATATACTTGCATAACTAAATATACTTTGTTTAAGTGATCAATTGTTTGGGCTTCCATAGTCTTTAATTGCCTGGATATTACACGTTTAGATGCTTTTTTCTCCTGAAAATATTTGGTATAAAAAAATGGAAATCTTTATGAGACATTCCCGACTTTTACTCCCACAGTGATTGTAAATAAAAATTTATTTAATTAATAGTCGACGTCAGGTTTAAAACATTACCATTGAAGTATTATAGAATAACGTTAGCTACAAACGTAATTACAATGACCAGAGTTTATGAGTTGTTGAAATAGTTACTATTGGTTTCGAAAGATCTGAAGTGATGCATGAGACATAATTGAGAATAATAAGTCTTCGAAACTATATTTCAGTTTACTAGCAAATGCAAAATTTAATTGTAGTCCATAAAATATAACATCTTTAAAATAACAAGATAATCTGCATGTTTCTCGGCGAATTTGAACCACATAAATTTTAAATCCGCTGGATTTTTCATACTTTTATTTCTTATTTCTCTGAGTACGACATAGGCTATACATACAAGACGTTTCGATAACGTTCACTGTCATCGTTTTCTAGCAAAGTGAACGCCATCGAAACGTCTTTTTACTCGGTTCGAAATCCCGAGAATATTTTATTCAATTTTTCACTAAGAATGACTGCCGAATATGAAGCCACGGATAATTGCATTGCCTTTGGATTAATAATACTTTCTTTAGGAATATAATTAATACCAATTTTTAACGAGATAACGGCTATTTCTTTGAATTAATAACAAGACGGACACGTATGAATTGCA
Source organism: Zhengitettix transpicula (assembly GCA_037074705.1). Taxonomy (NCBI): domain Eukaryota; kingdom Metazoa; phylum Arthropoda; class Insecta; order Orthoptera; family Tetrigidae; genus Zhengitettix; species Zhengitettix transpicula. The sequence continues at coordinate 888,669 of CM073590.1, forward strand.
AGTGAATTAATCAGTGTTGTGCATGGATCCGTGTACCATATTGATTAATATTCCCTTCATTCCTATTGCACTTACGCGTAGGATGGATCTAATGGTAAAGTATCTGAAATTATTGTATTAATAGTTTCAGAATAATGAAGTCTGTGTCTCTTTAGAGAACTACCCAACGTCCTGATTAATATTGGAGTGTATGGTAACAGAGGAAAGGAAGCAGGAAAACGCTTAGGGAACTAATAGCTGTTGTATAAAAGTTGTTAACATTTAGCACAGTTTTACATATTTACCTTGTGTGAAGAGACATAAGCCAGCTGGTTCAAAAGTATTTCTCCCAATTGCTACCTAGACATCGCACAGTAGTCTTTGACTTATTAGACAATGGAAAACCCGAACAAAAACACTATTAATAGACATTGACTAATTTCCTGGAAGATTATTCTTATTTTATACTTGACTCAGTTTTATATTTGTTTTACCTCAATCCTTACGATATTTTTCTGGTGTTTTATATCGTCTGAATTATTGACTATATATAACTGCATTTTCTTTGGATTAGTAACATTTAATTTAATTTATTATTAGTACTTCTTCACATAGTTAATAGCCCGTCAACGACATAACTGCAGACTATCGTGCCAGAATGTTTTGAAGTAAATTAATGTCGATATAGCATTTATAATGATGTATATTTTGTGCTTAAAGAACTATCGCTACTTTAATAAGCTACTATACGAAATAAGTGTGTATTTTGAGCAGTGTTGTGCGGAACGAAAGAGCATTTGTGGGTAAGAAGAGACGCGTAGCAGGGGCGGTTCTCGTGGTGTTTACGCAGGGGCACGTGTTCATGGTCTCGGATTTTACGAGCCCTGGGGGCGAACACAGTGATTGCCACGCTTCCAGGAATAGCAGCAATTGCTTGCCTTTTCTGCCGTGCCTGGACATTGGAACAAGGAAAGCTTTCGACATTTCTCCAAAAAAAATTTATTCGCGCAAAATCTCAATTATTTGTAATATTATTTTATCTATGAAAGCACGTAACTATTTTAAATCAATAACGGTATTTCATTCTTTTCATTGCGATTTAACACAAAGCAGGTCCGTCAGCGCTCAAGTTAACATCATTTAGTTTTTTACTCTAGTTTAGCGTCTTGTTGAATATATTGATTTTTATTTTTCTGTCAATCAATATTCTTGATTCAGAGATAATGGCTGGTCTATTTCTCGATATTAGGAGAATAATACCGTCAATTGAAACCGACATTTCGGAAACTGTTTGATAGAAAACATTTGGCGAATCAAGGGGAGGATTCAAAAATGGTTTGATTGTATTTTAAATCCGCATACTATCGGAAGCATGTGCCTGCTGTTGTGCAAAAGAGGAACAGCGAATGACTCCGATCCTTGAGTAATGAAGCTAAAGTGCACCTGCCACTGGTCCTGGGTGCCAGCGTAAACAGGAGAACACGTGCATGAATATCGAAGATATACAAACAGAGTCAGGAAATGTAGGGAGCATTGCTCAAGTAGGCAGCCTGGAGAGTGTCGGGCGCGGGCTATTTCCAGGACGTCATTAAAATATTACGGGATTAATATTCGTGTCACGGTTGCTGGAAACGCTCCGGAACATCGTGGCGGCCTTAATTAAAAAGCCTTGTAAGCTGCTCACGGGGAAAATTCCCGACACCATTATGATGTCAGACCATGTGACTATTAAAATTGCTCAGCGACGTGTTATTCTTCTTACTACGAGTATATTAAATATATCCGTATTGAACGTATTATCCTAACGCTTCTCCAGGTAAACGCGCCAACCACTCTACCGGCGAGTAGGCCTAGAGAAAACTTTAGTGATGGATGACTGAACTTATTGCAGCCGTGTATATTTGATAAGATTCGGAGAGACGTAAAATCTTGACGTCAAAAATTCGTATTTAAAAAAGTTACAGAGATAACTCAGTTTTCTGTATTGCGTCTCTAACTGATATGTACTACATCAGTCTAATACTTTCTTTGCCTTTATATCCCTTGTTTTATAAGTATAAGTATAATGACTTGCAATTCTTCCTATTATTGTTTCAAGTAATTGCCATAACTCCGAATTCGTCGTATGATTATATTTTCATTACTTCCTTGGAAGAATAGTGAAAAAAAACACAATACAATCTTAAAATCTCATGGAAGAGACTTTTCGTGTATTGACTCGGCATTTTATTTACTTTTACTCTCCTCGAATTCAAAAGACCAGCAGTTGTTCAAAGAACAAGAGTGAAATTTTAGGTCGGTTGAAAGTTAATTTCGGTTTGTTGTAGGAAGGGTTTCTTGAAGTTGTGTCTGAGTGCACGTTTCTCATAAACGAAGTCCGCAAATAACTCGCCATTACTGACTGGGGAAGACTATTGTGGTCTACCCCTAGAGAGGCTATATCAGTTCTCACGCGCGGAAACGTCACAACGGTTACGAACCATTTCAAAATGGAACCATTATTCGCCTTTGCGACGTGGTTGTTTTCTATTGTAGGAAATATAAAAAACTTCTGAATTGTATTTAATTATATTTAAATAATTACCATTCTTTATCAGTATTGAAATAAATAATTACAGTTATTCTCTTGTTAAAATTAATTGATAAAAATAAGTTATTTTATCGAGAGGGATTTTTTAAACGGTGAGTTCACAAAAAATGCAGCACGTACGTTATCAAAAAGTACTTATGAAAAATCTAACAAATTGTTACTATCATCAATGAAACTGCAGACGGGTACGTTACTAGTATTTATTCATACGACAAAAGATATATTATATATCGCCTAATTTGTTTATAATTACAATAGACTCGATACGTTTCAAGCACGTTTTCAGAAAGAAATACTTTTTCCCGCCCTTATTTTCTACGCAGGCACGTGAGGTCGTGAAACAGATATGGGTTGTTTTCCCTGAGAGGAATGTTAGGCCTATTATGGGGGCCCATGGACGCCTCCAAAGAAAAGGAAGGCCTTTGGCCGGGCAAGGGCAGGGAACGGAAAACTTTCTCCGTGATTCTGAAATTCACAAAAGCGAGAACAACTTTTAACATTACACATAAAAAATTAGTTTAAAATTACAATAATTCATACCTTTTAAAGAAATTGAACAAATTAATGGGCAACTAAAAGAACCATATATTAATATTTTTGTTATCAATGAAACTATGACGATTAAAAGACTTCGAAGTAATGTGTAAGAATACTAAGACACGTTCATCTTATTAAACTCCGGACTCGTCGAGCTCTTGGTTCCAATTAGGCAGGACTCACGCTCCCTTCACCAATTTCCCGCTATTGGAGATTTTTAATTGATACGAGGATCTCAAAAGTGCCGCTCCACATATCTTGGCACAAAGATACGCATCGTTACAAAGAGAACAAAGGCTTGTCTAAATAGATTATTCAAGGTGTATGTCAAATAATCGAAGATTTAAAGTATCAGCCGCATTCTTCCCTTATTTCGGCTGCAACAGAAATAACATTTTACGATTTACGGTTAAGTAATCGAGTAAATATTCACATAAAGAAATACGTAAAATGTTATCCAGTCATGGCTGTTTATTTCACAAATATTGAACAAAAAATTGAACAGTGGCAATCCAAACACGTAGAGGAGGAGACTTAGTTAAACATACATTTATTTCATTTGGAAAAATCTACTTCTTTTTTAAAAAAATTAAACGTTGAGTTTGTTATCTTTTACGAGGGCTTGTATAATAATCTATATAATCAAAATATCTGTTATGTCTGTACTCTTTTTATATTTATTTTTATAGTTCTTGCCTTGGGTAAACCGAAACTGATGTAATGTATATCCTTGTCCGTATGTAATGCTAAATTTGTCCGACTTAAAACGGTTGGACCGATTTTTATGAAAAGTTTTTTTCCCTTTGTTATGTTAGAAGTTTTGTAGCAATATAAAACTACCAGTCGCCATGTTATGAAAACATGGCGGACTTTTGAAACCGCGATTAAGTTCGCGTTTATCAAGTGTTTCAATAAGGATAATTTTCGCTTCACAGAAAAACGGTGAATCGGGAATATTGTGCCTATTTTAAATTTTCATCGGAAAAGTTAACCTGTTCTAAGTTAATATTTACTGGGGACGTGATTGTAGTAGGTAAACAAATCTGGGTGAGATTATATTTTAGGTAGGGAAACAAAATGGCAAAGTACTAAAAAACCTGATTCTGGAAAAATAAAAAATGGGCCCTAGACTTATACTATCTCAAAGATTAAGGAAATCTTTGTGGCGAAAGCTGACTATAATGTGAGGTAAGCAACATGTCTTGCAGTCGAGTCATATTTAGAAGTTAGGCGTAAGACGTCCTGATCAATTTAATTTATTGTGAGCATCCGCCGATTCATAAACGATATATAAAATTCTTAACTACGCTCGTATGTAAATTGCGTTGTGGAAGTGGGAAGTGGTCTTCTTGAGCGAGTTTTTAGTATCAAATCATTTTAAATTTATCTCAACATTAAAGAAAACTTCAGCAACTTTGTATAATCTGCCTGCGGTGATCCCGGGATCGCCAGTCGGACCAGTCGTCTCCCACCTACACTACACGGATCACGTGCAAACTGCCCATAAAGTTGTGCGATTCCAGTTGGCGATAGCCAGCTCTCCGCGACACGTATTTCAAAATCTTATCGTCAGTGCGTAGGCGAACTCCTTTCCATGTATAACCATGCAAAACCCGTGCTCACCCGCTGAGCCCATAAACACATTGTACTTACAGTAATGTCTGGAATCGGCATATAAAGAAACAGCTTTTTATGAAAACCGTCGACGTCCCATTGCATTATTTGTGCGGCGGAACCAATAGCTGATGCACAGGCGTTATTCATTGCAAAGTTTATTTTAACATTTACGAGTTCATTGGATTTTATTTTTTCATAATTCATAAGTAAATGAATCAACTCTACATTAATGTTACCGCTACAGTTTCTGAATTATATCAAGTTCTCCGACAGCTGAAATTATTCGTGCATTTATTATTTTTGTAATACTCAGATTAACGTCGGCTAAATTTGTAAAAAAATTGTCCAACTACTAGAAATATATAATACATTATTTATGGGGTCGTACTATCTTTTTTCAACGTTCATCAACTCAATCTGTACGGGTTCTCGCCGTCGTAATCTATTAAGCTGTTAATGTATTCCAATGTGAAATTTTATGTCATTAACTAGATTTGTTCGAAACTTTTCGGTAGACTTCCACCCTTAATAGAATGATTACTTATTTATCAGTATCGATTAGTTTCATGGCTCCACCCCTTATAATGAAGTGATCGAATAGTAACTATATAATGGCTCGAAAAGGTATCGTGAACAGGTAATTAAACACAAAACGTTGAACCTATCTTGTTCTTACATTTTCTTTAACTTGTTTTTTTTCTTGTCCTTGCGGCTCCCCCCCCCCCCCTTCTGTCTACAAACACACACACACACACACACACACACACATATATATATATATATTGTAATAAACACAAATAAATAATTTATTTCAATTAAAATAAGCTCCACATTGGAGCACAATATGCAATAATCACAATAAAAGTTAATTTTATATATTTTGCCTCACGTTGGAGAACAAAAATGTAATAATCACAAATTTAATTACAATTTTATTTAATTAGATTTTAAATTAAGATAAGTCCCATATTGGGCGCCAAATTGTAATAATCAAGAAATTCAAGTCTTGACGGTTGATATCTGTGTTTATGGCATGAAGAGACAAGAAATGGTGGAACAAGGGCTAGTAAAAACATTTTGATGCGCTAAAAGAAAATTGAAAAGACTAAAAATACTTCATTTTCTTTTTTCAATTTTTTAGTAGAAAAACTGTTCACCTCACTAAACAATTAACTTTTCCGCCACGTAAATAATATAATAGCCTACAACGTCAATGTGACATATTTTATTTATCATGAAGACAATGAATAAATAGCAAACTAGTTACGCAGTTTATAAAATGGTATTGTAAGTATGGTTTATAGTGTTATATTGGACTTTAAAAGAAGTGACTGATGATCACAAAATTTATGTTGGATAATGGGAATACTGATATTTATTATAATACTATTTTGTTATATTCTTGGTAATGTTTGCGTTATTTATTAATTTTGTATTGCTTATTTACATTAAGGGTTCTTTTTGACGTTTCATAATGTGATAAAAGTATGACCTACATATAGTAATTTTTGTGTATCATCTAGATCCGCTACTTGACAATCTACACATGTCAGCATAATGTTTAACTTTTTAACCTTATGTGCTCAACCATCATAAGTAGTATTGTTGCGTTAGTTTTTTTTAAAACACAATAGCGAAGTATGACTATTTTTATGGTGGCAATAAATTTAAAATTCATGACGACTCAAGTGACATTCACTAAAACAGCGGGTCCTTACCATCTGGAGATGTTTGATTTTTCATATCACGGAAGGTTATGTGTAAAGTAGAGGTAATGTTAAGCGTACCTATCTCGGCGTTGCACTGGCGCATCGCCGATAGCGATCAGTCATGGAGGGTCACTCGCATCCATCATGCTGTCGGGCGCCGTCAATTCGCCGCAGCTACTGCAGTAGATTAATCGAGGCTCTGCCTAGAGATAAATAACGCCTCTCAGCGCGAGGTGTCCCGACGTCTTCCTCGCCAGATACAGCATCGCGGACACTAACCACCACAGCAGGGTGCAAAAAAGCGTGGGAGCTTCCGAGTGCTACTGCCCCCACAACCCACGAACCCACGCTCGCAGAATCAACAAGTGTCATCTCTCCGAACCTCTCATACTCCGCAATCATTTCTGTGTTTTTATGTCGCCGATATCGATTCTGGACAAATGAATATTCATTGCTATAATGGTGGAGGGTTAACCACATCCAAGCATGGTGTCGTTAATTTGCACTGAAATGGAATTACATTTTCGGTTTTAAACACGAGGAGATTTTAAAGGTTCACGGTAATTTCACAGTCATCGAATTGATAGTTATATCAGACGATGGGAAATTTTCCAAATTTTCTTTTAAATATATTCAAAGCAACGACAGTTCAGCTTGGGCCAAATTTATGCAGAAAGAAGAGGTTTTAGCCAAACATGATAATTTTGCTTTCTACTCAAGATCTCTATCTGCGAGTAAAAATCTAAAAACGAAAATACTAATATAGACATCATTAACTGTCACACAAATGATAATTGTAAATAACCATTCAATGGATTCTTGCGAAAGTGGTACTATCCATTATTCAATATTTAGTTTCATGGAAAATATTAATTAAATAATGTAAATAGAATTGAAAAAAAAAGTTTTTTGTTATTTCGCAGAAAAAGGAATAAGTATTTAACTCAATTCAGAAAATAGCTTTTACAGTACGTTGGCAAAATTGTCAAGGGGCGTGAGAATGGTCTGCTGAGGAATTGTTTTCGCAGGAAGCTGCGAGGAACATGTGCTCATAGTTTGACGCCCTGTCCCTCTCTGGAATGTATCCCCAAGGACCACTAACAGGAACCGTATGTCGCTCGGGCACGCTTTTGACCTCTTTCAGCCAAAGGTGGTTCAAGCAAATTACTAACAAATTTCACACTCATCAAATTCAACTTCAAGTAAATATCTAGAAAATATTATAAGCTCTTATTTATGACGGGAAGACCAGGTAAATCATGCGTCAAAGAGATCGCGGAAATAACTCCATTTCGAAATGAGACTTTAAAAAAAAGGACAGCCTCAAACCGAGAGAACTTCCTTGTGAATTAATTCGTTGCACGCTCGAGTAAAATGCAGGATATTGGACTTCATATAGGAAATAATGTACCTTCAGAAGAGAACTGCAAAATTAGTATTAGTCGGGGGCAAGGTAAGGTGGGAAAAGTAGAAATGTAAAATATATGTGTAGCGCTTTTTAAAAACAAAGGTGGAAAGTGTTATAAGCTAGAAAAGCCAACTCATATTGGGAGTCGGAGATCATAAATTTAAAATTGAAACTACGCCACAGAAAAACAGATGAAGATAAATTATCATATTTAAATACATTAATAAGCCACAGGAGCAAATTACCTGCAGCATTTTCTTCAGGAGAATCATTCAGCAGAAATAGGGATTACGGGTAGGTTAAATATAATTGCGCAGTAGTTAATTTATTTAAAAAATATTATTTTTGTTTTTCATTTTGTTTCTTTTAAATAAATAATTATCATATATTTTGTGAAGTTTTAAGACGAACGAAGTCTTTACGATGTGATTTAAATTTAAGGGGTATTAACAGACTATCTTACTATTTTCTTATAATACTATTTTAATTTAAATTAATTCTTAATTGTTTATAGAACTATCACTGTATCAATCGCACTCGTAGAAAATATATAAATTAATAGTATGTTAACGTTGAAATGAACAAATTTTATCAGTCTCATATCGGAAAAATTATAGTTTCCAAGATTCTTGGAAATGATGTTGAGCCATTTACTAAACTTCTTTCAGCTGCTTCATTGTCAATAAATGACGAAATCATGGGAGACCGGAAGAAAGAAAGAGCCGAACGGCTGTCTGCGAGGGCTATTCTCTCGCAGGCAGTACCTGCGAGGGATGTTCTCTCGCAGGCAGAACTTTGTAGGAGAGACACGAAGGGGCTACCTTTGCGGATGCCTTTTCCTCTCTCCGTTTTTGAACTAAGGTTCCCACAAGCCGAGGCACCTCGGCCTGTTTTGAGAGGTGTATGTTCCGGGGTCACAGACCTTGGGCATAGGTAAGAGTTGTTCTCTGTTCCCATTGGAACAGTCTGCCAGCTGCCTCCTGGTCGAGGTACGAAGAAGTGAATGCTGCGACCCCACAGAAAACTCTTCTCCCGCTATCGGAAGGGCGTAGGAAAAGTACCCAATGCCCGACCTACCTGATGTAGGATTTTCTAGGGTTTTCCCTGCATTACTTTTAGGCGAATGCCGGGTATGATCCTCAAACTATAGCCCGGGGGCCCTAGTTAACCCTTGGCTACCTTCCTCTACCCTTCCGTATCCCCCCTTTCATATTCCTTCCTATGCTATTAAAGGGGAGTTGCCACTATGTGGATTACCCTCATGTAGCCTGTTTCCCTAACAAAAAAAGAAGGAAGGCAGAAATAATTATAAGTATCGAACAGTAAGAAATTCTGACCTGAAGCCGACTCTCGAACAAGATGAGTTTGGTAGACTGATTTCGTTAAAAAATGTTCATTTATAATTTAACACATTTCCCTGAAGACGAAGAGTTTTTTACTGTTAGAAACATTGGATTTTTTTCTTCCTGCGTCCACTCTCTTAATTTTCTCTATTATAGCCAATTGTACACTCGAAATACTCTTTACCTTTAAAAATTGGTTCATCAAACACTTAAATACATATAGAATATTCATAAATAAATACAAATTATAACTTAATAAACCTGTTTGATTGATTTTCCTTACTTGTTGTTAGACCACCTTGGCTATACACAGGTCCCGTCAGTCATTATCAAAAATATATAGACCAAAATTTATTTCTAACGTTAAATCAGTAGTCTAAATGGAAACTTGTAAATTCAAGGTCTTCATGAATCGTACTCAGCGAAACTTCTCGGCAGGTCGGAAGTGGATTGTGATACACAAGAGTTCGAAAACAACAAGTAAAAGAATAAATAAACGATGATAACCATTTTTATTTCCAGAAATTAAATTGACTGTATTGCTATATCTGTGCTTTTAGGAGAGTCCGGACTTGTGTTGCAGCTGTGATTACGTACCATATTCATGAAGACTAACAAGCTGTGTTACTGTTCGAAACATAGGGTTCAATTATTCTTTCTTCCCTCTCTTTTTATTTCCTCTTCCACAGGCAACTATAACATCTGTTATAATTGAATCAGTAGTTTATGGAAGTTTTTAAATGCTTTATCAACAAAGGAGTCATTCTAAACAAAAAGTTATTTAGCCTGCAGTTCATTTTTTTCCCCATTTTGGAACACGACAAGAAACTTTTTATAGGTAGAATAGTACAGAACCAGCGAATGGAAGGGCATAAATTAGGAGTGTCAGCTCTTGTTATTATAGGACAAGGCGGTTCTATTTGTCAAGTCGGACAGCGGTCAGGCTTGCAGGCGTACCAATTGCACGAATTGGAAGCGCGTGGGTCCCCTTGTTAGCGGCGTCACATTCATAAACAGCAGTTGGCAGAAGGGAGTGCGAGTTAGCGTCGCTATCTCCGAACCTTCAATTATATTCGACACCACACACAGATAGAATCAGTGGACAGCTCGTGATTGTATAGCAAAAACAAAAGGTACGTTCCAAAGAGTTATGGAAATTATTGCGTAAAACCAACGCCACACATGCGCAGGGAAGCAACGTTGTTTTTCCATGCCATAAAATTTATATCAGAGTGTGTCCAGTTTTTTAATCACTAATTATGAATGTAACTATTATGTTCGTCTCTCAAGTTGAACTTTCTTAAATTAGTGGATTGTTTTCAGAATGTGTGCTCAAATATATTCTAAACAAAAGGTAAAGTGGATATTGCCAATATCTTGTCTTAATTTTGATTCGGGTAATCTAAAAAAAATTGTGTCATTTATGGATAAAATCCTTTATTCTAAAATCCCTGTATAAAGAATTACACACTGACGATTCTTAATTTGAGAAATATATGGAATTAAAGTTTGAGCATCAACGCTTACAATTCCTAAGAAACCAAATAAACTGCGCCCTCCTTCATTTAAAACTAACAAATTTTAAAAAATCCGCTTGCACAACTTTTTGCATTTGAGATCAGGTTTTTAATTGTTCAATGAAGGAAACATCCTTCCGAATAGTGCGTGCCCTCAGTATCCATGTGACGTCATCACGACCTTCTATGCCATACAAAATGGCGGCTCGATTAAGCTTCGGAAGACTAACCCTGATTTGAACGTTACAAAAAAAAGTGTTTCCTTGGTTACTTACAAATAATAACGTTCACAGTTATTGGTAAAAACTAAATGCAGCTAATGAAAGGTTGCTGAGTAGTTCAGAAATTTCTGAAGCGTTTGAAAAATCTCGATTTACTTTATGGATAGAATTTCAAAGAAACAAAGATTAGCTCTTTATGTTAAACAACAAATATATGGGAAATTTGATATATTTTTATGCCAGAAGTAAGAGCCAAATTTGTTCATTAAAAAAATTAAATTCTAAATTTATAAGCAGCTTTATTATTAATACTAGTATGATAATAATGAGCAAGGCTTTAGATAGAGCCAAATAAGTCTACACTTTTAGCACACCTACAACGGGACTCCGCACTCCGGCAGCAATTCTAAATTAAGTTGTCGGACAGACACCGTATAACGGAGATAATACTTAGCCATAGCCTGAGTCATTTAATAGCACACCATGTGCACCAACCACATAACACTAACAAACTTCTTACATGCCTCTAACATCTGCGGTTCCCCATCCGGCCTTTAAATCCCCGCTGTATCTTCCGACAGTTTACCTGCACGTCGGAATTCTTTAAATGTGAAGGAAAATATGGGAAGCAGCATATTTATTTGTGAAATTATCTTTGAGAATGAAATGGCTTCATTTCGCCATTATTTTTAAATCAAATGGGGAAAAAAACCATAAAATCTTGAGACAAATTGTCGATTTTCATCTATAATTTTGTAAAATTTGAATAGAACGTGACTTATATTACTTGAGATTAGCTCATTCTAGTTTATTTCTCACTGAAATTGTAATATATCTTGCCTTCTATACTGCAACATTTGTACTATAGAGTAATATCATCTTATGATTCCTGGGGAGATGAAGAGGACGACAGACAAGGATGACAATTGCCAACTTATAAACCGGTCATTTTAATTCAACTCTAGTCCTTCATTTATGTAACTTAACTGTGTGAATGTAGTTAGAGAAACTACGATATTACGCAAGATTGCAAACGGTAAAAATTTAAATGGCGGTAGAAGTAGGATGAACGCGAAACAAACGTTATGAAGTGACAGGTGTCAATTAATTGACATGAGAGAATACTAAACAAGTTCTGCACAATAAGGTAATTTTATATGTTTTAGGAGACGAATAATGAGCACAGAATAATATTTTCATTCCACATCTAATGTAACGTACTAGTTGCGTTGTCCTGGTATTTATTGATCCCAATTTTATATTAGACAAGAAAATTACATTTATAGAATAAAATAGAAGTAATTTATGTACAGAGTCTTAGACTATATTTGCAGTATAAAAGTTATAAAATGAAGTATTTTACTAAATCAATATAATATTAAATATCGTCCAAAATACATGGTAACTCGCGGAAGAAAAAAAAAATATTGGGTGAACCCAGTCTGCGCCTGTTACATGTTGATCGTCATTGATAACCTAAGTCTCATTATAAATAACATTCTATTGAAGTTGAAACTGAGATCCGGCAGAATGAGAGGAATCTGCGAGACAACAGAGTATTTCCACGCAGCCTTCTCGAAAACATATTTGACTAAATTTGGGCTTAAAAATCATCGGGAATGTCAACAATCAGCTTAGTGACCTCAAAAGATATTGATTCGACACTAATCTTGGGCCATCTTTTTAATGACGTTTTCTATAATCCTATCTGGAAAAGAAGTGTGTGATAGTGAGAGTTATAAAACTTTACGAGCGTTTAAGTGGAAAGAATCATGTGACTCCAAAACTTTACCGATACGAACCTACTTAGCTCAGCTCAGCCCTATGAAGAAAAATACTTCGTCTTTCCGCGTCTGAATGTTATGCAAACGTATTCATATCCATAGAATTGAGGTTTGCAAACTCACAGTGGGGATTCTTGGGAGGCGCGTGGCGTACTCCAGACACCGGTGCTACTCTTCCTTATGTAAGAGTGAAGTTTACCCTGGAACCGGTCTACCTTGACCGCAAGAGGCATGACCTACCTCAAGAGCGACACACAAACAAGAGCAATTCGCAGCATGCGTTTCCAGTCAACGCCACCAATTGTCAACAATTTAAATCGCTTTTTCTAAATTTCCTCTTAATATTGGTACTAAAAGTATCTTACTCCTTAAAATTACTTTCATCGATTACATATAATGGATCACTCTGAACGGATCACTGAGAACTAATCCATAAACTTTCAAAAAGAAAAAAAATATCGTCCAAAATTCTAGATATTCAGGGTCATCAACAAATTTCGCCGTCTCATTTTTCTTCGTACTTCACTGCATATTGTTCTGTCTTCACTATGGCGTATGTTCCATAACAATCTCGTACTTTTCCTTTGCTCTCTTCGGTTCCAGTTCAAATTTTTCTCCGCCGCATGGCGTACTATGCGTACTGTTCCAGTGTCATTTGAAATATCTCATTTTCTGTTAATATAGTCCTATTTCTCAACCAGTCATTCCGCGTACGATCTCATTTGTCCTTCCATATTCTTTGCATTATAGGTTTTAGCGTTAAAATTTTGTTTACTTACGCTGGAAGTACATTTTATCAAAATAATTTACCTCTAAATCTTTATTGACATTATGTATTCTTAAAAATCCTTAATTTTTTTTTCAGAATAAATGCTTTAGGTGAATTTGGTTTTGAGAAATTAATAATCCTAATTGTTCTGACGCTATGATAGAATGGTTTAAGGAAGCCTGTGACCTGTTTTGAGAGGAGTATGTTCAGGGGTCGCAGACTTTGGGCATACGGTTAGAGTTGTCTGGTATTCCAATTGAAATAGTCGGCTAACTGCCCCCTAAACCGGTCAAGGCACGGCGAGGGGAAAGCTGCGACCCCATAGCTAACCCTTCTCCCGCCATTGGAAGGGCGTGGGACAATACCAAATGCTCGACGAACCTGACGCAGGTTTTTCTGCGGTTTTCCCTGCATCACTTTTAGGCGAATTGCCGGGTAGGAACCTTAAATAGTCCGGGGGCTCTAGTTAATCCTTGGATCGTGTCGAGGGATATTCTCTCGCAGGCAATATCTGCGAGGGATGTTCTCTCGCAGGCAGAACCTTTTAAGGAGAGATACGAAGGGGCTACCTTTGGGTATGGCTTTTCCTCTCCGTTTTTGAACCAAGGTTCCTACAAGCCGAGGCACCTCGGCCTGTTCTGAGAGGTGTATGTTCCGGGGTCACAGACCTCGGGCATACGATAAAAGTTGTTCGTTAATCCCATTGGAATAGTCGGCCAGCTGCCTCCTAAACTGGTCGAGGCACGGAGAAGGGAATGCTGCGTCCCCACAGAAAACTCCTCTCCTGCTATCGGAAGGGCGTGGGACAAGTACCCGACCTACCCGATGCAGGTTTTTCTAAGGTTTTCCCTGCATTTCTTTAGGCGAATGCCGGGTAGGATCCTTAAATATAGCCCGGGGGCCCTAGTTAACCCTTGGTTACCTTCCTCTACCCTTCCGCATCCCCCCTTTCAAATCCCTTTCCTATGCTATATTGCCATTATGTGTATTACCCCATACATAGCCTGTCTATACCTTAAAAAAGTACAAAAACGCTATGATATCAGGTTATATCATTTTGATGTGTGTTCGACATGAACGCCATATATCTTTTTGACCAGTTGTCAACCGTACTTTCATGCGGTTATCTGTTGATGCATTATTTCTTCAAAGCCTCGGTATTTCTTGAGTCGCTGACTGTCAAGAATGGATGGCATGTAACTATGTATGTATTTATTTAATCTACAAATGAGCAGTTTGCCCTGTAGCAGATGCCAATTATAATATGCAACGTCTGCTTTAATTTAAATTGTAGAGTGAAACGTCCTGCTTATAATGACGTATGAACCTGTAATAATGTATAATCACAACCCAAACCGTAAGTGCATGCCGGAGCCATTCCATAGGCTTTGTAGCGTGAAATATTAGCAATTAGAGGATGGTGACACACTCATGCATTTTAAAATTGCGTGTTTTGATTGTTCGCGCAGTATGTAATTTGGTAGAACACGCAAATAAGGCGAAGAGTATGGAACGAGAAAATTCGGAGAAGACCAGAAGCAATAGCTTCAGGAATAACTTCGTGAAAATTAGGACGAGAGTTTTACGCATACTAAATCTCAAGAGGCACTTAACTGGAGTCATTTTGAAACGAGGAAATGACCAGAGAGTGCTCTGAACTGTAACACATGTTATTGCCGGAGACCAAAACGACAGCCATTTGATAGACAGTAAAGGGACGTAATGATGACGGCGAGAAATAATTAGAAGGCTGAGCTATATATATCAACTGCATAAACACATTCAAAGATGGAGCCAACTGTTTTTGAAGTCCCAATTAAACATTTCTTCAGATTTTTACTCTATATTTTGTTGAAATTTCTCTTTCACTTGTCGCAGTCATCGTGTGGTAGCTCATTTTGGCTCTTACAAAATATGACTACGTTTCCTTTTATAAATTATGAAAGTAATGTTCTAAGTAATAATGAAATATTAGAGAAATAATTTAAAACATAAAAAAAATTAATCTAACTTCGAAAACGTTGACAGCTCCTTCCAATTGTTAGATTTAGCTCAAATCTGTTATACTGTATATGCCTAAACTCAATTATCACGCTTTTGACACAATTATAATATTTTACACCATTTTAGGATTAAACTCCATTACAAATTTAATCAAATTCGGCTGTCTTTATTTTCATATTGCGCTCTTCTCTTGAAAACGTTTGTCGAAACAACACATTTCAAAATAATTGTATAATCGTGACCTTTATTGTAGAAATGTTCATATCTCATTTTTAATAGTATATAAATTATGATACTTTTGTGCACAAATTTTGAGAAAAATACGTCGGCGTCATTATCAAATTCTAGGCAAAGTTAAGCACAGAGTATAAGCACAACGAGAGTCACTACCTCTTTCTGCCGGGGAGAGAGCGGTGGCATCGCGATATCGGTTCTTTAATAATTAGGTTACTATCTCATCTAACAGTTTCTCTTCATGTTTATGATAATATATAGAAATACATTTGTAGAAGAATGTATAGTTTAATTATGCTCTATTTTTCGTCCTATTCTTCACTATCCGTTTTAGCTTCTATAGAAGAAGTTTTGTGAGCAGTACTTCTCTTAGTTTCCGCCAACTACTTTGGAATGCAATGGAGCAACACAGAACAACGAACTTTACAGATATTTCTCCGCCAAATCTGATTCTCCAGATCAAAACATGCAAATCTTAAGTTTCTATGCTGAGAGATTCGTGACTGCAGGGTCACGATACGGGGGGCCACGGCGGGTCCGATACTGTCTAAAGTGCCCACAAACGAGGCCCATGCCATCAATGTTACATCTCACGTCTGCGAGATGGGAAATGTCTTTTACAACAAAGAAGCAAAGGAAAAGCCTCCGGCGATAAGCTGCGTTTTCAGCGCTTAGATCTGATGATCGTTCCGAAAAGTAATGACATGGCTTATACCGTCCCGAATCTAAATTTACATTACTTATTCGGAAATAACCAGGCCAAATTGTAATTTATTTGTTTGTTTCAATTATCTCCTTCCATCTTTCCTCCTCTCCTATCCCCCTGAACAACCACGAGTTTTCACAATTTTAACTATCTCCGTTGTAACGCTTGAATTACGTTTTCTTCATTTTTTTACAAAACTACGAATACCTAAAACATATTACCTTTAATACGCACGTTCATTTATACCAGTATTATAAGATTGAAATAAGCATTATTTTTATTTTTATTCATAGTTTTTTTCAATTTCGGTTATTCAGTTAAATACACAAATACACAAATACACAAAAATTCAGTTCCAATAATTTCTTAAAAATTATTTGTACACATACTCTTCATTTTATCTTATCCCTCCACCAATATTATAATCATTATGATTATAATTATACTTCACATTTTTGGTCTTGGGAAACACTAAAATTCGATTTTTATGTAATATTATATTCGTCAAATAAATATTTAATATCTTGATGAGCCTAAAAGATATAAAAATTAAAATAGGCACAGTGAATGAATATTAATGTGGAATTATATATATAGAACTGAAGTTGTGCTTATACGTAAATATTCCTGTTAGCTGAAGACTTCGCTATATTTCTTGAGGTAAGGGGCTTCACCAAGGTCGAACATGGACATGATTAACGCGCAAGGGCAGAGGAGCCGTTTGTCTTCATTTGTAGCTCATTTCAACACAATGATATTCTATTACGTGGCTGAGGGGGTTATCCGAGTCCCAGCCGGGAGTCTGCAGAACAATACTCAGGTCGTGTTCACACTCGATCTCTTGTGAACACCTCCCACAAAAACTCTTTTTAAGTTATGTAACTGACATGACGAACAAGTTATGCTTAGTGTAATTAAATACCATAAACGTCAAAGTTGAATTTTCTAAATTGAAAATAATGTCCACCGTTGTTGAGAGTCGTGGCATTATTACACGGTTACAGGAGCAGAGATCGAAGCAAATAGTGAAAATGGCAACGTCAATGTGAGGGCTCCTACTCCTACAAATGAGACTGGTTGAATGTGGAGTACACAGAAGTTGTTACGTGAGGTCAAGCGGCATAGAATTTAACAAAACACTTCCACAAAATGTCCTATCAGCTGGATCTTTTTCTAGGATTATTTAGCAATAAAAAAACAAGACTTTTTAGAAATTGAAAAAGCCTCTTTGTATTTTGGAGACAAACTGAAACTACTGAAAAATTATGAAATTGACACTTAATATTAGACGACACCAACGAGAAATGTTTCAGAAAGAATACGTCGATATTCGATTTTAGTTATATATATAATTCAGACATTAATATTCATTCACCGTTTCTGTCCTAATTTTACATCATAGAATGACTTTCTGTATTAAAAAAAATACTATGAGAAATGACGGAAGATGCAGTCTAAGCTCTCTAAAGTTGACTTAGATAATGTTTGGATTCTATGTGTAATAATAACCACATACGCCTGTGTAAAACTCAGGAGATTGCTGTGACGTAAATTGGTATATCTTAACCAGTGGCAGAGCCAGTAATTTTCTGAAGTAAAACTATAGAACACACAAAATTTCAATATATTTGACAAGGAGTGCGCTATTTCAATTTTGTACGTTCTGATGTCGCTTTTCATTGCTGCTGTCGTTCATCAAATACCAGGCAACAACTCACTACTAACGTCAAATGTTCGATTAGAATTTGATATATTTCGCCTTAAAGAAAGTATTTATTCCTTAAATGTTGTTTAACAGTGTAGATATCACAGTAATGTGAGGCTGCACTCAAAAAGTTTTTCTGCAACATATTTTTAACATCTTGTAATGATAGAAATAAACGTTTTATATGTTCTAATGCTTCTTGTACTTCAATCTCAAATATATTCTATTCCTCGATTATCATAATCCTAGTAATCCTAAGAGGCCAATAAATGAACAAAATCTCTTTTTAACGCATTTTTCGTTGCTGTTGCAGGATGCAGCACTGACGCGATGACGCAGATTCTGGTGGTGCTGGCAGCACTGCTGTGTCTGGCGCACGCTCGCTCTGTCTCCAGGGACATCGTACTTGGTGAGTGCCCTTATACTCTCTTTATTATTAAAACAAATACACTTACCCGCAAAGAGATTTACAACGATAACAGCTACCTTTTTGGGCCAGAATAAATTGAAAAACATTGCTTGAATTTAGTAACCAAGTGGTTTTGCAAGAGTTTCTTAAGGTCCCTGAACAAAAGCCTGCTAATATATACATGTGTTAGAGCAATTATCACCTTCATGTGAGCAATAGCGCAAGAGGTACCTCATCTAAGGTGCTGTAGTTACGGCTGCCAATGCAACTGTTAGGATAGCTGTACATAACTGTATTTGTTAAGCCAGAACCGTGTCTATAAAATCTTACAACCTGTATTAATAATATAAGAACAGACAGAGGTACACCATTCCTTACTTGTTTACTACTTCATGGAAGTCTATCGTCCTACTCCTTCTCAATTTTAGTTAAGTCAACGAGGAGGTGAAATCATATAACGTAATGATAGATGCATATGTCCGTAGATGCTTCCATGATATTTAAATGCTAATACACCATTAGTGACTAACTTAATTCAAATAGATCCAATGATAATATGTAACGTTCGTAAAACGCATGATCACCTTCAATTGGACAAATTCTGAGAATAATATGTAATTCTCCAACAAATTGTAAACCATAAAAATTGCAACTAATTTAGTTCTATAACACTTTGCAAATGCTATAAGATACAGATGTCACGTAACTAAATCCAATGACACACTGAGCGTTTCGGCGAAGTTTGGAGGATCAGTCAGATAATCCCTTGAATGGACGTCCGGATCATTGTTGGCGTGTTTGAGGGCGGGGTTGACCATCTCAAGGAAGATGGACAGAAGTGTTCCCCCCCACCCACCCCACCTTACATGCTGCAGGATCCCACACACCTTCTCTACCTGGCATTTTTTCAGGTCATCGACAGGGCAATTTAAAGCGCGTTTTTAGTGTGAGTAGAGAGTGAAAGGGCAGGTAAAAGGAAATCACTGGGCCAAGGGGGTGGTCTCACCCTGCCCTGTTGCCACGTTCTCCGGGATAATTGAATTACTCAGGGTAGCAGGTGGTGCCGACACCTCGGGGATGGGGCTAATTTACCTTCTGTTTCCATTAGCAAACACCATTTACACATCTCTCAGAGCTTTTCGACTTAATGGATTTCATGAGACAAAACAAAAATTCTTACTGGATACTTTTTGGATATTTAAGTTCATGGAAATAAAAAAACTATTGAGATTATCAGAATTTTTCGTTTATAAGTTCACTAAGGTATTTTTTCTGACAGAATTTGTAATCTTCAAAATTCATTTTTCATAATCGTGAATTTATTTTCATTGTCATGTTAGTCTTCCACATAACTTCTTCAAAAATACAACTAATTTGATACTTTAATCTCCACTAATACTACATGTTTCCCCTGAGTAGATTTTTTATAAGTATTGCACTCGAAGTGAAACGATAATAGAAAATGTGCCACATCAGAAATATGGCGTATTTAGAGATTGCTGTAGATTAAATGGGAAAATATAATGAGGAACTAAAACAAGTATTGGTGAGGGAAGATGACTTTGGAGCATTTTGACAAAAGCCTAAATTAAGTTCGTGGGTCATGTAATGGGTCACACAGGACAAGTGAATAGATGTTTCATTGGAGGGTAATGATAAATTTCAGCTTTAATTATGACTGTTGTAAAGGTTAAACCAGGATTTATTATTAAACCAGGATATTAAATCAGGTAGCATTTGCAGCGTAATATGAAGTTGCACGAGTACGGTGCAAGATTCCCACGCATCCTGCAGGTGCCTTCTTCAGAGTTTTATTTCACCTGGGATGGACAAACACACCGCTTCCTGTCGGCGAACGCCTCACCTTATCTTATATTGACCAACGTTCTTTTATTGAAGCGAGGAAGACGATTTCTTTGTATCCGTTTTACTTTTCTCCCCCGAATAATCTTAAAAAGAGAATAAGGTAGAACATTTTGTAGATTGCATATAATTGAACAATTGTTTCTTTTCAGAATATTAAATTTTTGAGAACATAAATAAGAAATTAGGGTCTTATAATTTATGTGTATACACACATAAATATAATTGTTTTCTTAGTTAGTTTCTGAACTTAAGAATACATGGCTATTTGAATTTATCGTGAGACTCACTGACGCTGAAAAGTTTTAATAAATGCATTTCGAAATTAATTTGTTGCATTTAACAACTATCGATTATGTCTAGGTTTAGTGATTAATAATTATTATTAAATTGATTTATAGTTGTTGTTATAACTTTGAGTTATGATGAAACCGTAGAGTTGTATTTTCCTAGAAGGGTTGAGTCGGAGACGAATGTTGATACGTGAATAAGCAATTTCGGGTGCTGATCGCATTTAGGTCAATGAACGGCCAGATGGTAAGAACTGGGTCCTTGAATCCTGACCTTGTACGCCAGCTGGAAGTTTGTCTTCCAGGACAGCACCTACCTGATCCGCTCCCACGACTTCCACAAAGAGGATCGTCTTCATTTCACTGTTGCAGATCTCAGCCGCACATGGAGCCCACCTTGCTCACGGTGTACGAATGTGTCATCGGAAGGACCATCCTGAATAAAGATTTGCCTTTCCTTCTGAAAATTACAACATAATTAGTTTCCGTAGACGTGTGTCGTTTTGCCACAGTAAAAATCATAGGAGCCCTATTTCAGGAATTTCAGTGCGATAAATATTATATCAGCGAAACACAGTTCAAAACGATCCTTATTTCACTTTCTTTGCTGTTCAAAGCTTAATTCAATAACATAAATATTAATTTATATGCAATTTAAAACAGGTTAAATATTATATTGAAATTAATATTATTATTTTAATATAAAATATTAATTTATAATCTTAGTAAGTCACTACTATTTAGGCTTACGTAACCTCAAAGTATAAGGAGATTTCACTGATGGACCTGATAAGTGTAAAGTGTCTCTTCCGTAATTCATTAATTATAACTTAATAATAAATTATTATAAATAGGTTCAAAACTCAAATTCTTTTCAGTTTCGCGTATCACACTCACTTTTATTTTGTTAATGTTACTGTTAGATCCTGATATTAAAATGTCCTCATTTATTTGTTTAATAATATTATGAATATTTACGAAATCAAAGTTTTGGGTGCGTAGTGCCCGACCGAAGAAATTAATAATAATAATAAACATATATTTGCACTACAAGTAGTCGTAAAATTCAATTATTTTTTTAATGCAATATTTTACTAAAACATTGTGACATTTAATTTGTGTCATACTTTCATTATCTGAGTTTGAGATCAGGAACGAACTAATTTATTAGTAGGGTTTAAATAACCATGTTTCTGCAAGTTTTTAGACAAATGCTTACTGAAATATTGAAATATATAAATAGCATTTCCACAATTGTAGATGCGCTATATAAGTGGTATTAGACCATCCAAATCAAAAAAATTAAATCAGACGTATAGTTCTAAATAATTTTTGTAACTGTTTTTGCGTAATAGGGTAGAATCTAAGCACAAGGTAAGAAAGGTTGTCAAAAATAGTTGTATCATTATTATGTTCTCATTGAATCTGAGGTATTTCGAAGTATTTATGAATTTGGAAGAAAAAACACGCAATAAGCTTCTAGTTAAATATATCCTATTTACTATTATCAGCTCTTCAAAAATTAATGTACAAAAGCGATACCATTTAAATTATTTTACTCATTTGAATAAAAAAAATATTCCAACATTTATTTTTACTTGACATCGCTTCACTGCCATTAATTAATCATTTGAATGCTTATTTAAATTTAAAATTTGATTATAATAATAAAAAATTCGATCTGAGAGTTTCTCATCATTTACAAATTTTGATGACATCATTCGAATAATTCAATTTATATACATTGTTATTACGAATTTATTGAAACATCCTTGTTCAAGTCATAGCGTCTAATTCGTTTTTCATTTTGATGAAAAGGAGTGTCACAGTTATTTTCCGTATAATCTCTAAGGATTACTACAGTGGATAATGCTATTATTATTCAGTTTTCCTCAATTCCTGCGCTCAAAGATGGCATGTTATGACAATCATGAGTATGTTTTATTCCCCGCTCGAGTATAATTCAAGATCTTGGGCAGGAAAGGAACAACTATTGAAAGGAAGCACAAAGGTACTCTGGCCCAGCATTCGGCATTCCACCTGCCACCAGCATAATGCGGCACACACTCACCATAGACGCCTCGAACACTCGCTGTCACACCTCATTACACTCACATTTCATTGCATACTCATAAGAACGATCTTACGTAACGTAAAACTGCTGTTTTATCTAGTTTTCACACTTAAATAACGTTTCGTAAAAATATACTTGTAAGCACTCTGACAAGCTCAATGACCTAAACTTGCGTAAACTCAAAACTCATAATATTATCCAAACTTTTATGATATAGGTTTTATATTTCTTTTTTTACATTCCTTGAATTTATCATATTTTGTCAAAATAATTCCTACCCTGATGAATATCGTCTGTCTTCAGCGACAATAGTGACGAAATTTTTTTTTATCTATTTTAATTGACATATAAAAAAATATTGCATTACATTTTCTTGACTTTCGGAACAAGTAGCCCGATTTAGTATTGGCAAGCTGAGTATACTTTTTCCTGGTAAGAATTAGTCCCGCATCCCCCAAGGTTTCCAAAGACTGCAAAGGGAAAGGGCACAATGAATTAGTATAAGCCCTCATCTCCTGTTCCCACATCCTTTGTTATATTGTTTAGAAGATGCTTTTGTCTTCCTTTTTCTCTCAACTGTAATAACCTGACATATTAAATTAAACTGGGTTACCAAAACATGCTCTGGTCAGATAAACTTTGGATGTTGCCTTATATTCTCATCATTCTCACTGATTGACACATTTTATAGAAAAATAACCTAATTATTTTCTATTTGAAACTATTTAACTAATAAGGCATGACACCATAACATTTATTGTTGGTGAATTAATGAAATGTAAGTATCACGGTTACTTGTGACATATTCCCTATATGATATATTATTTTCAGTAATTCAATAATTTGACAGCGCGGCTTTCCACGATTTTAGACCTTGACGCGAGAGGAATCGTAGGTATGCAACGTTAAGGAATAAAAAACTCAAACAACCATTCATTTTAAAGGACAACGATGAAGAAGGCTGATCAATAGCAGTCCACTATCGTTGTTTTATTTTAACAACTAATGATTGCACTGGAACGCAGCTAATCAGTGCATCAGAGACCCTGCTTCGTCTTAACGAGACGTGTGTATAATTTCGGTCAAGATAAGAGAACAAACAAACGAGAGTGAAAGTCGAGCAAGCAATTCTTTAAACCCGTTATATAAATATAACGATTCGTTTATTTTCGAATTTTTCTCAGCAATGGTTCACAAGATTTCATTTAATCAAAATAAATCAATTTTGATATCACTTCATTATTAACAAATAACCTTCCTACAAATCATAAAAGATGTGTCCACATAGAGGCAATTACAATTGTGGCCGTGAGTAAGGTTAGTGTGATTTGTGTTGCGTATCTTTCGTCAACCGTCTTGCCTGATAGAACTCAAAGGTGCCGTGGTCCTTTGGGGAAGTCCACGGACAGATGCTCTCGCTGCCGTGTTTATAAGAGCCAGTAAACACAGTCCCCGCGGTTGTTGAACTCTACCTCCTCTTGAGGAATACAGTACATCAGTCTTGTTCAAAAATGTTGGAATGTCCATGCGCCGTCTTCGTGACGTTTCTCAAGTGTCTAACACTCACAATGACCACTTCTCCCAAGAAGGGCTACTCTGGCACATCTGAAAGCTTTTTAACTGAAGGTATACATGAAGAAGAAATTGTTCCTGTCCGAATCATGGTAATAATCAATCTTGATGCGACAACCTGACAACGCCGTTCTAAAGTAAACCGCGACAATAATAATAAAATTATGTACGAATCCGAGACTGTGCAACATAATTTGCGATTACTTGATTTAAGGACTCAGATGTAGAATGAAATCGTAGTATATGGTATAGTACCTCTTTCTTCATGGCTCAGTAAAATCGGTGTCCGATATAGAATATTTCCATTTTTACGCATTCATGACTTGTTCAGTAACATCATAAGTTACAAACTCTACGTTAATCCGATTGTTCAACCCAATATAATAGGTTTAAAATTAGGAATTAAGGTAAGCATACATTAATCGTTCTATTAATTTACAGTCGGTGACGAACGATACTTGTTGCTCAGGCGGATATTTGTAGAAAGTAATGAAGCACTTTGAATGAGCGTAAAGGTGGAAATTATACTGGATATGCCGTGCTGTCAGCGATTTAAAATAATAATACTATTAATTTTTATCAAATATGGGAAATGTTAATTTAGGTAAATTATCTGTTACGTTATCCAAATGATTCCTTCATTTTATTTAAAGACGAAACTGTTTCAGCTAACTTTGTAAACGCATTTGGTGAAAAATAACTACCCGTTCCGTCTTGCTTGTGGACCGAAGCTGGGCATGGCCATTAGTTCGGCACACACGTTCTCACATGTATACCGTGGCTGTAAAAAAACACCAATCTCAGAAATCCGACGCCAAGTACAGGGACGCGATCAACGGCCGCGCGTAACCAAATTATGCACACGCTGTTGATTTCAATAGGAGGCTTCAGGCCACTCATTAAAGCAATACATTCTTTGCGGTACTTTCCTAACAAGGATTACTTATAATGTATCTTAGCAGTTAGAATACCCTTGCGCTATGTTGTAATTATCTAATAGTTAAATTTCTAAGAACATATATTGACTTTGTTATTGGTGTGCAAATAGTCTTCGGTGTAAAAAATTTTGTTTTTGTACCATGGATAGTTAATGTACAATTTCATATTTAAGTATTTTAATCTACCCGGTAAGGACAAATGTTTCTATACACTTGCACATGAAAAATTAAATCTAATAAAGCCGTTGCTTTCGGTCTTAAAAACTGACACGTATACAACTCTACAAACAAATCAATAATGTACGTCAAAGATTGAAGACTTTCCCGGTGTAATTGTTGGATAAAAAGTTCTCGGTTTTCACACCGGTGCCAACAGCGATTAAAACGCGACGTTTCGACGACTGAAAGGCCTGTCGTCATCTTCTAGGCGAAAACTTACGACAGGGCTTTCAGTCGTCGAAGCGTCGCGTTTTAATCGCTGTTGGGACCCGTGTTAAAATCGAGAACTTTTATCCAATAATGTACCTCACACTTATATTTAAACACCAAATATATCTAAATTATGGGATTTCCTAACTTATAAAAATTCTTCAGACGTGTGCTAAAATCCATTATTAAATCGTAAACACTGTCGATTTTTCTCGTGACTAATTCGTTGCACTAATTTGACTTGAATTCACATATTTTGAATAGTTGAATAAAAAATTAACATTTTTGATTTAATGAGCTTATCGAAACATCTGTAGCACTTGTTCTGCCGTTTATGCTTGTACAATAGCCGATATCGCCGTCCCACTACGACCCTCATTAGCATAAGTTGGAGTACGGAGTCGGATATGGGCGCTCCCACGTGCGAGAGGCCGCTAACCTCACGTGTAAACACAACGCCCCTCAATCAACGCACATTTGTTTTGGTAATCTGAATCGTTTTGTGCACCCGGGTAACGTTTTCCTGTGGTCTACCGCGCGTATAGAGTTTCCCGTGGGTTTTCATTTTTGTCTCTGAAGACTCGGTCGCTTGGATTGCAGGGTGCCTGCAAGAAAAACAAACAACTGAGGCTGCAACGGTATTATTATTTCATCTTAACTACTTACTTCTAGAGTAAAGGAGAGGCACTTATGAATTCATCATTCCGCGAATGCTAAGTTATAATTTTAATGGACTATACAGATATATTTTTGGGGGGTGCAAAGGCAAACTCAAATTAAATGCGATCCCAAAACAAATCTTCAATCATACGTAGAATTTGTTTTTATAACTGTAAAAAAAAATAATCAGAGGTGTATACTTCAGATTTGTTTGCCGTATAGCAATACAAATCAACATCAAACTTAATTAAATTAATTATATTAATTCTGTTAAGACATAATGTAAGAGGTATTAATTGTTTGTCATTCATTTACTTATCTTAGTACTTGCCTTTAATGTCATTAATTGTAATGACTTCTGTCTGTCATATTTTCTGTATTACAAAAGTATTGAATAAACAATACTTCCGACTCGGTTATTATTTAACTTGATGTGGAATTCAGTTAAATATATTAATGCATGAAAATAAAGTGAACACTACGGTATGAGTGTGAACGTTAACAGCATCATACAATCAAACGTTAAGTAGAGGAACAATAACTAAGAAAATTTAAAAGTGGCGTACGTTTCGACGCGGATTGGCGTCTTTTGCGAACAGCGAAAAAATACAATAAATCGAAATGGGAATGTCAGCACTCATTGCGATCAGTCTATTTAAAGTTTGTCCGTATGAAGGTCGTTTTAAGTATCATTTTTAACAGACGTTATTTTCTATGTTATATCAACACCATTGATTTTACTTTTACACATAACAATGTTTAATAACAATTATACTTTTACTTTAATTATTTACGTACGGCTCACTTTACTGTTTGACCATTTATAATTATCTTTCGTATTGTATCTGTTCCACATTTTACATGTCCATCTTCTTGGTAGAATACGATCTGGTAAGTTTCTTCGTTCAATGACAATCTTTTCGTATTGCAGTGGGTGCCGACATTCCCATTACACTCAATGTATTTTACTTAAACTTTCGTCAAAGTTCTTATGAAGTTTTTTGTTATAATCTATTCCATTAAAATATACACTAGCTGATTTTCTGCCGTTACGCAAGGTTTTATACATCACAATCTTATATTTGAGAGGAAAAGAAATAAATTATATATTATGAAAAATCCAACTAATATAATATAGTATAATATAATGTATATATATATATATATATATATATATATATATATTTAAAATTATAAGTGTATTAAAATTATAAAGTAACAATTCTAAAAACTAACTATTAATTAACATCCTAATTTGATTAAAAACAATATTTTAATTTTAACTCCAGTAGAAAGATAATTAAATTATTTAGACAAACCATTCTTCAGAAAACAATACAAAGTTGTAGATTAGAGAAACATGGCAATCTCCAATTCACCCTGAATTACGTAATATACTTGAAAGTGATCGATAGGCCAATTGTTTGTGGAAATTGCAAGCTCTTAAAGAAAAAGGGATATCCACTGGAATAAGTCGTTACGGTGAAATAAAAACTTTCCTCTCTCCCTCTGCATTACGACAGTTCATTCAATTACATTTTCAAGCATATTATATATATTTATAAAGCCAAAAACTCATTGTTTGGCAGACTCATGCAAATGTAGGAGTAGTGTTTCATTCTTTCGAAATTATAGTACATTTCTCGAGTAGTATTGAAAAAAAATCATTATGTCAAGGTCTTCATACGCAATAAATGAAGCGGTTTCTGAACAGAATGATTTGTTGGCGCAGATTGCGAGTAAGACGCGCGACTTTGCAGTCATGGCCACGACTTCCTCTGAGGTCAAACGAACAATCTTGCAAACATTTGCAGTATGAGTTTCATTTGAGCTCAGGCTACGTTAACAGTGATTAAGGTAATGTTCTCCCAGAAGTCTTGAGCATTTAAGTTTACAAATTCACGCCACACATTTTTTAATGTTTCGGGGTAGAAAAATAACTAAAGATTCTACAGCAAAAATCAGTTTTTAAAATTAGAAACATGAGAATTTAATTGACGGTCAATCTTCAGATTGACTTTGTATAGAAATGAATATCAGACGATCGTATTCTCTCGTTGGAGATCCAAAATATCTCGCTTTATGGAAAATTTTTAGACGGTAATCTTTTTACTGTAGTTTCTAGAAGAGTAATAATAAAAATAAGCTAGCGGTCAAAAATGTGGATATCTAAAATTGGCAAGTAGCGAAGGAGAGAGTTGGTGTTTTGTTGGCGACATCTGGCGTAGGTGGCGTGCGTGCGGTAGACTGTGTGGGCGGCAACCCGCTTAAACGGCCCTCAAAAACTCATTGTTTCCAGTAGAAGCAAGTTCACAGAAGACTGTTCTCCACATCGCGAAATACCTCGACATTTCCTGACGTGTTTGTCTTTTTCACTTCAATTGAATAAAATTCAAATTCGGAAACATGCAAATTGCATTAATTCAGAGAAAGAAAATTCGAGAGGAAAACATATTCTCTAAGAAATAAGTTTATATTCAGTAGGAATCAGCAAGTACGGTAGTTTATTTTTTCTATGAAGAACAGTTGAGAATAACTAACAAACAAAAAGAGAAGATAAGCCAAGCTGATAAGAAAGACGTCAATAATTCTGAACAGAAGACGAGCACTAATCCACCCAACAAAACATTCAGAATCATAAATATAAGGCGCTTAGTCAGTCATTAGGTCCAGTAAAAATATTATATGAAGAAGAAAACAGTGTTCCACCTATCCCTTTGGAACAGTTAAAGACTCTTATACTAAATGCTACGGACTCAAAGAACCAAGGACCATTATTAGAGATTACCAAATATCCTCTACATGAATCATAAATATATTGGAATCTTTTTACACGCACTTAAATGATAAAACGGCAAAAAGTAGAAATAAAAGGCTCATAAATTTACTTAAGAAACAAGAGAGTGATTAATATTCAAGAACAGACGCATCCTCCCAATAAAAACAGACTATGACTAAAGTATAGTGGAATCTGCAACAGTCGCAGTTTCAAACAAGTTAATATTAAGGAATTATCCAATTATTATGATAAATGATTAACCAATGCGAATTCTTTAAATGTAAATGTAAGAAATCCACATTTGAAATGTATAATCAAGCTTTCAAACTGTTCAATTGTTATGTCTATTATTGAAATCAAAGTGAATCACAGAAAAACATATGTAAATAAGCACTATTTGTAATTTATTTATGGGTCGCAAATGGCCAAGTTGTTAACGCGACCATTATAAAAACAGTTGAGGAGCAATAAAGACCCCATAGGTCTCTTTGAATTAATTAAACAAATTATAAGCATAAGAAGTACGTCATATTGGTTATATAGTTTTTATAACCACATTATTGCAGTTTTCCGCGATGGAATAAAAATAAGCATTGAATGGAAACAGAGCTGAAATGGATCAAGGCTATAAATAATTGAATTGAAGCATTTATCGTCACTTGTTTGATTGTATAGCGGTGAGTGTTTACACTGCAAGGGATTGTTCCAGGAATGTTGGTGCTTGAGTTTATAGCTGAAATGTTCACCGTTTTGGCACGGCGGCGACGTCTGGAGGGTGCTGTGGGGAACAGAAATAGTAGCTACGAGTATACGCCGCATTAGCTCCGCCGAGATTTCCTCGCAGCCTCCAAGGACGGAACACTTCTCCAGCACGTGCTCTAGTTCAAACCAAGTCCCAAAGCACACACGGACACAATTCAAGTTCATATGAATTCGAAAGAGGTTACTAAAACTGTACGTGTGATTTGGGATATTATCTGCAGGTGAAACAGCGGTAGATGAAGGAGAAATATTTAAATAATAAGCAGACGGAAGAAATAAGGATGTATGCTGTGGACGCGGCGAGCGATTTTCAGCGTACATATTTTTCTAATGAAAATTATGTGCAATATTTTAATTTAAAGTGGATCAAGCATGTTATTTTTATAAGTAATATTAAGCTATTTTAGATAGCACAAACATTTGAATAGCTTCACATAACAGTTTTATTTATGCAGTTTGGTAGATTTCGACTATTCATCGTAATCATTCGTTAAATAGTCCAAAAGTATGACTAATGCGTAAGCGGAGTAAGACGTTTGACGGAAGCCGTGTCGGCACAAATATCGATAAGATATCTCTTAATAACTATTATAGTATTTTTTACGATGCGTTTGGCTAGTTTTGAAGTAAAATAATTAGACCTTTTAACAACTGATCAACAATATCGTAAACCAATGCAGAATTTACTGATTTTAACTAAATTGTTTCGGAGAAAAATTGAGTTAAATAGTCAAAATGTATAATAATGAACTAATATAACATTTAGGATGAAACTCGATTCTGTACGTAATATTTCAATCGAAATATTTATTCAACATTGCATTCCTTTGACATACAACCTGATATAAATTGAAATACAGTACTTCAAAGCCTTATTTAAATTTTAGGAGTGTTTTAACACACTTATAAATAATCGGTAGCAAAGAATAAATTGTAATATTTGTATTCGAACCCTGGCTTTGCCCATTCACTTGAACTCCTCCAGGAAATGTTGACGACAATATTACTATTCATAACTAATTAATATTAATATTGAACCTTAACTGCGGGAAAATAATCGTGTCATTAAGAGAACTCTAATTGAATCAGACCGCCAAGCGTAATGTTTACAGAATGGACGGTTGCACCGTTCCACCACCAGCGGCTATTTATTTACATGAATCCATGCATCAATCGGATCCTAATTGACAAAATACGACATAGCTAGGAGCTCTTTTTGATTTAGTGGCATAAGTAAGGTTTAAGTGGTGGTCATTAGTTCGAGAACGATCTGTCTTTCCGACGGTCCTCGTCATGGACGTGCCTTTCCTGTGTGGGCAGTTCGTGGGCAGCCTCAAAATCCGATATGGGAGACGCTTCGACAGTAATTACCAAATTAATGAACCGTTCAGCGTATTGCCGCCATCATTCGTCTTTCCCGGGAGGATACATGCCACGGTAATTATCAGCTGGGAGGAACTTAAGAAGGTCTCTGACCACCATGTCCAGAGGTAACCTGAAACAAGTGGTGTATTTTAATATGAGATCATTATCTCTCGCAAAAACGCTTTTAATTACCATTTTAAGGAAAACGTATATTAGCCTTTAATCAATTATTATAAAATCGGCGATTTGTAACCTCCAGCTACCCTTGGCTCACAGCTGAAGTGTTTTACTGCATTTTATTCAGCATTCTCTGTTTATTTCTCTGTTACTGTATCTATAGTTCCGCTTATAAGGTGGAATCTACCCTGACATAAGAAATGCGAGTGTCTCATGACGTAACCACTGAACGAGTGAATTGATTGAACAGATTAATGAAAGTATAAACTACAAAGTAGTTACTAAGACACATTTCAGTGTAAGTATAATATTTTCACAGATCATAAGACAAATAACCGCTCCGTAGGCTCGATTGCAACTGATTGCAAAATAATACGAGCAACGGACCTCTAAAATTATGACCTGAATTTTTGTAGACAACCGATCAAATAATTGGGATAGTATCATTGAATTACAGATACACTAAAAATAAATACTTCTTATAATGGTCCCAGCGTCGTGCTAAAGAGCGATGGTTATTGAAAAATGTATTTTCTTGCAAGCTTTATTTGCGAGCTCATTTTAGATTTACTTGTATGTATTGTTAAATCTGTAGAAACAAAAAGTAATATATTTTGAAAATCAAAATAATTTTTTATCACGGTTCCAGCCCAATTTTAATTATCTCATTGCCTCAGAAAAACAAATTTATTTATTTACTTCGTGTACGGGAAATAAGTTCAAATACAAAATATTGTCCAATAATGTCCGAGAAGACGTTACGTATGGTAATAATTTTGTTGTTGTTGTGATTTTCAGTTTCTCTGAAAGACGATTGAATGTAATATCACATCATACTCTGGGAAATTCTTCGATCTTTGTAATTTCACAGTTTATAACATAGAAATATTCATATTTCAGAATCACACCCTTAAGATGAATAGCTGTTCAACACCCTTTTTTTAGTAATGAGGGTAATCCACGTGGTGGCTACTCCCTTTTAATAGCTTAGGAAGGTCAAAGATTGAAGTCTTTCCCGGTGTAGTTATTCAATATATAGTTCTCGGTATTCACACGGGTTTTGCATATTTATACTTAAACGCAACGTTTCGACGACTAAAAGCTCTGTCGTCATCTTCTAGGCGTCTTAGTCGTCGAAACGTTGCATTTAAATATAAATATGCAAATCCCGTGTGAATGCCGAGAACTATTTATTGAGCTTAGGAAGGTATTTAAAAGGCGGATTCGGAAGGGTAGAGGAAGGTTTTCCAAGGGTTAACTAGGGCCCCGGGATGTTGTTTAAGGACCCTACCCGGCATTCGCCTAAAAGTGATGCAGGACAAACCCTAGAAAACCTGCATCAGGTAGGTTGGACATTTGGTACTTGTCCCACGCGCTTCCGTTGGCGGGAGAGGGGTTTTCTGTGCGGACGCAGCATTCCCATCTCCGTGCCTGGACCAGTTTCGGAGGCAGCTGGCCGACTATTCCAATTGGAATGGCGGACAACTCTTACCGTATGCCCAAGGTCTGAGACCCCGGAACATACACCTCTCAAACAAGGCCGAAGTGCCTTTTAATTTCTAAATTATTTGCATTTATATATATGCAAATACTAATACGAGAATTTTTTAGATATAGTACCATTTTAGCAGAGGACTTTTATTTCTGTATACGTAGAGTTATAAAAAGTGTAAACGTCTGTTTATTCTATTAGGAACATATAATCTCAATTCAACGTTTCGAAATGTGTATAATTAGTGTTTACAGCACGGATAATCTCATCGTTTGACGAATATTTCTTTCTCACTGTGATTAGGAAAATGAAAAGGCCGAACTGAATCTGTTTGTAACAATGATGTGAGCAACTGCTTGGATTTCGTAGGTGGCGTACTTCAATTTCTTTGCAAACTGTCCAATACGTTCCAAGCCATTAATTGTTACAAATAGTAACTTTCCTAAACCACAGTTTCGGCAGCCAATTTAAATCCGAAGTGACTGTGTATCGTTCGTCTATAGCTGTCTTCGCTCTTGCAAACACGATTTTCAGATTATCTTCCTTGAGCCTTCGTTTTATAATTTCAGCTTATTGTCGCGTCTGACCCAGAACATGAACGAAGCCGTTACAGTAAGCACGTTTACATCCGATAATGCTGCCTAACAAATTTAAATACTATAATCTACCTTTCCCTTCCTAACAACAATAGACACCTAATTAATTTGAAAAAATGGCACGTGAAAATGGTTGAAATATACAAATAATGAAATATAAATTCATAATTTCATGAATCTAAAAGATTGTCTTGCGATAAATAAAATTATTATTATGAAATACTGTTTGGAAAAGCCGGCACGTGATTCAAGAAGAGGCCGTTACGGGAATGTGAAAGCTCGTGCCATGCGCATTCTATCATGTCCTCGCACGTTACATGTCCCATTCAGGATCACACAACGGTATCACAGAAACGCAAAGGAACGTCACGCACAATTCTTAGGAATACTCAATGATCGGGACTCGAAAAAAAGTATATACTAATTTTCCAACTGAAAATAAATAAATATTCTTTAATTCTGTATTTATAACGTATCTTGGCTATTATAATTTATAGTTCTCCAGTTCTGTCAAGAAATTAATCAAGTGATTATGACTGCTTCCCTCACAAATTTGAAAGCGACCCACCAACGTATCGGATGCCATAATTTTATTTACTAATATTATTCACTCAATCATTATGCCTCAAAAATATGAATGTGCATTCCCTCCTAGTGAAGTATCGCCATTAATAAATGTGTATATAAAGTATTGGCATTAAGTAAAAAGTTCATGTTTTATTTTCATGTATATATTTTGCTGGCGACATACAGGAATTTTTACAAATATTTTCGGTTCATACTTATTATGAATATAATTTAATTACAGGAAATATAGTGAAACAGTAAAAATGATGAAATATTACATGTAACTCCGTGCCCCCGAAATAAATATACTTGAACTGAACTTCTTACTCATGCATATTGTAATTAGAGTATCATGTATCTATTTATAATACTTTTCGTTGTAATAACAATACAGTTTCAGTCATGTACTTAAGCAGAGCTCCTCGCAGAGCTACAATTACGACTGCACGTGCTCAGCAAGAAATACGAACCTTATGCTCAGGAAAGGCCAGAAAAAAGTACGTAGATGGCCGACGGTAGATAGCGAAATGGTGCGTATCGCAGGACGCGAAGTCACGGCCGACGTTTACGTTTTTTAATAGGCGTAACTGATGGTCCAGCGTATCTCTCCAACGCAGCATGACATTACAATAAACTCTGACCACCCGTAGTTCTGCGCTGAGAACGATAGCGGAAAATTAGATCAGTATTACCAGAAAAGGTAAAAAGTTCATTCAATCTAATCCTTGGAATATAGTAAAATTTCACATTCAGCCAAGAAAGACACTGTTCTTTCTGTCTTCAATGATATTCATGTTGACATACGACGTAAAGTATAACATAAAAAAGGTTTATTATTTGTTACGATGAAGGAAAGGCGAGCTTGTAATTGGTCAGAAGTGAATTTAACGGAGAGTTACGTCTGAAATCTATATGCTGAGCATCAAAATGAAAGATACTCCAAACTCTTCAAGAGACTTTCCCTCTTTTTAGTGACCTCGTACAAAGACTATTACATATATAAAAAACTGGAAGAGACACGTGACATAAAGTGAGTGTTTTCTCTTCAAAAGTTAGAGAAGTATATTTTTTCAGTTTTTCGATAACGCTTTGGGCTTATAATGCCGTGGTGAAAATGTAACGCAGAGACCATTAAATATTAAGTCAAATTAATGATTCCCTCTTCCCGATTCCAGGTGAATGTTTCGCCCGAAATTACCATTCTTATATTTTATTACGCTTACTGTGACAGATAAAACTATTTGAGGATAATTTCCTAACAAGGAATACCATAGACTGTGCATATTTACTCACCCCAAAATTCTATAAATGCCACATCTAATACATATTAAGCTAATTAACCAGTTTTCATAAAACTTATTTTTAGAATACTTAAAAATTATGTTTCTCTACCCGTCCTCTTTACGGTAAGGATAACTATAATAAACATTTCCGTCTTTTCTACTAATGCAATGAGCGAACTAATATTATTTTTCATTAGATGAAAGCACACTCTCTACCAAGTGAAGCTCCGAGAATTTTGTTTTGAAGTTACATGGAATAATAAGCAGCGCGCTTGGAGGCTGTCTATAACGCCTCGGCAGTTTGTTTGAGCGACGGTGTCGATATTCATCTCTTCTTAGCTCTCCTCTGTCGTTCAAAGCGCACATGGCTGCCTTTCAACACTGCACGTTAGAATACCTGCCTCGATAAACACTTGCGCGGAAGGGAAAATAAATACGGAAACGCCAAGGACGCTCAGACGACGAAGGTCAAAGTGTTTTCATTTCTTACACAGACCCATTCTTATTATTAGATTGCTTACTTTATCACATCAATCTTTGGCACATTCACCGCTAATTCTTTTCAAATGAATACAATAATTTCTTAACCACTAAAACACTTGATAGTTTTTATCTGCAGATATTTGCTTCAAAATTACCAATGCAATTGTAAGTATAATACCCAACAATAAGACTGTCAGAACTTTAAACTGTCACGTTGCCAACATTGCTTGAAATGTTGGCGGTCTGCTGTAAGAGCCGTATTCATTAGTGTCTGCAAATCGTGGAGAGAGACACAATTCAACAACGGGTGGAAATCATAAAACAGAAACAGTATTATCAAAATGCTTGATAGGTGCAACAGACGTTTCGTGCGTAAATGTAGTAATGTTGACGTCAACAACGATAAGACGGTGCCACATGTCACAAAGCTCGCGAGACTATCGTTGGACAAAAATGTTCCATGAAGAGATGAACAGTGCTATTTTAGTCCCTTAGACTTCTTTTGGTCAGGTTATCTTAAATATCAGGTTTTCGAAAATAAGCATCAAACGATTTTTCACCTTCAACAGAACGTCATAAGCGCAATTCAAATTGCATTTGTAACGGGATATATGTGTAAGAGTGACCTGAGTTTTGGTCTCAAAAATCCGTTCAACAAAACAATGCGAGGGCATTTAAATGAAGTTATTTCTGAAAACAAATACCAAATATTACTATTTTATGTGATATAAATAATATATATTATTACGTGTACTTTCATTATGCCGCGTTCTAAAGTTTTGAGACCTTTATCGGTGCTGCCATTAGTAACGCGACCTTTCTCGTTGGCTCAATTGTAAACCTGATCTTTGCGCAATTGAGACCGTCTTTCTTAAATCCGGTGTCACATATTTCTATCGAAACTGAATGTATAAAATATTCTCGTAGCAACGGTCTTCGTTCAAGGTTCAAATTACGTTTTGATCTACTCATTAAATATTACGGTGAAAACAAAAAATATTCATTTTAATAACTCAGTATTCTTAGTAACTGATATAAATGAAAATATTTTCTGTAATCATAGATAGAGATTATTTATGGACCTCAGATTGAAATTGCACATGTATTGTTACAGTAAGGTCAGTTGTAACTGCAGGCTGGCTTTGAGTAAGATTTTAACTAATAGAATAAAGTTTGTAATCTTGTAATTCGTTGATTAGTCGAGTAATTAAATGGTAACTTTGGCAGTAAACTTGATCCCATTGAGAGGCATTTCGCCTGTGTTGCAGTTTGCGTTAAGGATGGAAGTCAGGCGCAGAGACGTAACGTTCCATGTGAAATATATGCGAGTCTTTACGCACCGTCAGAGGCAATTTCAACAGGCTGGATGACAGTTATCAAGCACCAGTCTCAGCTTCAAGTCATTGTGCTCATAAGATAAACCATTTGAAGGTGCTGAAATTTTAGATGACTGGAGAAAAATAAATTTAGCCTGCGGTTCTAGTAAAGGTGAAGGAGACACGTGTTGTGGACACTGGAGCCAGGCAGGCTGGCAACTTAGCAACTCGAAATAGCACTGCTCATTAGCCACAGATGGCCTGCGCCTCGTTACGGCGAATATACGAACCAATGTCGGCCCTTGTTTCCATTGGCCATTGCTCTCGTGCAGACGTATAATATTGTCCCGCGCATCGGTTATCCTTTCAATTTAGTGAAGTGCTGACGAGTGCTGGACGCAGAAGAAATGTTATGCGCTGAAACGAGTAAAGGCTTTAAACGTCATCGCGAGTTCAAGACGACATCGTTAATGGCTGGAAGGAAATTTTAATGACAATCAATGATATCTTGTCTTACATAAAATGTTTCACTAAATATTGATAAAATGCAAATTGTATTCGATTCGCCATCATAAACGTGTGATGCGTAGACGTTAAATTATATTCCAATTACGTCATACGTTGTAATCTGTATTTTCTATTATATAATTCAATCAGGGTAGAATGTATTGAATAATATAGAAATTTAATGTGCCAAATGAATTTAATTACCCAAGTATGTACAATTATTTCTAATTATTGTTAATTTTTACTTAAAATCTCCTTCTCCGAGGACTGTGCTAGGAACAAATTGGATCTGTGATAATTATGTATTTATTATTTTATGTTATGTTCACAAAAATAAAAATGGCAAAATATTTTAAGAGTATTCAACGTAATGTGTTTGCTCACGTAACATTCGGATGATCTTTAACTCCGGTGGATGACGAAAATTCTCGAATATGCACCGTTGGCCAACGCCCTTTGATCCAGCGTTGTAATTCTTGCGTCTATAGATGTTGACACCACAATAGAACCGAAAGAAAGTCTGATGTTCAATAGCACACACTACTGTTCTCGTCGGCTCACAAGAGTGAACTGCCCCGAATTCTACAAGATTTATACGAGCCCAGAAATATCGGCACCATCCCACACGAAAAATGTTTCTCAAGTACAGCAATTAGAAGACGGACTTACAGCAACTGCGAAGCTTCGCTATACAGGTGTATAAACAATCATTTGATTTTTTAATATCAGCCATCACTCGACTATAAACGGTCATACTAATTTAGTGGACCTACGCTAAGTTATTAATTTTCGCAGCTTGAAAGCAAACCTGGTCTCATGCACATGCGTCTTTGTCCTCTAAATAGTCCTAAAAACTTAAGAAGGCTTTTATTCCTGATAGTTTACAGAAATAAGTGTTTCTAGAGGTAGATACATGAAATTACATTAAAGTATAAAAAGTCCAAACAAAATCCTAAGTGTGAAAAAAACTCTGATTTACAAAAGTTTATTAAATAGATATAAGAATATAAATTAAATTATGATTAGAACTTTTGTACAAAATGAAACAATAGTATTCTTTTGATCTGAAAAGATATTTTACCACTTCACTTACTTACGCTTTAGTCACTGAACGGAAATAATTATTGAGCCTAAATTTTCTTTCTGATAGAGGGTTATCTCAATACACAGTTTCTGGTTAATTGTCCATATCATTTGTTGTCTTCTTAAGGAAATAATTATTATACACGCCATCCGTTTTTGTTACTTGACCTTAATTGTGTAAATATGGTTGTGTGTGTATTTAAATGAAAATATCACTGCTTGTGCTGAGAATGTTTAAGATATTTTAATGATTTCGGAAAGGAGTTTGTCTTAGAAGTTATTCCGGGCACGTATTTCCAGGTGACTATTCGAATCTCCGACCTTTTCAGCACGATATTTTGTCGCCATTGTGACTACGTATTGATGCGTCACATGCATTGGACAGGAGCGTAAGTTGTCCTCAAATTTACCTGGGTGGGCCTCCCACGAGTCTCCTTCAACACCGGGTCTTTACGAGCGGAAGAACTGTCATCTGCTGGCCGGCTGTGCAGAACGTAAACTTCCTCGCGCAACAATTCCTCTCTATGCCAAGCTTGCAGCACAAACAATGCTGGATTCGGTTTCGTTTGCAGCGCCACGAATACAAACAGAAGGAAAAATGGAGCTACTGCTCACTTGTTAACAGGAAACGTAGTGGAGTGTCTCAACTATTATACAAGGACCTCTTTTATATTACAAGCATAAACGGGGCTATATCCGATTCATTGATTATTATACAACTTTTACTTGTATCTCGAGGTTAGACGTAAAATTAAAAATTAATTTATAAATTAAAATTGTAATTACATAAAAACAACCTTGTAGCGAAATGAAACATATGAAAGGAAATGCATCTGACATTAATACAGTCCATTTAGTTTTATTTGCTCATAATACTACAGTTTTCATTTAAATAAAAAATACACTATACATAACACTATCATTATTATACATTATCTGTTTCATATAAACATTTTATTTCTATAATAATAGTATTACAATTTTATGTAGCATCACCATATTTAACAAAAAAAATGTAATTAAAACTTGGACTCTTTTTAATTTGCTTTCTTTTTGTATTTACAATGTATTATTTCACCAGACAAATGTCACCTTAAGGAATTCAATGACACGTCACATAGTAAATGTTTCAGAAAGCAAAGAGACTCCAATTTTATCAAAGAACAATATTTTATAAAGTACAATATTTTTGCTCATCTCCCAACGTGGATATTAGTGCGCATTAGACACAGAACTTTATATTAAGGGATCTTTATTGAGGTCGTATAATAATAATTCCAAACGAACAAACAGAATTAAAGGACTGGGCTTCCTTAAAGCTGGGCAACAATGACTGGTAGCCGGCCAACTCCAACTGAAGTTTATGGTAATTAACAAGAAGAAATTGGTGGCAGTGAGCGCCGTTTGTGTTATTTACGAACTCCGAGCTTTACGGGATACACCTTTCTAAAAACAAAATCGTGAACATTTTCCTTATGAATGCAACGTGTGCGACTTACGTAAGAAAACTCAAGTTCCAGTAGCTTGGCTGAACAGAAATAGTGCCAGCGAAGGTAGCGCCATTACCACCCTGCCACACAGTTCAAGGTTGCTACATTATTAAATGTTTCTTTGATGGAAGTCATTTCACGCACCATATTTTTATATTGTGAACAATGCTGTACTCCACCACGATAAAGTCGTCTCTCAATTTGTTAAGGAATACGTATATATATATATATATATATATATATATATATATATAAGTACTTGAGGCTTAATTAGTCTCTTTACATCGCCACGTAAGTCCAATAAATAAATCAGATTTGTCAGATTTTTCAGAAACATAATGCTTTTAATCCATTTAGCTGTTAGGTATATTCGATAAATTACAGAGCTGAGATGATTCTGTGCAAAATTTTCTTAATTGAAGAAATGTAATAGTTTTTTCATTAATCGTCTTACGAAAATAAAATATTTTCGGAATAGAACATCACATATTTTTCAGTTAGCGAATAAAGTAATAATACCCTCTTTGCACACGTCTGATTGATTTAAGAAAGGTATGCCCGCTAACAGAATTACGTTAAACGTAGTAGATCAGGTTTATTAAGTAATCAAACATGAAATACAGATAAATATAATTTTAAAAATTGTTTTTATGATTAAAATATTGTAGAACCACTTACAAAACGAATACCCCACGTTATATATTTTTAAAATAATATTGATATTACGATGAAAATTAAAATTTCTGATTGAAAATTATGGTTATGTTTATTTAAAACGTAATAATTTTTAACT
Organism: Zhengitettix transpicula; assembly: GCA_037074705.1. Lineage (NCBI taxonomy): Eukaryota > Metazoa > Arthropoda > Insecta > Orthoptera > Tetrigidae > Zhengitettix > Zhengitettix transpicula. Next base: position 929,720 of record CM073590.1, read on the forward strand.
GACAATATTACAGTATTTTAAATTCCAAATAATGTTTTTTTATAAATATATGGCAATTTTTCGAATATAATTCTACTTGCATGTATATGGTTTCGTAAACAAACTACGTTAAACATACTGATATGATATCCATTTATGAACTCGAAAGAAACAATTATCAGAACAATTCAATAACATGTCCACATTACATACTGTAAGGTCAAAAAAACGGAATTGTATGCCGTACTATCTCAGAAAAAATTAGAATTTTGTTGGAGCATTCTCTGATGTATAGAGTGCTATAACGTTTTTCTCTAGGAACATTCAAAATATTTTTGGTGGAAATATGAATTTCGACGTTGTCGTGTCGGTTCCTCCGTTTTATATCTGAACTACCTTCTTCGGTACGATAGAAATATCGAATCCGGGAAGCAAGACTGATCAGTGGATGAAGTGGTGTAAGCGAACAGTAAATTCTCCTTTTAAGATGGCCTCGATATGTTACATTTCGTATTGCCAGCACAATTCAGTTGCGATTAGCCAACGAGTCTAATGACCGTCGACTCCAGGAATAGCGAGCAGCTGGCGTCGTGGCGTTGGCCTGGCCACTAATTAATACGCCGTTGTAAACATACGTGAATCACCTAACAATTGGCTGCAATTTTTCTTGGGAATTGTTTCACGTATATTTACACAAGGGCCATTTGTCCATCCGCAGAATAATGTTTGCTTCTGTGATTTTAAACGAATAGTTTGTTGGTCAATTTTTTTGCAAACTTTTTTGTTAAGTGTTGAGTAATTTTAACAAAAAATTTCTAATTAAAACTTGGAATCATCTTAAATTTGCTTTCTTTTTGTATTTATTTATTTCAAAAATTTCACAGGACATTTTTAATGACGAAATTAATGACACTCCATACCCTGTTTATTAATTGCACACTGTTTACAAATTTTGAATACGGCCTGCCTACATATAAAATAGCTTTTATAATAATCAGAAAAGGACAAATGCGTTAAAACTGTAGGATTAATACCGGAAAAGTAAAAAATTGCGTTCTTTCCAAACTTTCACGAGAAATAATTGGTTGAATAGAACGTTAATTATTTTATTTACGTTTACCCGATTTCTATGTTTGTCAAACAAGTAATAATAAATAATAATTCTGCTACAGTTCAAAGTCGTATCCTTACAGATTTATCGGAACCATTTATTATAAAATTTTATATACTAAAAGTTAATTTTCAATCTGAATTTATTTAGGGAGTTTTTCCATTATAAAATTCAAATGTAACAACATTTAAGAATTCTATAATCTTATTTTGGAAGTTACAGTTTTTTACTTGACATATAATCATGCGAGATAGCATTTTGTGCAACTTAAGTGACGTCACAGTTTACCCCGTCGATGTATCAAATCAATGGCATGGAGATTTGAGCACAGGTTGCTTATTAATCTTCCTCGAGTCGAGTTCTCACGCCGATTATTTCCGTCATGAGAATAAATTAGAATAAAATGTTGATGAGTGCCACAGGAAAGTAATTTATTATTCAACAAAAGTATTTTCTAACTTCTGTCACGCGTAAAATTTACGGACACAATAATTTGTTTTTATGAGCTTTTGGTACATTGAATTTTATATGACAATAACACTTTATTTTCAAGTCCTAGAAATAACCTATGTGCAATATAGACTAAGTTAAACGGATTCTTTATTAAGAATATTTACCGCACAAAAAGAAATTTTTCGTTAATCAATCATTAAGTTTTTGTTTTTTTTACATATCAACTTCTGAATTTTTATATGGGCTAATCTGAAATTTTAACACGTATATTGAACATTTTATTTTTGTACATAGTATTGAAGCCAATAACATGATATTGTATGCCACATACCATTCATCCTTTTGAGTTTTAGATGCGACGATAGTATTTATAAAATACGGATTTGGGACTCGTGTTACCGAGCGATTTATTGAACTATATTAAAAAATTCATCAACAACTCACTTCAAAATTAAACTTTTTATACTGCCTACGACTTATTTTTTCGAGACTATTTTTAAACGAGTGCCATTAAAATGAGATTGAACTGATCATACGCATATCCTCTATTTACAGGATTCTTCATTTACCTTGCAACATAACTATCATGTAGGTGGCATAGATATTTAAAGTATATTGTAGATAATAATTGGTCCTAATGCATACCGTTACTCGAGTAAATTATGTTTTTAGTTCTTTAATTCTCTGCAATACAAAGATCAAAGGGTTTGTAAGCGAGAATCAGGAGACGTTTGAGAAAAGTAATATGCTAGATATCATTGGGCCGTTCCCGTTTGTAAGAGACAACGCTCTTGATGTGTTTACTGATAAATGTTTGAAGTATAGTACGGGACAGTTTGCCAAGATTTATTTTTTCAATAACGAAATTTAAACAACAAGACACATATGAGTAATCGGTTGTAAAACTTTCAAACATAACTCACAGCTAGCAAAGGCTGAATTGCAAGCAGAAAATTCTTCGTGAAAGCAAAACACTTATTTCTCACGCACCGAATCTCTTCTCGTCTCTTTTCTCCTCTCCTCTTCTGTTCTCTTCGCTCTCTCTCTCTCTCTCTCTCTCTCTATATATATATATATATATATATATATATATATATATATATATATATATATATATAATTTTTTGTAAAACTACTGTTAAAAAATTGAAAATTTTAGACAACGCCGATTTTAAAAACCTAACTCCTGTGTACGAGTTGACTACAAATACTACACTAAATCACATAAAAATGTGGAAAAACATAAAAGTTATATTGGTTTCATAACTAATAAGTCAGTGTAATTTAAGAATAGCCTTTAAGATATTTACTGATCTGTATTTATTTTTATTTGTGAAATTACACGTGATTAATTTTTGTTTCAATGCCGAAAATTTGTGAAGAAAGGCTAATTTATAGAGAAAAGCAGCTGGCTGATAAAAGGTTATTGGCGAGATATTCCCATTTTTATCGAGACACGTGGATATTGATTATTCACAGAGTGTATCTGTTAGGTCCAGTGACACCTGTTGTGATTCATCTCACGTTGCATTGGGGGAGGAGCAACGCCAAAAATATCAGCCCCGGGCGGGCGACGCAAGCCATCAGAGTAGCTGTTTTGTGATTCTTCAGACACCCTCCATTGTTTCCACATTAACTATTCCCTTGGCACGTTCAGCTGTCGAGATGTTCGGCAGTGCTAGAGGTAGCTCCAGGAATGCGTAAGTGTGCGCGCTTTTTTCGGAAATTAAGTATCCCAAAGACTCAAAGCGCGCGCTCCGTTTCGCTCATTCTTAGTACTCTTTGTGGATATTTCATTATATATAATGTTCAACACAAAAACATGTAATTTCTTCCAATAATTGTTAGAACAAATTATTTAGGCCCTTGTTTAGTATTAAAATATTTATGTATGTAACTTTATCATGCAGTCATCTGGTTATTTGCCCAATTGTAGATTAATAACTACATACATACAAAACTAATACTTATAAAAATGGAAGAAAAAATATTCGCGATTTATATTTTTAAATATTTGCAACAGTGACAATACGTAATATGTAATTAAGTAAGACAGTAACTACATGAACACACACTTATACTGCAATTATGAAACACAGGATGGCACAGAAATTGTTAATCCTCACCTTATTATCCGCTCATTTTGAATTATATTGTTGTGAAGAAACTTCTGGGTAAAGTTGTGTCTATACATAATCAATAAATTCTGTTATACATATTTTCAAAATTAACCATAAACATATTTTAATGGCAAGAATAATTATAACTATTGTAACGCTGGATATCAGCGCCATTTATAGTCCTAAGATAACAAAAGACTTCGATTTAAAAAGTAAAATAAAAACTATTTATAGTGTACCGATAATTTCAGATCACGTGAGCTATATCACTAATGGTAAAATATATTCTTTTAAGGTTTTACCCTTAATTTTCCAGCTAGCACCACGAAATTATATGGTACTTGAAAAAAACGTGATAGAGTTCATCTCAAGTCTAACATATAATGAATCGATCAGAAATTAAATGAAACTGACGATTGAGAAAATAATACTGAAAAAGACGTTTATCCGCAATGAGGCGAACTGAAGTGAGCTGCGTGATGTGTATGCATATGGGATGCACACGGCAGTAATGGCATGCCCAATTAAGCCCTGGTCCACGCTGATTGTCTCAACTCAACTTCCGTCTTGACTGACACTGGGCAGCGTCTCCGAGCAGAGAGATTCAGATCCACTCAACGCGACTCTTAAACACTTACTTTAACGCATGAAATAATGGTTACAGGAATATAAATTCTGTGGCTGAGTTTATTCGAATTTCATTTAATGGGGCTTAATTCATTCAGATTATAAATTTTCTTACTTTCTTTCTTTGTGAAGTGATAGACTAGTTATAGTAAGAACTTCATCTTCGTAGATTTTAAGTAAGCGATGAACTGTAATGTCAAGTACGGAGATTGAAAATATGTTTACGATTTGATGTGTATAGCAATATACAACAAGAATTCTCAATTTAGTGTCAGTAATGGTAATTAATGATGTGTCACATATATCCCACAATTTTGTCATTGTGCACTAATTCTTAAGGTTTCTAAATGAAACGAATTTATTAAATTTTTCTAACTAATTATGATTAACTATTATATCATTTCAGAATATCGAAGTATATGTGTAATTGATATAAAAATAGCAAGACATGTTTTTAGTAACTGTAAATAATTTATTTATAAAAAATAAGTCTGCGTAAATATCAAAAGTTGAGATCAATTTTTAAGTAATTCCTAAAATTTACCAGAGCTACCACTTTGTTCAAATAAATTACGCTAACATGTTTCTTGTAACTCGGAAGTGGCACCCCTGATGGTACAGAAGCAGAAACAATCGCAGTCCCTCTGGCTGAGGTACGCATGTGTCCGACAGATGTGGGCCCTGCTCCTGGCATCTGCAGACTCTGGACACCTACAGACAGAAAACTATTTATCTCATTGGTGCTATGAAGAACCTCAATTAACACAATGTGGGAGGAATAAAATAGAATACGTCGACAAACAGTGACGTTCTCAAGACTGATGAACGTTTCTAAATAACGAAGGTTTAATAACAATTTCATGTAGCTTCCTCTTCACTCTAAAAGAAAAAATCAATAAATAATTTTGATTAAAATTTATTTTCAAGTAACCTAAACGCACACAAGCACAGCCTGATCGTCTTTCATACCACAAAAAAAATGCATTCAATATTTAAGTTTGCGGAGAGGACAAGAGAAAGAAAACTCTCAAGACTGTAATAAAAGGAAAAGAAGGGAAGGGAAGAACACAAGGCAGATAACACTCTAAAAACATTGATGTTAAAGCTTCGTTTCCCACAACTTCGGAGCTAAACCACATAGGCCTACACTCACCAACGCGTCTATGCAAATTCTTCGACGAAAGATTTATTGATAGCGACTTCCCTTACTTCTTAATTGATAAAGTCGTCGAAAATAATGTTAGACTACGAATACTAATATCCTTTATAAAAATAGTCAGCGCGGCACAGGAGTGATCTATGTTGTTCACATAGATTCTGAACAGGTCAAGTTTTAAAATTAGAAATATTATTTATTTAGCTTACCAATAAATTTATATCATCATTGGATGACATTCAATCCTTAACAGATATTTGAATATACTGGAGTGTGCTGCAGCTTAACATGCCTCACAGCAGGATAGAAGAAATTAATTGTCATTGTGCCTTTCCAGTCTGACCATGCATTGAACAATTACTGAACATCAATAAATTAAAATAACACTAGATTCTTCATCAATGTAAATCAGACTAAACATTTTCTTTTCTTTCACAGGAACGAAAAGTACTGAAGTTACAGTACGAACTGGTGAGAGACTTCGGCTGCAGTGTCTACATGCAAGCAATCAATTGTGGGTTCATAATGGAAAACAGATTCACTCCCAGTTACCAAACCTGCGAATATCGAAGCAATGGTGAGACAATGGCTTGGGCATTTTGGTTAAGACACACTTGTCTGATTTGTGTAACAGCTTCATAAAAATGTTTACCAATTTTATTAATGTTCACGATTTTCTCTGACAACCTATTCCAATAAATTTATCAGCTTGGAATAAATCCATCATTTAAAAATGTTTGCCAAGCTGTTAAATTATTTCATTAGTCAATAATTTAGTTGTATCCTGTTTCTTGTTTTTAGACAGGTAATGAATTCTTAGTGTTTTATAGAATTGGAAAATGGTAGTAAAAAAAGGCATGTTTTTTTCTGACTTTCAATTTTGAATGTACAATTATTGTTAGAGAATAATGAAATCAAACATTTATTATAGGTTGAAAATAATTTCTGTTACCAAATCTGATGCTGGAGAGTATAGCTGCTACATCAAAACAAAGAAGTTAGAGAGGTGGCAAAGTGTTACAATAATAGTAGAGGATCCTTCAGAAATGGAAGTTTTACCACAACCGGAGCCATATAATTTTTCAAAAGGTAGAAAATTTATGATAACTTGGTCAGACATTCTGCTTTACCTAATCAATAAACAAAGTGATGTAATTGAAGAAAACATTAAAATAATTTCTGATAATAGTAATAATAATGGTAAATCAAATGAAAATTTTCAAATATTTTGTGTGTGGAGAAATATACCTTCATTTGTTTCAATAGATGGTTTTTTAATTCCAAGTAATTTCTTTGTTTAAATAGAAGACATTTCTACTCTTAAAATATACTACTTTCAAAATGTGTGTATTATTTAAATATGTAATAAACACTAATTAGAAACTAATTTTATTTGAAATTTTAATATTTTCAGGTTCCCAACAGTTTAATATGCTATTTAGATGTGATAATTTAAAATTAGTGTGGTTATTTGAGTTCTTTGTTTAATCAAGTAATTTATTTTATATGTATACTGACTTTCACTATGTGAAGGCCTGTTCTGTGAAACAATGCGGTGGCACCATACGGGGATGGAATAAGAAGTGAAATAAAAATACAATTCATGAATTAAAGTTTCAATATGAAGTAGTATATATTATCCATAGAAAAAAGTATGTGTATTTTGTGTATTTTTTTAAAACAACAATAGAAGAAAAAATAAAGGGGCAGAATTTTGAAGATTGGCACCATACTGAGAAAATCTACCACGTGATCCTGTTTGATGTTCTTATGTTCTTCAGCAGTAAAGAATAAATTTAATGATAGAAATTTGCATTATCTGGATAAGTAGTTGCTGTTTAAGTGAAAGAGTTTCTCAACAAATCTAACTTCTGATCAAAAAACATATCAAAAACATTTCTATTCCACTTTCATAACTATTCCATTAAATTACTGACACTATGTATGTGTATTTAGTTTTAATTCTAATTTTTCTTAATGTAAATATTAACTTTATTTGTAATTATTCATATTGGAAGAACTTAGTAGCAAGTCAATTTATATATTACGTTTGAGGAAAACATCATTTGTTTTAGGCATGGCATACAAGAGTTTCATATCTGATGATTTACACAAACAAACTGCTGTGGTTGGAACTTCAGTAGTATTACAATGCCAAATCCAAGCAGATGAGAATATGAATATAACCTGGATAAAATCCTCTACACAAAAAGTGAATGTTTCTGACCCAGAAAACTTGACTGGTGGACAAATTATAACTGTGAGTACATTTTATTCTACATTGAAAATGTTACTTCTTTAAAAACCTGTATATTTTTATAAAGCATTATATATATATATATATATATATATATATATATATATATATATATATAAACACACACACACACACATACGTACTTACACACACACACAGTATCATGGATAGGGAGGAAAAATAAATAGGATAAAGGTTGGAATACACTTTATGTAAAAGCATATGCTCATGCGTAGAATTACACACTTCGAAAAGTATATGTTCTAAGCAAAGAGAAGAAAGGAAGAAGGAACACTGAAATATTCGTCCAGGGTGGGGGCTTGAATCCACGTATCTGTTCAGTATGCATATGCCTTAACCTTCTCGGCCACTGGGTCAAGTCCCAGACAAATTTGTTCCCGGCTGGCACACCGTTCAGATCTATATATACATACATACATACACACACAAATATTAAGGATTTTCATTATAAGTGAGGAAATTAAAATTTGATAATTGAATAATGTAGAATGATAGAAATATAGAACAAAGGTTGTAAAAATTCTCTGAAGAAAACATATTCTTTAGGATTAGTAATACACTCAAAGGAAGCATATGTTGAAGGCGTAGAGAATATTCAGCAGGGGCCAGGTTCTTTTGCTTTGTACGTAAATATATAACACATTTAGATAGTAAAGAGACACATCAAAGTATTATATATATATATATATATATATATATATATATATATATATATATATATATATTATATTAGTAAGGATGTGACATTGTCAAAAATAATTGTAATATTGCCTGAGAGCCTCCGAAAATTTGAAGAAATACCTTCAGTTCCTTATGGCGACACCACAATTCACTTTCAGGTAAGCTCTCTGTCCACTCCATACCAATATTGCAATTATTTTTGACAATGTCACATCCTTACTAATATATATATATATATATATATATATTATGCACATTTACCTATGAAGTGAATCATAGGAGTGTTACATAAACAATTTTTTTAGATTGTTTAGAAATAACCATAATTGTATCTTCCTTTAAACATTATGTAATTGTTGAATCATCTGAATTATTGATTTACAGTCTGAGATGTCAACCCAGTTAAGATTGGAGCAATTGAAATTAGATGATGAAGGATTTTATATGTGTTTTACATGCAAACCTGAATGCAGCATAATTAATTCGGTATTGCTTCAAGTCCAGGAAGGTAAATTTAAAACCTAAAACTAAAGTATAATAAATGTTCTTTATTTACTTGCTACATGTTGAAAAAGTTTAAATTTAAACTCTTTTGTGTAACTAATTTAAAATCAATGACAATAATACAATTTTAAAATTATAGCATGGTAAATTGTTTAACACCCAGAATTTCATTCATATACATTTATCAGTCATTAAATATAAGCCAAACAAAGAGACAAAGTGTGTCTGTAAAATTGTCAAAAATCATGAAATTATCTGATGAAACAATTTTGTTACGAGAAATGTGTAGGAAGGCACAGAACTTGTTTATTATTTAAATATTGATGAATCGAAGTTTATAAGAATGTTAATAGTTTAAGAGACTATAATCTAGGATTGTGTTTAGAATAGTTCAATATTCTATATAATGTATAATGTAGAAACGTTCAATCACACTTTTCTAAAATAATATCATGTTACTTGGTATAAAAATAAGAAAAATCTATAGTGAGCTAAATGAGACAGTGAAAACTAATTTGTTGAAATAATTATACAAAAATTATATTTTTACTAAAGGATAGTTTTTTGTTATTTTATTCTCACAGTAAAGCATAATTTTTATATTTATTAGGATATATTTATGTTTTTAAGAATTGGTATGTTATTAAATATGTTTCATGTTGGCATTTCCTAAAGCCTCACTGTTCTTAAATAAGTGCAAATGTGTCCATATCTGTATCATACAAATTTTAATTCAATAATTTTCCTACCTCAGTCTTAAATATATTAGATTAGCATATCAATAATTTTATACTTATAATTCAAAGAGACATAACCATAGATCTATTGATGCTGCTCATAACATTGTTCTGATTCTTGCAGTATGTGACATACCAACAAGGCTCATTTTCTTGTTAGTTTGTTCAAATTATTTTGCCTCAGTAATACTTTATTGTTCCTTATATGACATTTCAGAAGCTTTTAGTCTACTCTAATCAGGCTTCCTCATATTACTTATTTACAATTCTGTCTTCTACACATATTCCAACACTGGGAAACTTTTTTCAATGTTAAATTTCAATGTCAGAGATAAATAGATTTGTTTTCTTGTAAATTCTTTGTTTGCCTTCGCTTTTCTATGCCATCTTTGCTTTGTATATATATAAATACTAATTCTGAGCATGATTAGCAAAATTATTTCACTTCTTTTAGAATATTTATTAAACTCAACATTGCTATAAAGTAATTTCATATTTTTCCCAATTTTCCCTCTCTGTTTATAAGTCCACAAATCAGATTCTAGCAAATTTACTGTTTCTTCCAAAATGTTTCATTATATCATTTTTAGCAATAGTTTATTTTCAAACTGCATTTAACTGGCATTTAAAAACATTAAATGTTAACCAGCCAATAAAAAATTTCATCCTTGCCTGGAACCAGAAACTGTTAAATACTGCTTTCAGTTTAAATACACATTAAATAAATAAAAATAGTGATGACATGCATGAAAATTACATTACAAACATGACGGATTTAATTTTTTTATTTCTAGCTTATGCACTGCAGAACAATATTGAAAATGATGGTTCCCATGAAAGTGATGGTTCAGATCAAGACATGGACATTCTCTCTAGCAAACCAGGTTCAGTAAATGTAACAGGTTCTTTAAAAGCACCAAATTTTTCAAAACCAAATACAATGCATTATCTTAACATCAAACCAGCTGGGAATATGCTCCGTCTAAAGTGTAATTCCGATGGTAATTATCCTGAAAAGATTTGATGTCTTTATTATTAATTGGAGGTGGACAAAAGAATTTCTTAATTTATTATGATTTATAAACAGGTAATCCTTCACCTAATATCACATGGTACAAAAATGACAAAAGTCCAGAACGTAAACTAGGCAATATAAGATATTGGCGGTGGTCAATGGTTCTCGAAGATCTAATAACACCTGACTCTGGAAACTATACATGTGTTGTCTGTAATTTGTTAGGATGCATCAACTTTACCTTCGAAGTGTATGTTATAGGTAACAAAACATTTAATACATAAATAACAGGCAAGAAAATTGCATTTCTTAATTATTACATATTTTATTTACTATTTTCAGGTTTGAGTGTTCATGATGACGTATCACATCAGACAGCGGTTGTTGGTAGTTCAAAAGTTTTGCAGTGTGGTTCGATATCTAGTGAAGTCCAATGGATAAAACAAAATACAGCTCAGTACAGTCCATTAGTGGCTGATGAAATCTCATTAGAAAACATAGGACTGGTTAGTTATTTTTCAAAGTATTGACTATAACTAAACATATGTATTGTGAAAATACCTAAGTTTTTTATTAGACGATTATCAGGATACATTCCTTCTATTAATTTCATTATGTTAATGACAGTAAAAAGTAATAAAAATTTATTATTGCAATTATAAGTAAGTGAAAATTAAAACATTATTTGTATGGATTCATTATCCTTATGAATTCAATATATTTTCTCTATATAGAGAATATTCTTAAAAAATAAATTTAAAAAAATAGAAGAACTGCAATTTGTATAGAAATAAATATCTTAATCAATATTATGTCTCACATTATATTTGAAAGACTAATATAAACCTTACTCCACAAATAATTCTTTCTAGCTTGGAGAACTTGAATACAATGAAAATGGTCAAATGGTTTTGGAAAATGTGAGTTTAAATGACATGGGATGTTACACATGTTATGTTTGCTATGAAGCATGTTATGCAAAAACAACAATTTGTCTACATGTTCACAAAGGTATATGACTTTTTTACTCATTTATTAAAATATTGTTTCAAATTCATGTTTGCATCCTCTGTTACACAATCTATTTTTCTATTTACACTTTTCACATTCTCCTCTACTTCTTAATGCATATTTTTACTCACAGATTGCATATTTTCATTAACTTGAACTGTAACAACAATGATCATTCCTTTCTGTGCTTGAATCTCATTACATTTCATACTTAATCAATTATAAATTGCCTCATATCTCTTACCCTGTAATTCTATCTTGTCCTGTATTATCTGTACTTTAGTGTCTAAATCAGACTTTAATTCCTGCCTCATTTCATTCAACTTAACATTCTGATTATCCAAAATGAAAAATTTACATCTGTTTTGACAATTAATAATAAGGAAAATAGCCAAATACAGACAAAAGTGTGGTATTTATATCATCACTTCTTTTGTCTGTATTTGGCTATTTTTCTAATTATTCTGATTATCAAACTCAATATTCAAATCATCCCTCATTTCATTAAGACACCTAAACAATTGCTTCAAGAAAAATTTTACTACTTGAGCTGTGGATTCGACTTTTACCTCAAATTCTTGTTCCTTAAGTATATTCTTGTTTCAATATTCCTCCTTTTCTTTCTTCTCCAAAAATCTTCAGAATTTCAAATGTTTTTCCACCAACCTTAATATTCTTATATTCATCTGGCTTCCTGCACAGAACACTTCACAGGAAATTTTTCATGCTAAAAACTCACTTTGCTCTGCTTTTAAACACTCGCATTTTCTTCAACGATGAAATTCCTCCTGCATTAACCATGACAAAATACGTCATACCTCCTCTTTCTCACCTCCTCATCGATTTCAATGTTCACAGTCCCAACGCTCTGGTGCCAAATGTAAATAAAATTAATATTATAGCCAGACTGTTTTGTGTCAATTGTAAAGAAAACCTTCTCTACACCAAGTTTTGCCTGTTATGCTCAGTATTCAATACTTATATGAATCCTAAGATCTGTCAAAGCTTAGGCATCAGCAGATAAATAACTGAACTTTATAATTCTGTAATAACTTTATTCCATGAGGCATGATATATAAGATATACTCAAGGCGTGGTTTCTTCTATGACACATGGCATAAGTACTGAATTTTGTTGAGCAATTGGTAGCATCAGCTCCTGACTTGGCTCTGACACCAAAATGCCAACAATCATAGCTGCACACTTGAGCCATTTTTTAGGTTCAAGCTGCCCAAAGAATATCTTAACAATGCGTTTGTAAATGGCCACACACATTTTCATATGACAATATATATATATTTAAATAATTTAAACGGATAAGAAAGATACAAGACAACAGAACCAAAGCATCTATCTCCTGAAAAAGTATAACACATCTCATAATTTGAGTTCAATATTGTGTATGCTGTCCAGACTACTGTCCATCAATTTCTTTCTCTCTCAAGAGAGAAAATTTTAATTCTCAATTCTATCAACACAGTGAAACATTTTTGTTAAGGTAAAAAACAATATTTTTTTTTATCAATTTTTATATTCATATTTTTGTGTCTGTTTCTTGTCCATTCCTTTTAACATTTTTTCCTAATCTTCCTTCCCTGTTTATTTGACAACATCCAGCATATTTACTATTTCTTCAGAAATACTCCTAGATGTCATTTTTGAGCGGAAACTTACTCTCTATATTAAAACTACCTTTCTATAATCAAAAATAATAAATGTTTACAGACCAATATAAAAATTTAAACACCCACCAGATATTGAAAATATTAATTTCTCTAACCTTGTAGAATGCCCACACTCGGAAATCACATTATTTCCTGTTTCCTATCCTAACTAATGAACAATTTAGATACATGACTATTTAAATTTTTGTTTCTAGCTTATGCACTACAGAACAATATTGAAAGTGATGATTCTCATGACACTGATGGTTCAGAACGAGACATGGACCCTCTTTCTAGCAAACCAGGTTCATTAAATGCAACAGGTTCTTTAAAAGCACCAAATTTTACAAAACCAAATACAATGCATTATCTTAACATCAAACCAGCTGGGAATATGCTTCGTCTAAAGTGTGTTGCAGATGGTAATGCTCCTGAAAAGATTTTATGTATTTATTATTAATTAGTTGTAGACAAAAGCATTTCTTATCTATGATTATTTATAAACAGGTAATCCTTCACCTAATATCACATGGTACAAAAATGACAAAAATCCAGAACGCCAACTAGGCAACATAAGATATGGTCATTGGTCAATTATTCTTGAAGATCTAATAACGCCTGACTCAGGAAACTATACATGTGTTGTCTGCAATTTGTTAGGATGCATCAACTTCACCTTCAAAGTGGATGTTATAGGTAATGAGACATTAAATATCACAATAATCATTTGCATTTTGTAGTTGCATATATATTATAAAAATTATTAATGTGAGTTTTGTTAACAATTAAAGATTTTAATTACTTTTTATAAGGAATTTCCAATATAAAGTTTTGTGTGTGTCAAGCTATTTTTAATCTCCAAACATTCTCATTTGCATTAATATTTAATAATAACTGGCTTTTGGAGAAAATTTATTGTGTGTTCTTAATTATCCATTATGACATGTACCAATTAATACTATTAGACTCATTTTATTGACTATTTGTTGATGTAATCGATATATGAAAAAAGTGACTTTTTGACACAAATAACTTATGATATGAATATCTTTGGTATTTAGAAATTTAAGGAATGAAATGAATAACTCTTTGACAATTTTTGTTTTCTGGTAACAAATAGAAATAATATAAGACACTTTGACCTGTTTTTATATATGTATACTTCATATAGCATTCTTTATTAAAACGGTGGCAGATGTTCTTAACATATTGGTTGCTGTAGTTTTACAATCAAATTTTTTAAATTTAAACAAATTTAATAATTCCTTTATCAGAGAGATTGCCACATAGCCCATTGATCACGGTGCCTCCTAAGAATACAACTGTTGAGTTACATTCCACAATTGAACTTTCATGTGAAACTGTGTCTGATCTGGAACCCCATATTCAATGGATTCATGTAGATTCTTACCCAAGTGCTGACATTATAAATGCTTCAGGAGTGCCCAATTCAACTATTATTTCAAAGGTAAGTAAAGGTTGAGGTATAGCAGGTCAATGAAATGAAGGATTCTGTACAGACACCAACTTAAACTTATCAGGAATATAAAATAGTTATATGAATTACCAGAGTTTTCATGCAGCTTCCATTTCCAGCAAGGATATAAAATGATATATAAACAAAAATCAAAATTGAAATGTTATCTTCTTGTTTTTTTAGAGCGAGTGCATCACAGGCCTATATTCACGGAGGCTCCTAAGAACACCACTCTGGTTGTGGGTGAAACTGCTTCATTTAATTGTGTGGTTTTGTCTGATCTTCATCCTCATGTTGCGTGGTTCAAGGGTTTCTTCAAGAACCTAAATGAAACTAATTCTAATTATACGGTGAAGGTATACTTATGTTAAACTGTTATAATACAGAGGGGCAACTTTTGCATGAATGAGTGAACTTAATATTTGCTGAATAATAATGCATGCAGATTTGTAAGTAAACTTTAATTACTAATAGAATATTTTGTATCTCGCCAGAGTAATTAATCAAGTAAATTCTACTTGGAAATTAGTTTATGATGCATTAACCATATACCACAGTAAACAGGAACAAATACTTAAATTTTGTTTTGTTTGAATATTTGGTGCATGTAATACTACAGTAGCATCTCTGTTTTAACTTATTTATTTAAAGAAATTATCTACTGAATAAGCTATATCATTTCAACAACTCTTTTACTTTTAAATCTCATGAGCTTCTTATTAAAGTGGCAAACATGAAAAAAGCATTGGTAATAAAATATTCATACATAATATATTCATTATATTAAATTTGAACCACAGTGTTGTTCAATGTGTTCAATATTCACTATTAGCTATTGACCAAAATTATATTACGCATAAAAGCTAAGTATTTCTCTGGGCATCTGGAAAATAAGTAATTATATAATCTATATATGTGTTTCTGGTATATGGGTTTTCCTGGAAGATTCTATTTTTGTGTTATGTAATCTGAACTTGCCTAAAATGTCTATTAATGCAAAGACTGATTTATCTTACACTTCCTATTCAATATTTAAATCCCCAGTAATCACAATATATGTGCAATTTTCTATCACTCTAATCTCTAATAAAATTTTAATTCAAACATTTCTAAATAGTACTTACAATTCCCTTTAGGAGATCTGTAAAGCCCTAGAAGAAGAATAACATCATTTAAGGATATGTAGCAACCATCTATTTGAAAGCCAAAGGCCTGTTGTATATAGTAGACATCTTTATTTCCTTTACAGCTAAATCATTTTTTACAACTCTGATTAAGTTTCCTGTTGCAGTATGAACTAACTACTAGAAAGTTAATATTCATCAATATCCATCAATGTAAACATTACATTTTATATATTTTATTACATCTTATATATTTGCCATTGATAAAGCTGGATGTTAAGTTGGATTAAGTATGTTCATCAGATATTGGAATTGAAACATCAGGAGTTCTCCAAGACTCAATTATTGGACTACTATTACTTCTAATAATTATAAATAATATGAAAGACAATGTAAAATTCCAGAGTTTTAATTTTTCCTAATTAATTTATCATTTACAGAAAAATTATGGATAAATTAGATATATTTGAGTTACAATAAGATCTTGTTCATGGATCAAAGAGAATAAAATAATAAATTAATTCCATTAGTCCTCTGACCAGATTTAGTTAGATGAACAGGAATTCAGTTTTGATGAGAAGTTCTTAGCATTGAGAATATATAGATATATAGATATTTAAATTTTTTACTATCTTGGGTGGTTCAGGAGGCTCAGAATTCTTCACTTTTCTTTATGAGAAATTTTAAAAGGTTAAGTTCCTAATCTAAAGAGGTGAATTCTTATGTGTCAGCTTGCAAGGAAAAATCAATAAAGAAAATGGATAAATTTTATAAAATGACAGTTTAAATTGTATGTGAAGGGCTTAATCATACCATTGAAATAATGGATTCATTTAATTGGGAATTATTTCAGTTCACATAGTTTATTGAAAGATTTATGAAAATAAATATCAGGCAAACATATGCAGCAATTATTTTAATTGATATTAATATTAATTTCATATAATCTTTCTATCTGCCTCCAAATGTACACTTAATTGTAGTAATACATACAATCATGCCATTCTTTATTGTCTATTCCATCATAATTCCAAATAAATTCCTGACCTGCTCGCTCTTTGTTTTATCACAAATAAAAAGTTCATTTTTTGTGGTTTGTAAAGATCATCTGGTAATTTAAATTCCTTGATGCATAGTTATATACTGTGTAGTCCTAATTTTCTTTTGTAGAGGGAGGGCAATACTTATTTCTCCTTGATTCAAGACTACATAATCTTGTTTTTTGTTACATTAATTTAATACATAATAATTAATATATAGCTTATAGTGACTGAAACAAAATGAAACAAGTAACTATACTTAATAATCATTTGATTTTATATTTTGCTGCATGTACGCATGATTAACAATTAACACACTATACTTGACTAAGACAACTTCTAAATTATTATTTGGCTTAAAATTGACTATTTCAAATATTGGTTTCTAACATTGAATTTTCTAACTATAATAATAATAACCTTTCTTCCTTAATGCTACATGTGAAAGGAAGCTGAGTAAGTACTTCAATTTCTCCTTTTATTTATAGACACTGCTTGATGCACTTGCTTGAATATGTGGTCAATAGATTATCTATTTTAGTTCAATTGATTTTCATATATGACAGAAAGATATTCAAAGTTAAGAGCAAATGTTTTCATGCTCTACATTTTTACCTCAATTAAAAGGGCTTTAAACCATTAGCAGTTAATTATTTTTATTGTTGGAGGAAGTATAAGCAAGTCAGATGGACAAATAAAATGACTTGTGTGAAAAATGTAATATCTTTCTTGTAGAGTATTGGGAATTAAAAATTACTCCTCTGCAGCAAACTATAGTAACTATTATTTTTATTAATTACTACAAATTCTTCAGTATAGTCAGTAGATGTCACAAGTATTCACAATCCACGGGGGATTATGACTGTCAGAATGTCATATTTCATTAAACATCCTGGAAATTTTGGGTTCCACATTTTAGAAGTTATTCAAACATTAAAAGTAGGTTTCATTGTATCCTAATCCTGAGTTTGTGTCTGCTTTATAATGGTTTTCTCCTGTAGTAAGCAAAATTAATGTATAATTTTATTATAATTGCTTTCAATTTGGGTTTGCATTATTTTGCACTTGAATGCAATGCATGAAAAATAAGTAAGGCTTTTATAGATTTTAGTAAATGTAAATTAAACTGGCTTACTTATATGCATATTTATTACAGAAGAATTATTTATTGTATCAATAATGAAGTAATTTGTGTAAATGTAATTGTGCCTTTATTCTCTTAATTCTTTGATAATTGTGTTTATAAAATTGTTTTCTGATTATCTCAAGCCAGTTTATATTAATACATTAAATTAAATACATTCCAATAAAATGTGTAATTAAAAATTCAGTCATATTGACAATTGTTAATTAAATTGGATGGAACTAATTACATTATTTCCTTATAGCCTAAAGACGGAAAACCTGAAATTTTAGTAATACAAAATGTAACATATGATGATGAAGGATGGTATACATGCATAGCAGGAAACAGCCTTGGAACAACATATGCTAGTGCCTATTTAAGAGTTGTAGACCGTAAGTACCATTGAGGAAATTTATTTTATATGTCACTATAGACTAAGAAGTTAAGCATTATTTATCCATTTTCTTTTTACAGTTTTTGATGATCAAATGACACCAATTCAACCACGACCTGTTCCTTGGCTAGTTAACTTTTTAGTAACCATTTTATGTGTCATTTTTGTTACCGGACTATCATGTTTATTTTGTATATTCAGGAAATTGAACAGGTAATAATGTTTAAAGAACTATGTATATATATTAATGATGTTAGTAAGGATATGACATTGTCAAAAATAATTGTGGTATTGGTATGGAATGGATTACCTGAAAGTGAAGTGCGGTGTAACCATAGGGAACCAAAAGTTGTTCTTGAAATATGGCTACACCACACTTCACTTTCCTTTCCATACCAATATCACAATTATATATATAAACATTAATAATCCACTTGAAGATATTAAATTTATTTATTATACACTATAGTTAACAATTCTAGTAATATTGAATTTGGAAGTATTTAAATAAATTTAAATTTTACTTTACTTTAAAGTTTATAACCATTTAATGAAATATTTACTTTGAATAATTTAATTCAAATTGATGAAATATTGATGTCATTAAAATTTTAGTACAAATTCTTAACATTTAATGATAGGCTTGAAATCATGAAACAGATATTTGATTAATATAATATTTAAAGAATTTTTTAAAAATATATAATGAATTTGGCATATAAATTTGACACAAATTTTTCTCAGTTATTAGAATGAATTTTGAATCATTTCTCAGGGCACTTAAGCAGGTCTTGGAAAAGTATAGAATTGTGATTCATACTTCAAAATATAAAATTTAAAACAAATCTTGATTTGCAACTACAGAAATATTAACTTATAAAATATTTTCCAAAATACAAACACAAAATTAAATTAAATTAAATTTGATGGTACAACAATTATGCAAGGTTTACAAGGTATTTTATTAATTTTCATTAACACTTAACATACCAATTTGTTTGATCCATATTTCAATTTCAACACCACACAATTCACACCAAATATTTGAGAAAACGTTTAAACTTTATACACATTTGTGTGCGTAAATTTGCACACACACTTTCTCACACATTAACATTTGAACAACACACTCCATCAAATCCTATCAAAGCCTCTCAGGCAATATCTTGCCTATGGACCCAAGAAATTTTGCTCGTAGTCTCCAGGAAGGAAGGCAATTTATTTCCAATGCCCAAGATATCATGACTGGTGAATGTTACTGTGACCCCAATTATATAAGTTCACAAAATAGTTCACCTTTAGTCACCAATCAGTTATAATGTTCCAAATACAACAACCAACAAAATAGCAGAGTTCAATTTTATCTGAAAACCATATAGTCTATACAGAAATATACTTTATTTAATATTCAAAACTAATATTCACGTCAACTTGACCTACAATGGGTCCCAAACTCGGCCCAATGGTCACACACGAAGGCTCCTTGATGAGCAACACTGACAGACTAATTATTTTACTGACTAAAATCTCATCCCTTCCACTAGGTTGCAGCTGTGAGACTTTTCCAATTTATAATAATCATGTGATGGCGAACTAATAATTTGACCTCTTGCTCCACCAGCTAACCATAAAAAAAATACATAATCATGAAAATACTGTCAGGAATGCTCTAATTTCTACCCACACTACACACTGACTTTTCAAATATTATTTAAACTACATGACCATTATCTTATAAAATAAATTTTATACTTGAACAATTTTAAATCTTATATTATTACCAAGACATAGTCATATGTATACATATCTATGACAGTAAGAGATATATATATATATATATATATATATATATATATATATACAATATTAGGAGAATCCATTTAAGGAATTAATTCACATTCAAACTTGGATAGTGAGGAAGGATAGAAATAAATAGGAGAAATAGGAGGATTGCGCTTTATTTGAATTCATATGCTCGGGCGAAGAATTACGCACATAGAAAAGCATATGTTCAAAGCAGAGAGAAGGATGGAAGAAGAAGGAAAGACTGAAAAGACTGAAAATATTTGACCCAGGCGGGACTTGAACCCACGTATTCTGCTTAGTACACAGACGCCTTAACCATCTCGGCCACCAGGTCAAGTTCCCGACCAGGCAAATATAGACAGTCTTATTGTGGACAATTAATAGTTTTAGTGGAGGAATGGATAGAGTAGAGGGAATGAAGTATTAGGAGCTTCCATTAAGGAATAAATACAATATTAGGAGAATCCATTTAAGGAATTAATTCACATTCAAACTTGGATAGTGAGGAAGGATAGAAATAAATAGGAGAAATAGGAGGATTGCGCTTTATTTGAATTCATATGCTCGGGCGAAGAATTACGCACATAGAAAAGCATATGTTCAAAGCAGAGAGAAGGATGGAAGAAGAAGGAAAGACTGAA
This sequence comes from Zhengitettix transpicula, assembly GCA_037074705.1. Lineage (NCBI taxonomy): Eukaryota > Metazoa > Arthropoda > Insecta > Orthoptera > Tetrigidae > Zhengitettix > Zhengitettix transpicula. The sequence goes on from CM073590.1 coordinate 950,663, forward strand.
AATATTTGACCCAGGCGGGACATATATATATATATATATATATATATATATATATATATATATTGTAATAGTGAGAATGTGACATTGTCAAAAATATTGGTATGGAAAGGATAGAGAGATAGGTTGTGGCTTACCTGAAAATGAAGTGCGGTGTCGCCATGAGGAACTGAAGGTTGTTCTTCAAATTTTCGGAGGCTCTCAGCCTCCTTCTTCAGGAAGGAGTGTTACACCATTCCGTGCACCGGCCGGCTCCGAAAATTTGAAGAACAACCTTCAGTTCCTCATGGCGACACCGCACTTCACTTTCAGGTAAGCCACAACCTATCTCTCTATCCTTTCCATACCAATATATATAAGTAAGGATGTGACACTGTCAAAATAATTGAGATAATTACTATGGAAAGGAAAGATAGATAGTTAGGGGCTTACCTTAAATTGAAGCTCAGTGTAGCCACTTAACACAGAAGGATATTCTTCAAAGTTTCAAAGGCTCTCAGTCCTTTTCTTCAGGAAGGAATGAGTGACACATTACATGCACTGATCAGCTGCAGAATGTCTGCTGGCACACATTAGATCTACTACTCTGATGAAAGAGACTCAGGCCCTCGAAAATTTTATTTTTATTTCTACTCATGCTGACTGGACCAACTGTTGATTACAGGTAAGTTGACTTCACTGTCTCTCTTGTTAAATAATATATTTAAATAGAAAAGAAAGACAGTGAAGTCAACTTATCTGAAATCAATAATAGGTCTAGTAAGGCAGAGGAAAATAATTCAAATTTTTGAGGGCTTGAGGCCCCTTTGACAGGAAGGAAGGTTTGAACTGCGTGCCAGCTGGGCAGGAATATATATATGGCAACCAATGATGATGTGGAATTGTCAAAATAATTAACAAGAGATTTAGAGTCAGAAACTTATCTGAAATGTCTCCTGATTGAGGGGCTAACACCTCTGAGAATTTGTAGAACTTCCTTCTGTCTAACAAGGTAACTCAAGCTCTCAATTTCAGGTAAGCTATAAACTATATACAGTATATGTATGTATAATACTATGAATTATGAAAACTTTTATATTATTCAATAATTATGTTATAGTGAGAAAAAGAAGAAGATACAAGCAATTGAAATAGCAGCTCGTGCAGCAGTTGTAACGTGGACCAAAAAGGTTATTGTGGAAAAGCAGAATTTAACCAATTCTCAAAATGCACAAGAACCACTTGTAAGCATATCAGAATAAAAATAATTATAGTGATTGTAAACTTCAAAATGACGTTTCTCAAATCCTACTTTTTTGTGTTACTTTATAAAAGAGTATACTGCATGCTGTAATAAATGTAATTATAATGCATGTTATCGTAACATTTTTATGGAACTAAACACACGTATCCATATTGATAAAATAAGGTAATGCCTTGATAGTCACCCTGAGTTGGGTTGTAATTGTTTCAATAAATAATTGGGCAAATATTTTTATTTGGATGTAGTTCTAAAACAAAACCAAGGACAGCCATCTCATTAAATCAATATAAACTAATAGTCAGGCACATATTTTGGTTGCTACTATTTTACCAAACTTCCATGAGTACAGAATTAAGGTTGTAAAATTAATTTAAAACTATTCCTAATTATAATAAAATTTATAATATTGTTTCGAACTGATGTTTCAACATTGCTTTTGTAGTTAATATTATTAAATAATTAACTCGTTATTTCAGCTGATGCCAATTGTGAAAATAGAGAAACAAAAATCCAGAAATCAAACAAGTTCCTCCTCAGGTTCTGATATGAGAATTTCAGAATATGAACTGCCACTGGATTCTGAATGGGAATTCCCCAGGGAACTGCTAACATTGGGTAAATCGTTGGGAGAAGGAGCTTTTGGAAAAGTTGTGAAAGCTGAAGCACAAGGAATCTTAAAGCAGGGAGTTAGCACAATTGTTGCAGTGAAAATGCTAAAAGGTAACATTTTTCATAGTCACATGATGGTAAAAAGAAAACTTTTTTAAATATGAAACAAATGGAACATTACCTGTTCTATAAATAATCATACCTTTTTTATTTACATATTAGAGGGCCATACAGATTCAGAAATGATGGATTTGGTATCAGAAATGGAGATGATGAAAATGATAGGAAAGCACATTAACATAATCAATTTACTTGGTTGTTGTACACAAGACGGACCACTTTACGTAGTTGTGGAATATGCTATCCATGGAAATATGAGGGACTTTTTACGACAGCATAGACCATCATCAGGTTATGAACCAGCAATAGGAAGTGACTTCAAAGAAAAGAAGACACTAACACAAAAAGACCTTGTGTCTTTTGCTTATCAGGTTGCAAGAGGAATGGAGTACCTAGCATCCAGAAGAGTAAGTTAGTTGTGTGCACTGTTATTTAATTTTAAACTTATTAAGTAGATTTTTAGCTGAAAACAAATTCTTTCAATAAACAACTTTCTTATCTCCATCTTTTCACGTTAACCATCATGTAAGTGGAAAAGTGAATAAAATAGAATAGAATTGTCATTTTCCACACAGCCATAGGAGAAACTTTGCCAACTATTAGAAAAATTGTATATCATAAGCAATGCTAGTAAAAAATGTAGAATAATATAAATTAATTTTCATTCTAATTTCTAAAAATATTAATAATGAAAGAGTAACGAATGTATTATACTGACTGTCTCACTGTTGTATTCCATAAGCTCATTTATGGAATAGTAGTGGTTAAGTAGAAATATATTAGCTTTTTCTCTTATGCATATATCGGGAGTATTGTGAATTCTGGCACCTGTGCTCAAATAGCCCTTTGCATAATGTTTGAGATTGTCATAGAATTTCATTTATTTACTAACAGTGTATTCTAACCTACACAATGAGAGACTTTATAGATGGTGTAAAATACTCCTACTGTTTACCACTTACTATAGAATTTTACCAATACTTTTTAGTCAAGAATATCTAACATGCTAAATCCAAATGGAGATTCAGGGAGATTTAATTTTTAAATTGATTCAAATATTTTGAGAATACTGTAAGGAGAAACTTTGTATGATAAATACTAAGACTATCTGAGTGTTATTTATTAAATAGAGATATCATAATAGTGTATTTGAGTTGATTCATTAATGTAGCAGGCAGTAATGAGAAATTGGACTACAAATTGTTGCCAATACATAAACAATAACTTTTTCTTTGGTTCTGCACTAAATCCAATATTCTTCAAATTTTTCATAAGTATCCTATAAACTTAAATGAATTAGTTTAGCTTTTACTATAACTCAACAAAATTGTAATGCAAACCACTACACAGTAAATATTTTCTGTTTTGTTCAAGAAGAATTTGTTTTCTATTTCATCCTGATTTAAACTTACAAAATATTTTATATATATGATTGATATATCCAGAAAATTTAATAAAAATGTATGAAGTTCCATAATGTCATTTTTCTTAAGTAATTGTCGTAGATACCTGCAGTACTTAAGCTATTGGCATTTACATCTTTTATTTCTCTTTTTTTCATAATGTAGTTCCTCTGACATTTCTTTTTTCTTAGTTCATAATTAAACATTTCATTTGATTGAAATTTTTAAAGAACCAAAGGCAGTGTATCAGGATAAAACATTTTAATTAATCAAAAAGTATGAGGATCTGTATGAAATACCACTTTTACAATGTGCTCAAACAATTCCTGAAGTGACACACACACACATAGTCAAAGTCCATACAGAGAAGAAGTGCTCCTAATTTCATAAACATAAATGTTATAATAACATAATTACATTTTTATTGAACTTTGCAAACCTTTAATCTGATTTCAGTGTATTCATCGGGATTTGGCTGCAAGAAATGTTCTGGTCAGCGATGATTTCATTCTGAAAATTGCTGATTTTGGGTTAGCAAGAGATGTACATGGTAATGACTACTATCGCAAGACAACAGATGGGAGATTACCAGTTAAATGGATGGCCCCAGAAGCATTATTCCATCGAGTCTACACAACTCAATCAGATGTGTAAGTTTTCACATTGAATTAATTCTTTTTACATTTTTATATCAAGTACACTACAACCTCATAATAAGCAAAGAAATATAAAATATTTGGTAGGAGTATGTCATTTGAGCTACTGATAAAACATGAAACTAGCGTTGAACTTATTCAACAAGATGTTTTCAGCTGAAAAGCATGTAGAAGATTTCTCAGGTTTTCTCTGGTGTTGAGTTACTGTGCATTGTAAAAAGCTAGCATTGTCAATCATTAAAATGTCACTTCCCATAAATATGAGCTTTGAGTTCATAGAACATTTTACTATCAATATTTTGGTTTATAAAGTAAGGATGAAAATTTAGACACATTTCTTTATAGACTATAGACAAAGACTATTTTTGGAATGGAGTTCACATCATCAATGTGTATAGTAAACTTCAGTAATTTAGTAAGTAACACAGACAACGGCTTTCTGTCCACAAACTCGCAGCTGTAAATGCCATCAGCTCACTATCTTGTGTGCTTAGCCCTTACTCATAACAGAATCTATCGCTGGAATGAGAAATGTATGTACACAGTAACCCCTGCTCCAATTGTAAAGCTTCACAAACTGCCACCTCTATGGGCTCATTTCATCTGAGCACAAGTCCGTGCTGTGCTATACAGAGAGACAGCATAGTAAGGGGATGGAAAAAGAAGCAAAATCATATTAAATTAAACTATTAAGTAATTAAAAATTTTAGTTATAAATTAGTTTATATTTTCAAAGCATAAATACAATTTGTACCTTTTGCGTAATATTTTTAGTAAAATCACAATCAAAGGTTATTTTTTTTAAAAAAAACATTTAAGGGACTGCATTTCAAGACTTATGTAATAATGAGAAAATTTATTGCATGGTCATACAATACCACAATGCAAAAAATAATTTATAATATATACAAAGGAAAAATACTTTCTAGTTAGAAATGCATGTCAACCTGATGCTCCATTATTCTGCTTTTAAAAATAGGCACTATTGGAAACTGTGTAGACAAATTTAGAAATGTAGCATATTACTGGTCAGGTCATTTACCACTGTTATATTATTATTTTACATTGTTATGTAATTATTTTACATTGTTATCATTGTAAACTTGTTGCTTGGTATGATGTAGCACATAACTTATAAAACTTGTGAGCCACCACTGAACATTAAAAGTTATTGCAACAAATACTTAGAAGAGTTATAATAGAAATCTGATTTTAATTCAATTCAACTCTGCTGTTGATTATAACAACTATTTTGGGAGATTATTTGAAAATATGTAATAGGAAAATAAAGGATTGGAATAATTTTAAAATTATGGCAACCGGGCATATGAGAAATATATTCTATCTTGTTTTACCATGTTTCCCCCTTATGTCCAGATTTAATTAATACAAAGTCAGCAATTCTATTTTATTGTTTTAGTTTTTTTAAATTATTTCAAATATATGCTTGTAGGTGGTCTTATGGTATTCTTCTGTGGGAAATAATGACACTAGGAGGCACACCATATCCCTCAGTTCCTAGTGTAGAGAAATTGTTTCAATTGTTGAGAAGTGGACATCGGATGGAGAAACCACCTTGCTGCTCACTGGAAATGTAAGCTATATGATCTATCACTCAGATATGCACATATTTTTCCTTGCATTTATATATAATTTATTTTTCAGATATATGATAATGAGAGATTGTTGGAATTACCAACCTAATGAGCGGCCAATGTTTTCAGAACTTGTAGAAGACTTGGACAGAATTCTTACTATAACAGCAAATGAGGTACATAAGAATTCAAGACTAAATTAATTAATAACTATTTATGCATATTGGAAAGAAAGTTTAAATTGGTTAATAATGTTTTCAAATTGTATTATTTTTTTCTCAAGTGAGCAATGAACAATTATGACCAAAATTTCTATTTTGCAGGAGTATTTAGATTTAGGGTTGCCACAACTTGATACGCCTCCTTCAAGTCAGGAATCAAGTCAAGAATCAAGTGATGAAGAGGAGCAGTTTCCTTACTTTCTGTGATATTTAACTGTCCAGAAATTTAATTTTGAGAAAAGTGATAATTTTAACTCAAAAACCTAAAGACTATTTTGTTATTGTTAAAATATGTGATTCATTAAACAAGTTATTTATTAAACATTGAAGTATAAATGAATGAATAATTTATGGTGATAGTTTTGAGTGCTTCTAGAAACATGATGTACATTGTTCTGGCAGCCAGAAAAGTGAAGAAAATGATTATTTTTAAAATAGTGGAGCTTATTGTAAGCAGTGAGTATGAGTTATATGAATGGATAATGGAGACACAAAAGGGTGAAAAGTGAAAGGATCAACTAGTCAAATAATTTAGTCTTATAAATTTCAGTAGTAACTTCGTTAAAGGTCTATAAACTATGAAAATTATATTTGGGATTTTGTACATATGTTTGTGTGTTTGGAGTGTGCGCGCGTGTGGGCAGAATTTACTGTAGAGGTGTTACAACAATCAAAATGGCATGTGTAAGTTTAACAGACTACAAATATATGTGGTAAACTTAATGTTGTTAATATCAAAGCAGTATATATTTATTAAAAGTACAAAACTTTATTTCCTTATGACTTATGAATGTATTTTTTAACATGTTAATAGATCTTATACACTGTTTGTAAATTTGTGTTCCTGGGTGTAAAATGTCAGTCTTATAGTGAAATTTGAAGAATGTAAGTATAAAAGTTTTATTGTAAATATTAACACAAAATGTGTAATGTGACTTTTAGCAAATACAAATATTTATGGACATTCTATGTTTTAAAATCATTCTTTAAGATTGTAAATATTATATTAAAATAACTCCACAGAACTACTTCATTCTTTAATATTAATTTTGTATATATTTTTTCCATTTTTAACTTATTTTGTAATTATCATGTTATATTACTGACAAATCAAGCTGGTCTTTAAAATCATTACTTAGCTAAACATATAATAACTATTCACTTATGTTATTTGCATCTTGCCATTTAAGAATATTCATTTCAATGATCTTTATAAAATCACACATACCCGCTAATTGTGGTTCATTACACACATTCTGAGCATTTTTTTTTATCTTCAATAATTGAAGGGATTCCTTTTTAGAAACTAGTACTAGTAAAACTTCCATGAAATGGAAATGAAATAAACTTCATTCATGTTACAACACTTAATTGATCTACATTTTAATAATAATAATTTCATAAATAATGGCAAATCTGAGTGAAAATTTATATTATGGTATTTTTTAAAAGAGTTATTAAATATGTAATATGACATCAGAATTTAACATAAAAGTCTTACTATACAAAATATCAGCATATTAAAATATGTTAGTTCTGATTTCTATCACATTTTCAAATAATATTTTTCAGCACTTTTTTGTAATATCTTGACATAAAAACACTGTATTTTGTCAATAAGAAATACAAACAAATGAAATTTTGTAACATAAATTTTTAAATACAACTATTAATAATGAAATAAAAGTTTCACAACTTATTTGACTATTTTATTAATATAACTTTGTTGAATATTAGTAATCTGTTACTTGCTGCGGACAGCTGGCCGTAACACTCCTTCCTGAAGAAGGAGGCTGAGAGCCTCCGAAAATTTGAAGAACAACCGTCGGTTCCCTATGGCTACACCGCACTTCACTCACTTTCAGATAAGCCACAACCTATCTCTCTTGACTTTCCATACCAATATATAATATATATATATATATATATATATATATATATATATATATATATATATAATGTAATAATCAGAAGATTTTTAATTATTATTTAATCGGCCCATGTTGCGGCACCAAAATGTAATGAATAACCAGATTAACAAATTAATTAAATTATTAATTGATTAATTTTATTTTATTAAATTTAAATGAAAGTATTCAAAATAATTTACCAAATTTATACTTCACAAAACAATTAATTCATTCCAAGTAAAATAACATTTCTTGATGTAATTATTTACATTTGTGTTCTTGCAATTTTTCAGATTTTATTAACTCTCATCTCAGGGTCGTTTATTTGGGCCTTTTAAATAAAGAACCAACCTTTTTACATTTAAGTTAAACAATCAAAATTTTTCTTTACAATATTAAAGTTAAACAGTAAAATAAACGTGAAACCGAAATCTGACGATTTGATCCTTATTTAACGTTTACAAACTTTTATTAAATTTCTTTCTACTTACAGTCTCTGCTGGTACTAGCCTTTCTTTTTGGGCTCTGGTGCACTATACACTTTTCACATCTAACAGGCCATAACGTCACAGAATTTAAATTTATTTCTAAAACACTCTCCAAACTTTGGTATCTCTCAACTGGAATGATTACTCCGTACAACTCCTGCGATTCTCCGCATTAAGTCTCTTTCTCGCCGGCAAATTTGGTATTTCTCGTTCTAACTATTGGTCAGCCAGATTGTTATCAAACTCTTTCTCGATGAATATCTGCCCGCTGTTAGCCTGGAGTTTTAGAATGCTCGCCGCCGACAAAGGCTCGCCTGCACATTGTTGCTTTTGATATTCTTACCGATAACAATCCACCACACATTTCCAATTATCAAATCCCTAATTGCCTCTAATTAGTATATATATATATATATATATATATATAAGCCGTGGGCTATGCAATTGAGGAAAGTGATAGTATGTTAAAATAGCCAAAAATGTGAATTGATGTGCCCATACCTTATTGAGAACAAAAGCGTATTCGAGAACATGAATTCCGAATGATGTCTCAAAGCTGGATCATTTTCTAGAGCACAAATTGGTAAAGGTTGTTGAAAAATTAAAATATAGGGATTCATCGGCCAGGCCGATATGTGGCGGCTTTTAATTGGAACCCGCGCACGAGGCCAATTGGCTGCCGCAGACAGTAGAAGACAACGTTAGCTGCCTTCAGTCTCTAATCACTTTTTGCAGCAGCCAGACGTATTCCCAAAACAATTATTCGCCATTCGAAAGGCAGACTGGGATATATCTTCATAAGAGTATAGTGATTGTGATGGGAAGAGAAGGTGATGGAAGGAATTCATAAATATGTGTGATGAGAATTTTTTATTTTTTTATTTGTTGGTTTAAGGTCGCGTCAACCTATTGGTTATTGGCGACCCTCTAAAAGTATTAACAAAATTAACTTACATTAGGTTACAAAATTTCCAATTTTGAACAGCGTTTCAAATAGCGGATGACAATTTAACGTCGGAGACGAAATCCAGGAGGCTCTCGATCGCCGTGGTGTGTATACAGAAGTCTTCTCCTGAGTATTCGGCTAAAGTCCTCCTGAGTATGTCATCATATTTTGTACAATAAAACAATCTATGCTGGATGGTGAGGGCTTGATCATATGCATCACAGGTGGGCTGCTCTGTTCTGGAAAAAAGAAGTTCATGTGTGAGTTTGGTGAGCAACGTTCTGATTCTGGAGACTATTATTTGTTGTTTTCTTGTGATATTGCTGAGGTGCCACAGATCTGCCGAAGTTTGCAGGTTCTGATGGAAGAAGCCATTATTTCCTCCTCTCCTCGTGTCCTGTCAGCTACCCTCCACTTTTCCTGTACAATAATTTATAATGTCCGAGGCTGTACAGGTTGGGGCTTCATACAGTGGTATATCTTCTTGTGCTGTGGCCGCCAGTGCGTCCACCTCCTCGTTTCCTGCGATGCCCGCATGCGCCGGAATCCAGACAAGCTGCACGGATTTCTCTCGCGAACTGCAGAGAAGTAGATAGTCGTGCAATTCTTGCAGTAGTATAAATTCGGGGTCGTATTTTTGAACTAGTCCCCTTAGGAGGTTCTTTTTCTTTTGAGTCCATTAATATTCCATTGCAATAATCTCATACAAAACTAGTCACTGTTGCAGATGGAGGAGTCTGTATCAGATGAGGATTCCTTGGTTAGTTTCTTCACACGGTTAATTAGTCGCGTCAGTTTATGCTTGACTCCTCTTTCCTCGACAGATGGGTAGATCATGGTTGTGATTTCAATAAGTTTTTCCGGCGAAATATTGTAGTCACCGGCAACGTTTATTGGATGTTTGGAAGATATAGAATTGAGCATGAGTGACTTGATTAGGTCGAATGGCAGGGGGATCTTACTATTGCTGGTTTCAAATGTTGGACGTGCAAATTCAAGAGATTCCCCGAAGGTGTCGTTTGATAGCGTTAAGGCGCGGGCTTTTGTTTTCTTTACCGGGTTTGTGGTGCGGGGGCCTCGAGGCTGGGGAAATCCGGGTTTTCAGAGTCGTCTGTTTTTTGCGAAGGACGTTTCTTAGAACTGAATGTGGTACTTGTATCCCCGATTACGGGTTGCTCCGCGTTCCTTGTTAACTCGATGTATGTGGATAGGGTATCTGTCTCTATTGGCTCGGGATTACGAGGGACCTTGTCAGGATTATTATGCCGTAATACACAGCCTCTGGCATAGTGACCCTGTCTCTTACATAGGAAGCAGTTGTCACTTTCCAAAGTAATGAAGATCCTATAGTTTGTGTCTTCATGGTTAATCAGCATGGATTCCGGTAGTCGATGGGTGTTCAACGGGTCGACATAAAACTGCCTCCGAAATCTTAGGATATGGTTGAATCTCTTATCCGATGTATTTGCCCTGATGGATGTGATCCTTGATGCTGGGGTTATGTTCAGTTTGTGAAGTTCTGCTTCGATAAGGGAATTGGGTATGACTGGGCAGACATCGGAAATTATTGCTCTAATGTGCTTGTTTATCAGAGGTCGGATGGGGATCGTGTGGTTCTTAATGCTAATGGAGGTAATCTTGGATGTAATCCGATCCACTTCGTCCTTAGAACTTAAGAAGATGCATATCCTTTCGTTCGAGATGTATCTAATATTGGAAGGAGCTACATAATTTACTATTGCGTCTAAGTACTCATCTGTGGTAAGTCCTTGTAGGGCTTCTAATATGATGGCGTGTGATTTATCTGGGAGATGGCTACAGTTCCAGCATAAGTTCTTCTCTGGGTAGGTTCGGTGTTCATCTTGCTCAGTTGTCTGTCCGGCTCTGATTACGGGTTATAATTTCTAGCTTCTATCGTCGACACTATAGAAACACGTATACGAAAGCACGCCACTTGCAACTCAGTAGCTGGGGTAGACCCCACTTCACTGCCCGAGCGAAGTGTATAAACACTAGCGTAGCACCACTTGTTGTTTACTCCACGGATGCCAGGCATTAAATGAGAATTCTACAGTTCTTAATTACATTTTAACAGTGGCGGCGTATGCGTTCATGTGCTAAAGCACATAAATTAATTTAGGAAGAAATAATTTTTATTAATTTTAAGAACCTTAAAAACAATTGTTTTTTAACACTGCGAATCTATACTTCGATATTGAAGACTTCTTGTGGCGCATCGCTCCTTTCTCATCCCCTGCGCCATCCGTAAATCCCTACAAACTGCTAGCCTTTTCTGCTACGAAGGCGAGAGCACAAGCAAACGGAAGAGCCCCCCGTCAGGTACCAAGCACCTGATGCAGGTTTACAAGTGTTTGTCCTGCATCATTTTTAGGCGAATGCCGGGTAGGATTCCTAAGCCATTGCCGGAATGCCCTAGTTAACCCTTGGCTAGCTTACTCTACTCTTCCGCACCACCCTTTCATTTCGCTATTAAAGGGGAGTTTCCAACACGTGGATTACTCTCTTGTATCTTGTTACACTAAAAAAAAAAGTTCCCACAAAAAATTAAAACATGTTTGGAGATACAGTCGGCAAGCTGCCTTCAAAACTAGTCGAGGCTTGGAGAAGGGAATGCTGCGTCCCAACAGCAAACTCCTCTCCCGCCATCGGAAGGGCGTGGGACATAAGGATGTAAAAAAGTAATTAAATACTTATTATATTTGTCTAAGATTAGTAGCTAAATAGTAGTACAATACGACCGCACGCGATCAGGCTGCAACCAGCCAGTAAAACGTATGTTTAATCGGCATTTATCAATGGATTTTTACAACCATATAATGTGTTGGATAGAGAATAAAATTTTCTACAAATTTTTTCTGATATCAATTAGTGTACTACCGACCATGTTAGAGATATCAGCAGTCGAAATACATCAAACTGCATTCCTTTCGAAAATGACGTAAATTATCCTTCATTTGAAGAACGATTTATACCGCTTCATTCACTCAAATTTCATAATAAATTATAAAATTCGACGCATAATTTCATAATCTATAATATTTTACTGCAAGTTTTCAATAGAATACTTCATGCTTCAGATATTAGTGAAAAACTGAAAATACGTGTCAAATTTCGTGGATTTTTAGACCACAGAAACTTTTACCGGGGCCATTCGAATCGGAAAAATTTGTATTTCAATACGACCACAACGTATACAAGTAGGAAAAAAATATAAAATACACGACCTTTGGCTCCGGAAGCTACTGAGTTATTGTTCATTTCTCTATATCGGTTCTTCGACAATAGGAACGACAACGAGACTATATACATCACTGCTGTACTCTTTTAATGTACTTTAATTAGAACAATTTAAAACCTGAATAAATAAACTCGATAGTTAATAAAGAGGTTGATTCAAGTTAGGAAGAGAATTGCATCACGGCATTGTTGCAAGTTCTGGAAAATACGGGGAAATATTTATTGAGTTTCAGATTAGAAGTCAACAACAGAGGCCAGTGTTATAGTTTATGTTTATTCATGTGAAATTTTTATTTTTCTTATTAATTTTTACACGGATATCGATCCTACGAACTGTGTAGAAGCCGGCGAGTTTCATCCCATAACCGGAATACGAAACAAAATATATAAATAATATTACTGTATTTACCCATAAATAAACAAATACCTACGAGGGATGTTCACTCGCAGGCAGAACCTTGTAGGAGAGATACGAAGGGGCTACCTTTGGGGATACCTTTTCCTCTCCGTTTTTGAACTAAGGTTCCCACAAGCCGAGGCACCTCGGCCTGTTCTGAGAGGTGTATGTTTCGGGGTCACAGACCTTGGGCATACGATAAGAGTTGTCTGTTATTCCCATTGGAATAGTCGGCCAGCTGCCTCCTAAACTGGTCGAGGCACGGTGAAGGGAATGCTGCGTCCCCACAGATAACCTCTCGCCCGCTATCTGACGGGCGTGGGACAAGTACCCAATGCCCGACCTACCTGATGCAGGTTTTTCTAGGGTTTTCCCTGCATTACTTTTAGGCGAATGCCGGGTAGGAACCTTAACATATAGCCCTGGGGCCCTAGTTAACCCTTGGCTACCTTCCTCTACCCTTCAGCATCCCCCCTTTCAAATCCCTTCCTATGCTACTAAAGGGGAGTTGCCCAAAGTGGATTACCCTCATGTAGCCTGTTGCCCTAAAAAAATAAATAAAATTACCCATAAATCAGTTATTACTCGCAACAACTTCCGAGTTAAATAGCGGAGTATTTCATATAATCTAGACCAATGCTGCCCACCCGCGTCCCTCGGTCTAATATTTTGTGAGCCGTAAAAAATAAGTCTTTTCATAATATTTTTGGTTGGTAACAAAATTCAAAATATGATGTAACAATCTGTGAAAATGAAATAGTTTCACTGATAGTAGACGCAACATGAGTTTACACTGCGCAGTTGCTGTGTGACGTCACCGCGCCACCTAATTCAGTCGGACTGTTCTAGTAACTGCGTTGCTGAAAACATTCGCGTCATTTTGGTTGTATTCATTAGTTTGCACAATTTATTTTTCTGCTTCTGGCGAATCTGAACCAGTTTCAATAATTGAAGCGTTCGGGCGGATAACGCTGATTGTGAAAATTCAGGACAAATTTTCTAAGGAAATTAAGTCTATTTGGTAGTGTGAAAGTAATCTTTGTAATATGTATGTTTTACAGTTTCAATGGTTTAATAATACTTTACGTTTTGTCAAAGAATGGGTGACAAAGTTTCTCGGAATAACGGTTGATGTTGATGTTTGTTGCATTTAATAAAAATCACTGGATGCCTACTTACTTTTATTTTTATTACGTAAGAAAAAGTGAAACAATAAAAATAGCTGCTTCATAAATGTAAATGAGAATAATAAGAAAGATAAACAAATACAATAATATATTGTTGATTATCATGTAACAATGGTCTTAAGCAACGCTTCAATTGTGTACCACGGAAAGGTATATGTATGACAGGTAATTTTTGTCTTGTATTGTTACTGAATACAAATCGACGAGAACGTGCAGTTGGGAGAAAATCCCGAGGCTAAACTAGCCGAACAAAAAAATTAAACATCAAGTAAATTTTCAAAACGACAACCAGATAGTTTACGTATAGAAACTTAATATTTTAAAGACTAAAATCTTCAGGTAGATAATCACGCGCGCTTATGAACAATGTGATGAATTAGTATTTTTTCGATTAATAACATTGTCTGTATGTTTATCGATATGAATAGGTAACATAAATTATAATCGCTTCACCAACTTTATTACTGGGCCGTTTAAGGTAGGTGCAAAATGATTTTGGAATGTGTACAACGTAGACCTCAACGCAAATTCCAGATGCATATTCTTCTTATGACTACTATAAGTAGTAAAAATTGTGCTTGTTATCCTTTGATTCACTGTATAACACACGAAGAAGCATTATGTGGAAACAATAACAAGTAGATTGAAGGATCATCTGTATCAAGAGTTAATTGAAGAATACAGTTCTGATTTGCAGGAAATTGAATAATATTCTACTACATGAAAACAATTATAATGGAAGAGGAATGAACCATGCGTTCTTTAATTAGTGACATACGACTATGTTCAGAAATGATAAATCGATGTAACCTTGCTGGATATGTCTTGAATAGAATAGAAGTAGAGTAGAGAGAAGTAGGAAGAATAGTGACAAAAAAAATGACTGAAATGGAAAATATACGTCTGTTTTTGCAAATTATTAATTAGTACAATAGCCAAATACAGACAAAAGAAGTGTAAGCCTGGAAACCTTGTTTCACCTCCAGGTGATAAGAAAACTAAAAATATAAGAGCCTAGACTGACAAAACCATCCAATACAAAAACCTTTGAGTTTGTCAACTGTAATGTACAATTGTGTCGCTATAGGCTCTTGTGTTTCTACTTTTCTTAGCACCTTAATAAGATTAATTAATTAAATGAATTGTTAACAAATGATTATAATTAAAAGAAAGCTTTTAATTTACCAAAGAGTAATTTATCAAAGATTAATTTACCAGGTGATTATTTAGTTTATACAAATAATTTGCCCTAGTTTGGCACGCCGAATTCAATAATTACAAAATTAACAAACTAATATTTTATTTATAATTTGTGGTATTAAAAGTAAAATACTATATTTTATATTACACAAACAATCAAAATTAATAACTCTTCTTCTCAGGGTAGGAACAATCAAAAAAAATTATCAAATAAATAATTAACAATTCGAAACCAAATTGAGACGAACAGAATACGAAATCTAACAAAATGAAAAGAACGAAATATGACGAATACCTTTAACTAGCGTTTACAGAATTTAATTAGTTTGGTTTGAACTTACAAATGTCCTGCTGGGACCAGACTTAGATTTCGGGGCTTGGATACACTATTTTTTTACACTTAAAAGGCCATTAATCACAGATTCTACACATCACTTTTTTTATTTTGCCAAAATTGGCTATATTTCGATGACTGCTCCGCTCCGTAATAATTCACCAATGTGATTCCGCAACAATTCCTCCACGAAGATTGTACAAAGTTCTATTTTGACGAAACTGGTATTACTTTACAACATTCACGTTGCAATATCTCGGTGAATGTTTTACTCTGCTCAATTTTATAAAGACCGTTCTCTGCAACGTTTTCACCGTCGGCCACTTCTATTCTTTAATGATTCACCCACTTTATTTTTACTATGCTCGACGATGTCTGACCTCTGTACAGTCCAGACCACAACGAACAACTGCAACCAACTGCCCTTCCCGTACAATGCGCGCAGTTCACGACAAAAAAGCTAGTCTATGTTTTCCCATTGTTGTCTTTGAGATCGGTGCCGCTAAACAATTCATCATAATTAAAGTCATTAATACATATATATATATATATATATATTGTAATAAACAATATTAATTCCAAATTAAATGGCGCCACGTTGATGTGCCATAAATGTAATAAACAAAGATAATTTAATTCAACTGATTTTTGAAAATTATCTAATGAAAGGAGCATGAAATAATTACATTTATTTAATTTAATCAAACAATTCGTTTATTATACACAACTATTTTACCTTACAAAACAAAACAAAATAGTCGCTGAACTTACCAACAATTTTATACAAAAATATCGTTTTCTCTTACGTCAGGGTCTTTATTGGGCCTTTTAAATAAAGAACAAGTATTTTTTTTACAATTTACTACTGAAAAATATTTTTAATAAACTCCCGAAATGTAATCAAATAAAAACGAACTAAAAACTAAATGAAATCGAAATCTAACGATATTCTACCTTTTATTAACGTTTACAAATTTTTAATTCAAATGTTTCTTTTTACTCACTGTTTGTACCGGTACCAGGGCAATTGTAGAGATTTTCCGACACACTTTCACCTTGAACACTTTAACAGGCCATGTTTCCACTGAATTTACTTATGGTTCACTTTGTTGCTAAATTCCGGCCAATTGACCCACGGACACAATTGTTCAAGAACTTTCGTCCTTTTTATATCTGTCGACTTTACTTTAAAAGTTCTTCAATATCGTAGGTAAATTACGACCTATATCAGCCGTTACCAAGCATCAACTTTGCTCGACCGCTACTTGGTTACTCGCGAGAACATACTTTGCTAAATTCCTCGGTCGCTGTTGAAAACCAGACTGCTAAATTTTAGTTCCTTCCGTATTCAGCAAGGTCTCATGGCTGACTGCTGCTCCATGAACTTACGCGCACTAAGTTCAACAATGCCCCTCTGTTTTCTAGTCTATTATTGTATGTCTGTGTGTTCGCCGGTAACAATTCAGTTGAATATTCTCCAATTATTAATTCTTTTAATTGCCCTTTTATCATTACAATATATATTCACTTCTTCTGTCTGTATTTTGCCTATTATTTTATATTAAAAGTATGACTATTTGATCAGGGGGAAAGTGATATCATTAAGATGGCAAAATATTGTCATTCTGAAAATATTATAGAAACATAAGATTTCAGTAAATGAATTCGGTGAATGTATGAGAGTGTAATCCAAACATGATTTGATGTTACTGATAAATTATTTATTATTAGAAGGCGTCACATTTATAACACACGTACGGGATGTCGAAGTACACTTTATAAATGTAGTTAAATATTTACCGACATTTATAAAGTTGTGAAAGTCGGGATGTAACGGCTAATTTCGGTTTTATTTTCTTTTTTTACAAACCAGAG
Source organism: Zhengitettix transpicula (assembly GCA_037074705.1). Lineage (NCBI taxonomy): Eukaryota > Metazoa > Arthropoda > Insecta > Orthoptera > Tetrigidae > Zhengitettix > Zhengitettix transpicula. The sequence goes on from CM073590.1 coordinate 968,102, forward strand.
AGTGTAATATTTCCATGCGAAAAATATGTGTTTATGATTCTAATATTATAGTACGACATTGGCTTTCATGCTGAATTGACACATTGGAGCAATAAACTCGCCTCTATTACTGCCTATAATTTTAAAAACACCAAGAGTTTTCATATCGTGTATATGTTACAAAATGCAATTCAAGCTGCAATTGGGAGATTATTTTACAGAGCGATATATATAGACTTTACTAATATCCTAGCGCTGTTTTTATTTGTGTGGCTGAGATTCGGGCTTTAGAATGTGAATTTATTTTCCGGCGTGCTACTAATTCAAGAATTTACACGCATTGCGCTACTTCTGGCGTCGAGGTTATTTAGAGTTGGAAAGGGGAGTAGCGGACAAACACAATCGAGTGCATTACTACGTATACGCAGAGAATGTAAGCCCATAAATTTATTATACATATTAAAAAATCGCCTAACCTCTGAAAGCAAGGGATAGAATTAAAACGTTTAGTTTTCTGTTCATTATTTGTATATTAAAGTTTATTTTAATTTATAGCCCCAATGAATGAGACGGTGAAAAGGACAAATTGAGAAATCCCCCTTCGTTTAACTGTAATTTAACGTGCGCCATATGTTGAATGTCTGTGTCAATCGTATAAGTATCGTCAAGACTATATTTATAAATCACATTTTTATCAATCTGTGGCTTTGCTGGGAATCGAATTCACTCCACAATTCTGAATGTTTATTTAGCATTAGAAAACTAATATATAATTAATTAATATACAAGTAAAAACAAAAAATATTTACTTCTCACAAAATTTCATATTGGTATATAAATTTGGTTAGATTGTTATTTCTGAGAAATGTAAAGAAAGTAGTTTTTTTTTCGGAGAGTGACCGTTCTCGACCTGGTAGTGTGGGACTTGCATCCACTTACCCCTGTATCCATGGCATTGTTCCTAACCGCGGTGGCATTACTTCAGGATGGTGCCTCTTATTCGCTTGTTAGTCTTCCTTCCCTTAGTAGTTAACATCAACGTCACTACCATTCTAGCCATTTACAGAATATACCAATTAAAACTTGGCGCTACCACCAATTCAGGGCTTTGACCTACCGGGACGGCTGTCAAACTGCCATCTTCCATGACACGTTCCGAATTGTTTGTGAGTGGCACGTGGTCAGTGTCCTACTTTTCGTGATCACTCTTATAACCATACCGGGGTTCAAACCAGGGACCTTTGTTGTTTGAGGTGGTGTTGTTGACTGCTATACAACAGCAGGTACCAGAAGCTTAAAATATTTGTGTAGTCGTTGGCGATATGAAAACTTGAAGAAACCAAAAGTCTTGGTTGTTGAAGAGCTGTAAATATTTGGACCGTTCTGCAGATGATAAGCTACCAATACCAGCGGCATTTACTCTGCAAAAAGAAATGACTTGGTTGTCAAGTGCCGCGTTATGTGCGGCCGTGCCATGAACGAATAAACCGATATTGTGGTTGAGGGGACAGGTGACCCCCCTCCCCCCAAATTCTCTTTCACTCATCCTGACCACTGAGCAAGCGGGTAGAAATGTAGCAAAAAATTTAAATCTGCCACGCCACAGGTATGCCCGGAGTGAAATACAGAGATGTTAGAATTAGAGATAATCGTTGGTTATCATGGCAACAGATTAGTTGATTGATTACGCTCTGTTTTTTATGTAAGGTTGATATAAGAACACCTCACTCGTCGTATGTTTATTATAGTTGGTGTTAAAATGTAATAAAATATTATTACAACAGAATTCATGATGTCTGCGAGGGTTATTCTCTCGCAGGCATTACATGCGTGGGATATTCTCTCGCAGGCAGAACCTTGTAGGAGAGACACGAAGGGGCTACATTTGGGGATGCCTTTTCCTCTCCGTTTTTGAACTAAGGTTCCCACAATCCGAGGCACCTCGGCCTGTTCTGAGAGGTGTATGTTCCGGGGTCACAGACCTTGGGCATACGGTAAGAGTTGTCCGCTATTTCCATTGGAATAGTCGGCCAGCTGCCTCCTAAACTGGTCGAGGCACGGAGAATGGAATGCTGCGTCCCCACAGATAACCCCTCTCCCGCCATCGGAAGGGCGTAGGACAAGTACCCAATGCCCGACCTACCTGATGCAGGTTTTTCTAGCGTTTTCCCTGCATTACTTTTAGGTGAATGCCGGGTAGGATCCTTCAACTACAGCGCGGGGGCCGTAGTTAACCCTTGGCTACCTTCTACCACTCTTCCGCATCCCCCCCATTCAGATTCCTTCCTATGCTATTAAAGGGGAGTTGCCACCATGTGGATTACCCTCATGTAGTCTGTTACCCTAAAAAAATATTACAACAGAATCTTTGTATAGTTTATGGGAAATCCCCATTAGTGTGGACCCATACGCTACGGAAATTCTCGAAAGAATAACTTTTTCATAGAATGCGAAATAGTTAAGAAATTAAGTAAAGCTCGAGAAATGCACAACCAAATGACACGCATGCATTTAAATAAATTTAATTAAAAAAGCACTATTCAGTCCTAATGTGAACCTTCAACAGAAATATAAACACAAAACCATTAATTTATAGGTATAGGAATACGATTTATCGAAGATTGTAGCGATTTAAGTTGAAGTTAATTATATATCAAAATTAAACAATTAATGTAACTAGTTGTATGAACAAATCCTTAGTATTAAGACAATATTTACGGTTTTTTAACAAAATAAAACAAATTATTAACAGATATAAAATTACAGAGATTTTAGTTTTTTTGCATATATCATAATAATTAGCTGTATAAAGTTCGAATACATAGTTAAGGTTATCAGACTGATGTGATATATCAGATAATAACAAAGTTTTGCCAATAAAATTAAAAATAATTTGTTCTGAATAATTGTTGGATTAGATAAAAAACTTAAAATTCTACCTGAGTAAGTAGATTTACGAAACCATTAAAAGTTAAAAAAAGTTTTGACGGAATACATTCGCTTATAAAACATTCAGACCACTATAAATTTATAATTCATAAGTGAATTTATTATTTGAACAATAAATATTAAATACTACCATTAATTCATCCAACTTGTCCGAAGGGTTAATACAAAATATTCCGTTCATATACCTATAAAAAGTTATATGTTTAAATGCATGTTTTACAAGACAAGAAGTTTCTAAGTCCCTCATTAAGATTTCTGCAACGAACGGAGATACGGAGAAACCCATAGGGAGCCCAGAAATTTTATGATAAAAAATATAATTAAATGTAGAATATAGGATTAAATTAACAATTTCAAATTCAAACAAATCAAGCGTAGTGCAATCTTGAATAAACGACCATAAAGATTTTAAACTTTGGATGAAAAGATTAAAGGGAGTACTCGTCAATAAAGAAACCACATCAAGAGATAAAAGAATATTATCAGACTGAATATATAAATTAGAATTCTTTTGGATAAATTCAATAGAGTTCTTAATAGAAAAATAAGGTTCTTCATTATAACATAAACGAAACGTTTTTTGCAAATAAGATGAAAAATAATATAAAGGGCTGTAATGTTGACCGAAATACTAAGAAAGAGATTTGAACAAATAATCAGAGATCACATGTTTAGATGTTTGCACCTTTCGAGTAAACATTTTAAGTTGTCAATAACAATGCCGGTGAGTTTGGAAGAACTAATGTTACAAATATCTGTATCATCTAATAAAACTTTAGAGTTTGAAAAGTAAGATTCGGGTGTGAGAGGACGAGTGCCAACACTTTTATGAGCTGTAGTAAATAAAATATCCGGGTGATCTTTAAGAAATTGCCTAGTAAAGGAAATATTATTGATTAATATATTTTTAAGGAAGCTAGTGTATGAGATATGGATTTATGAGAACGAGGCTCATAAATAATATTGACACGATTTTGACGAACATGAATTTGTTTAGAGGGAGATATGAGAAACACTGAATTTTCACCATAATATCAAAAAGGTCAGACTTAGATAAATTATTAGACGTAACAGAGAATTTATAGCCTAATGAAACGTTAACAACATTTTCAGGAGGATTATGCATGTCAGTAAGATTCTTGAGCTATTTATTTCTAATATTTTGAGAATTATGTAAATAATAATATTTTGAATTAAACCACTGATAAAACTTTTTGTATTTCATATTATGTAAGGATACAGTACGGTAGATCAACTTATGAAATTGAGTCTTAAAAATTTATCATACAATTTAAAATGTAACATTTTTGTGATACATTTTTCATAAATCAATAAAGAATTACATAAAGACCGATTGTAATAATGTAAATCTCTAATCTATGAATTTAAAACAGGTATTTGGAGTTGATTAATATTTATAATAAATTTATTAACAATGTTCATAATGAAAATTTTCTCTCTGCCTATTGCTTTTTATAATAATTTAAATTCTGACTATACTTGTTAGGTAAAATAAAAGTTTCACTTGTAAATAGTATTATTTCTTATAAATCGTACTTTATTCTAAAAACATTATGTCCATATCGTCAGCTGTGGCTAGAACTAGGTTTATGTTGTTCTGTGCATTATTTAAGTATGGCGGGGTTGCATCCTGCGTACATCAAGGCGGCGATAAACAGCTGAGCGCTGACCTACTTACCACATTTGTTATTACTAGAAACACAGTATCATATAATATTATTTTATCATTTATACAAATTAATCAAGACTTATAATGACGTTTCATGCTTTAGGATTGTATCATTGATATTTGTATTAACATCCATGTCCAGTAATCTCTACAATATATATATATATATATATATATATATATATATATATTGTGGTAATTACGAATATGTAATTATCAAATAAATAAAATGTCCAGTAATGTCTACAATATATATATATATATACATACATACATATATATATATATATATATATATATATTGTGGTAATTACAAATATGTAATTTTCAAATAAATAAAATTTTACTATTCTTATTACCCGCGGCGTAAATATGAGGCCATTATAGCTTAAGGATTGTCAACATGAATATGGAGCCTATAATGCTTGCTTGTTAGAGTTGCATTGTTGCCTCAGACGTACGGAATTCAGAGTTGTTCGGAGCAGTATGGAGGAAGGTGTGTTTTGAGGAGTCCGTATTGAGAGTTCCAGGGACCACGACTGAGCAAGTGTGATTTGGAAGCAGAGAAATGTTGCATTAAAAGTCCCTGGCTTTTGGAATTGCAAGTCGCCAGTTTGGAATATTTTGTCTATTGCCATGTTCGTGTAATTATCAAAGTTTTAGAGAACAAAGCTATCAACGGTGATTGTTCAAACATAGTTATCAACAGTTAGGAGCAGAAAGTGATTTGTATTTGAAAAATAAACATCTTTAAATTCAGTGAAATATGGCCTTTTTGTGATGTGTTTAAAAAAACAAGTGAGATCGAGCCCAGATGAACAGATAAGGGTAAAGTAGACAAAAAGGAATTTTATTAATTGTAAACCTTATAGTGTCAATATAATTATCGTCAGATTTCGGATTCCGATAATTTCATTTAAAATAATAATAATTTAAGTCAGGAATATTTTTGCCTTGTAAGATTCAATTGTCATTCATGTAACTATCTTTATTGGAAGCTCGATAGGCGGCCCTGAAAATTAATCCGGGGCACAACAATATCAATTTATAAAATTTCAATTGAGATAAAAAAATTGTTTTATTAAATTAGTTTGTTATATTTAAATTGTTGTTTTCATTTCAATCCTTTTATTTTTTAACTTTTATTTTGTTTATTACAAAATTGGCACCTCAACGTAAGGCTCATTTTAATTTAAAATTAATAATTTATTTTGTTTATTACAAATTTGGGCTTAAACGTGGGGTTTATCTTCATTTAAATCTAATTAAAATAATTTGTAATTATATTGATTATTACAATATATATGAAACAGAACTCCACAGAAGAAATTTCAGAGGTTGTTCAGGAATACCTTATGACTAATAAATATTGTATAAGGATCCTACGGTTTCAATTTCATTCAGTTGACTTCAATTCCAAATGTTCGAAATATGTTTTGGTTTCTGTCTGCAACACTTTTATGTATTTGTACACTAAGATATATTTTAATATGAAATAATTAATTAATTCAGGAAGAGAAGAAATGTTTTCAATCAAGCACAGATCTAAATATATGAAAGTGAATTAACAAATTAGAATAGAATAAGTTCGTCAAGATCGGAAATCTAATACAGATCTTTAGTACAGATTAATACAGATTGCTTAGTTTGTGGTTTCACTAACCAATGAGCTAACCTCGTTCACTCTCGGCCACGCTTATTCAGCGGTGATCCTGTGTTCGATTCCCGGTCTCATCCTAATCTAATCTATTAATCTTATTATATTTTATTATAACAGACATTGAATAGCCTCACATCTATCAGACTTTGATGAGTCGTTTATATTCTTCAATATTGGTGTTCATGTACCTTTGACATTGTTACAACAACTCTAATAATAATTATATTAATCTGACTTATTTTTATCCAAAGCCTTATCTTCAAAGTGTTCCATGTAATAATTGGCAATCGCCGGGGAAAGAGGTGACCCCATGGCTACTCCATCGAAAACCTGTTCATAGAATTTTCCATCATACTGGAAGTATGTGGTCGTTAATACATGTCTAAATAGATCGGTTATTCCCGGGGAGAAATGCATCTCCAGAAGTTTTAGTGCATCCTCAATAGGAACACGCGTGAACAATGAAACAACATCAAAGCTAACAAGAAGGTTGTCAGCATCTAACTTGATGTGTTTCAGCAGCTCAATGAAATGTGCTGAGTTTTTGATGTGATGTTCACATTTTCCAACAAATGGACTTGGTCTCCTGGTCAAATTCTTGGCAGGGTTGTATGTTACCGAACCAATGGAGCTAACAATAGGCCTCAAAGGAATGCCAGTTTTATGAATTTTCGGCAGTCCATAGATCCTCGGAGGTGCCGGGGCTACTTGTCTAAGCCTTTTGATAATTTCTGAAGGAAGAAGGCATGACGTCTTCAAAAGTGTGGCCGTCTTTCCTGCCAATGCCGATGTCGGATCGCGAGTTATCAACCGATAACTAGGATCATCAAGCAGATTCAACATCTTTTGCCGGTATTCATTAGCTGTGAGTATGACCGTGGCATTTCCTTTATCTGCTGCCAATACCACCGTTTTTGGGTCCTTGCGCAAAGTAAAAATGGCCTTCCGCTCACTTGCGGTCATGTTGGATTTTGGTGGTCTAGACCTGCAAATGGCACGGCATACCTCTTGGCTTAACTCCTGGGCTACTCCAGACGGAAGGTTGTAGATAGCCTGTTCAACACCACAAATAATGCCTCTGGCTGGGACCGTATTCTGAGTTGGGGCAAAGTTTAGACCCTTGCAGAGAGCTGAGGTGGTGGTCGCATCCAGCTGCTTGCTCGATTGGTTAACAATCACCCGTTGTGTTACAGGACCGTTCTCAGTCTTAGATGGTTTTGGTAGACGCTCAAACTTTCTAATTTGTCTAACACTAGTCTTCTTCGAGAAATTGTGTATCTGAGCAGTGATGGTATTGTCCACAAGATCCCAAATCGTGTTAGACATCCGGCCAGCCAGAAGAAGGTGTTCGGACAGTAGTTTTGGGCCAACGATATCAAGTTCATGTCGAACGTGATGAATTCTCTAGTTAGAGAGCGAATCTCAACATAAAGAATCGAATTCCAAACGATTTTGAGTGACCCTAAACCTCCACCCTGGGGTACCCCAGATGATACACCCACATTCTTACCCTCTTTCCCCGATTTTTCAAAAGAATTATTGTATCCAGGTTACGAAACTCCTATCCAACGTCAAGCTTTTCTATCAGTAGGTGATGTGACACTAGGCCAAATGCCTTTGAGAATTCAATTACAATGGCATCCACTCTGCATCCTTTGTCCAGAAAGTCTGCAAGATCCCGGAAATGAGAAACCGTTTGAGTCTCATATGTGTTTCTTCTAAAACCGCGTTAGTTACTGAATAGCCAATTGTCCCGTTTTCTCTGCAAGTAATCGGCAATTATGTGTCTCATTTGTCTGCAAACGTCTAATGTTAGGTTAACCGTCCTGCTGTTGTCAGTCTATCGAATTTTTTCTTGTTTTATAGATTGAAACTACCATTTCTTCCTTCCAATCCTGGGGCAGAATGAAATCATCAAAGTCAGTTCAAAGAGTCGTAACAGATAGGAAATTATGACCTGAACAGCAAAGTTCAGAAAGTCCCCAGATATGCCATCCGGTCCAACGGGTATGTTGCGTCCTGTTTTGGAAATTCGCTTTCGTAATTCACATGTACTTACATCTATATATTCACTTTCACACGTTAACGGAGGATCAGCCATTTTTCTTTACCAAAGATTGACGCATTATAACTGTTAAATAAATAAACTCTTTAGACATTATTCCCCAGTTCATTAATTGCTCCAATTTCTTCCCTATTTCCCCTATTTCTGCGGATATACTTAATAAACCTACCGGTGTATAGCTTCTCCTAATTTACCAGTACCTGAATTCAGTTCAATGACAAAAAACACAATTTTCTTTTAGAGTGACAGGCATACACGTGGTGGCAACTCCCTCTAATAGAATGGGAAGGGATTTGAAAAGGGGGATGCGGAAGGGCAGAGGAAGGTAGACAAGGGTTAACTAGGGACCTCGGGCTATAGTGTAAGGATCCAAACGGGCATTCGCCTAAAAGTGATGCAGGACATACATAATTATATGTTTAACTCATACTTTAACACTTTATTTAAAGGCTAAATCCCACACTTTAACATTCAGAAGGGTTTCAGTAATCCGTAATCTTGCGATAAATATGCGCATATGGAATTTAACCTTTAAATTATGTTTTTTAAAAAAATTACGAGTTAAACATATAATTGCGATTAAAACGCAAGTGACTTCAGCCGTGCAGTAATATGTAAGAGCGTATTATCAAAAGATGTGTAAGGATATAGGAAAGCCAAGCACCTGAACTCAGCCCAACAATGCCTTAGGAATTTGTGAAGACTACGGCAGCAATTCGAAGTATCAGTGTATCTACTTTAGCAGTTTTGCGTGCAGCTCTGCATCCATATCAACGACAATCCTTACCGTACATATTAATATGATTGGACTACGCAGTTCAGTGGACCATGTCAGCAAACAAGCTGCACATAAGGACGTCGAAACTCACTAACGACTGAGTAATGCGTTGCGGTCAATTGACTGAGTGGCCTCGCGAAATCGATTCGTGGCACGTGTAATGGTGGACCGTAAATTGTATCCTTAATACATTCCCACACGGAACAGCAAAGTTGCGGCTTATTGACAGCCAAGGGTTGCGCTCTCGGCGGCGATCAATTAGGAAGGAACTAAATTTTATCTTTTCACAAACGTATCGCCTGTTGCAACGAGTTTCTAAATGCTAAGTACGATGAGCTTAAATGAAAAAACATCAGCCTATTAGTAATGGGAATTTTCAGTTACGAATTTATCATTCAATTGAAAGTTACACCTGTTGTGTTCCCAAATTTAGGGATGAAACGTCGTGTACGTTTTATTATAATTTTAATAATAAATTACTGATTAATAGGCTGATGTTTTTCTGTTTATTTAAAGAGGTCAGATAAATATAATCAATGTTATTGAATATTAGTAAGTTTATGATGTAATTAAAGACTCACAAACTGACAATGGAATGGAGTCAAGTTTTGTCGGATATTATCAAGATATAAAATTAAATGATAAGATTCTATAAAAGCATACGAATAATGTTGATAAATTAAGCTCAACCTGTTACACGATCAGGGTGATTTCTGAGCACTTAGTCACAAACATTTTTATGTTAGCGTAACGTGTTTATTGACAATGAATCATATTGTGTGTAGTATTAGAAACTTGGTCTTTCTCTACTTAACGTATACATTTTTAAGGTTGTAATACAAAATTCCGACACATATTTTCCCGATGCACGTTTTCCCGACAACTACATTCCGATTGACAGTTGCCAGACAGTTCATTATCTCGATTCACATTTCCCCGACAGGCCATTTTCCGGAAATGTGAGTTTTTATGAAATAAAGCTGAATATTATTATTGTAGAACACCAAATATGTTACTTATCTTATTATACATGATTATTATTGTAATTTAAGTTATTCATTAATGCGTGAAAATGTTTAAAATACTTGGTACACGTATCATTTAAGATCCAGGAACCATCCCCGTGGATTTAAAATAACTCTAGCACCCATATATGAAAGTTACGGTATTTTCAAAATACAAAATAAGCGATAACGGCCTATATGGACAACGAATAAATAGTGTACGGGGTCACTCAGATTCATTATGTCACTCTTGATGATTTTAGTGTCTAATTTTACCCCCTAACGGCATAAATACAGGTATGAGGTGGGGTGATAAAAAATTTCGACAGCTACCATGATTGGTGTCAAATATAGTGTTTTAGAAGCCGGTGAGTTTAGTTATGGCATCTCAGTAGGTTTGAGATAAAGTTTCACCCCTAGTGGGTGAACTGAGATGATAAATTTTTTTTATCTCAACCCTGCTGAGATGCCTTAACTAAGCTCAGCGACTACCTTAACACGGGTTTGACACTAATATCAGGTGATATAAAATTATTATAATTACCCCAGTACACCCACACCCCTAGGGGTGAAACTTTATCTCAACCCTGCTAGGATGCCATAACTATGGTCGGTAACTTCAAAAGCACTAGATTCGACACCAATCTTGGTAGTTGTCGAAATTTGTTGTCACCCCATCTGTCCTTATGCCGTTAGGGGATCAAATTCTACATTAAAAGCATCAAGAGTGACATTATGAATCTGAGTGACCCCGTACACTATTTTTTCGGTGTCAATATAAGCCTTTGTCGCGTATTTTGAAAATGCCATCCTCTTCCATCCCCGATAGGGGTGCTAGCGTTATTTTAAATCCACGGGGTTGGTTCCCGGATCTTAAGTGATACGTGCACCAAGTTTTGTTTAAACTTTTCCACGCATTAATTAATAACTTAATTTACAATAATAATCATGTATAATTAGATAACTAACATATTTGGTGTTCTACAATATTAATATTATGCTTTATTTTGTAAAACCTCGCCATTCGGGAAAATGACCCATCGGGTAATATGGCCAGTCGTGAAATAGATTGTCGGGAAAACGTGCATTGGGCAAGTGTTTGTCGGGAAAACGGCCGGATCCCCATTTTCAAGACTGAAAGTGTATTTTTAGAAAGTATTGTCTAGAAATTGTGAACAAGTTATTAAAATCTTAGGTATACTAATTAACATTGTGTTAACAATTAATAAATGTTTAAATTCGTTAAACGTAATGGATTTTTTTATCGTGGTGTGATCGTGTCCCTCATTTATAATTAAGAGGATACAATTTTCTAATTTGGCGTATACAAAGTCCGCACCAAGGGAACATGTATTTGCTTTCTTAAACAAAGCGGTACCGAGAACAGAAATTCTGGGGAGGGACAATTATTTTTTGTCTGGACCGCGCGGCGGGTTGTCTCTGGTCAGAGGAACTGAATGGATCAGCCCAAATGTGCAGTTGTAAAAACTGACTGGACGGTCGGGGTGAGAGGATCGAGTTTGGGGAAGGTGCATCTGGACGCGGACAAAATTATGCTGATATGCTCATCCAGATGGTTGACAATTTGCAATTTAAGATCAAGTGGTTTGACTTAAGTTTATACAAACGAGCGCCATGTTGAATTTTTTAAATCGAGTATGACGTCAAAGGTTTTGTACAGATGTCGCTTTTTAACAAGCAAATAGAAAACTTGCTCAAAATAAGTAAAAGAAACACCCTTACAGTTACAGAAACATTGAATTAAAACTTTGGGTAAAGAATTTTGAAGGTTTTTAAGTGTTAAATGAAGGACACATCCTCCTGAGCGTCAATTGCATATATTTAATTAAGAGAGAGCACAGCGTAATTCTTTTCAAAGGGATCCTAGAATCGTGGATATTATCCATAAATGAAGGAGTTGTACTTAATTTTTCTATTTGTATAAACTTCAGTTTAGCCGATAAAATAAGATGTGAAGGCGACGAATGTCAACGAGATTACAAATGCAGCCGAGTGGCTAAACCTTACAGAAGGATGGAGGACTTCCTTTATCAGAAGAAATTCTCACCATTTCCCAATGACACCTGCTGAACTTTGGTTACGTAAGTATATCCTGCGATTGTCTTTTATTACATTTCTAAAATATCAATTGTCATTTTCATTCTGGTTTGTTTCGCATTCCACCCTGAGATATTTCTTATTTAACAGTGTGCATTTAGTATAAAAAGTGGGGGAATTGTTAATAATTTGGCATAATTTATTTGTGAATCAAATTAATTTTTTTGTAATTAAATTTAAATAAATTTATATCAAACCAAAATTAATAATAAATTAATGTAATTTTTCATAAAATTGAGAGTCTCATTAACAGTGTGACTGAAAGTAACAAGTTTATGATAATAGAATCTTATTTCTCGAAGATAAACGAATTATTCATTATACCGGAATGTCGTTAAATAGAACCTACAGAAAATGATCAAATATGCAAAACCACACTATTTGTGAATACACTGAGTGAAAACAGTGATCTTTGTGACTTGTATTTGAAATTTCTTTACCACGTAAGGTTATTTAATAGAATCACTTGTGTTTTAATTTTTAAATGCCATATATATATTTGTTTATTTTGTTAATTCTGTATAATCGTTATTATTAGTTTGAGACGTATTAACTGTATACTTTAATTGATCTTGTTTTACAAAATACACCTCGTTTTTTATAATAAAGTATATCTATATTGAAGTATATCTATATTGAATTATATTGAATTATGATGATTTCTGATGCAGTAATAATAAAGAAAAAATTTAAAATTATAAGTATATCCTCATAAACATAAATTTTCTTTGCGCATCAATAACTGTCATTTCTTTATTGAATTATTTCTCCTTTTTGTACATTATGTTTACTGACATGTTCATTTATTTATGAATTTCGTAATTATATATTATCTTATTTAGTTTTGATTTTGATTTACCTATGCAAGCATTCCGTGACATGTAAACTATATTTTATGACTAATTTCTCGGAATAGGCATTATGAAATCAACAAAGCTAGATCCAAATCAATTTATATTTCGAAGAAGTCTTGCATAATTATGACAAAGGAACCACGCATGAGTTTAATTTAGGAAGAAATTATGCTTCCAACTGATTATGACGCGTCCGATCTGTAATATGACGGATTGAGGTGAAAACTTAATGCTGTTAAGAAGTATTTCATGGTAAAATGACGTTTATAGTTTAAGCTATTTGTATTGTATGTGTTTTTAACATTCTTGAATTTCGAGGGTCAATATACAAAGAATTCTAATTAAACTTATAATTGAACCATTCATCTGTGAAAATTATAAAATTTTCTTAATGCGCTGTTCATAAGGAGTGAACACGTTAAGGCGTTGGACAAATTAAAAAAAATAGCTTTGTAACTATCTTGTAAACTTGCAGGAAATGAATACAAACTGTAGCGGGGTAGAAACTTTAGCAAAAGGAAGTATACGAGCTAGACTTTGTTGAATATTCAGGGCGCACAATAACGAACCGGCCTGGAGAAATGTAAACAGTTATCTTTTACCTCCAACTTACGCATCTAAAAACGATTATTCGTATAAAATGAGAGAGAAGAAACAGTGGTACAAAGAAATATTCGTTCTTAAATAAATCTATTCGGGGATTGGAACAGCCTACCAGTAAAGGTTGTAGCGTTCACAGAGAGATGAAAAATTCAAAAAAAGGGTAACAATCCATGATAAATGTCAAAATAATACTACGTGAATTTATTTAATTCAGTGAAGTGGAATTTAATCATATTTTAATAATTATATCGTGTTTGGAAATTATTAATGCATTGCAGAGAAGTGAAGTGCACTGAGGAGAAATGTAGGACGTCATTTGAAGTTTTTTTTAGTGGAGGTAACACGTTTTATAGAGGTAATATAACGATTTCTTTCCTTATTATGTGTTCTTTTTTATATGTATCCTGAATCATTGCCACTGGGTTTTGCACCAATGAAATTGAGTAAATACATAAATCTATTGTTTCTGCATTTCCATCTAGGTTTCATGGGGGTGTATATTAACAACAATAAATTACGATTAAACTGTAGTGCTTCTCTTTATTCTAATAAATTTTCAAAATATAATGACATATTCTATTTATTTGTTACTACATATAAAAATCTATTATTTTCGTTTTCTGGCAGCTATTTTTATATTAATACTATAACTATAACGCAACAGTTTTTTTTATTATAATATATAGAAACAATAACTAACACAATTAAATTAAACTACTTTCTTACAAGCGTAATAAATAAAATATTTCTAATTAAAATTTCAAACAATTTTCATTGCTATAAATAAAATTAGAAGACTAAAATTCGGTGACCATGAATTGACTCATTCTGAGGGTTAAATTGTCCAAAGGATTTGTCATATACAACAGATAGAGTTAATTAAATATATATAATTTACCGATACCGTACATATTTCAACTGGTTCAAACTTAATTTGGTACAGTATTGTTGAAGCCTGCGTTTTTTAAAATAAAATGCAGGGCAAAACATGAAAGGAAATTGTCGCAGGTTCCTTTCACTTTTCAATTGTGTGTCTCTCTCTTTCGATAATTACTTAGATTTATTTGATTTAAACTTACGTATCTCAGTACATAATCTAATTTTTATCTTCTTTAATGATCAATATTCTCTCTGAAAAGCTTAAAGCCCAATTTTAGTTATGCGTATATTGCCAGACGCCATACGGATCGTTTTAAAATACTAAATTGTAATGCTTTGAATTCGCATTTATTATTCTTAATACTATGGTACCTTGTAATCTACAATAGTCCTAAAATCTTATAAGTATGATATCTATTATAAAAGGAGGAAATTTCCAATTTAATTTAACCGTTCAAGTCCAAAAGTGGAGAAAATTTGTATAAACAATGAAGTAGGTCCGGTAAATGGTCTAGCTATATTCATAGGGTCATTAATGAAATGGAATTAATATTTAACTTAATAGCAGTTAACGAAAAAGGTATAACTTAAATATAATATAATATAATTATGTTTATTAAGTTGTAACTAATATTAAACGAATTTACCTCTGTATACGTTGATGCCTTGACAGAAGTAAACGCTATAAAATTAAAAATTAGCAACTTCGGCTATAGAATTATAAGGAGATTATAAGTGTTGGAACGTTAAATCAGAGAATATATTCAAATGAAATATATATGTTATTATAATTGCTTATTTCTTTATGAACTATCATTACAGCAATGTCAAATTTTGTTTGTGTTCAATGCAAACGTAAACAACTACAAATATATTCATTTATTAAGAAGTGTATAAAACCATGTTAAATGTGGCAGTTTGACTATTTGGTATTAAATGAGCTTTACATTTACCGCGTTAGTCAATATAACTAATAATATAAACAATATTGTGTTCTGGATGGTAATAGTATAGATTTCATTCTTAAACATCGATCAACTCTGAATGGGTAATCAAATAAATTAGTTTTTACTACACAAATAAAAAAAATAAAAACGATGTTCCTTACTTCTGTACTGCAATACAGCACTCAGAAAAATTCCGGAAAGTAATTATTCCTTTACTCAAAATTATGGAAGAAAAAACTATCTTGTTAAAATGAAATGCCACTTGGTTATACGGCTATATGTATTTTAAAACTCAATTAAATCTATAAAATATTGAAAAGTATTAGAGCGGTATCAATGGTATCGTAGATAATTAGTTTGACTGATGTTACTGGTGTAGTATTTACTAAAAGATTTCCATCCTATCTATCGGTTGAATGATAACTGTGTGGTAACTACTCTTCAACACTGTTGACTGATTAATTTGATGCTTTTCTGTACCTGTTCTAAAATTCTGTCTACATGATACCTAAAGAATACTTTCCTTACTTCTCCAACTTCAGAAACTTTGTCGGTTTATAATTGTTTATTCAACCCCTCAATTTCTACATATTTTTGTTTAGTCTAAACCATCATAATAGAAATAATTTTTAAGAGGGATTTCCGAATTATTTTCAAATAATTCTCGAATTACATCTTCAAGAATATATTCGAATACGCTCAGTATCAGCATCTGCTACAGACTTGGTTGCCTCATTCCCAGCCGCACGCTTTGAATAATTAGTTATGAGGTAACAATAGTCTTAAATAATACAATTTACATAACTGTTAAAGTAATAATTATAATGTAGGAGGTTGGTCTCAAATGTTCTCAGCCCGATAGGGAAACAGACTTTGATTTGATTTATTTTATTTCCTCGTATGAGGAAATAGGACACGTCAATACATAAAATTACAATATAAGAATTGGATGCTACAATTATAAATAATTAGAAGTTAGTATAAAAATACCAAAATTCGGGAACACAACTTTCCCTGGCAAACTTAAGTAAAATATATTAATAATAACAAAAATAATAATTCTTTGATTATACTAAGGGTATAATATAATATTTACAGTTCTAATAAAATAATTCAATACGTACTAGTAAATAAATAATCATTCCAGAATTAACTATCATAAAATATATAATTACACATCAGACAAGAGTAAACACGAAACCTGACACACGCACACTAGGAAGAAACACAAACAACCCTTAAAAAACTATAAAATTTCATGAATAAACTCGCTGGGAAGAGTTAATATTCGCAGACTTTTAAAAAATGGTTTACAACTGGATTTATTATCCGTATTAGCAAGTATTCTAATGGCATGCTTTTGCTCTTCTTAACCGTGCCCGAATGTAATTAAAACTTAGCAACTACCATAACCCCGAATTCGACACCAATCTCGGTTTTTTTGTCCGTCACCCCCTCCACACGACCCCTCGAGGTGTTCCCCATGCCGGCAGGGTTTGAAATGAGACACTAAAACATCGAGAGTGAATAAACTATTTATTCTACGGCAATTTAGACCGTTTTTAAATCTTTTAAAAATGTAGCCCCTTCCACCCCCACTCATAGGGGTGCTGGAGTTTTCTTTAACTGTAGTGAGTGACGAGTTTGCTTTGAAACTGTCACTTGCACAAATTAATAGATTAATTTACAATAATAATAAATAATAAGGTAACTAACAAGTTAAGTATTATTATTAATATTCGTGACTTAAATACAGGAAACAAACGTAATCAATTCTAAAAATTTTAAAGGTTGTCAATTACACAGAATAATTTTCATTATCAAGACATTTATATTTTCAATTAATGTTTTCCATTATTTAAATTTATCTAATTACTTTAATGTTTACCTAATTTTATTTCGTCTTAGCCACTCATATTCAGTAAAAAAATCCAGATCACACTAATTTATTTTCAAATGTAGGATAATATTATAATTTAAATAATCAGTATAAACTTTTAATCACCATGCTTTAAATGGCTGACCATTTGCAAATATTCTGTTATACATTAAAGTAAGCTTAAACCACGACGTTTTTATGGCGTACTCTGCCATGTTTAGTGAGAAAGATGACAGAGTACGCCATCGAAACGTCGTGGCTTAAACAACCTTAAAGACGGGTGGAAACCCAAGAACTGCTTATCCAGAATATACAACGGGAAAATCTTCGATGTTTGATATTCTGTTATAGCTTATTAAGTCTAGTAAAAAATATCAAATATATAAATATTAAAAATGCACATAATGAACGTAAATCATGATGTAAAATGTAGCACTATTATACAAAAATTAATGCAAATATGATTTATTTTGTTATTGACATATAAAAATAGTATAATAATAACACGACACAGTCTTCATACCTAAAGCTTGGCTTATTTTCAGGATCTATGTAATACCATGTGTTACGCTGACTTTAACTTAATTCTGAAATCGGCCAACAAAAGTAATCTAATTTCTGTAACCGTCACCTGTAATTTTCAGTTTAATCCGCTGAATTTAATTTAACCTGATTTGAATTTCATAATTGCTTACTGTTAGACTGAAATCGTAAAACAATAATAAATCTAATTTTTGGGGTCGTCACCCTGAATTTTAAGTATAACTCACCAAATTAAATTTAACCTTTCCATTTGTGGATGAGTAACTAAGTTATTTTCAAAGTTATTTGCCTCTACAAAGACAAATTTTTTTTCCGGTTTTCATTACATCTAAAAAAATATACCTGTCCAATCAGTTAAATTATATTATGAAACGTTAACCTTTTGTTTACATTTATGGAGGATGGAAGTTTTATGTTGCTACAGTCCTTCAGACGACTATAATTAACAACTAAGCAAAGTTTGCACTATATCGGTCCGATCGTTTATTTCTGAAAAACGAACAAAATCAGCTGGTAAACGTGACATGAAATCTTAAGAAATAATGAAATTAATCGATTCTAATTCATGTAGTCCACTGACAAAACTATTATTTTATTTACAGTTTACAAAAATAATTAAATCAATGTAATATCTAATAATTTTAGGGCTTGTCACGTTTCTGAGTTCAAATTTATGTAATTTTAGGAAAAATATACCATTATATTTCAATTTACATGGTAACAGACCAAATGGCATTTAATTCACGCAAACTATTTAAGGTGTGCGTATTCACTTACAGTTCTGTGAGCGTTCCATATTTGCTTTTTTTCACAATTATCATCCGTTTACACATTACACAATTTTTAACGAAAAAAATTTTTTAGTGAAATCACAGTCGCATTAATTTATTAAAGAAAAATCCTTATAGGTTATGGTCAATGGATGATTAACGTAATTCTTGTATACAATTTACTTATTGCAATGTAACTGTTGTCGATTGTAATTAGCAGCCAAATAAAGAATATATTTTTCAATCATACTCTAGGTTTAAATAACACCTAAATTCAATCAATACCTAGAAATAGAACTTGGAAAAGGCAATTTATAATATTGTATATGAGAAAAGTAATTTCAGCAACCTTTTTGTTTACTAGTAGAAGCAACACAATCTTTACAATTAAAAATTTATAACCATTGTCAACTTTATTACGAGCTTTAAAATATTTAAAATTTCGCCTTTAAAAAATAAAAATAAAGGTATTATTGAGATGTTTTCTTGTAAACTAGGAATCTCATTTTTATAATTATTTTTATAGCATATATTGAACGAAACATCTCACATCACGAATGTAAATAATTTGAAACTGGTATCAAAATATTGACATTTTACTAATAAAACATTTTACGTCTCATTTTAATATTTTAATAAACGAGAATATAGGGATTTAATTTGACAGGTCAAGTATATACCTGTCATATATTATTTGTTAGAATCTTTCTCATCTGAGTTAGGCTGAAAAGACAACGTCTTTGTTTCAGTGTCATATTTTGCTGTTGCCTTACTTCTCCTTATTTGGGCTGACATTTTTGCCCGTAATGATGATCTGTTTTGACAACCACTTACTGAGAAAACCTCTACAATCTCCCTCCACGGCGTCTCCCTCCACTTGGAAGTATAGCTTTACTTCTCAGGACGCCGTGTTATGTTGATGGGTAACACGACCTCGTAACAAATACACCAAGACAATTCTTGAAACGTATACCATTAAAGTGGTACTATAAATAGAAAAATCAAGTGGATGAATATTATCGAAGTAACACTTATTGCGGGTTCAGAAGAAATAAAACCAGATTAGTTTATTTATATGAGTTCCATCTTATTTAATATTTTATGAAGAACGTTTTCCAAAAAGTTTTTTTTTCAATTCCTGGCCAGTATCACATTTTATTTGAAATTGCATAAAATGTATGTTCACATAAAATATGATAAGCTAAAATCCAATGCTGGATAAATGTAGCATAAGTTACTCGTTTTAATGAATTGTGCTTATTATTTATTGTCGTCTGCAAACGGTATAACTACTGAAAACAGTTTTATTTAGTAAATCATTCATATGTATTGAAAATACATTGGTACAGAAAAGAACCTTGTGGAACCGAAGCATTGAATGTCACTAATCAGAGAAGAAGGTTTAGATATAGTGGATATATGTAGCACAAGGAAAGGGACAGAAAGAGGGGTGCGTAAAGGTACAGAAAGGTAGTCAAGGACTAACTAGGGCCTCCGGGCTTTTGTTTTAAGGATCCTACCTAAAAGTGATGTAGGGAAAAACCTAGAAAAATCTGCATCAGGTAGGTCGGGCATTTGGTACTTGTCCCACGCCCTTCCGATGGCGGGAGAGGTGTTAGCTGTGAGGTCGCAGCTTTGCCCTCGCCGTGCCTTGACCGGTTTAGGAGGCAGCTGCCGACTATTCCAATAGGAATAGCGGGCAGCTCTTACCGTATGCCCATGGTCTGTGACCCCGAAACATTATTCAACAACTCTCAAACCAGACCGAGGTGCCTCGGCTTGTGGAAACCTTAGTTCCATAAACCAGAGAGCAGATTTTTTAGGGTAACAGGCTACATGAGGGTAATCCACATGGTGGCAACTCCCCTTTAAAAGCATAGGAACGTTTTTGAAAGGGGGGATGCGGAAGGGTAGAGGAAGGTAGCCAAGGGTTAACTAGAGCCCCCGGCCTATGGTTTAAAGATCCTACCCGGCAATTCGCCTAAAAGTGATGCAGGGAAAACCCTAGAAAAACCTGCATCAGGTAGGTCGGTAATTTGGTATTTGTCCCACGCCGTTCCGATGGCGGGAGATGGATTATCTGTGGGGTCGCAGTTTTGCCCTGGCCTGCCTTGACCGGTTTAGGAGGCAGCTGGTCGACAATTCTAATAGGAATAGCGGACAACTCTTACCGTATGCCCAAGGTCTGCGACCCCGGAACATACACCTCTCAAAACAGGCCGAGGTGCCTCGGCATGTGGGAACCTTAGTTCAAAAAAACCAGAGAGATGTGAAGGCATCCCCAAAGGTTGCCTCCGCCAGAGATCTCTTGGAAGGCTCACCTGCGAGAGAATCCTCTCGCTGACTTCCTTGTATTTTCCTTTATTTATTTTTTTAGGGCAACAGGCTACATGAGGGTGATCCACATTGGCCAACTCCCCTTTAATAGCATGGGAAGGGATTTGAAAGGGTGGATGCTGAAGGGTAGAGGAAGTCCCAGAATATAAATCTTTCAGTGTTACTCTTACGTAGGAGGACCAGCAATTGGAGTGAACCCATTAAATACAATTATAAACACAACCAAATGGTTTTGGAAGTCAACATAAAATTCCTAATGGATACTATTTTTAATTTAGTGATTCATTCTTATCGGGAACGAAATTGAACATTAACTGTAAATCTAGGTTAAGTGTTTGACAACATTGTTCTGAACAAATTTCTGAATATATCCGAGGGTACTGGTGCTCGTGAATTGGATAGTAGTTTCCTAAATAATCAGCATAATCTTTACTGAATATAGGTGTTTAAACTGTTGGGAAAATTCCTCGCTCAGATTTATTAGTAGAATATGAAATATATTTGAAGACAGTTCTTGAGAATAAATAATATTAATGATTTTCGTTAAATAACAAATTGCTTTACTCGTCCACCTGATTGATATGTTTCTGATATAAAAATGATATAAAATTTCGTAGGCTGATGATATGATTTGAAGAAGCTCTTTCACTGTTTATTTCTTGTTGGTTTCTCTTTTTTTCAGTTCATTCAAACTGTTTTAACATTTTTTTTCAAGGAAAGAGGTGTTTAGTTTTATAACACCGATTGACATATCTCTATTATTTTATAATATAACTAACTATTTGCCTGGCGTTGACCGGATATTCCTTATCTTAAACTTATATTAGACTGGAAAAAATTTCTATACATAAAGTAAAATCGCTCCAAACTTGATAATAAATATTTTTTTGATTTAAATTACAGAAGCAAGAATAATTCAATTCTTTGCAAAAATCACCATTGAGCAATAGAACTTAAAGTAATACATGTGAAAAAGAAACACGACGGGCTCAAATCAAACTCAATAATACTTAAATGACAATCTGTGCGACATATTAATTGTGAACGCACTCCAAGTTCTGGTTGATCCGTTGGGATCCCTGGGATAAAAGATATTTCCCAACTTTTCCTTTCGTGTTATTCATTTATGTCTAATTTCGACCCCCATACTGATGGGAAGGTGACATAGATGTATAACTTCGCCATTTAAAGTATTATGGTGAACACGTGACAAGTAACATGGAGAGAGCGACTGTACAACTGATGAACCCCAAAGAGAATTAATTCTACCCAAATCTAAAAGTGTTTCTCCTTCCGTGCCGATCTCAGCGTTCACTAAACGTTTTTACTCGTTACTAATACAGTACATCTTGATATTATTTTTAAATGCCGTACAAACCCATCCATATCGGGTTATTGGAGTGTTTTACCCACAGAGGGACCATTCTCATATCATATCTGAAGTTAAGTTGAAATTCCTCTATGTGTTTAAGGGTGTATGCAGAACATATCCACACATACACACATATAGGTTTAGTTTGGCATGATGTCTGTCACGTGTATGACATTACAGGGAATTGTCTGCTATTTAATATCGACATACAAATCTTAAACTTCTGAAGTAGGGATCTTTAGAGATAAGCTAAACTATTTCTGTGACAGTATGTTAGGAGGTAAATTTGCATTTCTTTTTGAGGTAGTTTCACGCGATATGTATTTATTTAATCTACAAACTGCCTCCTAAACTGGTCGAGGCACGGAGAAGGGAATGCTGCGTCCCCACAGCAAACTCCTCTCCCGCTATCGGAAGGGCGTGGGAAGGGTACACAATGCCCAACCTACCGGATGCAGGTTTTTCTAGGGTTTTTCCTGCATTTCTTTAGGCGAATCAAGGGTAGGATCCTTAAACCATAGCCCGGGGGCCCTAGTCAACCCTTGGCTACCTTCCTCTACCCTTCCGAATCCCCCCTTCCAAATCCCTTCCCATGCTATTAAAGGGGAGTTGGCCAATGTGGATCACCCTCATGTAGCCTGTTGCCCTAAAAAAAAAGGAAAATACAAGGAAGCCTGCGAGAGGATTCTCTCGCAGGTGAACCTTCCAAGAGAGCTCTGGCGGAGGCTACCTTTGGGGATACCTTCACATCTCTCTGGGTTTTTTTTGAACTAAGGTTCCCATACGCCGAGGCACTTCGGCCTGTTTTGAGAGGTGTATGTTCCGGGGTCGCAGACCTTGGGCATACGGTAAGAGTTGTCAGCTATTCCTATTGGAATAGTCGACCAGCTGCCTCCTAAACTGATCAAGGCACGGCGAGGAGAAAGCTGCGACCCCACAGCTAACCCCTCTCCCGCCATCGGAAGGGCGTGGGACAAATACCAAATGCCCGACCTACCTGATGCAGGTTTTTCTAGGGTTTGTCTTGCATTCCTTTTATTTCTTTTAGGCGAATGCTGGGTAGGATACTTAAACCATAGCCCGGGGGCCCTAGTTAACCCTTGGCTACCTTCCTCCACCCTTCCGCATCCCCTCTTTAAAATCCCTTTCCTATGTTATAATAGGGGAGTTGCCACTATGTGGATTACCCTATACATAGCCTGTCTACACCCAAAAAAAAGGAAAATAGAGTAAATTAATGTAATTATTCTAAGCTAGGTTTAGGGACTTTATTTCAACTATAAATACATGTATACAACGTTATATTAATTAAAGGTTAATTATGAAAGTGTTAAAGAAATAATTAATTTTGTACTGGCCTGAAAAGAAGAAAATTGGAAAGATATCTGAAAATAGAGATAAGTAAAACTTTAACTAACTAAGGAGACATGGATGTTACCATTTTTCATTTTAGTTTATAACAGCACTATCACTTCACTTCACAGCAATACACTTCACTACACTACCCTATATTCACTAGAGAGTACAGATTAAGTCTAAATTTTCTTTCCTTTATAGGACTTTCTCAAAAAACTTTTTCTCTGTTCCAGTTATTTATTGTCCTATTTAGAAATGAGTATTTTCTAACGTCTGTTTTTTGCTGTCTGATATTTAACTTAAACAAGTATGTTCAAAAGATGGTCTCAAGACTTTTGGTTCAAAACACCCGAAAATATCATTTATAATTGGGATAGGTTTTAATGGATACTGACAAAACCTGAAGATGAAGGTGATCTTAAAATGCCATATACTGCTGTTTATTCAGATATATAAACCATACCGATCAGTAATATTCAATACATTTATATTTAGACTGTTTTGTCAAGAAGGCATTGATTGCATCGTATTTAATAAATGGTGTGATGTAGTACAAAGGAAACGAGGAAGGGTGATTTTACGGATACAAATAAGGAAAAAAAAATTACGGATCACAATTTTTGTGATACAATTAGTGTGGCTTTATATTTTTTTTTGCGTACTTATTGCTCTCCTAAATGTCAAAGAATGAAAAACATGAATAACCTGTCTCTGAAGTTGCTGTATATAAATGGAGAATATTCATTTAATTCAATTCGTCTTATGATTTCTACAGAGTTACAGAGAGAATGAGAGAGGGATAGGGGGAGGGGGGGGGGACAAAGCCAAGTCTGTCAAGAAATGAGTAACAGCAACGCCCTTTATGGCTTCCTGGACGAGTTGTAAATAAGAGCTCCTTTGCAGGCTACATCCATCCGGCAGTGGAGCGAATCGTTTATAACGTTTGACAGGAATCCAATAGCTCCTTTGGCGCTGGGTTTATAAAAAATTCTAGCTACAGGGGCTTGAGGAGGTGCTGTGATTGGAGCCAAGGCAAATGAGATCTGTTAAACACGGTCATTTTAAGATTCGTCCATAACGGCAAAACTATTTCAGTTATAATTTAAATAATTTGGCTTATGTAAATACTCTTTAGTAGACGTAAATAATAACTTTTTCTGGGAAATTATAAACTCCAAGATTTATCATTTTATGGAAGTAAAACGTTTGGAAACAAGCATGAAAAATGGAAATATATATTTTGTTATTAAACAACGTAAATCGGTAGTAAACACTAAGGCACGTACATATCCAGTATTGTATTAAAACCGTAATTAATTCCTCTCTTTTCTGGCATTTCATAAGAACGCATAACACATTTATTTTAAATATCTTTGAATATGTTTATTATAGAAAGGATGAAAACGTATTACCTTTATAAAATTGAGTTGTTACAAATAATCTTATTAGTAAAGCAGTACATTATTATAATGTTACGTTGGCATGAAATAGCGTTCTTTGTTGATTGATTCAAATGTATATGTAATTAAAACTACTTTTATTTTTCCATACAAAGTATAATGTTTATTGTTTTTTTCTGGTCACGTCCACCTTGACGTTGTTAGCGATCGTATTGAGTAGTTAACTAATTGGAGTGATTATATGGAAGCAGTGCAGACAGACAGTGGCTAACAGAGTCAGGAATAATAACTACTGTGGCTGGTGATATCGTTGTATCCATCAGATGAGGAGAGTGATTCCAGTTGTTTCGGCGAAGTCTGAGAAACTTTGATGGCATCGAGGTTGGTGCCGATGTTTAATCTGGATGCGTTGCTTATGGTAGCCTTTCTGGTGTTGGCGTACTTGGTGCAGAGAAACAGTTTATGCATGACAGTGAGGGGATGGTGCATGTCCCTCAGGTGTTTTCTTACAAATTTTCGTACAAATTTTTATAGAATATCAAGTATCCATCATTTACAGATTTACTAATACTCTTTTCTTCTTGATTGCAAACCACAGGGATTCACTTGACAACGATTATAAACATTGTGTAGTTTACAAAATATTTTGCTACAATTGTAATATTACTCTCTCTTTATATTATGTTCCTAATACTCAGGGCTTACAAAACGTTCCCTTAATATCCGTATCAAGGAACAAATGTCTAATATCCAACTTCCCAACGACAAACAATCTGTAGTCTCCAAACATATAATCAATTCAAAACATTCATTTGATTGGAAAAATTTTAGACGTTGACACCAAGTACCATTTCAGACTTATATCAGAGATGCATCACATTAAATCCAACATCACAGCAATTAATGTACAAGCAGACATTTAGAAACTCAACATATGCTACACTCCCTTATTGTTACGATAACCCTTTTGCTTTCCCATTGTCGTTATGGTTTACTTCACTTGTGACTTTGTCAACTGTCGGTTGTGTTGATCTACACCCTTGTGTGTTTACTTTCTTAGCACCTGACGAAAGGCACAAGGTTTCCAGAAACGTGGTGTGGTATTTATATCATCACTTCTCTTGTGTGTATTTGACTATTTTTCTTATTATTAATTTTCAACACAGACTGTATATGCTTTATAAAACTTTCAAAATATTAAAGTCATCAGCCTTATTAGGTCCTTTATATTCTTTTCTCAAAGTATATATTTTTTAAATGTCAATTAGGTAAGTGATTTATCATATCAAGTTTTCGGAATATCAATGGAATATTTGAAATAGAACACAGTGGGAAGTTTATAGTAAAATAGACTCAATCCTGAGAACCATTGCACTTCAAGCTTACAAAGGAAGAAAATGTTTCTGGAAACATTTTAAATACAAAAATTATTTGTTATGAAACCTAAAAACTTTTCAGAAAAAATTATTTTTAATTTTTTATATCGTCTTATTATAAACATATTTTCAAACAAAAGACTAGTAATTGCTTTAGTACGAAGGCTGAATGAAATTTCAGACTGGAAAAATTCGTATTAGAGGAGGGCTGCAGATAAATAGAGGAAGGCTGTGATGGCATATTCCAACAAAACGAAGGAAGGTAACATGAGTGATCAACGATCCGAGTCACGCCACAACCGTGAGGTTCCCCTCTGAGCAATTCGTGTCCATGTAAGAGAGCCAGAACAGTAATTAATCAAAACATTAATAATAAATAAGGAGTTCAAAATTTTATTAGTGTGTTGTAACACGGAAATTAATAATTTTATTAATTTTATAATCGGAGAAATTTATTTAACATAATTATTTCAATGCATTTGGAAATTGCACGCTCACGACAGATAGCAAATTTTGGAAGACCCGTCATAAAACTATTTCCGCGTAGTCGTCTCAATGAAGCGAGAACGTGAAAATATAGAAACTCTGAGGGATTAACTCGCCCCTGGGAAACGTCATGTCGACAGGATATTATCCCCAAGGAATTCCGAAGGTTAACGAGTATAAACTGCCCTCCACCGTCAGAAACAAGTATTGGCGGGATAATGGCTGAAACGATCACACGACACGAATTCCAACTCAGGGGAGAGAAAGACATTTGCGAGCTCGCAGGTGAGCGAAAGGTTTTCAACACAGTCGTTGATTATTCTTTAGAGAGAGCAGTCGAGAACAGTTTATAACGAAAGTTCGGAGAGAAAACAATTGTTAAGTTGACTTCGGGGACAGAGGAAGATAGTTTTTGCGTAAACTTTGAACAAACTAAGTTTGCAATGAGAACCTAGATGTGCCTGTACTGTTGCCTCAAGTCTTACTGCTCTCAACCGAACTATTGAAGTAGCGTAAAACCTTTTTTTCGCCAGCTGAGTAATACTCGGCGAACAAAGTAATCGACCGACAGATGTAAAGGAAATAGCTTGATTACCAGTCGTCAGCAGAGATAAACGTATTAGAGGAGGGCTGCAGATAAATAGAGGAAGGCTGTGATGGCATATTCCAACAAAACGAAGGAAGGTAACATGAGTGATCAACGATCCGAGTCACGCCACAACCGTGAGGTTCCCCTCTGAGCAATTCGTGTCCATCTGCGTACGTCCTTTCTCATGCAGTGCAGACGAATCAGATGAAACTAGCTTAGCACTTGAATAATGCGACGAATATTCGTTTTTGGCGAGTTTGTGGCACGTTAGGTGTGACCTGCTGAGGTGTCGCACATTAATTTGATGTTCGTGCCAGGTACAGTGGTTTCTTCCAATCTGTGTGATGACTCCTCCTTCAACCAAATTATTATTTTGTTGTCCTACATTTGGGCTGTAGCAAGTTTATGCAAGTCGTAGCTGTCCTGCTCACTGATTCGACCTTAAAGTGTGTCAGCGTCCACGTCTGCGCCGCTGGTGTAATGAATACATGTTGAAAATTGATAAATTAACAATACCATAATAAGAGGAATTGGGGTAATTTGTGCATTTTCTGGGAAAATATATATTTTTTGGACGGAAAATTTTGTGAATACTCATTATGACGTAAGAGAAACGTCTGTAAACAAGGCAACTGAGGCATTATTAACCGGCTATGCTAGAAGTGTGGCTGACCTTATAGACCTAGAAGGAACTTTCGAGTTGTGGAATCCAGGAAAATGACGTCGGACCTTTAATTTTTGGTCCACTGAGGGCAGCGTGAATGTACGCCTGTAGTTCCGCAGCAATGGGGACGCGACGACCGTAACAGTTTATCATCCCTAAAAACGCCGTAACTCACGTATGGAGGAGGCTGGGTGCAGAAATGTTTGTATTGCGGGCACCCGATCCTGGAAGAGGGGCAAGCGGGACACCACCTGCCGTAACCATGGATCTTCATAGGAAAACAAAAACTTCTGATACGCTGTACAAGCATTTTATTGGTTGATGACTACGCGATATTCTGACAGCCGTTTACATAATGTTGTGAGATAATTTTGTGCTCCTCTGAGAGTGTTCTGGAAATTACAAGTTTATAGTCTATGTAGGCATAACAGTTCATCCATAAATCTCTGGATTATTTGCTCCGCTTTACTCAAACCATACGACATAAACGGGGCGTTATTTTAGGAGGCGATGAAGAAAGCAACACACTTCTGATCATTAGATAGCGTTGTTTAGTGGATTGATCTGTTATAAACAGGCGACTTCCTACTTTCGCTGTCCCTAGTTGTTCTGTAAGTTTTCCTGAAAGGAGCTTGGTTTTGTGGACTTTATAGCCTTGATTCAAAACCGGCTGTGACACCAACAAAACTTATCACTGTCGTCGTTGAGTTTATGGTGACTGGTGTGTGCACGTGATAGAGAGATGTTTCACTTGATTGAAGTGAGGACCGCGACTTGTTGCGAAATCAACTCGGTGTGTTTGGCAAGTTCCACCTGTGATCTGCTGAGCTGTGTTGCCTTTGACCGCACTAACTCATGTTAATTGATGGGGGAGGGTAATTGCCATTATTATGTCTGCAAGGGTAGCCAATTTATCAAATTCTAGCTCATCCTGGGTGGTGTGAATTGCTGAAACAGCAGTAAGTATACCTTACATCCACAGTTGTTCGAGAAAATAGTTGTTTACCATTAATGAACTGACAGAACGTAGGTGGCGTAGTAATTTCGATGGCTTGCGATCGTCGAGTTATTTTCTACTAATGATCTGTTTAATGCGGCGTTCTTCGCATAGTGGTAGCCGAACACATAATTCCTTCTTAAGACGTTCTTAATTTCGTTTTTCTTTAGTCGCGGTAATAATGTCTTCGGCTTCTGCTGCCAGACGTATATCAAGAGACACGACATAGCTAAGTTTTGTGTTTTTGTTAGTGATACGTGAAATGGAGAATTCCGCTTCTGTTATAGCAAACCAAAGATTTGGTTTGTCTATCCAGAATGTTGGCGGTTTTGCTGCTACTTTATAGATTGCATCGAGTCTTACATTCGGACTTGTTGCGCAGCTTTCAGGCGTAGGCTTCCTGTAGCTGCTCGTGTTTGAGACGTAGGTCGTTGCTCTATGTTGAAGTCGGGCTCAGCCATGGCGGGTTAGTTAAATACAACGTCGGTGGTCAGCACTGCAGTTTGAATAAACAATAAATAAGCCTTTTAATGTCTGGCAGTAAGCAGAACTTAGTGTAGGCTCGGCGACTATAGTCGAAGTGCTTGATGCTACTGGGTCGATGAATGATGATTCTGCCTTTCTGGTCCGCACTGGGAAACGCCGGTAAGCAGTGTTGCTACAGTGTCTTAGTTTGTGTTGTTTGTATTCGGAAGCAATTTCGTCGATTATGGAGTGAATGAGGATGAATTGTGCCAATACTACCGATACTTTCCAGTAGACAGTGCGGAATGCTTGAGTAGCGCGAATTGCCATGAGCCGCTTTCCCACTTTTCTTTCTGGTTCTTTCATACCAAACGCAGGAGCCGTAGGTGAAAATTGGCGTATCTTCGAGTTTGCTGTGTCTGATACTGCTTATTAATTATTGATTGTATTCTAAAAGGACTCAAAAGTTTACACACTTTTGATACACTATTTTAGAAAACAGAAATTATTCGCGAAGGTATAGATATTGACTGGAAACGTACAGCAGAAAAATAGTTTAAGCTATAAATTTACTGTTAACTTTTGCAATAAATTAACTATTGGTTCATTAGACACAGTAGTAATTCGCTGAAAAATCTGATGAAAATAAAGTAGTTTATGGATATCTTATTGCATACTTATTGAAATAATTAGTATAATAATACGCAATTTAAGTGCTTATGCGTGACTTGTTGGACACGCAGCGGTGACGACAGCGTGACCACATCCTACCGATGTACGTTACACACGCGGTGTCAAAGAGCAATATATTCAAGTGATTACGCGTTTCAGAACGAACATCGCAGAATTTCATGGGAACTGAATCGGCCGTAAACAGATTAGCTATCGAGTCAGTACTTACAGATCGGCTAAACTCTGCATTAGTTGATATTATATGATAATTGTGTACATATTATCGCAATAAAATATTAAAACATAGTATTTGTTTGATAATATAATATGACGAAGTTATTACTATCTATAATTACTTGACCTACGCCATAATTGTTGATCCCTAGCCACAGAGAACTGACGACAACGTGACCACATCGCCGCGTGCGTAACGTAAGTCTCTGCGATGTGACCATGTTGTCGTCAGTGCTGCTTGCGTGGCCACAACTCTTTCTCAAATTTATGAACAAGCCATGAGTTTTCGTTGAATCAGCGTCTAAACACGAAGTGACAACTATAGGAGTCGAATTCGACTGTGCAAGTTTATGGCTCAGAGGCTAAAAGTTTTTACTTAAACTGGAAAAGGACAAACGTCTTGAACTATTAGAAATATTGCTTGTCTGTCTGTTTCCTTGGTATAGCCTCTGAGAAAACTGTAAGAAAGTAAATAAAGAAACCCAACTCTTTACCTACAAGAACTTTCTCGTTTCTTGTGATTTCTTTTGTTTCTTCAGTTAACACAGTTATCCTTCGGAGTGCTCAACAAACTTCGCATCAAACAAATAAAGTTTCCGATACTATGTTTCTTTCAACATTGTACAGTACATACACCGACCTTGGAAAATTCTACTTACGTTAACATTTTGGACAGAATTTGTTACATATAATTGGGTAAACTCTCTGCATATAATGTTCAATGTAAAAGTAAAGGAAATGCTTTATAGTTAGAAATAATACACGACATTTAATATAGCTATCACACTGGTTCTCTTATAATAAGTCTGATTCCGATGAATATTTAGGTGGTTAACTTCTTGTTTAATAATAAAACTTACAATTTAATTATGTATTCCAAAAGAATAATAAATTACACGTATTGTTTCTATTCGTAGTTAATCATCATTCAAATTAATGAGAAGTATTCAGGAATAATTTAAACCTGGAAAATGCAAATTACACCTCATAAAATTATTTTTTAAATACTGAAACTCATTTTGAAATTAACGTATTAATTCATTTCTTTCTGGAGAAAAATTATTATATTACATTAATTTTTTGCATTGGTTGAAAGAGTGGTTCCATTCATTTTTATTTCATTGCAGTTGCACAAGTTACCAGATACATTATCAATTTCTCGTTAACAATTACATTTTCTGTGAAAAGTTTTAGATATCAGCACTCTGGAAGTTCCAATATCGTACTCCATCGAATTTATTGTTTTACGGCCTTCCAGAGATTCGCGTTTATCGAATCTCTCTAGTATCAAATTTTCCTCGTCGTTTATTGTGCGCTGTCCATATTTTATGCGTCCTTAGGGAGCGATATTCATCTGCGAAGAGTAATGCTGTGTATTTGATTTTCAGGTTTAAATATAAAAACATAGGAGGCTTCCAGAGTGATTGAATTTTCATTCTAGTTAAATATCATGTCACTCATTATTCAACTTCGTCGGTAGTACAAATGTACATCCTCATAATGAAAAATATTGACAAATATTTTCAGAAAATCCAATATTTCCTAAAATTCCCAATTACATGGCTCAGATGACTGTCGATACGTTGTGAGTTCTCCAAATGACTGATATGGTTGATACCCAAGAACTATTTATTCAATCAGTTATTTCGAAATATCTGAATCAGTTATACATAAGGAATAAATTATATATCGTAAGTGATTATTTAAATATTAACCGTAAGCTACGTATATCAGACCATTCATTGGTATTCTTGTTCAGGTTTATTTTTAATGTTATTACTTGACTTCGATGAGATAAGGTTTCTAATTAAATTAGATACCATTTTAGGAAATTCTAATCAGTTTTATGCGATTTAGCTCCTTCGAATATTGTAAGTAATTCGTTTACCATTATTTAGTTGTCTGTGATTTAAATGTATTAATTTATTTTTTAATTTTATCTGTTATAATTACATTCAGTTCTTTAATTATTTAAATTAATTTTATTATAATACTAACTGGGTGCCCGGCGTTGCCTGTGTACTTATTTATATAAAACCGAAAAAGTATTTAATTTTATATGAATCTTAAGTCAGAAGTGATTTAACCTAAATCTAACTGTTCCGTACATTGTTTAGACCGATGGTGCATTAATTTAAAAGCTATAAAATACATTGAATTTTATTGCATCATTCGCAACAAACATACCTCCAAATTTCTTCTTAAATATACTCCTTGAGTACTGCAGGATATAATTGTCCCTCAGTCTTCGGACATTACCAAAGATTAAATTGATGAAATTCTTAGCTAGATTCACAATGTAAACAAATGGTCACCATATTAGTCACTAATATGGCACGAAAATCCAATTACATTCTGCAAAGATCATAAAGTATTCGTATTGTTTTTTTATTATCATTCGATGGACTATTGATGGATAAAATTATACTTTTGAGTCAATGAAAATATTTCTGCTTTATTACATTAAGGAAAAAGGAACTATTTCGATTAACATGTTTAAATAATTTCCATCGCCGTTCAACCCCGCCAATGGGGGTTAAACGCCAAGTTGAATGTCATAATTAAAATAGGTGACATCCATAGCCTCAATTCAGACTCCAAACTCTAATGTGATTCCGAAATTTTTATGTAATGCCACTACACCCTAAACCCTTAAGGGTGCACCACTCACAAACCAGAAAGACGTGGAAATTATACACAGATTTGATTGATTCCGTTGATATTGAATTATATTGATTCGATCCAAAAATCGGCCGGTTAACATGTTCAAAGTTTGTAGCTCCGTCTCCTCCCCCGAACCCCGCTAATCCCCGTCAACATCCCCCCTCAAATACCCCGCCCGTTGACCAGATTGTCATAATTTAACTCAGCGACATCCGTAACCCAGATTTGACTCGAATATCGGTTGTTTTTGCGTTAATTTTATAAAACGCCCCTTCACTCCTAAAGGTCCACCGCTTCCCATGACGAAAGGGGTTGAAATCATACACAAATAACATCAATAGAAATACATGTATTATAATTAACCATGAAAAATATTTATTCAACGCAAATATCTGCCGTGTTTGCATGTTCCAAATTTACCACCCCATCCGCCCCTGCCTAAAAATATTTATCCGACTCAAATATCAGCTGTTTTGACATGTCTTAGTATTTCCACACCCGTCCACACCCACCCCTAAGCGTGCTCCCTTATTATGCTGATAAAGGTTGAAATTTTACACACACAACATCATTAGAAATACAATCAATCTAATTAACCCTTGAAAATATTCTACGCTAATAACCGCCGTGATTGCATGTTTCCAAATGTCCACCCCTAACCACCCAAATCCTGGGGGTTAAATGAGCAAATTGGTTGTCATAATTAAACTCGGCGACATCCATAACCTTGGTTTTGGCTCCAATCTCGGTTGTCTTCCCGTTATTTCCTTGTAACGCCCCTCCATACCCACCCTAAGGGTTCTCCTTTACCATGCTCTAAGGGGTTAAAATTATACAAATTGCTAGAAACATTATCAACTCTTTGACCCCTAAAAATATTTATCCGAATCAAATATCGGTTGTCGTAGGATGTTAGAATATTTAATCCCCAACCTTTAAGCGTTCTCCCCTCTCACGCTGAAAGGGGTTGAAATTTTACAAACAACATCGGTAGAAATACTATCAACGTCAATGACCCTGACATTTATTTATTCCACGTTAATATCGAAGATTTAATACGTTTTAAAAATTCCACCCCGTCCGTGCCCGTCCCTGGGGTTTAAAGAGAATGTCATAATCAAATTCAGTGACATACATAACCCTGAATTTGACTCCAATCTTGATTGCTTTTGCGTTATTTTTATGTAATGCCACTCCACCCCAAACCCGTAAAGGAAGCTCCCCTCCCAATCCCGAAAGGGGTTGAAATTAAACACGGAGAACATGTACAGAAATTTTATTAATTTCATTTTTTCCAGAAATATATTTATTCGATGCAAAAAACTGCCGGTAAACATGTTTTTAAATTTCTAACCCCCGACCACCTCTGCCCAACTCCTCTCACCCCTCGCCCGTTGTGGATATTATCACAAATTAACTCAGCGACATCCATTACCTTCGATTTGACTCGGATCTCGGTTATTTTTCGGATATTTTTATGTAACTGAACGACATCAACATTCATCATGTAATCTGATCTCTGTACTTTTTTACTATCCAAATGGGATAGTATATAGAATTTCATAAATGTTTATCTAAATCAGATGATTTTTGGACATAGTAAACATTAATTTAGATTCCAAATTTGGGAAGAGCCTTTGATATTCACATATGTAATTTTTTACAATTCTAAGCTACAATGCAAAGTAAACAATTGAAAGCATAACTTTGAGCTGGAAAAATTATTTATATATAAGTTTTGGAAGTCTTTTAAGTAAAATACATTAATAAATTATATATACCGTATACAGATTTATGTTGCCTGAATGTTAATCAGCTGATCATTTCTATCCAAATGAGTTAATAATTGTGACTATGACACATTTGAAACAACTTAATTTCTAAAACGATAAATTTACATCTGTTTTAAAAGTATTATCCAATTGCAGACAAATGTATATCATCACTTCTTTTTGTCAGTATTTGGCTATAAAACCTACTTCATAAAAATGAGGATATGAGCCTATATCTAATATATATATTTATTGAAAAATATTATTAACATAACTTTCAGCTGGAAAAATTATATATATACAAATTTGGGAAGTCTTTTAAGTAATGTATATATATATATATATATATATATATATATATATATATATATATTACTTAAAAGAAAATTTAAATGAAAATTTTATCTTCTGTTTTATAAATTAATAATAAGAATATAGAGTAATGTATATCATCACTTCTTTTGTGTAAAACATACTCCGGTACATTTGTGGTATACAACCAAAACCGTTATGAATATAACCAATTTACTCCAGATAACTGAAAGGAGTCAAAGTACTCTTTGGTGGATTCTACTCTCTGATGTTGGTAGCATTGTATAAGGAATGCAATACATTACGGTATGCGTCAACTCTCAAATAGAAAATATTAATGATATTGCACAAAATTTATATTTAACAGTTCTCACTTGGAATTACTCCCTTAGACTTTAAACATTTATAATCAAATATGTGAAATTATAATGATTCATACATAACAAAAATTTTTTCATGAATTTCACTTTAAGAATACGTCACTTTCTGCAGATTTAAAATCTATCAAATTATAATGATTAAGAAGTATTAGTGATTGTGTTTTCCATCATTTGTAGTCTCCTCCGGTGCATGTAGAAATGTATAATATAGATAGATATACATACACTATTTAAAACAATTATTAAATTTGT
This sequence comes from Zhengitettix transpicula, assembly GCA_037074705.1. Lineage (NCBI taxonomy): Eukaryota > Metazoa > Arthropoda > Insecta > Orthoptera > Tetrigidae > Zhengitettix > Zhengitettix transpicula. The sequence goes on from CM073590.1 coordinate 1,004,148, forward strand.
AGAGATATAATTTTTCCATCTGAAATTAAACTATTTGGTGGTTTTAGCAATCTGCAGTTGGTAGCATTGTATAAAATTAATGCAAAACATTACGAAATACGCTGTCTTCAATAAAAAAATATCAATTTTGAACATTTAAGAATTGTTTTTATCATAATTCTATGTATCTTCCAGTGCGTATTGCAAGATATAATTGGGAAACATATTGGTCCCTGATCCCGTTAAATATTCCACGTCAAAAGTCAAGTTATTTAAAAGAAAATTAATGCCATGGATTGTATAACCTTTCATAATAAATTATATTTATCACTCGATGTAGTATTGGTAGATTTAATTATACTTATTATTCAATCAAAATATTTTTGCTTAGCTTCATTTCTCAGAAATTGATCATCTATAACGTCGTTCCCAAAAATGGAAAACAAATACTGCTATCCTAACCTCAAATTTTTGTTTCACGACACAAATTGCACGCAATAATTTGTTTACATTTATACAAATTTATAGAAATACGTTGCGTAAAGTATAATTAATTGTACTTTTAATTCAATTAAAATGTTCCTATTTCTGTACATACCTTTGACTGATAGTGCATTAATTGAATAACGACCATAAAAACTTTCGGAGTTCCGTACGTCATTTTCAATACTTTTATAGTTACAAACATATAATTCAGCAGTCGTACCTCAGACAAATCTTATTATCTTCTGAAATATTATACAGGATACAATAGTACGTTATATTACGAAATTTTATAAATCTCGACCGACACACATTTGAATGTATTATAAGGCGCCATATTGGCTTTATCAAAGATAGCGGGATAATTAACTATTCCAAATTAACTTTGCGCAAGTAAAGTGTTTCGTATTGTTTTTTTTACTAATCGATGGAGTATTACTGAAAAAAAATTATACTTTTTATTCAATAAAAATATTTCAGCTTTATTTCATTACGAAATACAGAACTATATTTAGGATGCGTCAATGTCTTGAAAACTTATGACGTCATCGTCTCGCGCAGTAATTTAACACTAATTCGTAACTTATTTCAATGATAATTATTTCCACGTTTATTCTAGGGGTTTCTCACCCCCACAGTACCGGTTCTCGATTGGCAGAATATATATACCAATTTTTGTTGAATTCTGTCCACGCGATAAAATTTGTATAAAAAACAACGTAAATACTAACATACATACATACATACATACAAATATACACCCTTTCTTATTATATAGATAGATTGTATTTCATCAAAGGAATAATTTGTAAATCTAGACTTAATAATTAGAAAAAAAATACGACGAAGGTCTCTATTAATGAAAAAAACAACTAATAATAGCAGGCGATTCTTGATGGAACGTGAGTGTGGATTTTGAATGTCTTGTGCAGAGACAAGCTTCGGGAACTTTCTCAGAAATACTATAAAAGGTGATCTGAAAAGGCGAAAATAGCCAGTCGGGTGCGTGCTTTCATCGGAGCAACTTCACGTCAGTTTGATCTCCAGAATTTGGCCTTATATGCATTATGGGTGTGCGTTTCATCGGAACAACTTCACGTCACTCTGATCTCAAAATTTTGAAAAAAGTTTAACTTTCTCTGGACTTTGAAATATTTCACGTTGTCAGGACTTAGGACTTCAGTACTCCTCAGGACTTAGAAACAATTATGTTTCTTACACAAGCTTTCGGAGTACGACAGATTGACAGCAATCAATTTCGGAGGTCGAGTTCTAAGCCAGTGGTCAACGTCTCATACCGACTCCTTGCAGTTGATCTGCTTATTCATCTCTGCAGTGGGCCAGTTCAGCCAGTTGTGAGAATCGATAGACGCCATTACGCCGATACGGGAGAAACAACAGTAAAAAGTAATATTTTTAGGGTATGTCTTGTGAAGCTGTACCAGAAGGTTTTACCGCAGAAGTACTTAATCTCAGTTTCTAGAAATATAGGCCAACCTCCACTTAAATGCATAGTGAGAAAGTGTATTTTTGCTCTAAAGATTTAAATGTAAGTTTAATTGTTATTATATTTATGTTTGTAATTGAATTCATAATTTTGAATAACCTGATAAGGAACATTATTTGAATACTTGTGGAGATAATATGTTCCGAGTGGAAAGTGTTTTTCTTTTCTACGTAGTATTAAAAGTGCTGAAACATTTTCAATTCAATTTAATTCCATTATATATTATATATACATATATATAATACTAATTAGAGGCTATTAGTGATTTAATAATTGGAAATTTGTGGTGGATTGTTATCGGCGAAAATATAAAACAACAATGGGTACACATGTACAGGCGAGCCTTTGTCGGAAGCAGCCATTCTAAAACTCCAGTCTAACAGCGGCAGTTGCGGGCAGATATTTCATGAAGTCAAGTTGTAGGCAGATATTCATCGAGAAAAGTCGCGGGCAGAAATTCATCAAGAAAAGTAATTTCATCGAGAAAGAGTTTGATAACAATCTGGCAGACCAATAGTTAGAACGAGAACAAAGAGTTTATATACCAAAGACTGTTGTAAGTAGTTAGTTATAGACGAGACGAGGGAGAGACGTATTGTGGAGTGTGACGAAGGTGTACAGCTTGTGAGAGAAATAAATAGACGTTGTTGCAACGAAACCTGGTTTAATTGTATTAATCCACGACATAATGGTGCCGAAACTCCGATAATATCGAACTGTGTGAAGATTAGTAGTAACAACGCCTGTTTTCCGACAATTTGAGACGAGACGCTACGCTGCACTGTTGACTTCAACAATACGTAAGCTGATTTTCAAATATTTTATACATCTGTGGAGTGTGACGAGCTGAGGAGCAAGTAAGTTTGCATTATCATATTCACGTTAAGTGCAATATTTGTCTCATTTTCTTATTCACGCGTCAATAATACTATGGAGACTTAACCGATCGTTTGGCGGAGATGCGAAATTCCGTGTTTACGGATGAGGTGTGGTCCGATCGGCAATCAGCGATATTTGTAATTAATATCGCTGGTTGCTAACAACAAGCAAAGAGATTGAGAAGAGCTTTTGTTTCGGAGACGACACGGTTCTGCCACGAGTTTGCGTATATTTTATCACCGCAATTTATTAGTGATTGAATAAAAGTTAAATTTGATTAAAGTTGGAATTAATTATTCGCATTCAGCATTTTATGTGGGTGTAATAGATACGTATTTAATATTCAGAAATCGTGTCCCCACAATACGTCGTCAAGTGTCTCCATCTTGTGAAAAATTTTGGTACTACGTGGTCATTTCGTTTAACCGCCTTCCAACAATGGCAAATTACGAACAAACGAAAAGTTTTTCAGTTTTGAAAAGAAAGCGTACCACGGAGAGACGATATATTAGTGAAATAAATAAAGATAATGATTCGAACATTGATTTTGAATATTATAGAGCGTGACTTCAAGACGCGTTGAATAGACTCATAAGTTTGATGACTCAATACACGATCTGCTATCCGATGAAGATTATGAATCTGACGTCACGATATGCGAAGACTACATCGATGTTGCGAAGAAAGCCATTTAAAGGCTACTCGAGAAATGGAAAATAAATTAATTGCTGGTACTTCTAGCTTAAATTTAAAATCCACAACACCCGTTATAGATTCTACGACATTACTTTCCATTAAAACCATTAGAACCATTTGCAGGAGACGTAGAGAAGTGGTCGAGATTTTGGGAACAATTTCAATCTTCCGTTGATAACAATCCATCCATCTCCAAGATTAATAAATATGTCTATTGAAAATCTTAAGCCAATATTGCATGCTACTCACGACACGTTGAACAATACATTAATTGAATGTAATAGACGCATTAATGCACTAAAAGCTTTGGGTGAAAACGTAGATTATTAAGGGCGAATGCTAGCTTTTCCCGACGATATATGCCGCTGGTGGATTATTTATCCCAAAAGGGAGAAGATCTCTGAGAGTAATATCACGCAGCTCATGTACTTCCTGAGTCAAGAAGTTGAAGGAGCTATGATCACACAAAAAATTCGAGGAAAATTTTCATCTGCACTAGACGTATACACCCCGACTACTGCGACTTTCAATGTAAATACAAAGACCCCCAGGCAGGATAAATTGTCGAAGGGTTCTATGAGAAAATTCTGTGTCTTCTGTGAATCAGAGGATCATTGGGCACAGAATTGTTCAAAAATTCAGAACTTAAATGCACGTGTAGAGAAATTAAAAGCTGCTAAACGTTGTTTTTTGTTTAAATCGTGGTCACATTGTAAAATACTGCTATAAAAAAGAGTAGAGTTTCCTGCATGAAGTGCAAACGGTCTCATCATGTGTCTATTTGTGATACAAAATTCCAACTACCAGTTAGTGTTGGGGAAAATTAACGTCAGGTTGCCAACTTTTACGTACCTACAAACTGCCCGCATTTGGGTTACAGGACCAACAGGTGCTACTAAATGTACGAGATGTATTTTGGATGCAGGAAGCCAATCGACCTTCATACACAGCGACCTCGTAGACGAACTTCAACTAGAAGTCGTCGACTGTAGGACTATAGGAGTCACGGCATTCGAATCGCTTCATGCAACACACGCGACTCGTCGAGTTATCAACTTTAAGATTCACGGGGCCACATTGCAGTGAACATCACTGGATTTGAAAGTAATAACGTATATTCGCCGCACCTAGTTGTTCCTCAAGAGATACAATCACTTTCCAGTCTGCAAAATTTCCAACTTGCAGATCCGAAGAACAACGAAAGAGATCTTCCAATTCAAATCTTAATAGGAGGGGATTATTATTGGAAAATAGTAACAAACAACCAGCCATTCAGACTTTCAGACATACTCCTACTTCTACCATCTAAATTTGGATGGATTTTAAGTGGCAACAAATCCGGCATCACGATAAACAATGTCAACATCAATCACATCAAAACAATGGATACGTTCACTGACGACTACGAGATGCGCAGACTTTGGGATCTCGACACGCTAGGAGTTTAAAATCACAAGAATATTATTTCTAACAAGGAATACGCAATCTTGCAAAATTTTCGCGCATCTTGAATGTGAACGGATAACTTCCTCATGACTTTCAGACGATTCACGGGAAGAAGAGGAATTCCACATACAATTTACTCTGATAACGCACGCATGTTTTTGGCAGCCAGTAGAGAGCTCTCGGAACTGACTCAGCGGTTCTCTGATCCACGCACTAGTCACCACTTTGCCCATAATAACATCACGTGGAAGTTTATAGCACCACGTGCGGCTTGGTGGGAACGAATGGTTGAAACCACCATATCCTGCTTGAGAAAGGTGTTGGGTAAAGCCAACGTGAACGAAGAGACGCTGAGAACCGTACTAGTTGAAGTTGAAGCCGTAATAAATTCAAGGCCAATAATCCAAGATGGACTTGAGATTTTGACACCTAGTAACTTTCTTGTCGGCAAAAGACTAACGGAATTACCTTCCGGTCAAGAACCTAAAATTAAGAAGGACCTGAAGAAAGAGAATAAATTGAGGGAGAAACTGTATGCGGACCTTCTAAAGAGATGGAAGAAGGAGTACCTAATGAATTTGAGAAGTTTCCACGAGGTTCGACGACCGAAAGGACCAACACCGGAGAGTAGGATTGGTGACGTCGTCCTACTTCAAGCTGACCTGAAACTTCGCTGTATGTGGCAGAAGGCTCGAATCGTCGAGACCAGACGTGGCAGAGACGAGATGTTGCGGACACTCATCCTCCGAACCGCAATGGAACCAACATCAGCCGACCTGTACAGCTGGTCGTACCACTGGAAATCGACCGAGGTGGGGAGGATGTGGAGGACCAGAGACTTGAGGTATAACAAAGAGTTTATATACCAAAGACTGTTGTAAGTAGTTAGTTGTAGACGAGACGAGGGTGGGGCGTATTGTAGTGTGTGACGAAGGTGTACAGCTTGTGAGTGAAATAAATAGACGTTATTGCAACGAGACCTGGTTTAATTGTATTAATCCACGACACCATATTTGCCGGCGAGTAAGAGACTTAATGCATAGGATCTGTACGGAGTAATCGTATATATATTGTTATACTAATTAGAGGCAATTAGGGATTTGATAATTGTAAATGTGTGGTGGATTGGTATCGGTGAGAATATCAAAAGCAACAGTGTACAGGCGAGCCTTTGTCAGCGGCGAGCATTCTAAAACTCCAGGCTAACAGCGGGAAGATATTCATCGAGAAAGAGTTTGATAATAATCTGGCTGACCAATAGTTAGAAAGAGAAATACCATATTTGCCGGCGAGAAAGAGACTTTATGCGGAGGATCACAGAAGTTGTACGGAGTAATCGTTCCAGAGATACCAAAGTTTAGAGAGTGTTTTCGAAATAAATTTATATTCTGTGCAATTATGCCCTGTTAGATGTGAAAGTGTATAGTGCACCAGAGCCCAAAACGAAAGGCTGGTACCAGCAGAGACTGTAAGTAGAAAGAAATTTAATAAAAGTTTGTAAACTTTAAATAAGGATCAAATCGTCAGATTTCGGTTTCACGTTTATTTTATTGTTTAACTTTAATGTCGGAAAGAAATTTTTTTGATTAAATGGAAAAAGGTTGGATCTTTATTTAGAAGGCCCAAATAAACGACCCTGAGATGAGAGTTAATAAAATCTGTAAAATTGCAAGAACACAAATGTAAATAATCACGTCAAGAAATGTTGTATTTTTACTTGGAATAAATTAATTGTTTGTGAAGTTTTAAATTTGGTAAATTATTTTGTATCCTTTTCGTTTAAATTTAATAAAATACAATTAATCCATTAATTGCTTATATTTTGTTAATATTCAATTCATCACAAATTGGCGTCATTAACGTATTGCCAATCATTTAATTATTTTATTCATTACATTTTGGTGCCTCAACGTGGGCCGATTAAATTTTAATTATTTTTAGTCCTTACAATATATATATATATATATATATATATATTGTAGTAATTAGTAATTAATCCATTGTTATAATTGCAAAGTAAAGGACTCATTATTAGAGTATATAAAGCATACACCGCGACAAAGCGGGGCGGCGAGACAAAAGAACCATTGTTAAGACGTACGCATTCAGAAATCTAGGAGACGAACAGCAGTCAACGGCGAGAAGCGAATCGGTAGAGTCAACGAGGAGAGACGAGTGTAGTTGGAAGTCAGATGCGGGCAAGTGGTTTGTCTGCCACAAACAGTAACCTAATAAGTCATGCCGCAGTAAATACTCAATAAGTAAAGAGACCGTCACCAATGTCATCGAGAGAAAGTTGGTAATAATCTGACTGACCATTGATTCGGAAGGAGTAGCCGTTTCCAGCTGAGAGAACCTAAAGTTTCGACAGTGTTTTGTAACCAATTTAAATTCAGTGATATCCCCAAAAACGTGTGCACAGAAAACCCCAAAATTGAGACCTGGTCGGCCGTAAGTAAAAAAACTCTAAAATTTATTTGTAAACCATTTCTTTAAGATACGTCAGATCGTTCTTCAATTATTTCTTTTCTTTAATTATTCATTTCTTTAATTGTTTTGTTAGTTAATTTAAATTCAATCTGTAATCTTATTTTCATCCGCAACAAAATTCGTCGAGGTTTAGACGAGTTAAATTCAATAAAGGCTAAATGTAATTATAAATTATTGTAAATTCAATTCACCCATTTATCAAACCCAGTAAAGACCCTGAGATTCTAAATATTATTGTGTAATTTTATATTGTATTTAAAACTTTAATAAATTTTGTTTAATTGTTCAAATAAATATTTTTATTTAGCCACAGCTATTAGTTTAGTAATTTTAAATTATTACAATATATATATATATATATATATATATATATATATATATATATATATATATTTCAGTAACGTACACCTGTATTCAACGCATTAGATATGGTTGAATAAACGCTATCTAGAATTAATTAAATATGAATTTATTACTAGGAAGAGATGCGAAATCGTACGATTAAAGAAGTTAGGCATACCTTAATTGCGGATATTACTGCTGCAAAGAAGTTAATATAATAATTTATGAATATCTCACACGTTTTGTTAAACAAAATGTTTATATTTTGATATGTAACTATTATTTATTGGGTATAATTAACTATCTGGTTACGCACTGTTAATAATAGGATGAAAACATTTGCTTGGTTCTTAATTTAAGAGTTAGGAAGAAGATACATGTACGGTGCTTATTATTGGAAGGATAAAGCTCGGTCATTTTTATTTAACATATTAATTATAACCTCATTATTACGAGGACAATTTTTTTAAATTTTGTACTGTAATATACTTACGAATATTTTTTTCTATTTTGTTTCTTAAGTAGGCGCATGGTGATAGCTTGCGCCTACTTTGTGCGACTATGAATTATTAAGGCCAAAGTTCCCGCAGAAATTACCCTCTGAGGGTATGGAGTTTGCATGACACCTAATCTCTGTCGTTCATCACTATTATGGATTTAGACTGGAGTAATAAACTCCGTATTCAAGGACTAAGTCTACCTTTCAGAGTGAACCGTTCCTTTATCCACTAGATAGGGCGTGCTCTTTCTTCGTTGTTCTACAGAGCGGCGAGATATTTTACTGCCAGCCAGGGACTAAATGGATTTTTTTAAATTATATTTTTTTAGGGTAACATGAGGGTAACCCACATGGTGGCAACTCCCCTTTAATAGCGAAGGAAGGGATTTGAAAGGGGGAATGCGGAAGGGTAGAGGAAGGTAGACAAGGGATAACAAGGGCCCCCGAGCTATGGTTTAAGGATCCTGCCCGCAATTAGCCTAAAAGGGATCAGGAAAAACCCTAGAAAAACCTTCATCAGGTCGGGCATTTGGTACTTGTCTCACGCCCTTCCGATGGCGGGAGAGTGGTCGCAGATTTCCCCTCGCCGTGCCTTGACCAGTTTAGGAGGCAGCTGACCGACTATTCCAATAGGAATAGCGGACAACTCTTACCGTATGCCCAAGGTCTGCGACCCCGGAACACACACCTCTCAAAACAGGCCGACGTGCCTCAGCATGTGGGAACCTTAGTTCGAAAACACAGAGATGTGAAGGCATCCCCAAAGGTAGCCTCCTACAGAGCTCTCTGGGAAGATTCACCTGCGAGAGAATAAACATCTGAGCGAAATTTCTGTGAAACGGTAAATAAGTTTGAGGTTACCTCAAATTTCCATATACCATTCCAACAAAAATTATAATTCAGGCTACCCAAATTAAATTTTTTAAGGGTCACTCCATTAGTAGGAAAAAAATCTTCGTTGTCGAGAGTTGGCGGGAATGTAAGATGACACAATGTGTTAAACCTGTTCTGTCAGTGTACAATACAGCACGTACAGAACTGTTCTCTTATAGGTATTGATGCCGACCAACTCGATCCGGGCAGAGTGTACAGCGACGGACCATCGATCATCTCAAGAATTCGACGAATTTGACGTACTACTTCCGCGGCTGCGGTAATCCTACCAACCAGGTCCGTGCGAGTATCGATCGGAGTCTCGTAAAGTAGGCTGGCAGAAGAAGTTCATTGGCATTATGTAGGGCCATGGGAAAGGAAAACCACAACTAATCCATTTTCGTCCAAACTGTATTTCAATGTGGTTTCTAACATCGAATACAAAGTGTGCTGCCGTTTGGGTTATTGCTCTTCTCGGGATTCTTCACTCTTGTGAAGGTATTTTCACAGCCACAAGGATGATTACGGTTACAAATCTAATATATTGCAATTACATTATTACACTGTAACGAGTCTCCAGAGGCCATGGGTCCGTTATACCAAAATAATCATAAGGAATCCCTAAACAATGACTGAAAATTTGTCAGTGGAGTTATGGTTCAGCCTATATATAATTATTCAAGGCACGGGATCTCTAAAGTATCACACATAATAATGGAATCTAATTATTACTAATATTATGGAAATACTAAAGTGCACCATTTATCCAAAGTCATTAATTATTAAATATATAAATGTTTTTTTAATAAACATTAACTAAAGCTGGGGCCAGGTGCTTGCTAGAGGCGGGAGACAATGGACGACTCCTTACGACACTCTCCGGTTTAGGGGTAAATCCCAAAGCCGCAGAGAAATTTTGGGAGCTCGGTCAAAGACCGCTGTACGGGCAAAGGCCAAACGTAGCAAAGAAGGACAGTAATGTGCACTGTTGCGATGGGATTGGAGGAAATAAGTTTCGGCACACGTCTCTACTCGTAAATGCCCAATAGGAGCGTGTAAGGAACGCAAGGGTGCCCTGTCACATGATACAAGGACCAAACTTAAGATGTCAGAACCAGTTGTCGAAGAGAAAGTTTTTTTTTTTTAGGGCAACAGGCTACATGAGGGTGATCCACATTGGGCAACTCCCCTTTAATAGCATAGGAAGGGATTTGAAAGGGGGGATGTGGAAAGTTAGAGGAAGGTAGCCAAGGGTTAACAAGGGCCCCCGGGCTATATTTTAAGGATCCTACCCGGCATTCGCCTAAAGAAATGCAGGGAAAACCCTAGGAAAACCTGCATCGAGTAGGTCGGGCATTGTGTACTTGTCCCACGCCCTTCCAATAGCGGGAGAGGAGTTTTCTGTGGGGACGCAGCATTCCCTTCTCCGTGCCTCGACCAGTTTAGGAGGCAGCTGGCCGACTATTCCAATGGGAATAGCGGACAACTCTCACCGTATGCCCAAGGTCTGTGACCCCGGAACATACACCTCTCAAAACAGGCCGAGGTGGGAACCTTAGTTCAAAAACGGAGAGGAAAAGGCATCCCCAAAGGTAGCCCCGTATGTTTTCGCTGTTCCAGTATATGGTAAGTGCAGAGGTTATTTTTGGGTGTCGCGACACGAGTTTATCAACATAAACCACCACAATTTCATGCTTCCTGAGTATCCGGCAATTATCCCTCGGAACTGCAGAGATGTAGGTTAGCTCTGATGGCGTTGATGGTGTCATTCCTTATTTTACGGTCTCGTAAGTGCTTTAGTGATTGCAAAGAGTCTGTTAGGATCATAATTCTGTTAATTGAAGATTCCAGGCAGTTTTCAACTGCCATTGCTATGGCGAAGGTTTCAGCGGTGGCGCTAGAAGCAGAATTATGGATGGCTATTTTTCTTTTGAATTTGGGAAGAATTTACCGTTTCACAGAAATTTCGCTTGGCTGTTTATTCTCTCGCAGGTGAACCTTCCCAGAGAGCTCTGTAGAAGGCTACCTTTGGGGATGCCTTCACATCACATTTGAAGCAGTAACGTAGGGAGTGAACTTCCAAATATGCCTGAAAGTTATAATTCCTATTTTTTTGTATAATTATATTTTTGTTTCGTTAAGTTTGTTTTGTTAGTTTTAATAAATTACCTGCGTGAATCAGCAGGTGCGACCAAGGTAAAAGTAAGTAGAATTTCCAAAGGCGTGTGTATTATTTTCCTATTTCCGGTATCCCGCTAATCAGTTTTATTCTGTGCAAAGTATCGAGATAATGTGAATATAAATTTATTTCAGAAAATTAGGAATAATGATTCAAATGTAAACAAATTTACTTATTTTGGATTAAGTATGCCATCTGTAAGAATGATTATACAGTTAATTTTTCGTTTTGGTAAGCAACAAACTCATCCTCATACAATTATTCCAACTAGTTTGGTGTAAACCACAACTAATTAGGTGAGGTGTTTATAAACCTATCGACATGTTGGACGTATTTAATCCTTATAAGCAGTGCGTATAATTAGAGTCACACCTGTTAAGTGCCTGTAGCAGTTTAATTAGCTGGCAGGTGTCGAGTAATTATAACTGCAGCTAAATCCGCGCAAGCTCAGTGGCGTGGGCGCCATAAAGCTAAATCGAATTGCATCCTCGAGAGGCGCCAAGGAGCAGTCCAAGTTACTCCTCAAATCAAATTACCCCCTGACTTAACGACCGTGTGACAATTCGTTCCGGAATTTAGAGCTGATATTTGAAGTTCGCAATATTCATAAAGCGTATCTATACAGGATGTCGACTTAACGAACGTCTTCCTCCAGAAATAATTTTAATCAGACAGAATAATATCCTCATAAATGCGTCATTGTTCTTGCGTATTCGTTAAAAACATTTCAGAAAAGTTTTTTTAAAATTACCCCTACAAACTCCTAATAAAACGGAAAATTACAGAAACAAGTTTACCTTGAATTTTAGTTTTTTTTATTAAATTCTCGGTAGGTCTGTGCTCAGCTCCCCAGTGAACTCGAGTTGCCCTCTTGATTTGATGGAATATAATAATAGAATTAAGATAAAATAACCAAAATAAGTTTCTGAAAACTTCGGTTCTTTTGTCAGGTGATTAAAAAAAACAAGTCATGAGTGAAACAACCGCACAATACAGTTGACAAACTCGAAATCTGTAACAGACGTATAATATATTCATTTGATGAAATTTCATTGTTCTCTGCGAATTTTCCCACAAATTATTCAACGTTTCTCTCTGGCGAGTAAAATGCAGAAACTAAACTCGAGTTTTAATTAATCATTGGGGAAGGGATTGTAACGTGAATATCTGATAACATCACATTAAAGTTCTATAATTTTCAAAGAATATTTCAAAACACACTAAATTAAGTTTTAAATATCCGCTATTTAAAGTATGCCACATAAATATGGAAATAGTAAACCGAGATAGTTATAAAAACACATACACACACACATATATATTGTAATGATTAGCCTTTTATTACTTAATATTAAAAAATAAACTTCATTACAAGAAAATACAAAAATACATTAAAAAAGTATTATTGGGCGCCATTGGGCAGACATTGGTCTGCAAAAAATTAATATTAGCTCCGGCTTGGTTATAAAGTCCTCCTTCTCAATAGGGTAATGTGGGCGGTTCGGTAGCTATTCAAGTACAGAGTCTATTTCCGCTCTGTGTAAAAAATTCTACTTTTGAAGGCACTTTACAGAAATTGTGATGCTTACTTTACTTGTGGCGTCAGCCGACTTGCAGTGGGTCACTGGTCTTGTAGTCTCAGCAAATCTTCCTGCCTCCCCGCGAAGTACGTCCCTCCAAAACCTTTGTTGCTTCCCGCTCGCCTCAATCTTCCATCCACTCGACTCTCACACTTTCCGTCCTCTATCTCCCGGTCTGCCTGCGTCTGTCCACTTTCCCCCGGGTTCAGAGTATTTATAAGTACTCCGCCCCCCCCCAAACGATGGAAAAAAAAGGGACGAGTACCCGCGATTTCTTTTGGCCTTCTCAGGCAGAAACACGTGCGCGTTTAATGTATTTCTACTCAGGCCCGCGGACACAAGGGCGGCCACTTAAGGTTGTTATTCACTACAATATATATATATATGCTATTTATAGGAAAAGACTGAAAACTATATTAACAGAGAGTCAATTACATTGAAGTTTAAAAATTTAAGAAAACAAAAACCTAAATTACGATAGAGGTCATATTTCAACGATGTACTGAAATATTGTCGGTAACAATAAATCGTATTATTTTTTAAAGCAAATTATTATTGTGTACCGCTTTAAAATTCATTTTATATACTTTGCCTTAATATGTCCTCCATATCAGTAAAGGATTATAGCATTAAATTGAATAAATAAATTAGGGAAAAATAGACTTTTACATTTAAATTTGTGTCCTAATGTGGACCCTCATCAGGCTTGTGAAAACAAAAATAATGAATCTTTATACGTAAAAATGAATATGTCAGTCTGTCCCTCATACCATTTATCTGAATTCGATGAAATTTTGGTGAGTTATTGCGCGCCTGCCCGGGAAGGTTTTTTACGGCCTTTAGAATCATTAGGCAACTCCTTAGGGGAGAACTGGAGTGAAATTCTAAAGCATATGAAAACAGTGGATATTGGCGCGTTGAAGAATTATTTTTTAGGTTAGATGAGATTATTATCGTCTCTATAGAAGATGTTAGTGTATTTTGTCAACACCTTAAATCAAGGGAAGACAACGCCACTAAGGGGGTTGGGAGGTGAAGGAACGTTACAAAAAAATAACGTGAAACAACCAAGAGTAGTGGTAAATCTAGGGTTATGGAATTCAATGAGTTTAATTATGTCATTCACTATGTCAGTTAAGTTGTAGTTCAGCCCTTATGAGGGGTTGGAAGTGGGAGAAACATATTTCCGCGCACAATCTTAAACGCGAAAAGCAATTTCTACCGAAATTTATACACACACTACTTACGATGAATGAACAAACACTGAGGGGTTAAGACACACCTACTAACTCTAGAGATGGGGTGGTATTTATGAAACATTCGTAAACGGCTATTAGCGTCGAATAAAACGCTTATGGGGTCGCTGAATTTATAGTGTCATTATAAAAGTTTCAAGTGTCTAATTTCAACTGCAAAAGGCAGGGGGGAAGCAACGGTACCAACGATGGTGTAAGTATTTTATATAAAAATAATTCAAAAAGGACCGAGGAATTGCTGTCGATTCCGTGATTATCGGAGTCGGCGTGTTCAATCCTTGCATTAAGCATGACGGTTAAGGAAATTTTTTGGTTCTTGACGTGGCCGATAAAAATGTGCTCGGAGAATAGTTGACCTTCAAGTTAGGGGGTGTATTTTCGATTTTAATTGTGGAGCAGCTATTTGTTTGGTATCTGTTCAGTTAGAAGTTAAGTTTTTGTACTCCTTTAAGACACCAAAAGTATTTTTTGAGTTATCCATCATATTTTTACTCCCTTAATACAACTTTTCCACAAAAAGTTTCACACCCGCCAACCTCCGACTAGTCCCTATCAACCCCGCACGTTGCCTAGGTTGTCATAATTAAACTCACGGCGACATACATAACACCGGATTTTACTCCAATCTCGGTTGTAATCGAGTTATTTTCTTGTAATGTTCGTCCACACTCACCCCTAAGGGTGCTCCTCTCGTATGCCGAAAGGGGATGAAATTATACACACAGAACATCTGTAGAAATACTATAAATCTTTGATCCCAAAAAATATTTATACGACACAAATATCGGCCATTTGAGCATATTTGAAAATTTCCATTCCCATCCATCCCTGCCTCGGGGGAGGTAGACGTGTCTCACACCCACAGTTCGAAGGAACTCGTGTACGAAATTTGGTCAAATTTTCTCCACGTAAATTTGTATGGGGAAAATATACACATACATACGCACACACCTATAGTCAATTTTATTTAAAGCGAGGAGATAAGATAAGATAATTTAATTTTTAGGTGAGATAGATTAACTGCCACCGGCTAGACTCGTGGAAGGGGAACGTAAATAGGTAAATGTTCAAATAGTAAAGTTAGATAAATGCAATATTTACCAAGAGGTTAGCGTAGAATAAATTCCTTATTCGGTCTAATTTAAATAAATGCCCGCCACCTCGGGCACTCGGCTAGTTCTAGATAAAACACTGAAAATTTATTATACTAAACTCAAATATTGAATTACGGAACTATAATAACAAAGAAATTGATTTTTGTAGACAATATTTTAGAGATTTATTTATAAATTGGAAGAATTATAAAACATAAAAGTTTGTAAATATTATTTACCAAATCAGTGTCTTGTCTGATATTAAGTGAATGTAAATATTTAAAGTGAACTTTTCAGAAACAATTAGATATATTAATCTTATCTTTATTTAAAATATAATAATTATTTCAATTTATGGTATGCTTGATGTCGAAATATGGTTTAAAAAACTGTCAATTTCTTTTGTGAAAGCTTATTAATATATCTATGTTTTCTGATTCTAGTAATTCTTTTAGTTTGGTTTATGCTCCTAAATGAAGAATAATTGCAGTTCAATTCGTTTTTTTGTTTCAATCTCAACTATATTGGCGTAAATGATTATAGATAACAATTAAATACGGATGTAACAAATTTCGCTCGCACAAATGTTCCTGTCTATCATTTCAAATATTTATAAATTTATTGCGAATTTAATGTTAACATTTTGGATATTGTATGTCTTATTAATAGGTAAAATTGTTGAAATTATTATCATGGAACGAACAATGAAACACACAACACATCTTCCAACATTGAGGATTATCAGGTGTACTTAACTTATAAACCAAAAGTTTTAGAGGAAAACACGTTTTTTTTGTTTTTTTTAGGGTAACAGGCTACATGAGGGTAATCCACATAGTGGCAACTCCCCTTTAATAGCATAAGAAGGGATTTGAAAGGGGGATGCGGAAGGGTAGTGGAAGGTAGCCGAGGGTTAACTAGGGCCCCCGGGCTATGGTTTAAGGATCCTACCCGGCAAATCGCCTAAAAGTAATGCAGGGAAAACCCTAGAA
Source organism: Zhengitettix transpicula (assembly GCA_037074705.1). Lineage (NCBI taxonomy): Eukaryota > Metazoa > Arthropoda > Insecta > Orthoptera > Tetrigidae > Zhengitettix > Zhengitettix transpicula. The sequence continues at coordinate 1,020,443 of CM073590.1, forward strand.
AAAACCTGCATCAGGTAGGTCGGGCATTTGGTACTTGTCCCACGCCCTTCCGATGGCGGGAGAGGGGTTCGCAGCTTTCCCCTCGCCGTGCCTTGACCGGTTTAGGAGGCAGCTGGCCGACTGTAACAATAGGAATAGCGGACAACTCTTACCGTATGCCCAAGGTCTGCGACCCCGGAACGTACACCTCTCAAAACAGGCCGAGGTGTTTCGGCATGTGGGAAACTTAGTTCAAAAAACAGAGAGATGTGAAGGCATCCGCAAAGGTTGTCTCCGCCAGAGCACTTTCCTCAGCCGGTTAATCATATAATAAAGATTTGTAATGATAGAATAGTGTCATAGATTCATCTCAAACAACTTTTAACACTCTGAATGTTTAAGGCGTTATTGCTCAGCTTTATATGAGTAATTTTCGAAATTAATATAGCATACTGCCTGTGTTCTAAATCCGAAATTCTCCGATCATTCCAAACAAAAAATTAATAATTTCAATAACTTTTAGGTTAAAATTTTGTTTAAGAATCACATCAAAAACTAGTTCTGTAGATTATGTATTATTAATTCAAATTTACAATAGTGAAATCGTAAATAATACCTCAATGTATTTAATGATAAGTTGGTGACATAATATTTTCTCCAAGTAAAACTGTTATAACATTATATCAGTGTCAGATACAAATATGTATACGACATTCTGGCTATTTGCGTAAAAACTGGCCGCAGTTCACACATTTTTCTAACAATCTATGCACGTTTACATTACATCAACGGATAAGACGGTCGCATAACCATTAAGGTACCGAATAAACACTCAATAACTTAATCAGATTTCTACAACTTATAATATTAAAGTTAATTATTCATTCCACACCTAAAAAAATCGGAAATAGAATAAGATGAATGCAAGGTAATATGTTTAATTCAGTAGTTCAAAAAGTATTGTAACCATCGAACTTTACCTCCTTTCGAAGCGTTTCATGTGTGAGTCCGAGAGAAAGAACGTACAGATGGTCATTGTTGTGGCAGTTACCATTGTGCGTGATGAGAAAACAGCTACTGGGACCGTAACGAAGAAGAAATTATTTATGATCTATAATTAGTTGTGGGTTTGGAACAATACATTATTGTAATACTTGAGGGTTTAAGTGAAGATTAAATTTCCCCATTACGCACTTTTATCGTCGCAGAACAATACGTTATGGTAGATTTTGTATCGTTACAGAAAAAAAATAAATGTTCCTGACTTCAGACACAGCCTGGTAAGTTGAGAAAAGTCTCCGACATTGTTTCAATAATGTAATTACGAGAAAAAACATAAAAGATACGGATATTTGCAGAACGATTAATAATTTCATTTTATTGAATGTGTATTAATCCACCTCAAGGTTATATGCCGGACTTTATTTTAAATGTTTCTGCTCATTAGATGTAATTAAATTTATGTGTTAATGATGTATACAAAATCATATTCTTTGTTTTCGAAGACCATAAACTAAAATAAAACTACCAAGTCTATTTTTCTTGTATCTTCGTTTTCATTTAATTTTATTAAAAGTTGTATAATATTAAATTACATATTTAACTTTGAATTCTGGCATAAGTGACGTCACTCTCCTGCGTATTGTCTCATGCCACTATGGAGGACTTGTGACATACGTTAAATTACTAAAAGTAAAACCGTATTAACATGTAAGCTAAAATGATCCTTGAAATTGATTCAATTGCCTCGTAAGAATCTGATTCCGAGTGTGTGTTCCAGAATAAATTTTTCGATTAATCTGAAGTAAGATATATAAGAAAATTTAATGTAAAAACTGAGTTCTGTAAGCAAATTCATAGAGGTTATTGCTGAAATAAGTATAGAATCCAAAGCTAATTTTCAGTTTTTACGAAAGGAAACGAGTATGATGTGGGGTAAATATAAGAATGGAGGTAGGCTGAAGCGTCTTGTTAATACATATTTTTGTTAAATTTTGCATTAAAACCGTTGGGAAACGTACTTAAACTACGGATTTAAACTACTCATTAAAAATGTTTTATTATAAAGATAATAAAATTTGACGAAATATTCCACTATTTTACGTAAAATACGAGGAACGAAAAGATGGGATGAGTATTTTGGTGAAACACTGTAAAAGGGATGGCAAAGTCACAAGTGGAACGAGGGTTAGAAGTAGTCGAAATGTAATTCACAGGAAACTTTGCGATAATAGAGGATGGTTACGTTTTTTTGATCTATTGGAAATGTAGTCTAATTAAATTATTTAATTATTGTTAGTGAAGTGAAGTGTTAGTGAAGTGAAGTGGTGAGAAGCATTATATAAGCATAATTTGAGGTAAAAATGCTAGCAGAGAAGGTTTCGCAATGAATTTTTATTGCTAAAGTCGTTTATTAGTCAGTATTTCATTCTGTATTACTACGGTTTATGTTCTATGTTTTACATGGTACTGGTGTCCAAGTCTCTGACAATTACAATGACCAATGTGGAGGAAGACCTCTGCAGCAAGGGTAGTCAGGTTGGTGGGGGAACGAAGGTGATCGGTAAGTATGGGCTGATGTCCTGAAAGGGGCAAAGATCTTACAAGTGTTGTCGATCCAGAGAGAGAGATAAATAATAACTTACTATGTATGGATGGGATCTGATTGAATGTAACTTAAACATCATTCCAAAAATGAGGATACATGTGCATAAATTTAATACCAAATACTCATAATCCAAGCGAATACAACTTATGCTTTTGAGTGAAGACACATTTTTGTTTTCTGTATAATTATCATGTTATATTAATGACCATGAAGGTAAAACATTATTTACACAATTTGTTTCTGATACTGATTTTCACACATCACTAATAAATTCCTCTTCTGTGCTTAATGTTTTCTGATATTACCATTTAAAAATCTAATATGTAACCCTTTCTAACTTGAATTAATTTTTAAATATTTTCCTTCTAGTTATTTTGTCTAATCTTACAATAATTTGTATCTAATCGTTCATGTTCTCATTAGTAATCCGTATCTTTCCCCCGATAGTTTCTTAGCTATCCAAAAGCAGTGATGCTATTCCTCTTTTACAATTTCCCCCAAATACCTATAGTTTTCCACTTTACGATTTTTATGGTCTTTGTAAAAACTTGGTCTCGGCTTTACAAATTTTTCATTTTAGACATAAGCTTATAAATATTAATTACGAGCAGCATTTTGAATATTGTCAGTGCTCTCCAGCAACGATTTTATACCTCTACTAATGTGGAGTGTCATCATTCTGAGGTCCACCGGAGGGACTTGGCGTCCGAGTCCACTGGACGGAGTTAACTAACACACGAGCGTTGGCAGAGAAAATTACTGCTGGGCCAAGTGGAGCAGAGGTGCACAAATTACTTCCTCAACACAACTCTGGTGGCAGGAAACAAGGTCTATCTACGGGGCGAATTAGCGCGTATGAAAATTTTTGAGTAATACACCAATTGATATGTTAGATATTGTACAGTAATTTATTTCTTGGGTCTACAATATTGAATTGAGAAGCGGTTTTCAATCAAACATTTATATGTTGGTGAAGAGTCACTGTTATAGAAACAATTTCCACGTTTAAATGCAATTATCATTATTCATAGGATCTAATGTTAAATTTAATCATAAAGAAGTATGAATCTTTCTCAATGCACAAAAAATTTAAATATTCGTTATTTTAGAATCAGAGGCTGGATTAAATTTATTATGAGCCACGACTTTGTAAATCTACTTATGTGTGGTATTTGCATCCTGTTTTAGGTTCTGTATTATGAACAGTCTGTCTCTCTATGATTTCAAAAGACGCTAATTCCTGTAGACCCATTTTTATTTTTACTTTTACAATTAACTTTGTTGTATTTATTAATGCTTGTATAATTATTACACAGTGTAATGTAAGTTATTCACATAAGTTATCAATTCTGATATTATCCAGACAAAACTTATTAACTTTGTGTTAAGAGTAGGGTACTGTGTTGAGGGCATCGACCCGCGTCGAGCGTCGCAACTTTCGCCTCCATACGATACCATCTGACGACAGTCCAATAGCCGACGAATGTTTTCACAGACTCTCCATGATTGGGACTCCAATTACTTTTGATTGTTTATGTAGAAAAAATTATATAATGCTGCTTCATCGAAAGCGACGCAAAATTTCTTAAAACATTTATTACTCTTTGTTGACAAACGCAAGTACGTAATGATCTGTAGGGGAACCGAATCAAGACGGGTCCGACATAGAGTTACACTTGTGTCAGCAAGTATTATTTGAACCACATAGAATCTTCCAGAAGTACTATTCCGTGTATGCCAAATCAATTATTCTTATTAGGTAGATAGGCAAAACTCAGTTTTGTACCACGCGAATTTTAGTCAACGTCACTATCTATAAAAATTATCTACCAGATGGTTTGAGCTTTTTATAAAAGTAGGGTTAAATGGCATTAATAAGAATTGTTAATAAAATAAGAATTAGTATTTCATAGTAATCGTATATTTTAACAAACAGTCGCAAATTAAAAATTATTGAATAGCGCTATTTGTAAACATGAAAAATATCTTATTATATTTCTTGATAAAACAATAAATATTTGTTGGAATTTTTTTACAGTTATCTATCAGTGTCAAAGTTTGACAGTTCTTACAGTACCAGGGGAGTTGCAATCGTGAGAGCTGCGACGCAATTCGGCATCCATGTTTCGCTTTGTCTGAATTTTGTGCGTCATTAGGGCTCCGTATTCTCGTTAGGTGTTTGGGCGTTCGTTGTTATTCACATGTCACATATAAACATCCCGCCAAAAGGGACGCCGCCACTCAACATAAAACGACAGCATAATGATAGATCTTCAACAGCAGAAAAGTATCATCTACTGGTTGGCAATAATTGTAAAAATGAATTCTTTATAGTTAGGAGTATCCATTCAGGGAATATGTCTACAGAAATTTTCAGATTTTATTAGTTATAATGAAACCCACATGTCTTTTAAGCACTATGATAGCTGTCGAGAGATTATGAACCGTTGATAGAAACAAAATAACATTTAATAGCAGTTACGAAAGTTAGCATTTTCGAATACTGAAGATTAAATTTGCAAACTGCAAATAACATTGCCGATTAATGGTAATAATCCTCCAAAACTCCTTTCAGATGATCTCTCATCGAGAAAGAATAAAAAGTTTTCAAGAAAGTTAATGCTCACAAATTGGCCAAGATGCAGACAGAATATATGAGATGAACTCTGGTACGCAGTTCATATTATATCTGACTGTATCTTGGATAATTTATCAGTATTAAATAAAGATTTACTTAAGTACAGGCTCTAATAGTGTCACGTGTTGTGAATGATATTTCCAGAATACTAAATGGAACTTATGTTATTTGAGCGTGTTAGGTGATTGAAATTTCCAAACGATGATATTTTACGAGGAGGATTTTATTAGAAGCTGTTCCGCGATAGTTACGCATCATAACGAACTACAAAAATATCTGGGGTTCAAGTACAGGACTCCAAATTTGCAACAGTTTTTAATAATTACTATCCTGTCCTATTATTATTGACTTTTCTAATCCTTTCACAGCTTCAAATTAGTAAGTGGGGTACTACATCGGAAGTGAAACCGAAAGGATTGGCTATTAGACTCATAAGTTCCGATACATACTGGGCCTAGCGGGCATGTATACCCTCACAAGGATTTATAAGAGACGGTTGTACAAATACTCGTATAGCGGGCAAAAATACCCTCATATATCTTAATGGAAGCAGATACTAGAAGTACTCAAATAACTAACAATACGCGGAATTTGAAGAGGGCCTTAATAATGTCGTAATAAAGATCTTTTGATCTACGAGGACTAGTTGAAATAACCAGAGTATTAATTAACGATGATCTGAATATGAATTTGGCCCTAATATTTCATGAGTTTAGGCCAAATTCGCTGGTCCCCACATTTTCTATCTCAACTTTGTTGTGCTGCCCGACTTGAACCTTTTCATGAATCATCTTCCCAGATGCATTTAAATCACACGTGCAGATCCGTAGTTTTGACATAGCTTGGCATTTTACCCTGACTCTCGAATGCGGGCATTTCTAGTTTCCAGTTCACGAAAAGGACGAAATCAGCTGCACTTCAACCTCCTGATTGCACGCTGACGTCCACCACTTCCGACCGGTATAAACAGAACGGAAATGTCTCAACAAACGAGTAGTAATGATAATCGCTGAAAGGTTTTGATAAAAATTTGACCAAGTTTATAAATATGAAATCAATTATTAAATATAATACTTTTCCGAAGCATCATTTTAGTCAATATCGTAAAATTGATATTCTATACTGTCCAAAAATATCCATAGTTTAAACGTAAGAATAAGGTCATTTCCACGACATGTTCTATGAAAATTTAATTTAATTTTTACATAAACACGTAGGCTGTATAAGTAGCAGTAAAGTTTTCCTCGCTCAAATATAAATATGATTTTAAAATTTTGGTTGGTGCCTACGTGCTTCATAATGTATGTTCTATTTCCTTTCCTCCTTCACTTTACTTGTAGCCTTCGCTTGAATAAACTGAGATCAGGCAAACACATATATCTGTGCCGGTTAAAAGGAAAATCATGATCAAGTTGCTACGAACGTAAGCTAATATTTAGTGTTCATTAACTTCCGCTAGATCTTAGTGCATAATTAATGATTTCTTCGTGTGCTATCTGGCAAACAAGATTTCAAACAATGCTTCGGGCAAGCAAACCGTAGTATTATTGATGCATTAAAATAAATTTCATACATAATATATTAAATTAACTTTATTCATGCAATCATTAGAGTGAAGCATGAAACAAAATTAATATACATTAACGCATGTCATAATTATGTATGAAATATGTTATTAATTCTATAATTTTATTGTGACTATTGAATTTCAATCATCAAAAATAGTGTTTTTTAATATAAACTTAACAGAAAACGATTTTTATTATATGCTATATCTCCTTTAAAAAACGTATGTGGTTTACGATTGTGTCCAGATAGTAGTTGTATATCTTAATTCTGAAGATTTTGTTTCCAAGCACACAGTGGAATAAGTTCTTGAAATCCCGTGCTTCTAATTTCGCCGAAAAAAGACTTTGATATTTTACTCACTTTTTAATGTTTATCTCTATGTAAAACAACTACTCAGAAATTTAATTGATATTATTTGTATACCACGAATCAGACCTTACCGGTCGCAATTATGGTATGGATTAATTCATGAAAGCTGTTCATTAAACTATTATTAATATATTTTACCTTACGAATAAGTAAAAGTGATGATTTGTGTAACTAAAAGACAACCACGGAAAAATATGAAGCTAAATATAATTAATAATTGAATAAATAAATAATACATAATATTTCTTGAAGAATTAATTTTTAGTCGGACACTTGCAACTCATGGAATTTTATTTTATGAAACAGAACTATATTTTCAATATACAATATATATATATATATGTGTGTGTGTGTGTATGTGTGAATCTATTCAATATGTTGTAAATTGGAGAGATCACAATGACATTTTATCCACTAATAATATAATTAAGTTATTTGAACATTAAATTTTTATATAATGAAAAATTATTTAATAAATTTTAAGTCAATAATTCCACATTTTACTTAGTTGAAAATAATTACTGCGTATAAATTATTAACATATACTTAAAAGAAAGGAACAATATGAAGTATAAAATAATTATCTTTACTAATCTATTTAACCTAGTTCTAAAATTTGTTGCTTTTGGATTCTCCGGTAGCAGTGCTTCACAAAATATTATCCAGTTGACATTGATTTATTTAAATGATAATTTACCATTTTACTTTATTTGGCTTTGAATAATTGAATGCGTAATATAGTCACTCGATACATATTTTTTATATGTACAAAGGGTTTTGGAATTATAACTATACCCCCAACCGCGATATAATGGAATATGTGGTCTGACAAATACAAAAATTTCATTCTGACGAACACAATTACATTTCATTTTACAATCTGTCATATGTATTTGGTTAACATATCTGAAAAATGGTTTAAATAACGACGACTGTAAGCACCGTGTGGTGGGGCATGTAGTGGTAATCTCAGGCTTGCGTGGGCTCAGACTATGGGAGGCTGTAAAGTTTTGACTGTCCAGGATTTATGGCCCCAATTATTAGCGGCGCCCACCTAGGAGGACGCTGTTTGAATGGCATCCAACATTCACGCCAGAGCAGATTACTCGCGCCATTGCTCTCAGTGCAAATGGTAGCGTTCGTTGTACGCACATGGCTGAAAAAATGAGGGTCATATTTTAGCATTTGTCCAGTTTTTGTTGTATGATTAATTCGGTTGTGTGTATAAATTATATGGTTGCATAAAAAGAAGTGAAATTAAATTTAATTTCACTTTTCCGTTATAGTACCTCTAACTCTGTGTTGAAATTCTCCGTTCACATGTAATATTGTGGCTCGAGATCATTGTCGCAGAACTTTGAAATGTTGCATTCATCTGGATTCTAAAAGTCAAATACTCGATGTTCTCTTATTAATAAAATTACTGAAATATATATTATGGGTTTGTCTTTTTGCAGAAGCCTTTATGATCTTCGCTTCTCTTCAAGCGCAATGATACGCTTGATAATTTTTATATGATGAAATCGGTAGTTTTCAAGTCTTAAGTAATAAATGTAATTTAAACAATGTATTTATAATTCTATAAATTAAATCGATTCCGATAATCTACAAATAGCAGTTGTTCATTTACTTAGCTTATGAACTTAATTCGTTAAACGTGTGTGTTTTTCCTTATTTATAATACTATAAAGGCTAAATGTGTCGTGTTGGAAAAACAGGGACCAAAACTGCTGTCAGTCACTGGTTTCGGTCCCGCGATTTAGTTAATATATCCAGTAATAATGTAAAAAAATCTAACTGAAATCTAATTTAGAAATTATAATTCATTAATAGGTTTCCATTTGACTTTATTAGTAGTAACGGACCCAATATGTTCCAATTATCAACCACACCAAGTCAAACATTAATTTCACTAATAACAAATATGAAATGTAATATCACTGGAACACTCGGGATTTCGTGCTGCAGTTGTAAAGAATTGAGATGTTTTAAGTAACTCGTATGTTGGTAAAATAATTAGAACTTTTTATATATTGTAATTTAAATATGTTATTCGTGCATATGTAGCAAAAAATCTTTTTTTCAGCAAACTACTTTAAAATAATTTGATACAATGGTTATTACATATAAAAAAATATACAACCAATTATGATACTCTAAAATTTTACAGTAATATTTATTGGCAATAAAAAAAGAGTACCACATATTAAATATATTATCTTGATTATAACTACTTGTGGTCCACTCTTGTGACTTTTTACATGTCGAGACACCAAATAGGTGGAACGCCTGAGTTTTTCGCAGCAAGCAGAACTAGACGTGTAATATTGGAAAATCTATCACGAAGGTGTCGATATGAATGCTGCAATAAGACACGTTAGCTTCCGAATCTCCAATCTTCTTTCCGTTCTCTATTTCCACTCTTCCTCGCCGACATCTACATATTAACTTCATTTTCTGTCTTTCGCACTATACCACGCCTTGATTTTCTATCCTTTTCGTTCTCCAGCCACCAAATTATACTGATGAAATTCGCCAATGTTGTTTGTTGTTTTACACAACTTATCGCTACATATGGTGAATACAAGTCTGGTGTCTGACGTCCCTTTATCTCCAGTGTCCATGTCCCAACTCGGCGGTTTCTCCAATTTGGAGCCGGTATAAAATACCTTGTAAATTCATCTTGTCCAGCGCTTTGGTAGAAAACGAATTCCCAAATAGAGAATAAATATAAATTTAAATAAATAAAAATTTTCCACCACGAGATCCGATAAAACATTAATACTTTTCATTTGAACATTATAATACTTCTAATTTACGATGTTATATGTTTTTCACATTTATCAGAACAAAATGTTACAATGATTGAATGATGTTGTATGTAAGTCGCATCGTTTTGCTTTATTTCGCCCAGAATTGTGAAAGTTCTGTTTATTGAGTTAGCAAATAATGAGAGTTTAATTGTGTACTTATGAAATTTCGGGAAAGAATTGTTTACGTTTTTAGTTAAACAAGCTTTTAGATATTGACGTGATTTATGTCAATTGCTTCTCCTAAGACAGACATGTAGCTTAGTATTGTATATTTCTAAATTATGATGAAAAAAGTAGTTGTGGATCCTATTATATCATTTCCAATAAATATTTTGTCTGCTGTGAGAAAAATTGAGTGGTACTGCCTGCATGCAACATCAATATATCTTTAATTCGTACAGAAATATTAGAATTATTTAATATGAAAGATAATAGAGGCTTAAATTACAAGTTAGGTTACGAGTAACGCACATTTTGCAGTTTTCGAGTAAATAATTACTTGCATTAGTCGTTCTTAATTTAAAGATATAAATCGTAATTTGTCAAATTTACCTTTGAGATTAATTAAAATGGTTATTTCCCTACTTGTATTATATGCTCATTATTTTCATTCAGGTTGAAGTCGCACTTGTTTGCAGATTAAAGCAATACCGCAGAATTTTCTTTTCATTAACAAAGTAATATGGATGGAAGAAAATCGATGCTTTATTTCATAAATAATGGAAAATTTGCTTTCTTAAAACTGTCGGAAGAGGTTTTATTAATCATAATTAAGTGACATAAATTATTTGAGTTATTTGAAATATAGGTAAGGAAAATGAATAATTAATTTAAGGGTTTCAAATAAACAATAATGTTCACGTAAGAAATGGCTTATTATAACACAATAAAAGATTTTAAGTCTCTATAATATATTTTGGACTTGACTGTGGTTTGAATTTTTCTGGTTATTAGTTCAGCATCCCAGCGTTGAGAGTTAAATTATACAGTTTGAAACTTTAAAATTGCTTTTTTTTTGTATTACTCTACTTTATATCGAAAGCTAAATTTATATTTTCCGGGTATAGCATTTGTTTAAAATCTGAACAAGGGATTTTCGAATTGAACACAATATACAGTCATACATCTAGAGAAATATTATGAATCTCATTGACACCGCAAAATATTTATTCGACACAAAATCGGCCGGTTAACATGTTTCAAAATTTCCATCCCCACCCCTGGGGGGTTAAAAGGGCAATTGAATGTCATAATTAAACTCAGCGACATCCATAACCCTGGTTAGACTCTAAATTCGGTTGTATTTGCGTTATTTTCTTGTAACGCACGTCCACCCTCACCTCTAAGGGTGCTCCATTACCATGTTGTAAGGGGTTGAAATTATACACAGATAACGTCGGTAGAAACATTCTCAATCTCTTTAACCCATAAAAATATTTATCCGACTCAAATATCGGCTGTTTTAGCATGTTAGAATTTTTCCACCCACGCTCCTGCGGGTGGTAGACGTGTCACACCCCGACAGTGTTTGTTTTCCTGGTTCCAAATATTTTGTGTACGAAATTTGGTGAAATTTGTTTCACGGGTGTAGATTTGTATATGGAATATACAAATTAACACTCTGCTATCTTTATTAGATAAGAAAAAGTACTTGATATAAAATACTATTTTTATGCTTATTATCAAGTTTTACACAAACAAATAATCTTTAAGATCAATCAAATTATTTGTGGTATTTTTAGTAGGAACTTCCAATGACTTTTCAAATTATATTCTTAATGGTCCACGTTTTTGTACTCTTTTTCCGCACAATATCTCGATTGACGTTTGCCCGAAAGCTCATTTTCCAGAAACGTTTGTTTTTACGAAATAAAGCATAATATTAATATTGAAGAATATTTAATATGTTAGGTATCTTATTATACATGACTATTATTGTAAAACAAGCTACTCATTAAAGCTTCCTGCAATATCAACCAAACTTGGTACTGGTATAACTTATGATCCAGGAACAAATCGCATAGATTCAAGATAACTCTAGCACCTTTATGGATCGAGCTGGAAGGGGCTGATAAAAATACTGCGATAACGACCGAGATTGGTGTCGAAAGCGGTGTTATGATAGTCGCTGGGTTTAGTTATGGCATTCTCGAAGGGTTAACTAAAAGTTTAGCCACTATGGATGGTAGGGGTGATAATAATTTTATATAGACCGAGATTCGTGTCGAATTCGATACCAATCTCGGTCGTATCGCAGGATTTTTATCGCCTCCTTTTACCCCGACCCATAGGGGTACAAGAGTGAACTTAAATCCACGGGGTTTGTGCATGGATCTTCAGTGATACATGAACCAAATTTGGTTTAATTTGTTCCTAGCTTTAACAAGTACCTTAAATTACACTATGAATCATAAATAATAAGATAACTAACATATTAAGTGTTCTACAATAATAATATTATTCTTCATTTCGTAAAAACGCTCCTTCCGGGAAAATGACCCATCGGGAAAATGATCTGTCGGGATAATGTACTGTCGGGCGAACGTCAATGTGGATATTGCTGTCGAGACAACGTGTTTCAGGAAAGTGTGGGTCGGTTAAACGACCGGATCCCATCAGCCCACGGCACTAATCAAATTAAATTTTCCTGTACAAAAATTTTCTCTATAGTAATCCGTTGAATTGTTTTTCGATGAAAGGGTTTCTCAGATCTGTTTTCTGAGAAGTGACCGGACACTCTTGAATACGTCATGTAAGTCAATCGACATTTAAAGATGTGTGTTTCTAAATACTTTGAGTGTATGTACAGTCAATACAATCTACAGCTAATTAATCTTTGTTGGTTCATTGAAGACATAAGTTTCTCCGAAAAAGCACCATTGAGAGGATATGAATTACCTTATAAATGAGATTATAATCTCTCTACTTGCAACTGTCCCGATAAACCCTTGATCTTCTTCGTCCAGCGAACATTATCAGGTTATGCAAGGAGTCTTAGGTTTAGAATATGAACTTTAACATCAAGAAACGTTGAAAATAGATTTAAATTACTTTGCCCAGTACTAAAAGTAACCGAGTCATCCTCAAGATAGTATCTCAATTGTTATTTGATTCATTATATGCGACTGTTCGATATGCTTTGATTAGTGTACATTCTACCCCAGTGTTTAACTCACTATTACACCAGAGATTACACTGACAGTCATAAATAGGTGAGAGTAAAGCAATTTATTTGCCGCGATTAAAATGAATGGAAATGGGTCACATAAATTATTAGCTTTAACCGGCTATATTTATTTGATTGACTGGACTCTAGATGCAAATTTATTGCTATTTCTCATTCAGCAGTGTTTATTTGATTGTATAAACAAATTTTCGTACCAGTTAATTTTACGCAGTGATGTTTTGCTACAATTTTCAATACATTTAAATTGAAATTAATTAATCGCATATTATTTCTTTAAATTTTTTGTATGAGAGCGGATTCAGATTTCATATTTATGTTTATTCAGTAAAAACATTTTCTATTACCAAGTTTAAGTTACATTTGTGCACAAGTGCTGGGTGTGTTATGAGCTATATATTTGTCCTGAAGAGAGTGAATGTTACCTGTGATATTTTGTTTCGTTTTCTTTAATCCTTCGCAATTTGTAGCTATTCTTCGAGTTCATTCAAATGATCCTGTACTTTCGTTGATGCTACTTGTTGGACTATATAGGCATAGAAAAATATCTGTATCATCGGCAAAGGTATCTGACAATAGAATGGCCCAAGGTCACACTTCCTTGCGGTGTTCCTGATACGATTGGAAAAATATTAATTTGTTTACTTCTGTTCGGGGTGTTCTGTTAATAGATATAATTTAAAAAGTGCGTGATAGTTTGGAGGGAGATATTTTTATATAGGTATCTTTGATGCTAAATTCAGCCAAATATTAAGGAATATGGTAGTACTCTGCTTTCTAGGAGTGGGTTATTATTTGCTTGATGCGATGGACTTGTAATAATATCGACCTCAGATACTTGTTTTGGGTTTATTAGTTTTATTTAATCTGTTATTTGTTTTATACGCCGCTTCTTTCTGCCGGAAATGATAAGTTTTGTTTTATTTCTTAATCTAGAACATAATTAGAACAGAACAGTAGTGACACATAGTCTGCAAATTAATTGGCTTTCCCTTTTGAGTTGTTGTCGATGGTCCTTGGTTGTTCGTGGGGCAGTCATATTGGACTGTTTAAATTTTTTTAACAAGCTTCAAGATGGAGTTGTCGAAAATTAGACAAGTTCTCTTTCTTCTTTGAGCTTTGTCTTCCATTTATGACTATTTCCTGTTGTAAATATTTTGTCGGTAGGAGTGTGAATTCTTTGACATCTTTCTCGGGGCTCGCCTCTTTCATTAATTAGTGTTTTTATTTCAAGTGGAACGTCTTTGTTTATTATTTTCCGTCGTATGACGAGTGTCGCTTTTTGTGCTTCTGACTGTAATTTTAATATAAATTGTTCTGAAGCTACTTCAAGTTCTTTTTGTTCTTGAAGCCTTATAATTACGTTCTTGATTGGCTTATTGTATTCACCGCAATTAGTTCGAGGGTTGTGTTGCCTTATTGTGGTAATTTTATTTATTACTGGTGCAGTAGTAGTTGCGTTGATCGGTAAGTTGCAGAGCTTATGTCGTAACTGGGTAGAACATCTGGATAGGTTTGGATAAAAAACCAGGATTATGGAGATTTCTGAGTCAGTTGTGTAGTATGTAGTATGTCCTGTTGCCTTTAGTCTTCTGTGATTTTACATAGTTCTCGTCCTTTGCACACTTCCCTTACTGCTATAGTCTCCACAGGCTGTAAATTTGATTACTAGTGTACAGACAAACTTTTCAATAACATTCTATTTTATGTTGGAAAAAGTTATTGTCAACTTGGTACAGTTTTTAAGTATCTAGCAGATAATTAATCAAAATTTTTTATGTTTGTTGGTTAATATTGTAGTTCCTTCGTGTAATGAGTTATCAGGATGATTTGCGTAATGCACATAATAATTTAGTATTTTGAGATATGGCTTTTTTTTAAAGCCTTTGGGCTTTCATTAATGATATCCTTAAGAAATGAACGGTTCAACACCATGCTATTTTACAGCTTTAATTAGTTAAACCTGGCATTGAATTTAGAAATAGTGATGAAGTATACTAGACCATTGGGGTACATTGAGTTATTATTGACTTTCGCAGCATACGTTTTATTTGGAACTCTTAGTTTATTTTGTTCTGTTTCGGTGTGTTTAATAATTGATTTGTATTTGAAAATGTCTGTCTTTTATAACTATAGTTGTTTATATTGCTGACGTTACGTTAATATTTGCAACCCTAACAGTTGGAAAGATGGTTAGAACCACATAAACGACATTCAGATGATGCGTTCCAACTTTTTTTGAATTTTTCATGCTGTGTCCCTGTCTACATTTGACGCAAAAATAGACCTATTTCACTACGACTTTGATTTGCCGTATTATTACATCTCGTGCACTTTACTTTTTTTAATGGGAAGGGTCAATTTAGACGTTTGCTTTTTGTATCTTACCAAATTTTTACACATATTTTTTGTTGTTGGCTCTAATTATACGACGAACAAGTTTAATAATTATTTGGTTATTGTGATCCAGACAATAATCTCATTTCTTTTCCTAGTTATGTCGATTTTTCTTTAATGTATTTCAGTTAAAGGAGTGTGACCCGTCATTTTCCAATAGATTAATGTTCCACGTAAATAAATCTTACTAATTGTTACAGTAAAGGTAATTTCTAATGAAGCAGAATTTGCTTATATTTTCAGAGAACTGTACCTTTTTTTTGTTGTTTTAAAGTAAATTTTAAGATTTATTTTTGAGAATACAATACGGAAAAATTGACCAAAAAAATATCAAACGTGACCAAAGTCAATGTGGCTCATGATGTTTCACATATTCAACATAAATAAAATTAGGTCTGATTTATCTATAATTCATTTCAATAGGATAATTATTATTTTATTTCAATTATAATACCCTGGGAATGACGCATAAATTTCCTTTCTTGAAAAAACACATAAAAACAGACATAAAATAAATATTCTTACATTGTCCGGCGGGTAGCAAAATATGACATGAATGCTAGGATAGGCATGTTTCAACCTGTCCAGGGATGCCAAAAATTTCATATTTTCTTTAGGTTAATGTTGTTTCACATCTGAATCACAAATTATCTCTCTTAGAAATCGACAGATGCCTCTTAGGTGAACCTAAAAGTTATATTTTATATATGCTACACTATGAACAAAACGGTTAACATGTCTCCACAATATTTTGCTTAAATTTGTTACTCAATTTTTCTTCTTATGTAGTTAAATACATACATGTTCCTGTTGTGTGTTGTGTTTCAGTTGTGCAAAACTATTTGGTGTGGAAGCTTGATGTTATGGATTTTTTGTTGTGGGTGAATCTGAACAATTAGTTTTGTCGATCTCTCAAAGACTATCAATGAACATTTCTTTTGATATAACAGCCGAAACTTTCAAATCATTGTAGCTTTTTCCTGCGTCCTAGAAATTAAATCATTGTGCTTAGTATTTTATGAGGTGAAATTGGCATTATAATTAAAATGTCTTAGTTTCCAAGCATATTCGTAGGTTGGGCTTGTGATAAATTTTTTAGTTGAACATCCTGGCCATTTATCATAAAGTAATGCTAATACTTTGACATACAATAAATTTACATGTGAATAGAATTTTAGTTTTAGCAACCATTCCTCATATCATTGTCAGACTGAAGAGATATAGCATAAGTTACAACACTTTACAAAGATTATGAATACGAACTATTAATTAACAAAGATCACTTCTTCTTCTTCTACTTCGGCTTTTCCCCCTTTTATAGGTTTGCCGTCTTCAATTTCCATTTCTGTCTGTCGTTCCAATCTCCCTCTTCCAAATTCCTATCCTCCAATACGGTTTTCACATGGGGTTTCCACTTTAATCTGGGTCTGCCCCGTTTATTTTTTCCAGTAGGTGATCATTGGTATATTTCTTTGGGCCATCTTCCATTTTTCATTCTTTGTACGTGACCATACCATTTAAGGGTTTGATTTTCAATCCTTTTAACGACAGACGTTGTTACATTCATTTTATCCTGTCTTGTTTTTTGAAGACTTCTCAGATAATAGAATTATACTGTTCTAATTTTGTTCCTTTGTAATTCTGTCAGGGGCCAAGTTTCAGTTCCATAACATAGAATGTTCTGTATTATGCTCTTATAAATTTTGATTATTGTTTCCTTTGTTAAATTTGTATTCCAAATTATTCTGTGAAAAATCTTGGTAGCATTACTTTGCCATTGCAATTTTAGTTTGTATATCTCATTTACATTTTCCTACATTTGCAATTATTGACCCCAAGTATTTAAAAAATTTACATTTTTTTATTTTTCCTGTTTCGAGTGTTATGTCTTCTACATCTTTTTCTAAACACATGTATTCTGTCGTCTGTAAATTTATTTCAGTCCCCAGTTTTTATATTCTTTCATGAGCTTATTGATAATGTATGTCATGTCCTCTTCATCTCCTGTAAATAGTACCTGATCGTCGGCGAACAACCATGAATGTGGTATCCATTTCCTATAAGAATGCCCAATCAAGAACATTTTTTATACCATAAATTAAGTGCCTGATCTAAATAAATATTAAAAAGTATGGGTGATAGACTGCATCTCTGTTTAGGCCTTTATTCACTCTGAATTCTTCTGTTAGTTTATTCTGTATTTTAACTTGGACTTTTGTATTATTATAGATTATCCTAACAATAATTATCCATTTATCATGGATATTCATATTTCTCATTGCCGACCATAATAGATGTCGAGGAATACTATCATAAGTCTTTTCTAAATCGATAAAAGCCATATGTAGTTCTTGATGTTTAATTAGCATCTTCTCTTGTATTTGTCTAATACAGAATTTGTTATCAGTGCATGATCTTCCACTCCAGAAACCACATTGTTCCTCTCTTATTTGGCCTATTGTCTCATTAATTTTAGTATTTATAATTTTACTGAAAAAAAAACTTAATAAGCCGTCAGAAATACAGTTTAAATGAGAAATGTCCTATTAACATTTATTGAAAACTTTTTGGACTTAAAATGTAACATTTCTGAGATTACCTGTTTATTAAAACTTTTTTTAGTGTTTTATATATCTATCTACACACACACACACACACACACACACATATATATATATATATATATATATATATATATATATATATATATATATATATTATTTATCTATCTATATATGATATCAAAATTCCAAGAATGATTATGAGATGGAAATTTTACATTGTCTTTTTTCCTTAAATCTGGTTAACAAAAATCGTTTCGTCTGGCCGATATAACAAAATCAGACATTATTGCAACTAATTTATTCTTTATTGCAATAATTGTCGGGGTTCTAACCAAATAGTATTAACATAGATAGTTACGTTTAGATGACAGAGCAATGTCATCTTCGCCAGAAGATGGTGACAGATAAATTCATCTAATCTCGCTCTACCTTAATTCCATTCCTTTAGGCCCGTTGATTGTTTATACAATGGTCATCTATTTTCAAATCTAAATTAAGTACCCTGGATGGAATGACATAAATGTTAAAAATGTTAATCGATAAATGCATGAACGTTAATATACTTTAAATGAAAAATTTACGATTATTTTAAAAATGAATCATAAGAAAAATTGCCAAATTGAGTTTTGTCAACTGAATTGTGAAGTTGTCACTCTAGGCTGTTGTGTTTTTAGTTTTCTTAGCATGTGAAGAAAAGAACAAGGTTTCCAGAAACGTTGTGTGGTTTTTATATCATCACTTGTTTGATCTGTATTTAACTATTTTTCTTATTAATGATAATATATTTCTTTGTGAATATGTAGTAGGCGTATAAATAAAATTAAAGGTTGCTTTATCTATCCATCCACATAAATACTGTTACCGTACAGTAGTGTTTCATGAAATTAAAATATTTTTATAATTGTTTAAATGAGATAAATTACATCTCGTGAATCTCCCACAATATCATGTAATAAACAGAGTTACCATAGTGTTAAATGGTCTGAGGTACATTGTTAGGTCTGCAATGGAAATGGTTTAAATATTATTATTTTATAATCATTTGTTTTTATTAATTATATTGTTAATTAAATGTCCCATTTATATCATAGCAAGACACCAAATTCAGGAACTTTTGTAACTTTGTGATTTTTAGCAGCAGGTAAATAGTATTTTATTTTACTAATGGTTTATTAATAAGTAAAATATTATAATTTGAACATTATATGTTACAGGAGATTTTTTCACAAGCCAAAGTTATTTATTTTTAAATTTACTGTTAAATTGATTTTTTAAGTTACTAATAATTCTTTGAATCATTTACTGTCGTGATAAATGCTTCCGCCATTTCCGTTTCTTCTCTATGTCTTTATAAATTTTTCATGTCACGTCCCATAGTTCAACTTCCACTTTCATCCACATTTTTTTATTACTCGTGTTTACTAGTTAGTTGTTTCACAGTGCCAGAAAAGTAAACGATGAGTCAACTTCCGCGATATCTGTCGGACTATTTTGAACTTTCAATTACTCAGTATTCACATCTACTGATAAGAATCCATGTAGCTAATGCTATAAATATATATCCCTGACATAAATTATTCACTGTTTATATTAGTCACGATTTTTACCTCACGTAAATATCATGCAATAACTGTCAAATTTAAACGTGTCCTTACGTTATTCAAAAGTGATTGATGTCACACGAACACCTCAATAAGACTTTTTTTTAGATCAATAAGTGCAAAACCGCCGCCATTATGAACTCGGCAGACATAGATCAACGAGGTTAGTCGAAGTTATAATTTTTTTTCATCAATGTAGATGAAGATACGTTTCTGAGAATAGAGATGCAAATAAATCTTTTAAATATGATTTTACATGGGTCGTTCAAAATCCGCTTGAGTAAAAAGCCATTAGAAGACTGGCAGAATAATGAGCGTTCGCGAGACCGAATTTAAAGAAACCTGCTCGTGATAACGAACCCAATAAAACCCAGAAACGAAGTGACCAAATCAGCAGTTTTTGTCGTGACTCTATTAATTGTGTTTCATAGCGCACTTCGGTTCAAGAATTTATCGAATAAATATGTTTTAAGAACAAAATTAGTTCATAAGAAAATGTGTTCTGCACAACATAACTGTACAAATTAAGTTTGGATGTTATTCTTCCTCATTTAGTTACTTTTGGTTTCTTCAACGATATGAATGCAGATTTCTCTAGGACCGTACTTCGCGACAGTATTTTTCTGTTCGAAAAAGTGTCCTCTACAGAAATGTCAGGAAATAATTACATTGGCATTGTGAACTGTGACGTCTTATTTTTGCAGAGTGGGCGCAATGAATAATAAATTTAATTATCATTAAATAAGAAAAGTTTTAGTTGTAGTTAAAGTAATTTGGTTGCAATGAACACAATTAATACTTACGAAAGTTTTTATTTAAGTATGAGGTTCTAATCCCAGGTCCATCATGGGAAGAACAATTGGCAATTACTGTGGCTTAAATCAAATATTGAAATTGAAAGTATGTGTTTGCTTATCTGTGTCATCGTCATTTGATAATCTGGAACACGTGACTTTCTGCCGTTTTTGCGTGTAACTGCTAGAAGCACTTGAAATATTTATCAAATTACAGTGCTCTGAATTTTGGCCCTTATCACTTCACTTTCTCACTATCATCACTTGTTTGCGTCAATTCTACTCTATTTCAGGCGTGACTCAATTAACACGATCGAAGATAGAACACGTGGCTTAATTACTACCACATTTAATATGTTTTATGAAATGAACATACTCGTAGTTAACTGTAATTGCTTTAACGTAACGTTTGACAACACTTTTAATATAAAACGAAGCATAATATCAATCTACGTAGAACACTGTCTGCTCTCCACTCTGTTTCGTCACGCATCAACCAGGACAACTGGCTATCACAGCTGTCTGGCCGGTCCAACAATTGAACCATTATCAAATTCTGCATTTACAATATTACTTATACAAATAATTCGTGTTACAGTACATCGACAAGTATGTGAATTTTTAATAATAGTTAGATCAAAATAATACTGAGTGATTGTCAAATTAGCAATGTAAAGAGGCTTAGGCTACCTTTATATTGAATAATTTTAAACACATTCACTAATGGCAGAAATCGAGTGGCGTGGATATTATTTTCAGTGGTATATTCAGACACTCTGTTTACATGTGTAAAAGGCAAATTGACCAGTATTAGCCACCTAATAGTTTCTATACTATAATAAGTATCCAATGATCTGATGAATACACACTGCCTACGCAATTTCATAGAACTTCTTTTTAGATTACGTTAAAATTGAATTTAACTGAGTATCAAACTAGGGATTATTACTGAATATTTATAATTATAAAACTATATTATTTTATATATATATTAATATAGGCGGAGAGAGAGATAATTTTAATCTTGTTTAGATCAAAGGTAAATTATACCCTGATTTTAAATTTAAATTTAGGACCTATTTTCATAACTAAATGTATTCAATAAGGAAATGAGTAACATGGAATCAAATCACGCGAACTCATGTCCATAAGTTAATAGCTGCAATAAATTCTCACTAATTTAATGAAATGCCAAAACGGCTGCGCTTGAAATGACGATAAGCAGAGATATCACATATCGTATACAGCAATTTATTTCAAAATGTAAATTCAACTCTTTCTAAAAATCAGTATTATGCGTCAGATTGTTGATCAGGAAATAAAACAAATTTAGAAGTATGCATTTCCATCGTCGTTGGTCTCTATATTAATAAGAACATAGTCAAAACTAGTAATATGTTTAAAATATATACTTATAGAATTTAATTGAAATATATATCAAACTAACAAATAATTGCCAAAAATCGAATAGATATTTGAAAATGACAAAGTGCAACTGAACTTCAACTTAACTGAATGTGTGCTTTTAATTCACGGACCCCTTCAACGACTAATATTATCACGTTACTTTTGTAACCCATTCCCACACCAACTCCTAGGTTTTCTCCTCTCCGGAAATGTTGATTAAAATCAGGCAGAGTATTCTCTGGAATTTCTACGCAAAATTTCTTTTTATAACGTCAATATTTATAGAATAATTTGGCAGTGTAGGAAATTATTTACTCCACTTTAAATCTGATGAACGCTGTTTTAATTTATACGTTGTTTTGTTGATAAGTTATTTTTGACTAGATTGGCTGTATTCATTCATTTATAATTAGTCAGATAAACATAACTATTAATAATTGAAAAACTTACGTGGGAAATAATTTTTTATATAAACTGAATACTATTCATACCGATAATTATTAATATATTGAGAATTAAAAGACTCTCTTCCCTTGCCAAAACACTAGCAATATAGCAAGAAATTTGTGAAACAGCAAACTACCCGTACTTAACTTCACTAATTAACCATATACGCATGCTTAAATTGACATATAACGTATAAATTATTCAGCACAGTAACTCGGATCGCAATTTGATCACACTTTTTCTGTGCAAAACAATTGCTAATATTTTACTTTTAGCTTGTAAAGATTGCACAGGGCTATGAAATTAAGTAATCCTTTTTAAAATTCAACATAAGAGTTTTAAGTTTATTTTACCTTTTTATTTTTATCCCAATTCTCTAAAAATAATATTATGGTTGTCGAACAATATTTCTGTCAGATGCGAATTGTGTCTTACCTATTCCAGATTGTCTTGTGTCCGAGCGAATTACATTTTCATGTACTTAACAGTAATAGTAGTTTTTGGAATTGTAAATGTCGGGTATTTTTATGTATTTTATTAGGTCACCATAACTTCGTGATACTCTTCCCAACAGATCACCGTTAAATTTATGAAAACTTGGGAATATTAATAATAACTCAGAAAATTTGCACATTAATTTACTGCAGACAGGAATCAAAATTTATTTTATATTCGAAACTCATTCTAAATAGTTTTACAAATAGTGAGTCCGACATATATTTACATAATACAATGAGATTATTTTTCTCAGGGGTCTGGTGGATTAATGTTGATTTTTATAACTAATAAAGAGGTTTTTGAAAGTGATGTACATAAATAGCTAAATTAAGATATTTAGCAGATTTCTTAAAACCATGGTATGATCTTACGTTTTGAAATAAATGTCCTGCATTAGTCAGCTCAAACCGGAAATAATGAAACCACGAAAGTTTTCTCAACCTTCAGCACTCCAATGGTCTGACACCAATCGCTCAGCAAACAGGTTCGGACCGTGAGTCGATACAGCAACTCCACACCGTTAATACTTAAGCTAACTCACATCGGCAAAAGCCAGATCAGTTACGGCCTTCACGAACTCAATTTTATTCCAAGCAGAAATTCATGGAACATGCGACTCAAAATCCAAATACTAATATTTCTGTCGCTATTACTAGAAGAATGAAACCATACCACATACTCTAAATCGACTGGATTCAATTTAACTTAATTCTGCCACACAGCAAAATATTTAAAAGTCGTCCTAGTCGGACCTTATACTCTACACCTCCCGTCAGCCTGTCCCCTAGAGTCAAATTTCACCTCCTGATCCTGCTGGGCTGAATAATCTACCAATAAAAAATTATTATTTTTTCCCGGGGCATAGAAAATTAAACTATTCAAAATGTGACTCTCCACGGACGATTCCTATATCATCGAAGATTACAAAAAATAGGTCATCTACCAACTTTTCTAAATGACGCCTAACAATACTTAAAAACTCACGATTATATAATTATATAATTTTAATAATTCTATAATAAAGCAAATATTCAATCGGCTCAAATAAAATGCACATGTATTTATTAACATTCGCTATAATATATTAAAATACCTATTCAACTTAAAGAAACCTCCACAGACTATATGCTTTATTTCCAAGCATCTGATATTCTATTGAAAAATATTTAAAAAAATGTGAGAAATTAAAAATGAAATGTTTTCTTAATCTAATAATTAGTTTTATATTTTGCCGATCAGTTTTCAATAGAATTTTTAAAGACAAGTTTTGAATTATAGAATCCTTGTACACTCATTAACATTTACGAAATTAATGTTTTTACTTATAAAAAGGAGATTAAATTCATAATTATATATATACGTTTTTGACTGCTAATTAAATATTTTTCTTTATAAGGATTCATACATCTCTCCAGCTCTTAATGAATTTTTAAAAATATTTCACTAATTACCAACAAACTAAAGAGTAATTATCAGAATTTATATAAATGAAGGGAAATTTTCACTAACGTTCACACTGTAGTGGAATTGTAATCACGGTTACATTCAATCTAATTTAAGCTCGTAAACCTTCTAGAATCTCATTTCTTAACAAAAAAAGGAAGTCGCTCTGCAAACTTCCATCAAGAAGAGCTTTAATTTAATCGCGCCTGAACAAATTGCCCTGCCCTCTTAAATTGTGTAGCTATTACGCTCACCTCAGCATTGTAAGACTTTTCCTTGAAAATTGCCACAAATACGAATACGAGATTATGGGACATTCTTTTCTCACTCGAACTGAAGAATGTTTAAAATTAAGATT
The DNA here is from genome assembly GCA_037074705.1 of Zhengitettix transpicula. Taxonomy (NCBI): domain Eukaryota; kingdom Metazoa; phylum Arthropoda; class Insecta; order Orthoptera; family Tetrigidae; genus Zhengitettix; species Zhengitettix transpicula. The sequence goes on from CM073590.1 coordinate 1,045,112, forward strand.
TACTACGAAATTAGTTCTACTCTTTCCTATTGTTTTTACAATAACCAATATTAGATTTTATCAATCACACATTATTTTAGGAACAAATGATTATTTTCATGCGATAATTGTGTTGATACTGACAGCTTCTTGATTAATTGTTTTCATACTCATTGCAATACTGATTCCATAATAAGCTTCAGGAGAACGTGTGTGCAAATTTTGTGTGATTGGAGGCGGGGACGCGTGAAAATATGTTCTCGTACTGAAAATTAAAGTGAGAGTCTTCTAGAAATCGTCTTTATTCAGGATTTTCCCAGGCTTGTACGAATTAATAGGTTGAAGTTGATATTTTTTAGTCAATATTGGTTGCTAATGATACTTGACTGAAAGAAAAATGCTTTTAAATATGCATCTATGAAGATAATTTGATTTTAATTCATAGAAATACACCATAAATACTCTTAAATCATGCAAATTTTCAGTAAGATGAAAATACGTTTCACATAAAGAAATCGAACTTTTAGTCTCTTCTGTTAGTGTTATAAAACATTCTCTAAAGTTGAAATTTTTCCTTAATTCCACGACAAGTTTCAAACCCGCGATCATCCGGCTTCTTTCTTAACTGAATCGTCTCGTTCAGAGTTAAGTTCCTAGCGCTTCACAAATTAACAAGTTTCAGAAATGCAAATAACAGTTATTTTATATTTAAATTTAAAATTATCTTTACTTATGCATATTTTTAGTAGAAGAAGGGAGACAAGTGAATATTAGAATTTATAAGCCGTGTACAAAATAATGTACGTGTCCATAGTGTTGGTGATTCAAGTTACTTGACAGACCAGGATGGAAAAATCTCCATCCTTATCCTTTAATTTTATTACTGACCATCGATTAAAAGAATTTTCTTCTGTTTTTGAATTAAGTTATTTTTTGAGTATCCTCTCAATGACACATCGAACAACAGATCTTCGAGGAAGCTAATCCTAACGTAGATCACGTATTTCATAGAACTGCGATATCGACGAATAAAATGAATCTATGCCCTACTCATGATGACACTGTAATTTGAATAAGTACAATACATCCTCGCCAAAGATAAAACGTAGAGCCATTTATATTTCAGAATAATTTTGTCTTATTGGAAACGTTTGTATCGGACTTTTCCAGTTAAATAGTTGTGTATTGATTCTAGTTAGAGTTTGAGACTCTGAAGAATTCTATTACAAGAAACAACCAATGGCAGCATACATCAGGAAATATTTACAACATATATTATCCTTCATCCATAAATGTCCAAAGATAATAAATTAATAAAATTATAAATTTATGTCTGGAACTGCAAGCAAGGCTATCAAAATTAATAAAAAAGTGTCCTCAACAGTCACTTTAAAATAATATATGTATCATAACTATTTTTAAGAGGAATGGTTGATGGCAATTGAGGAATTGTATTTAATTATGTCGTGATGTGCCATTTTCAAAGTCATTTAGATTATTCCAAAGTAGCTTTGATTGTGGTGTAAATTTCCAAAAGATAAGTATTTATGCAATCTATTATTTCAGATTCGAAACCATAAAAGCAATCTGCTGTAAATTTGATGACAAACGTTTGACGTGTTAAGTCCTGGAATGACAAGTAGTGTTGTTTCCACAGTGTGAAGAGCTTGTAGCTGTGGCATCGATCGGTCAGGTCCCTCCCCCACCTGCAGTGGCTTCCCGCAATCCCGTTCGGAAAGCACCCATATAAAGGGAAAACCAGTAATATCACCCGAAAGCTGGATACGTCTGTTGTTAGACACGGAAAACGATTTGTTGGGCACCTGACGTAAACATTCCTGCTGCATTCCTTCTACACGGGAACTCATCCGCCCCCGCCCCTGCCCCCAACCTTACTTCTGCACAATCCGCCGAAATCCTACTAAGCTTAGCTTTAAAACAATACAGAAATACTTTTCCAATTATGTTAATCTAAGAAAAAGTTAAATGGAATTTTGTGAATGATCACGACGAATTTACGTTATCCTTTCTTTCTCATTTCTTTTTCCTGCAGTAAAAATATAAATGTTCCGAAAATTAACTTAATCGCACGGTGTCACGAAACAAAAGTTACTAACCCCGGATGCACATTAAAGTTAATCATCTCAGTTACATTTTTAATTAATTAGAGGGAAAGAAACAGAATTATTATGAATTTTATATAATAGTAAAGCTATTTTATGTAAATATTTATAATTTTACGTGGAATAGTTTTTTTATTGATATATTTATAGAACGTCAACCTAAATCTTTTTGGCAACCTTCTACATTAGTTACATTATAGGGTACATGAAATTGTCTTTATTTCTGGGGCGAAAATAGTGATTACATTCAGTACTTTCGATTAGGAATTTTGGCGATGGATGTAAAAGGTAGTAATGCTTTTGGATCGGGGAAAACACTTCTGTAGTCTAGTTGGCTACAGTCTTCTTTCGGGTTTCCTCGTATTTTATGCATTCAAATAGCATATGTTGTATGGTGAGGGATTGGTAGCAAGGACTATTATGGGTTGGGGTACTCTCCAGGAGAGGTGAGCATGAGAGATTGTATGCAGGGATCTTAGCATGGAAATTATCTGCTAATTTATGTGGAGGTTCTTGGGAAGTATCACCTAAGATGACGAGGTTATTTCCTGATGGAAGTGTCCGTTCTTCACACTACGCCTCCTTGTTTGCCAAGTAGATTCTATCTTCTTTTTGAGCTCCTTGTATAGGTCCGAGGCTGAACATTCTGTGGATGTGTTAGCATGATCATGTTGTACGTTGGTAGCGAGAGCATCCGCCGCCTCGTTACCCGCTGTATGAGCGTGAGAGGCCATCCAGACGAGGTGGATTGATTTTTTACATGCAGATACGTTCTGTAGAAGAATATTTTATTATTATTAATATTCCAGTCATGATTTTTGTGTCCGTTATGGTCTTTAATGCTTCCAGGGAGTCAGAGAAGGTTATTAAGCTGTTTAAAGGGGATTCACTGCAGTATTTGAGAGCAATGAGTATTGCGTAGATCTCCGCTGTCGTGATGTATACTGATCTGGGCCACTTTCCTATGGTTCACGTGTATGTACGCTATTGTAGTTTTTGAGGTATACAGCTGGGCAGGATTTCCATACTCTTCGATTGTGGCGTGGAGATAGTTGATGGACTTTTCTCGGAGTATTCTTTTAGAGATTTGTCTGAGTGAGGTGTCGATGGGAAGTTCCGTTAGTTTCCACAGGGGAGTACTGGAGGTGGAATTATGGTCATTATCGGGGAGGTGACCCTTTAGTTACAGAATGTTCTTGTTGGCAGATGCGTGGAAGGGTTCAGGTATTTCGGTGTTGTATCTGCAAAAAGGGTAAGGTGGGATTGGTTGGGTTCGAATGTTAGGAGAATGGACTTGCAGGGAAATTAGTACAATTTTGATTGCATTTAGTCTTCTTCTCATATCAAGTGAAATGTCCGGTATTACTATAAGGGTGGCGTTGATGCATCCCGTGATTATCCTGAAGACATTGTTCTGGATATTATTTACTTTGTTGAGTGTGGTTTTCGGTGCCATGCCATAGAGGGTGTTTTTGTTTTTTAGGTTTGGCTGAGGATATTCTAGCTGGCTGTCGAGTTTTGAGCGGACCGCCAAAAGTGAGCACCAGTCCGGAACTCGCCTTCCCCGAAGTGTCGCTTTACTTTGCTGGCAACCTACAATCATCCCGAGCCGCGAACAAGGGCACCAATAATGCAAGAGAAACGACCGGAACAGTGAAATAATAGTGGACTTTTATGTTTTGTTTTTCTTTGAAGTATTTCTCTTTTTTCCTTCTGTACTATTGTATTGTATTCGATCCCCGATTCTGTCGTGAGGGGGCTGTGGGGGACAGAGTGAATTCGCATAATCTCTGGATTGGCGTGGAAACTCCGCGTATCTCCACCAGTACAAGCTTTTCTTTAGATGGACGCTGGAACAATTTATACTCGCCCACTATCACCAACGTCCAGTTCCAGTCACCGTCTCGTCTCTTCAGAGTAATAAAGTTCTGTAGTTACCACGTCGTCTTTTCTATAATCTCAGTGTCCAGCCATAGCATCCGAAAACATCAATACGACTTCATATCACGGCGCACAACTGTCTGTTGAATAAAATGAGGTCGATCTCCTGTCTCGCATCACATAGTTCCGGGTTCGAATACAGGCGACGGCATGCATTTTGTGTGCGTTTGCATACTTAAAAGCCCCCACTTGTTAGTTCTCCACAAAATGAATGCAACATAATACAAAGAAGTTGCTAATGATATTAGTAGTTGATGCGAGTATAAGTAAATTAAATTATATTCATCTAAAGATTTTTACAAAAGCCATAAATTGGTTTGGAAAATTAGAAAGTATGTTAATTAAATATACGTTATCTAAATGTTTCAAATAATTAAGTAAGTCGGGTTCGTACATCAATGTATAAAGTTAATAAATAAATATCCAAATAGCAAACAAAAGTAAGTTGAAGAAATCATAACCTGCGAGGTTTTCTCGCAGGTAAAGCTTTCTGGAGACACGGAAAGGGCTATTTTTGAGGATGCCTTTTCATCTCTCCGTTGATGAACTAAGGTTCCAAAGAGCCGATGCACCTTGGCCTGTTTTGAGAGGTGTATGTTCCGGGGTCACAGACCTTCGGCATACGGTAAGAGTTCTTCACTGCTCCCATTCGAACAGTCGGCCATCTGCCCCCTATACTGGTCGAAGCACGGCGAAGGGAATGCTGTGTTCAATCAGAAAACCCTCCTTCCGCCATCGGAAGGGCGTGTTTATTAGAGTAACAGGCTACATGAGGGTAATCAACGTGGTGGAAATTCCCCTTTAGTAGCATAGGAAAGGAATTGAAAGGACGGGATACAAGGTAGTCAAGGGTTAACTAGGGCCTCCGGGCTACAGTTTAAGGATCCTACCCGTAATTCGCTCACAAGTGATGCAGGGCAAACCATAGAATACCTGCATGAGGTAGGTCGGGCATTAATTACTTGTCCCATACACTTCCGATGACGGTAGAGGTGTTTTCTGTGGGGACACAGCATTCCATTATCCATGTACCCACCAGTTTAAGAGGCATCTAGCCGACTATTCAAATAGGAATAGCGACTCCGAAACATACATCTCTCATAACTGACAGAGGTGCATCAACTTGTGGGAACTTAACTTCAAAGACGGAGAGAGGAAAGGCATCCCTCCAGAAATTTTCAGAAACTGTGGAATATATAGATGTGGTTACAAGTCCTCTTTGATAGCACAGGAAGGGATTTGTAAGGGGGTTTTAGAAAGGGTAGAGGAAGGTAGCCAAGGGGTAACTAGGGCCCCCGGGCTATAGTTTAAGGATCCTACGCGACATTCGTCTACAAGTGATGCAGGACGCCCTAGAAATCCTGCATCTGGTAGTTCGGGCATCGGGTACTTCTTCCACGTCCTTCCGATGGCGGGAGAGGTATACATATATGTAAACTTCGTATCTGAGTGAATGCTACAATTAAGAGAATATCTGTGACCTGGAAGTAAAAAAATTGTCTTGAAGAACACCTGTTGTAAGAATTATATTGCCACGAATCAATACGGTGAATAAAATAAAATGCATTAAAATAGCAGGAAACTTAAGTTACCGGCGTGAGCCATAGCAAACGTCACTTAGAAGACAATTTGATAAAATCTTAATTAACTAGAGAAAGCACCTAAGTGAAATATAACGTAAACTAATCATATGGCTTTAACAACTTACGTGAAACTAAGCTTCCTTCAGTGTTCAAAGTTATTTTGATTTAAGTTTTGCCACTATATCTGCAGAAGCTCTAAACGAAGCGAATTGTACTAGTATCTCCTCCCAATAGAGCGGAAGTCTGAAACAGTAATTTCATAATCGCCGTTGACTGTTTTTACGATTGCTATCTATTTGTATCTATGAGTATGCTTTATGATATAAGGTTGAATCAATTGTCACAAATAATTAATGATCACAGAAAATATGCCCATAATTCACTTTTCACAATTTGAACTCATGAGCAGTCGAAATTTAAAATAAGCTGTAAGTGTATATTTTAAAATTATTGTGTATTACGAAAATTTCACATTGTTCAACGATAACTTATCAATTCTATTACCTTGTTTGATAATAAATTATAAAAATCTGAATTCGGTACCCTTAATTACAAGGACTCTGGAAATATTTACAAAAACAAAATATGAGATCATCATTGTCGAAATTCCATTTTTTTCATGCAAGCTACTACGGTTTTTCACTTACGCACAAATTTCGTTAGTTTCATATTTTTAATAGCAAGAGACGTCATGCACCATTTATTTAATGATTTTTTATTGCATGAATATTAGAGACACGTTATTCAGTGTATAAAATTTGGATGTTTCTGACTAAACTTAAATTGTAATTAGAATCAATTTACATGCGGCTATCCAAACTTTACTGAAATATTCATATCCGGACGCAGTCAATTATCTCATTCAAATCAGACCAAGTCAATATGCAGCGAGATTAGTGCCTTGGATATTAAAGGCACTAAACTTAAATGGGAGCCTAGGCACAAGACCTGTTGCATAACTTTTAAATAATGTATGAAAAATTCTATAAAATATATTACCTTGAAGTTAAAAACCTTTATTGAAGGGAATATTTTGAGGTGTACGATTAGTATCTGTGTATTTTGAGCAGAAATGTTATCAAACTTGTGATAAGAAGAGTCAACATTTATTACTTTCCTTAACTAAAATATAAACATATAACAGAATTTTGACAATCAATAGTTTTTCTATATCTATGATAAAATATATTTATTAATCGAGATATTAAATTAATGGATAGAAACACATATGAATAAGTAAACTTCAGAATGAAGAGTGATATAACATTGATTGTAGTTCATTTTAAAAGATGAATTTGAAGCAAAACAAGCTCCAAGATTTGGAGGCCGAACAAGATATTATTTCTTTTCTTAGGTTTTATGAGTTATTAATCTTTAACTTTATTCTTAGGTACTGGTAGTAATGTATTAACATAAAACACATCAAAACTCAGGCTACGAAAATAATAATGTTAAATAAGTTTCTAAACCAGAAATTCAATTTCTGTTTGCAATAATACCTTTCATATTCATGTCAAACACAATATTTAACGATTATTCCGCGTTCTACAATACCAAATTTATTTTATTTAAAATAGATTAATATATTTAAATAAAATTGTGTTCGAATACTGAAAAATTAAATTCTCAGTTTGAAAATTTTTATTAAGTCTTTTGAAAGTGTTATAAAATGCCTGCTTTTATGGTTGATAATGATTAAAATTGTATGTTTACTCGGACCCACCATCCTGAATTCAAGAAGCAATATACTTTTGCCACGTAGACCGTCTTTAACTATTATAGACTATGAAACAATAGCGTTCTCATTACAAATAATCTAATGAGTAATTCTATTTTCACACAATTTTTCAATTTAAATAACCATTTGGTACTGGAAAAAAATTCTTCTGTTATAAGTAAAACCAACAGAAAAGCATTTATTAATCCTCGTTATGAAAATTCAAAACTAAATTATTATAATTATTATTGTTAAACAAACGCGATATATACCAATATATAAATTCTACATTAATACATTGTTAGAAATGAATAAGTATTCGGCTAATAAGTGTTTCATTACAAAACACAATAAATCTACTCATTATTTCACATCAGGAGAGATAACAAGGTTTTTTTGTGGTTACGTGCGTTTATGCGAGACTCGTATGAAATTCAATTTGCACTAACACATTTTATCATATTCGTTACTTCGTTTGTGTATTTTCTTACAATATAAGTAAGAAATTTTAATAATCTCTTTCCATTCGTATTGTTATTGTGGTTCCGCTCAAACCGTTTTGGTTTATTATCATTATAGCTGGGATACCGGCGTTGACCAGATTGTCATATATTCATAACCACCGATTTGAACCAATCTCAGTTGCTTTTGCGTTATTTTTATGTAATTCACCTCGACCGGTATCCCTAAATGTTCTCACCTCCCATGCCGAAAGGGGTTGAACACATTGAGCACGAAAATGTTTATTGAGACAAATATATCGGCTGTTTTAACATGTTAGAAAATTTCCATTCCTGTACACCTCCGCAAAAATTGAATGTCATAATTAAACTCCGCGACATCCATAACCCAGGATTTGACTCGAATCTCAGTTGTTTTTGCGTTATTTTCATGTAACGCCCATCCACCACCACGCCTAAGCGTGCTACCCTCCCATGCCGAAAGGGGTTGCAATTATACACCAACTACATAGGTAGAAATACTATCAATCTCTTTGACTCCTAAAAATATTTATCTCCGTCCTCTCCCGCTTCGTGGGGGTGGTAGACGTGTCTACCCAGACAGTGTTTGTTTCCTGGTCATAAAAAAGAAGTGTACGAAATTTCGTGAAATTTTCCCCACGGGTGTAAATTTGTATGCGGAACATACATAGAAACAAACACTATTTTATTTAATAGAAGATTATGGACCAATGAGCATTATATAAGTGTAAATTGATAAGAAATTTATTGATTCAGTTACATTTTTCCTCTAGGAGTTAAGAGTTATTTTATGAGAGTTATTTTCCAGTTGTACCACACTTATTAAGTAGGGGCACGCTTGCAATGTAAACTCAATTTTTAAGATGATTTGTTGATGGGTTGATATGGTATCCATCTAGTGCATCATACAGAAAATTGTCTATTTGTTCATCCCAATGTTCCGAATGTATTCATTAGGCTACGTAAGATACACCATGAATGTCCATTTTAATTCATTCAATTTTTAAAATACGTGTTCAATATGGTGATTCAGTAATACACAATAAAGTAAACAATCATACCGCATTTTCGTTGCGTTAGCTAAGCGCTCATCTTTCAGCATTTACTCATTCATTTTATTTAATTATTTAAATGTTTTCTTTTAATTATAGGAAGTGAAATCATCTTTTCTTTTATCACAATTACACATAATTTTTCATTTAATTCATATTCGTCGTAGAAGGCCCTTTAATCTTTCTTCGATTTGCGAGCCCTTGGAGCATATACCATACTTTATAAGAGCGCGTCCTACCTGATGCAAGGAAGCCTGTGAGAGCATTCTCTCGCAGATGAACCTTCACAGGGAGCTCTGGGGATGCCTTCACATATCTTTGGTTTTTGAACTAAGGTTCCCACATGCCGAGGCACCTTGGCTTGATTTGAGAGGCGTATATTTCTGGGTCGCAGACTTTGGGCATACGGTAAGAGTTTTCTGCTATTCCTATTGGAATAGTCGGCCAGCTGCCTCCTAAACTGTCAAGGCACGACGAGGGAAAAGCTGAAACCCCGCAGCAAACCCCTCTCCCACCATCGGAAGGGCGTGGAACAAGTACCCAATGCCAGATCTACCTGATGCAGATTTTCTAGGGTTTGTCCCGCATTACTTTTAGGTGAATGCCGGGTAGGATTTTTAAACCCTGACCCGGGCCGTAGTTAACCCTTGGCTACCTTGTTCTACCTTTCAAATTCCTTCCTATACTATTAAAGGGGAGTTGCCCCCGCGTGGATTACCCTCACGTAACCTGTTACTCTAAAAAATTGAATAAAAATATATATTTATAATATTTGGAGTGAAAATCATAAATATAAAATTTCTTTTCATTTTCTCTGAGTAGTTATTGGGAAACCTTCGTCCAACGCTCTTTTTTCACAACTGCCTATCTGCAATTGTAAATGTTCCGATTTGGGATTTCAAAGCTCTTCATCCTCTTTCATACATTATGACCCATTTAATTCCTCTAGTTAATTTCATAGTTCCCGTTGATGATAAATATTGTATTAATATTCGTTAAATTTATGTATTAATTCACAAACATATAGGGAAATGAAGACTGTGATAAGTACTATGTATTGTACCAATGTCTTGTATTGCTGTAAATATCACAGACACTATCCTTCTTATACTAAGTATATAGTGTGAATGTGACTAGAAGCTATGACGTCACACTTGTAGTACTATGTTGGATGTGAATTAATTTATTTGAGACATTATAAGCGCATTGAATAATAAGCTGTGAAAATGTTTGAAATTGAAATAATAATCCATTAATGTATTTTTACGACTATTAATTCACGAGTTTCGACTATTTTCAGGTTATTACCCTGAAGATGTAAGTATATTAATACCCATTATTCAAATTGGCATGAAGTAATAAAATAACAATCTTAATAAACAACTCAATACTCACGCAACGAATAATAAAATTCTATATCATTAAGACAGTTCTTCATTTTCCAGGATTTAATTGACAGTTTAGAGAAGTGCTAAGACCAACAGCTACAGAGGCAAAAATTTGAAACTTTGAGAATGCTTTTATGCGGTTGTCATCAAAGAGAGCAGCACTGTAAAGTGGCATCGTTCCTCTTTAGCTTAGTAGTTAATATTCAGTTTGTGAATAAACAAACTGTGTACCTTCAGTACACCTCTCAGCTCCTGAGAATGTGTTAGTAATTCCGAAAGGGAAGTAAATCTTTTTGCTGTCCATATATAGTGCTACATGAACTGCTAATAAAATTGTCATATGGAAATGAGAGTATTAAAGCGAAATATTCATGAGGATCCGTCTTTAATACATTTCCGAATTTCTTCTCAGCAATTTTGTGAGATAAGATATCAGCTTGATGGCATTGGTTAACATTTTAATTAAATATAATAAAATATATTGTATGTATAATTAAATCAGCATTTTATTCTAGAAAATTAGTTAAAAATGAGCAGATCAAATCAAAATTAATTATCGATATATAGATTATTTTCATCTGGCACGCTCCTAACGACAATAATTAATGCGCATTTAAGAATAGACCAAACCATGTTTAAAATTTTTATGTGAAATTATTTCAAATCATGAAATTCAAATACTTCCATGAAATAAATATATTTAATCTCTTAGATATTGTAGTGAAGACTTAAACGAAATTAATTTCGAGTAGTCCCTGCATAATTTTTTACCCCGTGCAAATATTTATAGGCTTTGGTAATTTATATCTATTAGCGGAAGATGTAAAACGAAATGGCTTTAAACAATAAAGAAGAACAGCAACAGGAATTTCCATATTTAGTAAAAATTCGTAGGAGGAGCCTAAAGTAAAATAACTGGCTGAATCCCCACCAGTCAGATTGATTTTGAAACAGTAAGTCTGAAATTTTTTAAATATAATAATTCAATGCAGGATAGTTATTATGAGGTGATTGGCAGATGTATTCAAATACCCAGATTGACTTGGATTTGAAGAAAAAAGTTTAAGTAAGATTATAGGAATTAATGAAAATTTTGTTAGTTTACGGATAATTTTGTGTAGTTAGAAAACAATACTTGGAAAAATTATTGATGCATACTACGTATAGTATTCACATTTCAATTGCTGTATCATCCCTGTCTTGGGCGCTAAAGGATTATCCTGTCTCATACAGTATATATATATAATTTAGTTGTAACGAACAGTATGAAAACAGGATCACAATACTATTAATAAGTAATTAAACCAACCAAGGCATTCGGAAGTTCCGTTAGAAATGTCATTAATTGTTTCTTTATCTATTTAAGATTACTTATATTGTGACAAAACCTAGAATTTACTTATTCTGGGGATTCAAACCATGTCAGAAACTTGTTGAAATCAAATTCAAAAATCAATTCAGTCCTGTCTATGCACGTAAAAACTACAAAGCTCTATGTATAGAGAACAACAAATACTCGGAAATAAATTAAATTTCCCCGGATCGGATCGTAGTCTACCACAAATAATACAACATAATTTTTATGACAATTCAAATAATTAATATAACATAATGGAACAACTAAAATGGCGTGCTGGAAAGTAATGCCTGCGAATATTTTATGTGAAAACTCTTACATATTTTTAAATACAATAAATACTTTATGAACATTCTACAACTATATTCTTTATGTCTACATATTTATTTCTTAACATAGTCACATTCCGATTGCACATGACCACGTAACGTGCACTTCCTAAAACAATTTGAAATACAACTTCAAATAGTTATCGTAGTCCTTGACTTTCTACCACAAATAATACAACATAATTTATTAGGACAATTCAAATAATTTCAAATCATTTTAAGAGCAATCACATAGTTATGTGATTGATGTTTATAATAAATATATTATAATTTGCTCATGGAATTCTACAAATAAATATGGAAAAATGATGCCGAACGCACCTGTAATCACGTAAGTTCTTTTTAATAAACGAGATAATCTAGCTGACAGTTATTTCCAAGTTTTTCAATGCAAAGTAATAGCTTAAAAACATATTTCAATATTTCCAACACTATATTTGGTATTTCAATACTGTTTACTTTTCCGTGTTAATTTTTGTGTACATTAAATGTTCTAACAATTTAAATAATGTATTCTACTATAATGTGTTCCTAAATATCTGTTATATTATTTATATTTCTTTATTTATGTTTATAATTTTTTACCAATTTTTAATTGTCTTAATTCCTCAGTTGAGGACTAATAGTATATATATCTGTCTGAGATTTACTTATATTAATATGTAATATGGTTAGATATTGAGGGTTATCAATATATAATAAATTTTAACGCTATAAAAAACTCTCTTTGCTTATCTATAATTATAATCAGAACGAATGTTAAACATTTCCACTAATTATAAAAATGACTTATTGAAAGTAATGTGTTTCTTTAGTATGGCATAGCAAAACATTGCTACATTCGAATTTCGCGTTTCTACTCTCAATGAAAGGAGAGTATTGCTGAGTATTGAGTGAGTAAAGTTAAGTATATTGTTTATATGAGTTCTGCGTAATTAGCATGTAGCGTGACTGTAGGCCCCAGAGACTGTTGTACTACACGCTCGGATTATTCCCTTTGCCACCGCGTAATCTCTCCCTGGTTTGCGCTTTGCTTTATTGCATAAGATGTGCCTACAATTTGACTAGCATATTACATAACAATTTATATTTTAGGGTTTTATGTCTTTTAAAAATCATCGTTGGTTTGTGACATCTCTGTTCGTATATGATCATATCAAGTATAGTAAATTAATTGTTAAAATTATTCGAGTTACTTAATTATCGTAAATATGTAGATTGTTTCTCTGATATTGCGAAACTAATGAAGAATTAATGTAAACGCAATGTCTTATTATGGCGGACGTTGTACTCCAATATGGAGTACAAAAATATATACATAGATCATATTATGAATTTTTTATTCCATTAGTCCTTGAAACAGAAAATAGGATACACGAATAAGTAAGTACAAATTAAATTAAAATTATAATATTTTCTTATATCCAAATAAATTGCAGAAGGCGAATAAATAATTGAGTTATATTATGATTAACTTATAAGACGATTCGTCTCCTGCACTAAATCCCACTTTCATACATCAGTTTTTTTTACAGGCGAAATTTGGATTGGTCTGCGAAAAGCATATGAGAAGAGTCTAGATTCGCCGCGTCCCACGCGTTCTTATTATGCGAATTCAGTTGGAGGATTGGCACACATGTCAGCTTTCCCTTGGTCAGTTTGAAATTGTGAATCTTACATTTAAATGAAATTTTCAATAATTGACTTTCCAACCGTTGAAACGTTAAATTAGGGCCCATAATTTTGTAGTTCATTGACTAAAATACAAAAATATAGCTTATCGAAGTGAATATCGTTCATGATGTTAAATACGTGAGTGCATTTAGGCAGCTCTATTAAAAAAAATTATGCGGATGGTCAATTGGGCTTTAATCATTTACCGGAAGCTCTCCATCAGTTATTTGTTGTTCAGCAGTGAAATCGGGAATTACGAACCAAAATGAATTGCGTTTCAACTCTATTACACTTGCGACGTTACATATGCCCTTTACTAGAGTGGGATGTTTAAATAAATTATTTTCTACACTTATAAGCATTATTAATTTTAAAATAAAAAAAATGAAATAAATGCTGAAAATTAATTATTAAGATCAGCTTCAACATTACATTAAAAGGTATTCCCAGCAGGCTTTGTGATAAAGGAAGCTATTGAAAATACTGTGGTGATCTAGACACAGGCCATGGAAAATATTTTAGCACTGCATATTATTATCTCAATTATAAGTAATAGTTCATCCTCCGGAAAATAATTTATCGCTATTCCTGTACTTTTCATTTTTTATTAGTGACAAAATGATTCTGGATTAAATTCAAAGTAAAAAGCTTGACAGTAAAAGAGAGGCTTACTGTTCAAAGTAGTATTAAATACAGTAGGAATCGCGAAAGGCATTAAAAGAATATTTTCCTGAATATAATGTGACAATGCAGGTTCAAACACACACCCAGTTTACTTTTTCCTCCAAAACTTGGTGAAATAATAAAATTTAATGCGAGTACAGTCAGTCGTACTCATTCGAACACGAATAAAGGAATACAAGAAGCTGTAAAATATCATAAGCGTATGTAACAAGATTAGTGAAAAGGAGGCTAAAATCAGAATATAATATTAAATACCAAGGATACCCACATCGACCTCATGAACATTTTTCATAAAGTATAAATAACAGTAGAGCACATTAATCAGGATTACAATATGTACGAAATCAACGAAATAACAGATTCACTGACGGGCCAGAAGAACATTGTTAATTTATTCAGAGAGATAAATCTATACATGGAAATTTAGAAATGCGAATTAAATCAATACAAAAAGCCAAATAAATAATAGACCTGGAAAATCATAAATGTTAAATATTTTAAATATTGTAAATATATAACATTTTAAAAACATAAACATGTAAACGTATCTTCGAATGTAAGGCAATTTAAGGATAATGTATAGTCGATAATGTGACACAAAATAAATATATTTTTCTAAAAAAATCTTGACAGAGTGTGAAGTATCTACGTCCTCTGAATGGCAAAAAAACCAGATTAATTATAGTTCCATACTAAAAGTGACTAGAATAGGCTATATTCCAACAGTTTTAATGTAGTCAGTGAACAAGGCTTCCCGTATGCATATGGACCACAAACAAGCACTTCCGAGAACCAGATGCCATTTCACAATTCCACATCGCGTAATAAAATTACGGTCTAAAAATGAACACGAAAGAAAATGTATTTCTGTATTTTATTCGTGATCTGAATCAAGAACATGAGATTATGCCGTATTTTTTCTTTCTATATTATTGTTCAGTAATACTGAGATTAGTTTTGTCAAAATACTATGGTCACTTTGGAAATTTAAGGCAAGATTGATCAAGAATTGAAATGGGAAAAATAAAAAATTTACATCGAACTACTGTAATAACACAAATTATGGATGTCTTTAAAAAATATTAGATTACAATCGGTTATAAAGTTTAATATTCGAATCCAACGTCATTAGTTTGTATTTCAACCGGCAGTAGTAGTTTTCAGTGACCAAAATAAATTTGTTCATGATGTCGATGTGGGTATCCTTGGTATTTAATATTATTAACTTTAACCGTATATTATTTGAAAGTAAATTCGATTTAAAGAAATAGATTTCTACCTTAAATTTTAAACATATTAAACCTCCCCAAGTTTTGAGAAACGAAAATCTAGATTTATATATTCTGATTTAAGCCTACTTTTCACGATTCTTGTTAAATACACTTATGATATTTTACTCCAAGTATTTCCTTTCAGACAAGTTATTCGTGTTCGTATGAGTACGACTGACTGTACTCGTATTAAATTTTATTATTTCACCAAGTTTTGGAGGAAAAAGTAAACTGGGTGTGTGTTTGAACCTGCATTGTCACATTATATTCAGGAAAATATTCTTTTAATGCCTTTCGCGATTCATAGTGTATTAATACTACTTTGAACAGTAAGCCTCTCTGTTAATTACAAGCGTTTTACTTTGAATTTAATCCAGAATCATTTTGTCACTAATAAAAAATAAAAAGTACGGGAATAGCGATAAATTACTTTCCGAAGGATGAACTATTACTTATAATTCAGATAATAATATGCAGTGCTAAAATATTTTCCATCGCCTGTATCTAGATCACCACAGTATTTTCAATAGCTTCCTTTATCACAAAACCTGCTGGGAAAAACTTTTAATGTAATGTTGAAGCTGATCTTAATAATTAATTTTCAACATTTATTTCATTTTTTTATTTTAAATTTAATAATGCTTATAAGTGTATAAAATAATTTATTTAAACATCCCACTCTAGTAAAGGGCATATGTAACGTCGCAAGTGTAATAGAGTTGAAACGCAAACGAATAATTATTTGATTTCATTTATCTAGAGGGTTAACGGAATATTCATTCGGAAGGTTCAGAGGGGGACTTTCTGTGTTGCATGATAGGTTTACACAGGAAGTTTGGGGCGTTATAAAACCGCAAACTAACAAGTAGTTTAATACGTGGGAATGGACCGGGATTCTGACATATACAAACGAATGAGTGGGCGAAGAAAATTTTGGTGAAAACCGGCAATTGCTAAGTATAATTACCCTTGGTAGTTAGGTTGAAACTCAACAAATACCCTGCTGAGAAAGGCCTTGTGTTTTAATTTAGTAAATTATAGGACGATAAATATAAATTTTCTTTCAGAAAACATTCTCGGGTTTCCATCCGGGTTAAACATGTAGAAGATGACGTCAGTGGTCTTGCCCGTCGAAACGTCGTGCTTCAACTGCTGTTTAACCTGGATGGAAACCCGACAATTTTTTCTGAAACAGATACAGCGGGAAAGTCTTCGATCTTTGGTAATTGTTCTTATAAGCGAAATGTAAATAAATGGAATTGAATAGAAGTATTTGACCGGACCGGGATTCGAACGCAGGACATTCGTTCAGCACACGGTTCTCTTACCAATTGAGTTATTCTGGTCGTCCACCCGTCAGGTGCGAGCTTCCTCTATCCGTTGTATAGACCTGGACAAGGACTAACCGCAATTTACTAATTCACATTCTTCACTGCCGTTAATTCAGTTTCATAGCCCTTAAGAGCTGAGCTTTTCTTCTGTTATTTAGTTAAATAATTCTACCTATGATTAATTTACACTAATATGGGTTCTTCACTGATGGCCATGAAGATTGTCAATTAATAAATTGATTGTGCATGACATATTATTGAAACCATTGTTCAGAACTTGACAAATATGTTTGCTTGACTTACTAAAATTTTACTCGTTTTAAACTACGAAGATATGGATTAGTAAATATTTAGTTGACTGATAGAACGATGCAATCGCCATCAATGCTCATCACAGGCTCTCGAACATTTACTTCACTGGACATTGTATTGTAAAGATATAATTCTTAAGGGGGATTATTTATTTGAATTTATTAATATTTGAATATTATTTATCCAACAAGATGATCGCTGTTTATACTTATCTTTGGTTTTAAATCAGTATAAATCATTCAAGTTTCTCTATATCAAATATATATTTACTTTTAACATAACACAATTAAAGTGAAAGTACCAAAAAATTACAAATATTTGATTGTACAATTTAAAATATATATCATGGGCCTTCGTGGGGAAATTATGGCATAATTTATGAACAATTTCATAAAAATTTCTTTATTAATATGAATTTAAATATCTAAACTGAGATTGTCTGATGTGTATTTCACACCTTTCGAAATACACTAACCTGCGACCATTTGTGATCTCATATTTAATTTAGCTTTGTATTTAATATTCAAACGATGTTTTGTAGCATTAAAAATTTTGCCTCATTACAGTATATATTTGAAGGAATTGATAGTCGTGCAGCTTGAGTCCGTTAAAACTTATGCAGATTAACTGCATTCATTAAAAAATTTTCAATATTTTGAAAACACAATTGTTTCTCAATAACAATAAACGGCGGAAATATGTTATTGAATGAAAATAAAATGGCTTCACAATATGTTACATATAGATATTGACCATTATTTTTTATCATTATATTTTAGTTGGTTAAACTATGTCTTTTATAAAAACGTCAAGCAACTGATTATCAAGACTTACTTAGCCATCGAAACTTTCAGTAAGTTTGGATCTATTATAAATAATTTACCAAGAAAAGTCATCATCCTATTAATGTCAGTAAATGTTCCAGGCGTTCGAATGTCCAAAGTATTAAAGATACACAGACTTAGTTATTAAATAGTAATTTATTTTTCATTTGACCTATAATTATATATCATATGATTATTTTCTTTCAACTCATTATAATACTTGATTGTATTATAATTTTATAATTATATAAATTTTATAATTTTATAAAACTGCTGAGGGATACTGTTAATTAAAATTCATTTTCCTTTATATATTTGTGAATTGGCACTAAAAAATAATTCAAAGATATGTGTCACTGATTACTAATTAATACTAAAATATTCATTGTAACACACAAGGTATGTGGATACAATAATAATAATGGAAAATTAAAATGCTAGAAGTAAAATTCTGCCTTCAGACCGCTTGTTATTACTGACTTCATACCAAATTCTTCTTTGCGTGTTGGGGTGAGAACGTAGCCAATCATACTTCTTTAAAACTTCTACTTGACTTATGGCCCTTCAAAATTGGCTTATGATTCACGGATTTCATCTCAAACTTCTTCACTTTTCAGGTTTCTATCCAGAATGGGAAGAGCGACAAAGAGAGACGGGCACTTTAATTAAAACCTTTGAAAAGGTTTGTTTCGCGTATATCATAGACTGCGATAATTAGTTTTATTTAGCTATAATATAATTCATGTGTTGACGTAATACATTTATACGTATCATCTTGACGAATAGTTCGTGTATTATGATTATATATTGTCGTATTTGCTTCTTTACCCTTCATATGAACCAAAGTGTTTTATTTGTTCACTTGATTATACACTTACTGATATAGCTTGGCATGACCTGATCTCTTCAAATAATAGTTAATATGTAAAAATAATTAATCACAGATCTCAATTAAACAATTCAACCATGAAACTATTGTCAGAAAAAATGTATAATAATGTGTCAGACTGCAATGTTTTACCAAAACTATAACAGTTTTTATATACTCAAATTCAACATTTCTATTTAATCATTTTAATCCAATTAATATTGTCAAATAAATATTTGTGTATATATGTTCTGCATATACATTTAATCGCATGGAGAAATTATTATACATATGATCTTTTCGACCCGGAAACAAACACTAGTGCGTAGACACGAATACCACTCCTAGGGGGATGATGGGTGGTCAGGGTTGGATATTTTAAATCAGACAAAAACTGCCAATATTTCAGTCGAATAAACAATTTAATTCAATGAGATCGATAGTGTTTTTCCCGTTGTTATTTGTGTAATTTCAACTCCATTCGGCACGTAGGTGAGCACCTATAGGGTTGGGGGTGAGGGGCGTTACAGAAAAAGAACGCGGAAACAACCGAGATGAATCCGGGGTCACTGACTTAAATTATGCAATTAAATTTGCCGATTAAGTTGTACTTCAACTGGTCGAAGGGGAAAACAATGTTCCGTGCAAATCTTGAACACGTGGAGCAATTTCAGGCAAATTTTGTAGTCATGTTACTTATAGTCCAGGAAAATTACTGTATAGGTAATAATACGCCTAGCACATATAAGGGGGAGGTCACGACTGTTTTTAACGCTTTTTAAGGTACCAGGACTATTTTTAACTCTTTTAATGTAAATGGAATATTTTTCTCTCTATAAGTCCACACCGGAACTCAATGTTGTGCGTCTTCGTTGCGGGGATGAATCGGCAGTGCTGCAAAACGGACGCACAACAAGTCCCCGGGTTGTATTGAGGGTCTAACGTGATATAAGATTTTGAGTCCCATCGAAACGGGTTTCTGTGTAAATTTGACGCGCAGCATTGAAGGTCTGGTCGTGTCTGGAGGTAGTTTGGCCCAGTCTGGCGCCTGACGTGGTTTGCGTTTTATTTATAC
The DNA here is from genome assembly GCA_037074705.1 of Zhengitettix transpicula. Lineage (NCBI taxonomy): Eukaryota > Metazoa > Arthropoda > Insecta > Orthoptera > Tetrigidae > Zhengitettix > Zhengitettix transpicula. The sequence goes on from CM073590.1 coordinate 1,065,102, forward strand.
AGGTTGCGGAATAAAGAACTCCCCGATTTGGGAAGCTAATAAATCCAAGCAAGATACAAACATTTTTGTTTTATTCATGAATAACCAATATAATGAAGTTTTAAATTGCCGAGTTTTTAAAAATAACATTGGCTGCCTTTACCGTTTATACTGAGTCCCTCCTGGACGTTTTCCATAACCTTGCAGAATGTTGGCATCATCCTGGATTATCGCCACTTTAATAGCTTCCAAAGTTTTGAGGCAACGTTGGTATACCTTGGCTTTGAGATTGCGTCAGAGAAATAAATCGCAAGGTGTCAAATCTGGCGAGCGGGTCGGTCACCCGACATCAAGTGAACGATGAGATGTGTGAGCTGTTGGGCCATCTTGTTGAAACCACACGTTCACGTCCATGGTCATCGAAGATATCGTCCCATTCAGGCCGGAAGAAATTCTGTAGCATTGCACAATACCAATTAGAGGTCGCCGTTACAGTAACATGGCCCTCTTCAAATAAATACGGACCCCACACACCAAACTGAAAAACGGCCCAGCACATTGTAGCCTTAGGACTGTGGATTGGTCGTTGATTAACTTCGTGATGATTTTGGTTCCCGCGCAGAACGGCATGGATGTTGCTCTATCGGAGCATTCACAGCGTTCACATTGTCGGGTCTACTTTCTGACAGAGGTTGATCACGACGACCGAACACGAATCGCCGAAACTCCTCAACAACAACAAATAAACGTTCCTCTCGCGGCCAAGCCATGACGGCAACAAGAAACGGCATGAACACAGCTATCTATTGGCACATTACCCACTGATCTACTCCTACACCAGCCTTACCTACGGGTTTCCTAAATCAGTGAGATCTTTATGCGACATCCTGTACATTCAATAAGTGGACTACTAAAGTTTGAAAAACTATAAATTAACAGCTGCTTGCGGAATGTCACAAATATTCATGACAGACATTAAAAAAATCATAAAAAATATGAAAATTTTTCCAATTTTCTTGACGGGCTTCATAGACTTCTGGGATGAATAAGGATATACTTTGTTTCTAAATAATTAAGGTATACACGAGACTTGTAAAGTAACCTTAACTAGCAAGGTTGTTGCAAGCCTCACGACTGGTGAAATCTAAATTCTTAAATTTGTGTTTTACTTACTGATCTTGTATCGAACCATTTGTAGAAGGTATTCAAAATCACTGGGCAACATCCTTGACAAATACACTGCTATATTCCAATTTTAATGTATGCAGGAGAACATTGCGTGGCACATTAGTAGCATTGAATAGCTTCCGCCAGCGTTTCCTTTTTTGGAATTTCTGTTTTTAACTAGAAGTTAAAGTGAAAGAGATCTACGTAGGCTAATTTACAGAGACATTTAGAGCAAAGTTGCCCATTGCAGTGTGGACGAGACTCTTTGTTAGGAGGCTTTCCCTCAATAGACAAGGGACACTGAATCGGGGCTGTCGCACAGCAAAGTCCACACCAGCACGTAATATTGTGCGTATTTGTTATGGGCCTTGATTCTAGTCTGAGACTGCACTGCGCGATTCCCACTCGCAACATGTTCCAGTGTTCCCGGCGTGTATTGCGGGTCTACGTGATACAAGTTTTTGAGTTCCATCGAAACGGGCATCTCTGAAAAATTGTTGCGCAATATTGAAAGTCTGGACGTGTCCGAGGGCAGTTTCGCTGACAGTGTCATTATCGCCTGACGTTGTTTCTATTTATATTTTTAATGTCTGGACGACTGAAGTTACTTTAAAACCATATGAAGATCTTCACACTAACAGTACCTTGTAGGATATCATAAATATCCACAACAGAAACCGCGACAAACGAGAACGGGTCTTAAAAAGTATGACGTGGAATTGGAAAAAAACACTATTAAAAGCCAGTTTCTGCGGGAACATAAAAGGAACGTACAGTAAAGTAGGAAAAGGCCAAATACTGAAATTCGTGAAAAAATCGGTCAAAATTTCCAGACTGTGAGTAACGGAATATAATTTGAAACGGAAATAATCTGAGAACAGAAGTTTAACAGTGTAATCGGAGAGGAAGTTTAGTTTTGAAGTCTAAAGTTTTCTGATAGATTTAGTTGAATCTGCGAATACTGGCTTCGACGGAGCAGAACTTCGGAGACCCAATCACGACAACGCCATACATCTGTCTGTATCTGCCAACCGGAGCACAGAACATCGTACTAGAATACAGAGCGACGAATGTATATACTCCCGTGATAAAATAATCTGCTCTTCATACCCCTAAATAACTTGAGAAATTTCTTTTGTGACATATGTTGAATGAAACAAATATAATTTAATAATTTTATATGGAGATAATGTGGGGTTTTTAATGTTTCGTAAATAATATTGCATATTAAAATTATTTTAAAGCAATTTTTAGTTATAATGAAACAGACCACCAGAATTTAGTTGTGCCATACAAACAAGCCTTAACTGAGCCGATATTGGTAAGTGAAAATCACTATCAATTACTAATTTCCCTACACTTCGCTCTCAAAAATCACACCAACCAGATTTGTTCTTAAGATCGGTTCCTCCTAGAAAATATTTGGTGTAGGCCTACATTTAGTTGCAAAATACAATATAATTTTCTGTTTAAAGCCTGTCATAATCCATCCAAGCTGTCCCCATGACAGTAAAACAAAATTTTATTTTACTTTTCAAAACACAAGTTATTTTGGCTTGTATTTATTTACATTTCTCACACTGCCAGTTTTGACTTAGTTTCTAAAAATTTACTTCTTCACTTGTATATTTCTAACTAAATCTATGGTTTTACAATAAACGCGTATATGGCATTGTAATTATTGGCTTAGGTCCGTTACAAATTTGGCGATTTTTATCTCGTCTGTAAAATTATCGTCGCCGCTCAAATAAATTAGGAGACTTACACACCCAACAATTATTATAGCGGCGGTAAATTTTCCGTCGTACGATTCTCAGTTGAGAGTGCTGTGAACAGTGTAGTTCGAAATGAGCAGGGAGTAGATTCTAGCATTACTGTTATTTCGTCGTGGAATGAAAATGAGAACAAAAAATCGACTAATTTTGGTTCATCCAATTTATGAAAGAAGTGAGAAGTTTGGAGCTTTCTACACGCTGATTGAAGATTTGAGGCAGAATGACGCGAAATATGTTCAGGTTTTTATTCCATATTCAGGTCTTTCTTGAATTAATGAAATAAGTACTTCATTGTCTACGATGTCACCCAAATGATTCATATTCTAAATATGTAAAATATAGACACAAAAGATAAGCTGGCAAAAAACAACCTTTCCATACGAAAATGCAAATCAAGAATGAAAATAACTCCAGCGGTAGGAAAATCACCCTGTGTGCAAGCATGCATTGGGTTACGTAGGACACAAGTAGCAAGTGGCGATAAATTTATTGTTGAGTGCTAGAGGTACCGAGCGACTGCTCAATCTGTCGCCAGATACAATTTTTATTGCGCGATTATTTACCGCCCAGTTTGCAAGCTATCATTCACTTCAATGGACTACTGCGATTACGGCGTAAGCGATAAATTATCTCCGAGAAAAAAATCGTCAGTTTTGTAACGGGCCTATGTAACAGAAAAATTTATTGTTTTCTTAACTGATACATTTTTACACCGTCAGATTACATACCGTAACCAATTGTAAGTGATATTTTGAATATGATACACCCATATCCATTTTCATATATGTGGTTCAAAATCAATGTTTGTAATACTTTATTATGAATAAACTTAATACTTTTCAGCCTAGATTATTATAAATATAAGTAGGCAATAAATCGTCTGACGCAGCATGTAGCTGGATCTGATGCCTTTCTCATTGCAATTGAACAAAATGTTCGACTGATGTTGCGTTGCAACGAAACAATTTGTGATCAATGATGGATGTCAATACATGAAAAGGCTTAAGCTTGTATACACAACAGAATCACAGAAATTTCTAAAATTATGATATCCTATACACATTCACGACAAAAATCAGTCAATTGTATATTTAATTAAAGCGCAAGTAATGGAACCCTTTTTCGGGGTATCTAGTAATTAGTATCTGTTACTCAAATCGGTTCTACTGTTGCACATGTATGTTCAATAATGATATTCTTTTTCGCTGTTGTCAGCTGATTGACTATCAATGATGATGCAAAATAACTACAAACTTTGCCTGTGTCCTTTGTTATACGGGAGTTTGTAGGATATAACTAAAATTATTTACAGTCCTTAATTATAAAGATGATATGTGTCAAGATTAATTTAATTCAACCACTGTTTCGAAGTTATACTTTGAAAGTACATGATGTTCATAAAGTCATGCGCACTTTTGACCAGTCACAGGAAATCAATGAAACATGATAGAAATGTGAAATCTTCACCAAATGAAAGGGAAACATTCCAAGTTTTGTCCTATTAGAAATGTGGATTCCATTTGTCACCCTACACACATCATAATGACATTCAAGTTATTCCCACACACGGTTAAGGACGTCTGATGTAACAGCGTGAATAACGTATGTGATTCTATGATTTATGCCGTTGATACGTTCACTGTACACCTGTTGCTTCACACTATGCCGTCATGTTCGTGAGTATCTCGATACATTATTCCCGCAGCGATGGATAGGCAGGGGTTCTGTCAAACCATGATCATCACGATCCCCAGTTCTGACGCCCTTAAATTTTTAGTTGTAGAGTTACGGACACACTGTATACTAAACGCTAGCTTGGTAATAGCATATAACTTTAACAGTCACATAGTAATTAACGTCTGTTAAAAAAATAATATTAAATATGACCTTCATGCAGGCAAACTTTAATTAGAGGAACAATACAAATAAATGCTTCCAGGAGATTGTAGGTCTGTAAGTTACGCGACACAAATATATCAAATTATACAGGGTTTTAATTGCACCTTACAGGCCTAGAATCTCCTGGAACGTACGTTATCTAATTGAATAAAGTAGTATGAAACCAGCCTGAGTATCCCTTATAGTTGCATAATGTCGGTCGCGTCGACATCGTGGTAATTGGCGACCCGTATGTTATTTACAATAGTTTATTAGCCTTATTATTTACATAAAATATTAACATTATTAGCAATTGCGTTTCTATATTTCTCCGCTTATGTTTGCTTCCTTGATAAATTTGATGATGTCCAAGGCAGTTGTCGTTGAAGTACAGAGGTCTGAGATGTGCTGTTTTGCGATTGTAGCTGTTCTGATGTCGTTACATCTGCTGCAATAGTATATGGGGAATAGTTAGTTGTTGACTGCATTCTTCACAGGTTGGTTGGGTAGATCTGGAAAATAGAAACACATGAATGTAAACTGAATGGAGGGTTCTTAATCTAGATAGCATCACTAGTTTATTTGTTTGTTTTTTTTGTTTATGGTTTCGGGAATTGTTATATCTTTGTAGTGTACTAGTTCACTGTGAATTATTCCGTTCTTCCTTCTCCTTTTTTCGTTCCACCTGTTTTTGATTTTTTCTTCGCAGAACATCCACGTTTGCTTGCTGTTGCACTGGAATTCGTTTTATCCCTTGTGTATGGTTCTTGATTCTACTTTTGCCAACTTGTCGGTCCTGAGGTTTCCAGGTATTCCGCTATGCGCAGGGATCCATGATAGACAAATGTTTTGATTTCCTTTCCTTATCTTCGTGATATTGTCCCTAATGAGGTTCAAAGTTTTGTTACTTTTTTGGGGGTTTATGATATCTTTGATTGCTTCCGATGAGTCTGTTAGAATGAGGTTATTGTTATCCGGGATGTTTATGCAGAGTTGAGTGGCCATGTAGATAGCTTGCACTTCAGCCGCTAGGGCCGAAGTCTGGTTATTTAGTGTTGTAGTGTTGCACAATTTGATACTATAAAATTTTCTATTTTCAAAGGTACTATATTTTCTTCCCTATTATTTTTTACTGAATGATAATTTGGCATTGTAGAAATTTCATAAGAACTGTACAACAAACTCGTCTTCGGAATAAGCTGTTGCTTCTTTCGTGACTACGACATAGTAACCGAAAGGCCCAGGAAAGTTGTACACTCTGCAAATTATATTAGTCAAATAAACTTCAAAAGTTTACTTGGCCTTATATCAGATTTCTGCAAGTACGTATTAATCCCTGAAATCTTTATTTTGGTATTTAATTTTGTATTACCTCATACGATATGCGGAAGTCACTTTAATTTTAGATGGTATTGTTTTTACCTCCTCAGTTTCCGAAGTACTGAAGTGTATTTGAAAAAAAAATATTGCCTGTATACATAGCAAATTATTCCTATATATAAAATACACCTCGAAAACCAACAAAGCTTTCCGAAACGTAACGTAGTGTCGTCTTTAATTATTCAAACCATTCAATGATGTGAAATTTTTATTAAATTGAAATGCTTTTTCTTTAATTTGTACTAATTATTTGTAATTATATCCCGAACTATGTGCCAATTTTTCCCCACATTTACACTTCTGATATTGTGTTCTGCCAATTATAAGTAAGGTACAACAATTTCAAGCTTATACTAGTGTGTTGTTGTCCTTATTCCGGTAATGTCCTATATGAACCTCATTGCGGCTCCAATTGTCCTTCGAATTTACATTTTATTTACTCTTATTTCATCAAGTTTTTCAACTATTATTTCACGTGCAATCAATGAAACAAGAATTATAACTTTTACGTTCTAAACGGAAATTAATGCGATTTCCCCGAAAAGTATTCATTAAGCTGACGTAAGTTTTACTTTCGGAGATAACGGTTGCCGTAATGTATTTTATAAAGCATGACATTTATGTGCGCTTTCATAATTTATTGACGTCCCAGGCACATTTTGTTAAAGTTGATCTCATAATTTAGAGAGATAACCCAAGGGTCTCTTTTGCGAACTGGAACTTCTTTGTACGCCTATATCCATGGTCAATGGTGTATTGGGAAACCATTATAGCATCGTATCTTACGATGTGCTATTCCAGACCGGTAACAGCGAAACATCTTAAAAAGTCCCCGCTGACAAGCGTATCTGTGGGTTACTTTTTATCGGTCTGTTGAGTTCACAATACCTAATAGATTGTTCATCGTTGTTAAATGTTCTATTATTGTATGAGATAGTTTGAAGGACTTTCTGCTGTGTTCTAATATTAAATAAATTTTAGTTAAAAATTCTAGTATTCTACACAGTGAGGAAAATATCATAAATGGTAAATGCACATTCACCTGATCAAAGATTGAAGACTTTTTCGGTGGAATTGTTGAATAAAAAGTTCTCGTCGAAACTTAGCGTTTCAATCTATTAACTGAGAACTTTTTATTCATCACTTTCACCTGTTCCGATAATTACAAATATAATGAAATTAATCTTACAAAACTGTATTGCTTGCCTCAAAATATTTTAGCTTATGTTTCAAATGTTTATTTATCTCGCTCACTATTTTTTAAAAAAAGTAGAATAGTTTCACCCTCTTCAATTAGAAAAGTATGAAATTCAAGTTCATTCAGTCTTCGTCTTTTAAATACGGAAAGGGCAGTGTAATAGTTTCAACAACCACGATTTTGCTCGCTCAAACGTATTTCGGTTTAATTTTACATATTTGTTATATATAGCCCATAATATCATACGGCATTCCACTATCTCAAATTAAATGGTGAACGGATGAAATCCAGAATTTAGTTCAGAAAAGCGTCTTATTGGTCTTTCTCTGATGCGGAAAATAACTTTGAAGATATCTTAAATTGTCGTCCACCACTTGAAAGAGTAAAAATTTAAAATTATGTGAACCCAATTTACTTTTCAATTATAAGGAAGATGTTATGAATAGGTAAAAAATTATTTGTTGTCAACAGTTGGCGAAGAAGAACGAAAGATTGTTAAATAAAAACGTGAAACCAAATCAAAGAGCTTTAATGAACATGGTAAAGAAAAAGGATGGACCGAAGTCTTACTCCATTATCAGTCTACATCGCAGACAAATCTTTGTCCCCAAAGCTAATATAACGAATGTATTCACTCGTATAATAATAATAAGGAAAGAATAAGTTTTAAAATTTGTCGTTATCAGATGACTAATTCTTTACTTTTTTTTCAATTCCAAAATTCTAACAGTATTAATGTAACTTTAAGCCGAGTCAGCAGCGCGTATGTAAGCAGCTGCTTCCAGCACCCTATTGTGTCCACTCGCACACTCCATTCAACGATTACTGTGTAATATATCTCCAAGATATTTGCAAGAGTGCAGTAGCCGTATAAAGGCGCTTTTGACCTCAATTCCCTATGGCAATACTTTTATTACATAGAAAAAAAGATTCCTAACCTAATACATGTAGATATGACAACTAATTTACTCGTATTTCCAGATTGAAAACTTTCACGTCGTTCCTCTTCGTTTAATGTTTATATTTGCGCTAATGTTTTCTATATTAGTCTCCAGAATTTTTGAATATTTTCAAGTTTGTTGAATTTGTATTTGATATTTATTCTCGAAGACTTTTTTGGTCTGAACAAAGGGAAATATACTAAAGTATGTACTTTCCCAGACTCTCCGTTTTTGAACTAAGGTTCCCACAAGCCGAGGGACCTCGGCCTGTTTTGAGAGGTGTATGTTCCTGGGTCACAGACCTTGGGCATACGGTAAGAGTTGTTCGCTGTTCCCATTGTAACAGTCGGCTAGCTGCCTCCTAAACTGGACGAGGTACGGAAAAGAGAATGCTGCGTCTCCACAGCAAACTCGTCTCCCGCTATCGGAAGGGCGTGGGACAAGTACCCAATGCCCGACCTACCTGATGCAGGTTTTTCTAGGATTTTCCCTGCATTACTTTTAGGCGAATGACGGGTAGGATCCTTAAACTATAGCCCGGGGGCCCTAGTTAACCCTTGGCTACCTTCCTCCACCCTTCCGTATACTATTAAAGGGGAGTTGCCACCATGTGGATTACCCTCATGTAGCCTGTTACCCTAAAAAAATACTTTCCAAGAGACTACCATTGGAAATGCCTTCTCCTCTCTCTGGTATTTTGAACTAAGGTTTTCACAAGCCGAGTACCTATACCTGTTCTGTGAGGCGTATGATCCGTGGTCGCAGACTTTGAGAATACGAGTTGCCCTCTATTCCTATTGGAATAGTCGGCCAGCTGCCTCCTAAACTGGTCAAGGCACGATGAGGGGAATGTTGCGACCCCACAGCAAATTCCTTTCCCGGTATCGTAAGGGATTGGGAAAAGTATCAAATTCCCAACCTACCTTGTGCAGATTTTTCTTGGGTGTTCACTGCATCGCTTTTAGGCGAATTGCCATGTAGGATCCTTAAAGTATGTTAAATGTTTTATTATTGTATGAGATAGTTTGAAGTACTTTCTGCTGTGTTCTAATGAACGAATATTAAATAATTTTTAGTTAAAATTTCTAGTATTCTACCAGTGAGGAAAATATCATAAATGGTAAATGTCCTAGTTAACTCTTGACTACCATCCTCTACCTTTCCGCACCCCCTTCCAGACCCTTTACTATTCTCTACGAGGGGAGGGGAGTGACCACTGTGGATTACCCTATATATATATTCTCTTCTTCTTTTCTTAACCCTTGACTATCTTCCTATTGGTTGTCAAAATTTCACATATCAAACTTTCTTTTATATAGTCGTTTACGTGTAAAATTAAACCCAATTATTTATAAATCGAGTATAAATATTTAGTATAAACAACTTAGAAATGCTTAAATGATTCTGTCATAGATTATATATATATATATATATATATATATATATATTGTAATGCCAATTAATCTAAATTGTTAGAAAAACATATCCTTACTGCGGTATAGAACACAGCAACAATGTAGTCAGGTATTGTTTCCTTTGTCGGAAGAAGCAATGCGCGCTCAAAATTGGGAGACGGTTGTTCAGTTGGCTGGAAGATTTAGTCAAGTACAGGTCGCATTAAAATATTGAGGAGAGAGTACACATTATGTTGTGGTAGAGTTCAGTCTGCATTTTGGTTCCTCAGCGATCGGGTGGTCGTAAAAGAGCTTTTGGAACTTGGAGATTAAATACGTGGCGAGAGACGAGGACGAAAACGAAAGGCGAGAACGAGAATCGAAATAAACTTGCAGGAAAGCATAGACAAAACATTCACACAAGCTGAACTACGAAACCTGCTAAAGACAAACAGTTTTTGGTGAACATAGCCGAGCAGAAGTCAACCGAGTGAGAGAGAGAGACGAAGAGGAGGTTCCTGGTTCCTGATTTTGATCTTAAAAAATACTAATTTTAGAATCAGTGAGTTTTAGTAGAAGCTGTGCCATAAACCGTCACAGTGCTTCGTAAGTCAAAATTTTCCTGGAATGCTGCCGTGAGTACCAATATAAAATAAATAATTATGTTAACCGGATTAAAAGATGTTAAGAAGAATCCATCTTTTTAGTATAATTTCGTCGAAAAGTAAATTTCGTCTTTGTTAATTGACGAGTAAATCTTTTTATTGAAATTTGTGTTGATAAGATTTCTAAATAAATGATTAGCCATTATCAAACCCAGTAATGACCCTGAGATAAATTCTATTTGTAATTATTAGTGTAATTGTTTCAAGTATTGATTATAAAATATTTTGTTTGTTTGTTTGAAATTAAATTCTACCAAAAAATATTTTTGTAGGTGACACAAATTGACACTCAGCATATTACGCGCACTTCTAAATAGCTTCAACCAAATACAGTGCATTCACCATATTCTTTCAAATGACAACTTACGAGTTTAAGAGTTAAATAAGCATTGTATAAATTGTGAAAAGCAATATCTTATTCGACTGGCATTAAGCGGCTCTCACAAACTTTTCTCATAAAATGTTTTTTATTTGCTAGACACGAAGCTTTTCCGGCCTATGACTTCTGTCGTGGAAAACTTGTTTCGGAAACTTTAACCCCCGTTCTATAGTCACCGCTAGTCAGCTGCGATGCTAAAGTTTTAAATTCGAACCTCTCTGAAATTGAGATCGCCGTCTAGATTAAAGAGCTGCAAATATCTCTAACTCTTACAGATAATTTATGGCGTCCATTATAGCACATGACGTAACCATTAGTAGTCCCCTCTAACACTCTTATTAATCAAAACTGCCAATTTAAAATGAGAAACTAACTATAAAATTATACTGAAATTCTAAAATGATAAGATTTCTGGATCTCATTCGATTATCTGGAAAAATTAACAACGAACGAGTAGATCAAGTAAAAACGATGACACCACCCAATTACACTTGGCGTGATTAACGTCAAAGATCACACAATGCGAAAAAGAAACTAATAATTTTTTGTTCTATCGCTATTATACATCATTTCTGCAACATTAGCATATTCTAAATAAAATATAACATTTACATAAACCTTCGTGTAACTACTCCCTTTATGCGCGCAACGATTTGCACTAGTTATCGACTGAAAACTATCTTCATTGCAAGATTCATCACGTATAATAAAGAGAGGGGAATAATTTTTGGATACAACTAAATAGCTGAATTTTAATCTGTAAGTCATTTTTACTAGTACAGATAAAAGACGATGACAAAGCAGTAGTGTGCAGAAAAGTGCTCGAGATGAAGTACCAGTCTTGCGTTCTAATCGAAATAGCACTCGAACTCTGGATGACACTTGTTTCTGGAGAGCATAACCCGATATTACTTCAGGAAAAATTCGAGCAGATACTCCCATCCGTAAATATACTTTTTGTGTCTTAGAAAGTAAAAACCGTAATTTACTTCTGATAAATTTATGTAGAAGTAAATGGAATAAGAGACTGCCATAAAAAGTTTTTATACCCCAATATATCATTAATATATGACAAAAGTAATTTTAAAATTAGACGATTAACAGTGTTGTTAAGTTCTTGCCTTTATCATAGAGATAAAGATGTATTGATTTAAAATATTATTAAAACACTCCATAGCTTATTGTAACGCGTGTATTTTGGTTTAGTTTTGCTTTGTCTCGGAAGTGTTGTTTGCTGTGGTTTGGAGAATTCGAAATCGAGCACGTGCGTGGGGGTGGAGGAGATGAATATTTCCATCCATGTAATTTTCGTGTCCTGTCTAGTTGGCCATTGTTGACTACGGAACAGCATCTGCGTGCTATAATTCTTGTAACAATGGAAGAATCGGTGAAACTGACATTTCAACGAAGTTTTCTAATAATGAAAAAAAGTAAAAGAATAGGATGCTATAATGGAGGGAACGGAGATAAGCTTTTGAAACTGGACAGTTGTTCTGCGCTCACCGCAGCTGGTGGATGTAATTATGAGAGGCTCCGTATTGCGTTACGTGTATACGTTTTAAGTGTCACCGATCTACAAATCTCATGAGTTCTGCTGTAAACTTTTCCAAGTTGTTGTCTCTGATATAGTCCGAGGCAGAATCGTCGTGAGAAAGGGGCCACAATTCGTTAGTGAAGAGTTCATCGAAGCCACAAAATTTAGTACGACGGCTTGCCAGCATTCAATATCGGAGGCCGACGCCTTAGTCAGTGGTCAACCCCTGAGTCGACGCCTTGCAACGGTCCTGCACTTAACCCGTTCTGCCGGTTGTGAGATACGGAGACGTCGGTACGAGAGCTACAGCAAACAACACAACACAGAATAGCAGAACTTATTTGGTACGGGCAGCAGATCTCTTCTATGTAAAAACCAGAGGTGCCTGAGATAAGAGTTTTTTTCATGCTTAACTGTAATAAACTTATTAAAAAGTTTTTAATGGTCAATATTTTTTTGATTTAACGTAAAAACCCAGCCCACAAAAATAATTCTTTACAAGTGAGGAAATATATTATAAATTAAGAAAAATTGTACATTTCACGTTAAAGTATATTTATGACGATTCCGAAGATTGACGTAAGATTCTTAATGAGCTATTCATCTTTTGAAACACCACAGCTCCGTTGTACTGTGTATCACAAAATATTTACATAGATCTAGCAATTTAATAAGATTATGAACGATTTTATTTATTTCATAGAGCATTAATTCCTTTGGGTCCTATCAGGGTAACAGCAGAAACATATTCAAAGAACTATTAACTCTATAATATTAATATGATATAGCTATTTAATGACCCAAATGAATTAGTTCACCATGCACCATTTTAAATTAAAATGAAGTCCTGATATCATTCTATGGAGTAAGAATACTACATTCCTAATATTGGTATATTATTGTTGGATGTTCCATTGCCTGATTTTGAGAAGAATGAGCAGTAAAGAAAGAAAATAGATTTACTTCAGCAAGGAAAGTTAAATATTTAAGGCATAGGACTAAACGACCAATCGTTTGTCTATGTTCTTCAGGGGGCAATGAGCATCACCTAACGCAATGGGCATGCTATTATGAATATTTTTCATATATGGAAAAACTAATAGGACAGGTATTATACGGTTCCGTAGAGAACTGAAAATTAAGAATGCAAAATATTCTCGCTATGGTCATTTTGTACATCATCTTATAAATAAAAAAGAGTGTATGTATGTTTGTATGTTTGTATGTTTGTATGTTTGTATGTTTGTATGTTTGTATGTTTGTTTGTTTGTATGTTTGTTTGTATATTTGTATGTTCGTTATACAAATCTACACCGGTAGAGCAAATTTCACCAAATTTCGTACACGTGTTCTTTACGACCAGGAAACAAACACTGTCGGGGTGAGACATGTCTACCACCCCCAGAAGCGGGGGTGCACGGGGGTTGAAATATTTAAACATGCTAAAACAGCCGATATTTTAGTCGGATAATAATTTTTAGGGGTCCAAGATATTGATGGTGTTTCTACCGATGTTTTCTGAATATAATTTTCATCCCCTACACCCTGGGGAAAGAGCACCCCTAGCGTTTGGGGTGGAGAATACAAATCTATACCGTTGGTTAAAATTTCACCAAATTTCGTGCACGTGTTCTTTGCGACCAGGAAACAAACAATGTCGGGGTGAGACGCGCCTACCACCCCCAGAAGCGGGGGTGGACGGGGGTGGAAATATTTGAACATGCTAAAACAGTCGATATTTCAGTCGGATAAATATTTTTAGGGTTCCAAGATATTTATAGTCTTTCCACTGATGATATCTGAATATAATTTTCAACCTCTACACCCTGGGGAAAGAGCACCCCTAGCGTTTGGGGTGGAGAATACAAATCTACACCGCTGGAGCAAATTTCACCAAATTTCGTACACGTGTTCTTTGCGACCAGGAAAACAACACTGTCGGGGGCAGACGCGTCTACCAACCCCAGAAGCGGGGGTGGACGGGGGTTGAAATACTTAAACATGCTGAAACAGCTGATATTTTAGTCGGATAATATTTTTTAGGGGTCCAAGATATTTATGGTGTTTCTACCGATGTTTTCTGAATATAATTTTCATCCCCAACACCCTGGGAAAAGCGCACCCTTAGGGTTTGGGGTGGAGAATACAAATCTATACCGGTGGATCAAATTTCACCAAATTTCGTACACGTGTTCTTTACGACCAGGAAACAAACACTGTCGGGGTGAGACATGTCTACCACCCCCAGAAGCGGGGGTGCACGGGGGTTGAAATATTTAAACATGCTAAAACAGCCGATATTTTAGTCGGATAATAATTTTTAGGGGTCCAAGATATTGATGGTGTTTCTACCGATGTTTTCTGAATATAATTTTCATCCCCTACACCCTGGGGAAAGAGCACCCCTAGCGTTTGGGGTGGAGAATACAAATCTAAACCGGTGGATCAAATTTCACCAAATTTCGTACACGTGTTCTTTGCGACCAGGAAAACAACACTATCGGGGTGAGACGCGCCTACCACCCCCAGAAGCGGGGGTGGACGGGGGTTGAAATACTTAAACATGCTAAAACAGCAGGTATTAGATTTGGATAAATATTTTCGGGGTCAAAGATATTGATTGTGTTTCTACCGATGTTATCTGAATATAATATTCATCTCCTACGCCCTGGGAAAAGGGCACCCTTAGGGTTTGGGGTGGAGTTGCTTTACAGAAAAATAACGCGAATACAACCGAGTTTGGAGTCAAATCGAAGGTTATGGATGTCAGTGAGTTTACTTCGGATAAATATTTTTAATTGCCCATTTAACCCGAAAGGGTAGGGGTTGGAAGGGGAGATAAATAGTCAGTTCTTGCGCGTTCTTGGAGGAGAATTACGTGGATACTATTTCAACGGATTTTGTTAACCCGAAAGGGTGGGGGTTGGAAGGGGAGATAAATAGTCAGTTCTTGCGCGTTCTTGGAGGAGAATTACGTGGATACTATTTCAACGGATTTTGTTGAAAATATAAATCCCTTTAGACATTAGCGGTGATGTTGCTTAGGGCTGGGGGTGAGAATTGTCTATTATTCTAAAATTGCCAAAATGTTATGTGTTTATTGGTAAACTAGATTTATAGTGTTTCTACCGATGTGATATGAGTAAAAATTCAACCCTTTCCACCACGGGAAAGTAGCATATTTAGGGGTGGTGTTGTTCATACTATTTTATCGATGTTGTTTCCATTAATAACGACGTTTAATTTTATAAATAAAAATGAGTGTATGTATGTATGTATGTTTGTATGTTTGTATATTTGTATGTTTGTATATTTGTATATTTGTATGTTCGTTATACAAATCTACACAGCTGGAGAAAATTTCACCAAATTTCGTACACGTGTTCTTTGCGACCAGGAAACAAACACTGTCGGGGTGAGACGCGTCTACCAACTCCAGAAGCGGGGGCGGACGGGGGTTGAAATATCTAAACACGCTAAAACAGTCGTTATTTCCGTCGGATAAATATTTTTAGGGGTCACAGATATTGATAGTGTTTCTACCGACTGTTGGGCTGAGACGCGTCTACCGCCCCCAGAAGCGGGTCGGTATTATCAGTAGAGCACTTTTAGGTGTTGGGTGGAGGAACGCTGCAATAAAATAACGCGAATACAACCGAGATTGGAGTCAAATCCAAGGATATGGATGTCGTCCAGTTCAATTATAGCATCAAATTGGCCATTTAGCCCCAATGGGCGGCAGTGGATAGGATGGAAATTTTCTAACATGTTAAATCATCGATATTAGCGTGGAATAAATAAATGCCGGGACCATTGACGTTGATAGTATTTCTACCGATGTTGTTTGTAGGCATGATAGGGGTGGTGCTGGAGGGGATTTCCTTGAAAATAACGGGAAAACAACCGAGATTCGAGTCAAATCGAAGGTAATGGATGTCCCTGAATTTATTTATGACAATCTGGACAACGCGCGGGTATCGGCTGGGTTGGGAAGAGTTGACCACCTGTTTTTTGCGTCGATTAAATATATTTCTGGATGAATTACATTAATACAATTTCCCTACATGTTCTCTGTGTATAATTTCAACCCCTTTCGGACTCATAAGGGTGCACATTTAAGGGTGGGCGTGAAGTAGCATTACATAAAAAGAAACCAGAAGCTATCGGGATTGTCACTGAGCTATTAATTTCCTTAAAAATAACGGGAAAACAACCGAGATTCGAGTCAAATCGAAGGTAATGGATGTTGCTGAATTTATTTATGACAATCTGGACAACGCGCGGGTATCGGCTGGGTTGGGATGAGTTGACCGGCTTTTTTTTCGTCAATTAAATATATTTCGGGATGAATTAGATTAATAAAATTTCCCTACATGTTCTCTGAGTGTAATTTCAACCCCTTTCGGACTAGGAAGGGTGCACCCTTAAGAGTTTGCGTGGAAGTAGCATTAGATAAAAATAAACCAGAAACTATCAGGATTGTCACTGAGTTTAATTATGACATTAAACTTGACCGTTTAAGTCCCCGAAGCGGGAGTGGTCGGGGGTGAAAAATTTCAAACATGTTAAACTGTCGATATTTGCGATAATTATTTCCTGGGGTTAATTACTTTGATAGTATTTATACCGATGTTGTTTGTGTATAATTTAACCCGTGTGAGGGGAGCAAGCTTAGGGGTGGGGTGGAGGTACGTTAAATAAAATCCCGCAGAAACAACCGAGAATCGAATCAATTCCGAGACTATGAATGTCGCTGAATCTAATTGTGACAACCCTGGGGGGGTAACGCGACGGGTTTGGGAGTTGTTGGGCGGGGGAATAAATTTTCAGACAATGTAATCGGCCGATTTTTGCGTGGAATACATTCTTTTTCATTATCGCATATTTGTGGGGGTGGTCATCTTCTAACATGTAAAAACGGCCGATATATTTAGTCAATGACTTCATCCCCCTTCGGCATGGGAGGTGACACATTTAGGGATAGGGTTCGAGGAGCTTTACATAAAAATACCGCAAATTGGAGTCTTATGGATGGTTATAGATAAATGACATCTCGGGCAACGCCGGGCACCCAGCTAGTCTAATATAAAAGCAGAAGACGTCAATACTTTGCAACACTAGTTGTGATTTGCAAAACAGTTAAACAATCGCATTTAATTAAAATATGTATTTTTCAACAACGGAATGCGATTAAGTGTTAATATTAAAGTGATAAAGATGTTGTTTCAAGCTAGAAGATCACGACTCACCATAAATATGTTTTAATTAATACGACATATATTTTAGTATTTCTATTTATAGAAGTTTTCAAATCAACGTGAAGAAATTGACCATTTAAAGGCGAAATGATCGGAGCTGTTACGAATCATTTTGGTCTGAATCTTCTAGTCTGTTAACATATTCTTAGGAATGATTATTAGTTCATTGAACTGTGTGTGTGTCGCGGAGCGTGGCTAATATGCAGGGAATTCAACCGTTTGTGTGCCTAAAAAAACAAGAATTTACGGGAAAGGCGTACAGAGATGTGTGAGATTGCACCCCCAAGCATAAGTTTCACTTTTTCTCACCGCCGAAAGGAATTGTGCACCTGCTTTGCGCTGAAGAAGCAAGTCCAGTTCACTAACTATGTATCAACCAGTCCTACGCTATTAATCGCACCAGGCACAGGTAACAAAAGCCTTCCACCAATCTATATGTCGGACGTAATGTACTTCTTGAAATTTTTCGAAAAATTACTCACAGATACTCTGATAAACGTAATTAGGCACTGCTTTTGCTACTAGCAAATATGAGTAACGTCGTATTATTAAAATATGACTTAAATCCAATCATTGAATTATTACGTTGCCTTATTAAAACCGTTTAGAATTTAATTGTTTTAGTGTAAAATTAATATATAACAATTAAAGGTAACAGTTAACAAATTATAAAATATAACTGCGACATTTTTTTCTGCATTTGACGTGATGTTCTCATAAACACAGTTTATTTTAGAAAAGAAACCAGGTTTAATCTTTGAATTTCATTTTCGTATGCTGCAATTGATTGAATTGCGCGTGTGGTACATAATTCTGTGTTGCTAGGTCTGCCAGAAAGTAAATGTGGAGCTTGAAACGATGATAGTTCAAAATGTAAGTATATTAAACACTCAAGCTGCAAGTGCTCAAACCAATAAAGCACGACAGGAAACATGATTCAATAATTTTGGAGAATGAAAAAGACTATGTTTAGTCAACAACAGCAAAACCTTAGCAAATAGATATAATAGTTAATATTTATATGAATTGATACACGCGGGCAGGAAATATAGGGAACGACAAAAACACGAATTTAGAGGATTAACAAAATAAGTCAGGGAGAAATTGAACAGCGTGTAAAAGATGTATCGGAGGCAAAGGTTATAACAGAACAGAAATGTGCGGTCATAAAGAGCAGAATTTCAATAAATTAAAACGACCGTGGAAGCAAATATTGAAATCAACAGACAGGAACGAGTACAACGATCGACATTGTGAAACGCCAGACAATTTAAAACGACAATGCTATGGACATACAGTAAAGAGAGATAGAAACCAAGACCGAGGCAGTTTACGGATTAGAACGTAAACAGAGGCGATATAAATAAATAGACAGAAAAATTAAGGATGTATTTATATGTTATAAATGTTAGTATCTCGAAGCAAATTTAATTGAATAAAGCATAAGGATAGTCCAAATGCAAAGCTAGCTTTCTAGATTGTGTAAATAAACTAATAACGTTGCGGCGAGTTGAAGAAATGAGCAGTTACTGAAAGTTTATGAGAATGGGTAATAAATTCAGGATAAAGGTCACGTGGATTGGGGTAATAATATGGCAGCAACCCGAAGTAGAAAGACCGTATTTTTCGTAACGAGAGCAATGATTCGTTAGCCTGTCTAAATATATAATAAAAATATTTGAATGTGAAAAGAAAAAATGTTTCAAAACCTCAGTTTTTACGAAATTCGTCGACAGAAAAGTTCGGGATTGATACTTTAGTGCGGTGAAAGGGGATACGTGCAAATTTGGGATTTCATGGAGGACGACGTCAATGACTGGTATAACACCGTTTGAGTAGCGGATTGTACTAATTATAAACGAGAATTTGAATTATCCGTCCGTTCGAGATTTTCGATCCTGATCCTTTAATATAAAATGAACAATCTGGCCTCAAAAGGAGAGTTCAAAACTCGTACGCGTTTCAGTCCTATATTTTTCCGGGTACGAACGGATGGCAAACTTCTCCAGTATTACGAGACTTTGCGGCCTGTGGTTGAGTGTACATGGGGTCAACGAACGGCTTTCCCGGGCATAAATAGACACTGCAGAGCGCAGAAGTTGTACGCCGTACTGAAAGTCTGACTATTTCACCTTCTAAATATCTAAACTGTAACACAGATATACGCTGCCAAATATATGTTGAAGTAACAACGGCCCTTGCTGTAATGACTTAATCATCACACTAATTTACGTTGTATTTTAAAAAAGTTGGCTTTACGATGCAATAAAGAATTATTGAAATTTATATAATTTGTATCCGCTCAAAAAGTTGCCATTTAGTCAATTATGAATCTTAACATTAAATCGTTATCGAAAGAAATGTTTACTGTAGTATTTCACGTATTTATTAATTAATGTGAAACTAAATTGTTCTCAGCTTCTCTAATGTTACATGAATATAAACAAAAAATCAATAGTCCCTGTTTGGACTGGTAGGTAGATCATAAAGGAGAACAAATAGTGAAGCAAATTTAAAAAATCGTACATTTTATAATGTTAATTATTATTTTTTTTTAGGGCACCAGGCTACATGAGGGTAATCCACCGTGGGTAACTCCACTTTAATAGCATTGGAAGGGATTTGAAAGGGGGGATGCGGAAGGGTAGAGGAAGGTAGCCAAGGGTTACTAGGGCCCCCGGGGTATATTTTAAGGGTCCTACCCGGCATTCGCCTAAAGAAATGCAGGGAAAACCTTAGAAAAACCTGCATCGGGTAGGTCGGGCATTGGGTTCTTGTCCCACGCCCTTCCGATAGCGGGAGAGGAGTTTGCTGTGGGGACGCAGCATTCCCTTCTCCGTGCCTCGACCAGTTTAGGAGGCAGCTGGTCGACTATTCCAATGGGAATAGCGAACAACTCTTACCGTATGCCCAAGGAACATACACCTCTCAAAACAGGCCGAGGTGTCTCGGCTTGTGGGAACCTTAGTTCAAAAACGGAGAGGAAAAGGCATACCCAAAGGTAGACCCTTCGTATCTCTCCCAAAAGGTTCTGCCTGCGAGAGAACATCCCTCGCAGGTATTGCCTGCGAGAGAACATCCCTCGCAGGTATTGCCTGCGAGAGAATAGTCCTCGCAGGCCTCTTCGGTATTAATTATTATCAATTCAGTCCTTTTTTATTTACAGTACAAACATATTCAACTTACACAAAACATGAAACATTCAAAATTATATAATATAATACAGTTTGAAGTATTAAACCTTTAAGTTTGATTAAATTGCTTTGGTTTATCATGGAAAAAATGTTAGATTAATAAAAAATTTAAAAAATCGGAAATAAAAAAATTAATGTAACCGGAATTAATTTACTACTTAAATAAATTGACCATCCGTTAGCCGCACCCCGTAAAGTAACGCGGTCAGTCGCGTTAGATCCAGGGAACCTCTAGTTAACTATTCCTTTTCTGATTACTTTTCCGAATTAATTTTATGAATCTTTTTATAGACATTTAATGTTTTCATTTTAGACACATATATACGTAATTAATACTTCCAATTACAGTCTGGTTTCATTAAAACATTACATTTTATTCAAAATATTATTTTTTTTTCTAATATCTCAATATTTATAATCATAAAATATCGAGACTCTAATTTTGTAATGCAAACAACAGTTAGATGCCAGACAGACAAATAATTCCAGAGTGATTGAAATGTAGTTAGTTATTTATATGATTAATTTTTATTGAGTTCTTAAAGTATTCGACTTTTGTGAAAACGCTGATTAAATTCTCTTAAACAATATTTTTATCCATAATATGAATATAACTAATTACATTTTCAGTAACTTTAATATATTAATCCGAGTTTGTCTCACTTTTTAAAATTTTTGATAAGGCATTCTTGGTAAATTTATTTTTATATGTATACGAAAACACAACAAACTTTCACACTTTTCTCAACATTATTGTTTTACATTTATTTTTCACTTTCGTTGAAACGTGGCCCACATAAATATAGTTTGAAATTTCATGATCTGTATCCGTGTTATCAGACCTAGTTCCTAAAATGGCTTCAGTTTCCCATTCTGAAGATATTCTTCGTCGCCTGGTACAACATTTGTCTGATAATTATCATCTTCTAAAAGAAGACGACGAATTTAATCTTCTATCTTCCAATTCCATTTTTTTCCCCACAATTTTTAACAAACAAAAAACCGAAAGTTGTAATAAAATAACCCAAATATATATTATCCATTTACAACAATAAAAATTTAAGTATCAAAAGAGACATATTTGGTAGAAAAACTGAATAATCATCATTGATCTACGAAATGGAAATATATTATCACTCAGTACTGCTGCAGATTTGATGAGAAAAATATCACTCCGGACACAGTACGTCTTCTGGACCTAGAATACGCTTATTCCTCATTCAAATGTCATTTTCAGAGAAACTACGGTTGCTTTTTGAGTGTCACCTTGGTAGAATTTTGTAAAGACATTCCTCTGAGATGTCATACAAGTTCATCCCTGTATTTGTCGTGGTTCCGGAGAAAACAAATAAATTAAATTGCGTCGGTCCCCTGGACCCAGCGCGTCTAATGGAGGGTTAAATAGAATATAGAGAGAAAGCTTTCAGACGTTCAAGCTATAGACGCCATGAAATTAAATTGAATTAATGTATTAGAATGGAAAAATCTCGACAGGTCCAGGAATCGGGACGTCCGTTCACCGGGCGGAAACTTTACCAGCTGAACTATCCGTGTCGTCTCTAAATCCGGGGTGGAAATACCTCCGTCCATAGACTTGACGCAGGCTCACCTATAATTTACTGAATCACAATTTTTACATGGCAGAAAGTTTGGGTTCTCAATAAAGGTGTGATTTTATATCTAAATTGATCAAGGGTTTCAGAATTTTCAATTCAGTTATAGAGATAAAGCTTGTACGAGCTCAAGTCATAGAGGCCATTAAATTAAATTTAAAGTATCAAGACGGAAAAATCTCGACTAGTAAACAAGCCAAAGGCTAGTATTAAGCCTCAGGAGTCGTGAAGTGTACGAGACTGAATCCCGAGATCTATCAAGGATAGCTCTACCAGAAAATTCTTTCTCTTCACCTACAGGTAGTTTTCAGAAATGCAGAAAAGTTGGAAAAGGTTGCTTAGTATATCGGCTGAGTGAGATTTCTGCTCTATTAACTTGTCAGCAAGTTTATTGTGTATCCGAACGCTAGCTGGATTGGTCCTCCTTGAACCAGCATTTGTACCGTATCTCCCCGAGAGACGTAATGTTAATCAAAATTTAAAATTGGAAATAATTTTTAATTATCTTAAAATTGTCACCCATAAAAATACGTCTTTTAAATATCTTGATTTACAGTTAATTGATAATAATTTTATTCGACGGATAAAAAATAACAAACACAATTCTTTATCTTGAATCGATTTAATCCCCTAAATATGGTTGAGTATATTTACCACACGGCACAGGAAGTCACTTCTGGTGAGGAAGAGACGAAAGGTGTAATATGGCGACGGCTCCGACTCGGGATTGGTAACCTCGGGGGCTGACTCAGCTGTTCGTCGTATTACTGCGCCTCGAAACCTTTCGAGGTAATATCGTAGATCTCTGCTTCACTTTATTACTCATCGGCCTGTATAAAAACATTGTTTATTCACTTTCCTGTGTAAATTTCGGAGGACTTTTAGCAATGAAATCTTGTGAAAAGTACCTGAAAATCAGAAAATTCGTCCATATTTATTCAACTTAACTTAATTTCTTAACTCTTTCGCCTTTTGTCATTTCTGAATTTCTATCTGTTCGCTTAGAGGTGAGGAATAGCAATGGGGACAGGAGCAGGGAAGGGTCATTTGGCTGCCCATTGCACGATATCGCCTTGTACGCTCATAGTACGTCGCCGTCGTACATTACGTTCCATAACAATGGAGCGAGAATGGAGCCTTGTAAGGCCTGTTTAACACAGCGATTCCGCGTCGTCACGTCTCCTTTCCACTTTGGCGGTACAAAAATGTAATTGTCTAATATTTAATTTTATACATCATTTTATAAGTTTTGATACACCCGAGAAAAGATGAATAGTAAACAATTAAGTTATTTACAACTAATTCAGAATAACATAAATATTTAATATACTGCTACTATTTAATCTCATTGATTTTTTTCATTTATATTGTTTAAATATTTATCTCTCCAAAGGTCGCACAAGTTCCAAGGGACCGACGCAATTTAATTTCTTTGTTACTTCCGGAGCCAGGTCAGATGCAGGGATGAACTTTCATGACATCTCAGAGGAATGTGTTTACAATAATCTGCCAAGACCACACTCCAAAAGCAACCGTAGTTTCTCGGTAAATGTGGTTTGAATAAGACCGTCCTTCCCGCAGGAGTACGGAGTGATAATATGGAGAATTTTTAAGGTTCCGTTTGTGAATTTTAAGTTAACCCATCTATCAGCATAGGTCTGGCAATGGTAATTAACGGACAAATGTCCAGAATTGTGATACGGGTTAAATCAAATGTTTAGCATGAGTTTGGTGTGAAATTAATTGTAATATAATAGTCTACACGTGCCATCTTATCATAACGTCTCTTCCGCATAGCGGACATAAGTGGGCGCAGCTGTAAGAAAGCTGAGTCTAGTGCCAGTCAGCACCTTAGGTGCCGTGTTCAGCAGAAATCTTCCTTTCTCTAGGAGCTCTCATTGGAGACTTAAAATCATCAGGGAGGGGAAAAGGAATCTTCCAATTGTTCAGAGCTTCTTGGGAACGGCAGTCGTGATCCAACCTACAGACGGGTCGGTGGCTCCTGGTGCTATCCGCCAGTTTGTATTACTTTATTTTATTTCTGACTATTAAATCTCTTTATTCTTCATCAACTCTTATTTGACTGAAGTGCAGCGAAACACCAACCACTACGCCTAGGTTCAATTAGTTGAACCCGACCCTCACGTTACCGACTTTCCTATTTCCTGTTCTTAATTCTTCCTTTATCCTCTATATCGGTAGCCAGGTGAGCTAACAGAGGTATAGCTCAGTTGGTGAACGATCTAGCTGGACTTTCCATTCCCAACTGCTGGAATGTTACATTATTCTTTCTCTGGGATAATGTAAATAGATATACAGTACAATTCCGGTTAACTGAATTGGGTCAATCTAAACCCGGATTACGCGAAACGTATCCGTAAAACGCAATTCCAAAAAATAATGATGTACTGCATGGAAAATTAAGTTTTTTAAATTCGAAATTCAAATACTACAACTTTAATCCTAAAAATTTAATTTTAATTTGAAAAAAGGACAAATGTAGCATACAAAGAGATTTTTTAATACGTTTGACCTTCAAAACCTTCAAAAAATATGTACTCTAATTACAATACAAAATACTGAGATTTTCATGGCTTAACCGAAAAAATTGTTGTCGGAAATGGCTTCACCCCCTTTAGTTCGGTTAACCGGGATTGTACTATATTTCTAGACAGTATATAATATAAATAAATTATAAGATTGAAATAGTTTCCACTGTATTGCAAAAGAAGACTTGAACTGAAGACATGGCTTAATAATGATTGTGTAAAATATAATACGTGACAGCAAGATGCTTTAAAACTGATGGGTTTGGTATTTTCCCACAAAATACGTAGATTACACATTTTTACAGTGTGACAGTTAAGATACGTTATTACGAATTAATGCTTACTATTAGGTCATAACTATATTTACTTATCAACAACATATAAAATATACTGTTATTACTAAATGATGCAGCGTTCTATACATTGTCTCATTTAATAAATTTTAATTTATGAAAGCTTAAGTTTTGTCGTTTGCATGTTCATCGATCCAGCGCAACATCACACGTCATTCTGCTTCGCGGAATAGATCTACTGAAATTACTTCTAATCTTTGACTTGGGATTTTCCGCGTTTCCGATTTGGTGAGTAGGACAGCTCACAGGTTTCCGCTCCAACGCCATTTTGGCTCTGGGAACGCCGACAGAGTGCGTAATGAGCCGTGCTAATAGTTGGAG
The DNA here is from genome assembly GCA_037074705.1 of Zhengitettix transpicula. Classification (NCBI taxonomy): domain Eukaryota; kingdom Metazoa; phylum Arthropoda; class Insecta; order Orthoptera; family Tetrigidae; genus Zhengitettix; species Zhengitettix transpicula. Next base: position 1,090,680 of record CM073590.1, read on the forward strand.
TTATTAGACGACGCTCGAAGCAGTGATGCGTTACCGCAAACGGTGGCCAATTACGAGACCTGTAAAGCTGACTTTCCCATCGATAATAATTTGCTCAAGATTACAAATTATTTCGACGTAAAATTTATACGATAGAAATTTTTTTCTTCTTTCGTATAGACTTTTTCAGAAAATAAGATATATTTGACTACACTGGCCTGCTGGTACTCTGATATTAGTTACTCTTAAGTCTATAAAGATTGTCCAAGTCCACGTAGACGTGAGAACAGATTAATCATGACGCTAAGGGTGCCATCATATACGTTTGTGTTTTACCACAATCAAATACAATTACAACGACAAATACCTCACAATGTAAAGAAAGAACTTTTAATCTTACGTACGGCGCAATTAATTTCTAATGAGTTCTTTGTAATTAAATTATTTTTATATTTAGTTTTTCTACTGGGTCATTCTTGTGGCCATTGGTATCAATTATCTCTATAAACTCTTCTTCTACTTCTCTTTGTTACAGTTGAATCACATTGTATCAATGTTATTTTGTTTCGGCTTGCACTATTATCGCATTAAAAATCTAACTACGATTATGAAATAAATTGAATATATGTTTGATAGTTAAACTTTGAATAAAGGCTGATGTTGCATTGTTTCTGGCCACTCGCTGGTTTTCCGGGAAAAGATAATTAATAAAACCTTTAATTTCTGTCTCTTGCTGAAAAGGAACACACATTAATTTTAAAAGCTTCAGTCATGTGGGCTACTTAAAAAGGCAGAAGATATCCATGTATGTGTTTGTATATTCGCGGCGTTTTGGTTCCAATAGCAACACTTAGGCAACAACAACGGTAGCGCTGGAATTAATATGGATTGCTCCCTGGGGAAGAAGGCAGTAATTAACGACCGTTGAAAACTCGCTAATGAATCCCGAAGCAGTTCGCCCTTCACTCTTAACATGTCTCACACAACCGTTTCCATTCACTGGATCAACGAGTAAATTCAATTAGTTCTGGATATTGCAAGCTCATTGCATCATTACCGTCGAGTGTCGTTCAGATCAACATTTCTTTGTACGTATTCTACTGTTAGGAGAAAGTTATTGTATTTGATTAGAAAAGAAATACACAATCACTAATGGAAATGTTAACGGTAATCAGATAAAATTTGATATTGATATTCAGAATACCTGACATATCAGAGTTTGCCTTAAAAGTCACCTTAAGATACAAATATTTTTAATTTCTTTTATATTAACGTATTGGTTACGTTCAAAAATTGTTGATTAATATTTAGTATGTATTCATTCATCTTATTACTGAATCACTCGTTATACATAAAATAATGCCGTATATTTAGTTATGAATAAAAATTTATGTACTATGTATTTTCATTATCAGTCACGTGTGATCATTATAAAAATAAATCTATGTTTAATTTCAGAATACGGAAAAAGTGTCTGTTTCAAGAGTGATTTATTGGTGACGTATTAATATAATTCAGTTTGTCAATACTTAACTAATAATTTTTTTCTTCTTATGTACGTGCAATAATTTAGCACGAAAAACAAATTATATATATATATTGTAACGGTACGTCACTCGCTCGACCAAAACAGCGGTCAAAGCGAATTTTATAAAGGATGAGGTTGGGGATCACCGAGGAAAACCGTGGAGGGACGTGACCAAATTCGACGGTGGCAAATGAAATTCGTAAACCCAGGGTACTTTACAGCTTATAATTTCAAAACAAATCAAATACAAGTCACTCAAGAAAATTAAGAACAGTTCACCAGCCTCAAGTCTAATACACAAGAAAAATCGGTCGACCATCCACACGTTAAACAGGTACTTAACGTTCGTCCTCGTTCAACCCTGGGGTGGCGCGTTGAAGTCTGGCCTGGCTCGTCAACTCGCTGGTCGCAGACGTCTGGGATGACCGAGTCGACTGGATTCCACACGACCGAGGACGACTGCGGGCGGGCGGCGGAGTGTTGGGCGAACAAACTCGTTAACGGCGATGCATGAAGGTGGTTCCTTCCAGGTCGTAGAAGAAGACTGTATTCGCTCCGGGCTCTCTCACTAGAAGCAAACTGTATTCGCTCCGGGCTCTCTCACTAGAAGCAAACTGTATTCGCTCCGGGCTCTCTCACTAGAAGCAAACTGTATTCGCTCCGAGCTCTCTCACTAGAAGCAAACTGTATTCGCTCCGAGCTCTCTCACTAGAAGCAAACTGTATTCGCTCCGGGCTCTCACACTAGAAGCAAACTGTATTCGCTCCGGGCTCTCTCACTAGAAGAAGAAAATTTTGGGGTCCACCCGCCAGCTCGCCTCGGGCCCCCGGCTGATTGGTCGAAGATCGGCCAATCCTCGCGACCTTCCGGTCGCTGCTTCACCAGGCGGAAGGTGTACCTCGGCCACGTGGGTCCGTATCGGGCACAAACCACGGACCCTATTATCCCTTTTATCAAAACACACGCAATCGCGCGCCACCCAACGTCTGTTCAACACAACTGATAAAACAAAGGAAAAATTTAAAAAAGAAATAAATTTGTATAGCGCAACAGTGACTGAACCGTCTGTTCTGTCACATCATATATATATATGTACTAATTGAGTTTCAGGCATGAAACACCACAAGTATTTCGTGCAACGCGACGGTTTTTTCAGTTTAACGCCAAACCAATATATTTGTTTAAATATGAGGAAAATATTTACACAAGTTAGTACTATGTATTTTTAATTTAATAAATTCATATAATTACTCTTTTTATCTGCTATCGTATATTTTGTTTCTAAGAATAATTTACTTTATTTACAAATACTTGATAATAGTATTGTGCTGACATTGATCACTATTGATAAGTCAATAATCATTTTAGAGAAGGGAACTTTGAAATAAGAGCGTAAACGTTATAAGTAAATTATTTAATCATCTATTTTAACCTACTTGACAACAAATCACTACATTATCCCTTATTATTGGACGTTTCAGGTGATACAAACTAAAATTACAGTAAGTAATTAAATTGTTAATTTGAGAATAAATTTAATCTACGACGGGAATTTTGTATACGAATATATTTCAAAGAGAATATTTTTTAAGTGAATTTAAAGTTTTAACATACCTTTTATAATATATTATAAAGAGTCAGGGGAGTGAATACATTATAAAATAATTAGTTTCATAGTGTGAACTTTTCTCGTAAACGTACATATAATTCGGTATAGCAGAAAAATTTTGAGTATTCCTTTGCAAATTCATTTTATAAAATAATAAACCAAACGGGCTTGAGTCAGAACATTGTTTATTAACAATAAATTAAATATACCAACGCGTCACCGTTTTAAGGACCTCTTCAGGTTTAATAAGTTAATTTATAAATCCTGTAATAATTTTAGGATCAAGGTTTTTCTGCTTTCTTGCAATCCAAATGTTTTATTTCTGTTGCAACAATAAAAGTAGAAAAATCTTGTCCCCATTTTATATATGATTTATACATAAAACAATTAAACCTGAAGAGATTCTAAGAAAAGACGTAACGTCGGTATAAATAATTTATTGTTAAAAACAATATCCTGACCCTGAACTGTTTTTTCATTTACGTAAATGTCAGATATTTTTTCAACTTATTCATTTTTGGTTCACTTATATTACCATTTAGGGCACGTTTCGTTTTTCCAATGTAAGAAACTTTAAAGCCCATTGGAGGGATATTAAAATTCTGGAGCAGAAAAAGATTTATTCTCAAGATACATTAGTGAAGTCTTATGTATTTAAATGAACAATACGTCAATTTATATTAAAAATGACACCCATTATTAGAACAATTTCTATGATATTATATTATTATAACTTAATAAATCCATTGAATATGAATTATTGCTTCTGTTATTGTTTTTAAATTTTAACAATGTAACCGTTTTTTCTGCTAAATTCAATGATATCGGTTCCAGTCTTGATTATGAAATGATGTTTTATATTTTATGCACTCCATAGAATCTCATTATAAGCGTATATTATATTATAATTGCTATGTTATAATTTTAAATTTACATAACAGTCTTAGATTAAATTTTCTTTACAATTTTTGAGAATACAAAATTTTTATCGAAAAAGAAATTTACTCCCTGGATTAACAATTTAAGAATATATTGTAATTTTAATTTTCATCTCCTGAAGACGTCTAAAATAAGTAAAAACGTAGTGATTTGTTGTCAAGTAATTTTGTTTCTCAAGTTACTCGCTATAGCATTTATTTTGTAATCATTAAATGTCCAATACATTATAATCATTTTCAACTTGAATTTAAAGAAAAGAGAGAATTGAAACCAACAATTTAAGAATTGATAATAATAATAAATATTATTATAGAACAGAGACGTGCAACTGTTATAGAAATGGTAGTGCCAGTGTAAGATATTAACACTAATGTAGATTGTTTGCATGCATGCCGTACTCTAAGGAAAGGATCTAATTTGTCCCTTTTCCCTCCGCTTAAAAAATTCTAAATGTATTAATAAAAAAAGAAAAACTGTTACTTCCAAATCATTAAGGTTTATGACTGAAGATCACAAACAACTTGCAGTAATGATTGATGGAAATTGAGAGAGGAATCCATCAATGTCTGCTTTAAATGTGTAGATTGCACGAAATGTAACGGGTTATGAATAATAAATTTACGCTGCGTATAAATGAATTTAAATTTTATACTTTTAAATGAAAACGGAGTTACATTCTCTTGTTAATAATTATGAGACATATTCATGTAACAAGAATAATGTTTGTCCCCTACAGAAAATCCCGTGTTCGGCATAAGCTGTCGATAGTACTGACATTAGAACCGAAAGGACGTTGGTCATACATCACTGTCTGGCCGCTGCTGACACAATAACCGAGACTCCCAAAGCCACTGTAAATCTATCACAAAGTGGATAAGGGCTCTTGCGATGGAGTTATGAGAGTTGCATCAGACTTAATCCATAACTGCTGCGAACATCATATTTGATTTGTGGGCAATTTCCGTACTATCGAAAATCTAAAATGATTAATGTGTTTCATGTTTAATATTCAACTTCGTAAAACAATGTCATCATTTACAGTCTACAAAATAAATAATTTTACTACTACAGTATTAAGGTAAGCAATTAAGCAAGCAATATTTACTCTCTAACAATTTTCTCTCATTGTTTTCCATTATTTAATATATTTGCTACCTTTTATTCAATTAGACTCAAATGACCCTGACACACCTATAAGTGGTAGCTTCCACTTCAAATATCACTTTTACTAAGTTGTTTTAACGCAATGCAAAATGCCCTGTCGCATTATGTTTATTACTAGCGGGTGCCCGGCGTTGCCCGAGATGTCATTTATCCATAACCCCCAATACACTCCAATTTTGGTTGCTTTTGCGCTATTTTTATGTAACGCTCCTCGATCCTCTACCCCCACCCCTAGGCGTCCTCCCATCTCATACTGAAAGGAGTTGAAATTATACACAAACTTCACCAGTAGAAATACTATCAATTCCATTAACGCCTGCCGAATATTATTTCCACACGATCATCAACCGGTTAACATGTTTGAAAATTTACAACCCCTCGTTGGGAATGTTAAACGGTAATTATAATGTCATAATTAAACTCATTGACATCCATAATACTTTGAATTGTATCTAATCTCGGTTGTATTCGCGTTATTTTCTTGTAACGCCCGTCCACCCTTACCCTTAAGGGCGCAACCCTCCCAAGCCCGAAATGGGTTGAAATTAAACACGGAGAACGTGTAGGGAAATTTTATGAATATCATTGTTCCCGAAATATATTTATTTGATGCAAAATTCGGTTGGTTAACTTATTTTAAAAGTTCTACCCTCCGCCCAACCATTCCTACCCAATACTAAAACCGCGCGTTGCCCAGATTGTCATATATGAACTCAGAGACATCCATTACCTTTGAGTTGACTCGAATCTCGGTATTTTTAGCGTTATTTACTTGTAACCCCCTCCACCGCCACCCCTTAATGTGGTCAACCCTCGTGCCACAATGGGTTAAAGTTAATAAAAATCACATGAGTAGAAATACTATAAATCTAATTAACGCTGAAAAATATTAATGCAACGCAAATATCGGACATTTTAGCATGTTTGAAGATTTCCACCACCGTCCACCCTTGCTCCTGGGGGTGGTAGGCGTGTTACACCCACACAGTGTTTGTTTCCCTGTCGCAAAGAACACGTGTACGAAATTTGGTGAAATTGCTTCGAGGTTGTAGATTTGTAAGCGGAACATACCCATCCATATACATACCTATGTATACATTTATACACACATACATACCCGCATAAGGCAATTTTATATAATAGAAGCTATATATATATACACTATTTAAAACAATTACTGAATTTATAGATATATAATTTTTCCATCTGAAAATAAACTATTTGGTGGTTTTAGCAATCTGCAGTTGGCAGCATTGTATAAAATTAATGCAAAACATTACGAAATACGCTGTCTTCAATAGAAAAATATCAATTTTGAACATTTAAGTATTGTTTTTATCATAATTCTGTGTATCTTCCAGTGCGTATTGCAAGATTTAATTAGGCAACATATTGGTCCCTGATCCCGTTAAATACGTCAAAAGTCAAGTTATTTAAAAGAAAATTAATGCCATGGACTGTATAACCTTTCATAATGAATTTTATTTATCACTCGATGTGGTATTGGTACATTTAATTATACTTTTTATTCAATCAAAAGATTACTGCTTTACTTCATTTCTCATAAATTGTACATCAATAACGTCGTTCCAAAAATGGAAAACAAATACTGCTATCCTAACCTCAAATTTTTTTTTCACGACACAAATTGCACGTAATAATTTGTTTACATTTATACAAATACGTTGCACAAAGTACATTAACTGAACTTTTATTTCCATGTAAATGTTCCGTCAACAAACATACCATCGTTATTCTTTACAAATAGAATTCTCCGTGAATATTGCAACATATAATTGTCAGTCAGTCGTACCTTAGACAAATCTTATTATCTTCTGAAATATTATACAGGATACAATAGTACGTTATATAATGAAATTTTAAAATCTCGGCCGACACATATTTGAATGTACTATAAGGCGCCATATTGGCTTTATTAAATATAGCGGCGATAATTAACTTTTCCAAATTAACTTTCCGCAAGGATGGTAAAGTTTTTTTTATTACTATTCGATGGAGTATTACTGGAAAAAATTTTACTTTTTATTCAATCAAAATATTTCTGCTTTATTTCATTACGAAATACAGAACTATATTTTTATGATGCGTCAATGTCTTGAAAACTTATGACGTCATCGTCTCGCGCAGTAATTTAACACTAATTCGTAACTTATTTCAATTATAATTATTTCCACGTTTATTCTACGGGTTTCTCACCCCCACAGTACCGGTTCTCGATTTTGGCAGAATATATATACCAATTTTTGTTGAATTCTGACAACGCGATAAAATTTGTATAAAGAACAACGTAAATACATACATACATACATACATACATACATACAAATATACATCCTTTTTTATTATATAGAAGATTTGATGCGATTCATTGGTTTATTGATTTTCTATACGGATTTCACGTCAAATACATCGTTACTTTAATAATAAATCACTGTGAAGTTTTAAATGTTCTGTTGCTTGGTTACACTGGGAATTTCTAAGAATTATTACATTAGATTTTAACATTCACTGAAATATAATAAATAAAATAAAGCAACTAAAAGCTAATACCAATAGTTAATTATGTTGTTAAACACCTCATGATTTTTTCTTTTGAATGCCTAACTCAGTGGCCACACAATGAGATTAAAATATATATATTTACAAAACTGAAAACTTGTTGTACAGTTGTATGTGATAAAGATAGGTTATAACGGTGTACTAATGTGATCTTATGCTGCTCCATAGTGTTGCGTCATTTACGTAGGTGGAATGTGTCAAAAGCTTTCCCAATTTCGTTGCCTCCTTATTGTTACGCTAACCCTTCTGTTTTCTCCCATTGTCGTTGCGTTTTCTTCGCTTTTGAGTTTTGCTAACAACTGACTTGTCTCTCTAGGCTCTCGCGTTTTTTCTGCACCTGAAGAATGGAACAAGGCTTCCAGAAACGTTGTGCGATATTTTCTTCTTTTAAAATGAAAAATTTACGCCTGATTGAAAATAATGAACAAGAAAGTTAGTTAATTCAGACAAAAAGGGTAATATAAATACCACACAACGTTTCTGGGATCCTTATTCCTTTCGTCAAGTGCTAAGAAGAGCATAGAGAAGAAACACGACTGCACATGTCAGTTGACAAAACTCAAAAGCGAAGAAAACGCAACGACAATGGGAGAGCCGAAGGGTTAGCGTAACAATAAGGGAGCAACGACAATGGGAAAACAAGGTTTAGCGTAATAATTAGGGATCATTGAAATTATTGAGTTTTATAGTGTGTGTTTGTACATTAATAGCTGTGATGTTTATTTAATGTGAAGCATCTCTGAAATAAGTCTGGAATTGTACCTGGTGTCAATGTCTAAAATCTTAGTTAGCATTTTGCCAATCAAATGTTTCAGAATTGATGATATGTTTGGATTCTACAGATTGTTTATCAATAGGAAGTTTGATATTAGATATATATATTCTTTGAAACGTGTAGTAAACTAATATTTGATACGTGTATTTGAGTGTTGTCAAATTTGTCCAAATATTAAAAAAATATCAAATATCCATCATTTACAGTTCCAACAATACCCTTTCATACTTGATTAAAAATCACAAGGATCCACTTGACACCTACAGCAAACATTGAGTTGTTTACAAAATATCTTGATCTCATTGTAATTCCTGCTACATAGGGCAAACAAAACGTTCCCTTTTGAGTGTCGCTTTGGAATGTTGTGAAGTGACAAGTGGAGTTGTGTTTCTCTAGACTCTTCTTAGCACCTGACGAAAGGGTCAAGGATCCCAGAAACGATTTGTGGTATTTATATTACCCGTTTCGTCTGAATTGGCTATCTTTCTTATACATTATCACTTCTTTTGCCTGTATTTGGCTATCTTTCTTATTATTAATTTTAAATTTGACGTAAATTTTTAATTTTTTTTTAGAAAAATATTGCATTTAAAGAAAAGAACTGTGTTTAGTTATTTACAATAACTTAGGTTAATACAGTAATACGAGTTGTCGCTAACTGGAGAAACAATCAGATCTCTGTATTCTCAGGTTAAACTGTGGAGGTAGGTAGTCCCCAAAGCTTGTGAAGTTACCGTGATTTCATCTGTTTGTTCATCAGCTTGTATTGACTGTTGTTTTTGGATCAACATCTTGTATAATTTATTTCGGCGTCAAAGCTTCATTCTCTCTCCGGTAACCATTCAGATAATGTCTGTTCCAGAAGTATGTATTTTATTGACATGCCTGGATCACGAATTTCAATTGTTCAATAAAATAACGGTTTTTTTTACAGAATTTCTATATTTATGGAGGCCTCTTGTCCCACTTCTAAACTTTCGCCAACAACAAATTTGGTATCTGAAAATCTCAGGTACTCGGCGCGGATATTAGACGATCATTGTTTGGCCTCCTCGGATTAAATACGCGCCAGAGTGGCACCACCGGGTAACACGCTTAAAATCGTCACGTTCTCAAATATCTTTAATAAAGTAAAATAAAATATAAGATCATAACTAACTCCTAGCTATGGCGCTATAAGCTAAAGGAAGTAACGCGAAAGCATCACAAAGTTAAACCGCTTAATTGATTTACCACTGTAGTTTTGGATGTCCTCAGCTTTCCTACCCGTGGTAGCTGGAAGCTCTACTTCACAGAAATACGAATACTGTGCTTTTCTAAACAATGTACCAGTTTTCTCGAGTCTGGCAGGCATAGAAAATTTATTTAAGCACAAATCTGATTTCGCCTTTAAAAGGTTAACTTTTCAATAGATAATTTGAAAAATAAAATTTATGATTGGTTCTTTGGAATATAATTTTTTGACTGCTCCCGCTGGATTCTGCATGAGTTTATATAAATTATTCGAAACGTCATTCCTTAAAAATGTCACCCTTTCTAAAACCGTCTACACCAATCAAATTGCGAAATTGTCAAAAATCTAGGCATGGACGAGACTTTTGGTTCTAGCCTCGTTTTACATCCAACTTTATGATTGTTCCCTCGACCCAACAGAAGTTTTACACTTGACAGTTCTCCAGGTGTTGTTGTTTTGAAGTAGTATTCTAAGAAATTAGAGGATGCCGTTTACAGCTCCTAATTCCAGCACGTGGCAGGTAGTATTTTTCTGCTAATCCTTCTTCAGCATTTGGTGCTGTTTGTTATAACATCAAATTTCCACGACATCTTTTATTACAATAATTATATATAGATTCTTCAAATTACGTGGGTTTTGCGTATTACAGATTATCCTCAGATAATGTTTTGTTTGTTAATGTGACTGAATCGTTATTTACGGTTATAAACTATAACATATGAATACAAACTATATATCGACATGCATGTGGAAATATTAGAGAAAAGTACTCCTATAGTTGTCAGCCTACTTGTACGCAATTAATTAAATTTCCCATATAATTTGTTCTTAAACATTTCCGACCTAACAATGATACTTGAAATTTTTTCTTCAATTTTTTTTTACTTTTTCTACATACTCTACTTGTAAGTCTCCAGACTTCTCCCAGCGATGCTCACATCTCCTTAACCCGTCCAAATAGTACTCGGTGTATTTCTCTGCAAAATAATAGTTTACAAGTTGATGACCATTTGATTTCTTGGAGCCGATTCCCATTTAACAGTCCACTGTTTTGTATTTTTGTTTATGGGATACAATGGTGTATCAAAGTTTCGTATACAGTAATTAATCTGCTCTTAAACTCTGTTTTATTGCGCTTAAACTGCGTGAAGAGAGCGTTGGAAATGCCATTCGTACACGTTTTGGTTCCAATGTAAGCAAACGTGGCACATATGCGCGAACAATTTGTCACGCCTAAATCGTGATTCAATATGAGACAAACATATTCATGGCCTCTGCTATATCTCTCACTTTAATTTGACTGTCGTCTAGCACATGGTGAACTTGAGCGATGTACCTCCAAACGTTTAACTAACGTCTCCCAATCTGGTACGGCCACGTTTAAATTCAGCTGCCCAAAATTTCACGGTGATAAATGATGGTGATGAGTCCCCGTACTTAGCATCCAACTCGTCTTTGATTTACGTAGTCGTATTTCCTTTCAAAAGCAAATATTTAATGACAATCGTTACTCGATTTCTTACATTTTCACAAAAACACCGTCATCGACTCACTCAAACGATTATCAAACAACTTCGCGTCCAAAATATCTGAGAATTTGATATGTATCTTTCAGTACATACCCCAACACAGTCTCTCGCTTGGTTGACGAGTGTAGCAATCTTCATGATGAGGGCGAAAGCTTTTCAGACCATCTTCGCATTACAACGTACGGAACAAACATTGGGCACATCTTTTCCGGCACAAGTTTTAATTGATTCTTATTTTTGAGTACAATATTTATATAACTTTTAATCAAATAGTGTATTAAGAATAAATTATCCACCCTACATCCACATATTAATTCAATCCTACTATGTCGAACCATCTGTACGGTAAGTATACATATAGTCCATATTTATATTCAGTCTCTGAAATAATTTTCTAAAATTTTGAAAGCCTAGGTCGTACATTTTGTCTGACAGATCTAATCATATGGAATTTGTGCTCTCATCGTGAAGTTTTACTATAGCTGTTGTACAGTGTTTTTCGTATACTTTATCAACATATTAAATTCGTCCATTTAATTATCATTATATTAGTTTAAAATTTTATGATGATAAAATTTTCCATATTAGAATTAACAACAGATAAAAAGTGCGCACCGAAGAGAACAAGAATTTGCTTTCGTGAAAAAAAAAACAGGACGCCTGAAATTAGATTCGGAGGTACAGTTTTTTGTTTCGACCGCGCAGCAGGTGGTCAGAGAAGCTGAAAAGGGTCAACGCAGATGGGGAAGTTTTTCATGGGGACAGCAAGAAAGCTGTTAGTAAAACGGACTGGTTGGTTGAAGAGAGAGGACCTAGATTGGCAAGGTGCGTCTGGTCGCAGACAAATTATGCTGTTTTTCTTGTCCATATGTCTGAGTACTGCAGTGCTTCAGTTCTAATTCGCTCTGAAGGCGACGAACCTGCAGAGGAAGTTGTGGCTAAAATTGACCGGACGATTAAGAAAAAGGACTTAAAATGGCTGAATTTTACGTAAGCATATCCTCTGGTTGTCTTTTATTACATGTCTCTAAAAAGATATCAATAGTTAGTTTCATTCTAGTTTGTTTCGCATTAAACCCTGCGATATTTCTTATTTTACAGTGCGTACTTTTTATGTGTGTGTGAATTTTAATAGTTTTGTATCATAAATTTGTGAATAAAATTAATTTTGTTATTAAATTCAAATAAATAATATCAATAAAAAGTTAATAATAAATTAAAGTAATTATTTATGAAATTGAGTCTCGATAACCAACCATACCACAATTAAAATACAAAGTGTTCAATTAAACTTGAGAAATCAAAGTATTTAAAAATATGCTTTATACTAAAATTGTTCCAAATACAAAGTTAATAAAAGAAAAATACACTTCGGTCTCATCTAAAATCATCTATCTCTTTCCACTCCTTGTTGGTGGAACTTGGTGATAGTTTGAATTCTGAAAAGGAAACCCCCTGTCTTCGACTCCTTGTGGGTGGATCTTGGGGACGTTACACAGTATAACTTTCTAACTTGCACACTTCCAAAGAACTTGTTACATTGCGCTGCGTTCAGCGTTAATTGAAACAATTAAAAAGCGGAACAACTACATGAACGTCGTAGTTTTCTGTACCCTTCGGGGTGCATGTTTTAGATTCTAGAATCATTATAATGTACTAAAATCATTCTTAAAATTTAACATTTGATTTACTTAAAAAAACACAAATCAGTCCCTATTGCAATTATCAAGATGCAAACTTTTATTCCATTCAGGGAGTGGAAATTTTGGAGTCATTCGATAGTTTTCGCTTTCTCTGGTTAACACTTTTTCAGGGATGATGTTCTTCTTGCAGCTACTTTCTCCATATTCTCCCATGTTATTAAAGTTTTTACGGAAATATGTTCCTTAACGCTGGTTAGCCCAGAGGAATTACCAGAGACGTTATAGTGCTATTTCTTTAATAACACTACCATCCATGACTTAGGAAGCCGTCATCTGCAGGCACCCAGCAACTTCAAACGATGTTTCAAGGCCTTTGGCGCAGTGTAAAACTTTCACCTCACTAAAACCTACCGTATCTTTTCTTTCTTCTTCCTCTTTTTTGCGATGTTCCGCTGCTTGAAATTCCACATTCCTACCAACCTTATGACTGTTTCTTCGAATTTCTCAAATTTTGTATCCTTTTAGATGTTCTATTATGTCATTATTTCCCTTAAGATCTAGTTCGAAAAATTCCAGCTGGCGTGCTATATACACGATGTTTCAGAATTACTATTTCAGGCTTCTAGGGGTTCTAGAGGTAGATCATTTTTGAACACAATGTACCATTTCGAGCTTGAAGGTAGAATATATTTCAATTTTACGGAAACAGAATGGTCTGAGAGCGACTGCTGATATCGTGTGTCTTGTGTTTACAAACAACGTTTTCCGCATCGCCTCACTCCATTCCATACCATTTTTACCTGACAAGATAAAAGGATGCGAGAAACAGGTATCTAGGGAGCCTGACTGTGGTGCTCCACGGATGCGTCGCACTCTTGACTTTGGAGTCCTTCATTACGTATAAGAGAACATTATTCTCTGTGTAAGGTATTTTCACTTTTCCCAATTTTTTCGTTATATATATTTGTGTTATAAATGAATGTTTTTGCAAGCGTAAGCACTTTTTGCTACTACTTGTTTTTTAAGAAAGTTCAACACTGAAGCGATGTGTGTATGACAACTACAATTTATGATGAAACATTTGAAATACGTTTCTATATTTGTTTAATTTGCAAATATTATTTTCAACTTCAAGTGAATTAGTTAACTGTAAATTATGAAGTTTAAAAAAACGAATATTAAAAGAGTTAGCAACTGTACGCTGTTATACAGTGGACGAGAAAGTGTGCAGCTGTGAAAATGAGAGAAGTTAACCAGAAAAGGGTGTTCATTTTTCGTCACATGAAACGTAATCTAGCCCGTGTCATCCGGCAAGGACAGATAGCGAGCAACTTTGGGATTTTCCCTGGCGCTGCTTTCAGATTTATGGCTCGGCTCAAAAGAGCGGATATGTGGTTCATTGTCGGAGCTGTGTGAGGGCAAAGTAATTCGCGGACAGGAATTTTATTCTCCATGCCTTCTGGAAGCTATTATTGAATTAGTGTGAGCTATTGCTTTACCAGGTTTCATTTAGAAAAATAAAACAACTTAGGATAAAAAGAACAGAAAGTAATACACATACTCGTAATGCAGATATTCTAATTAATTTTTTGTCGAAAATTAAATAATGAATTTAAAAATAATCAAACGTATTTACTTTAGGTTATTTATAACTAACAAACCAAAAGTGTTAACGCATTATTTAAAAGTGTCGTTCAAAATTCTTATTTCTTAATTAAATTAGTTTGATAATTCTTTCTATTAAAATATGGCGTAACATAAATTTACTATATTGCAAAAATAAAAGTAATATAAATGTCATAAAATACATTAGCATCATTTTACATCGAAACTTTTCATTTTACATTAAATTTTAGTAGTATGGAAGACGTTATTTGAAGTTTAACGCAACAGCCCTCTTTAGAGGCTTTTTTGGTATTAAGAGTCATTTTGGAATTTTCTATCGGGTCTGAGGTTATTTTCAATGTCCATACTTTTTTCATTTCAACCCATTAATCGGTTCAGTCAGACCTTTAAGGTCTTTGCGTCTTCTTTATTATGAATCGCTTGCAGGGTCTGCGCTTTACATGACATTACTTTATTTAACTCTACTTAATTTATCAACAATCCGGTTTTTCCATAAAGTTGTTGATTCTCAATTTACTTACTAAATTGCAGTGAACTGTTCTATGTGTCAGCAAATTTATTCGCAATACTTCCGAACATACCAACTTACTCTGAACACCTTATTTTTGTATCGTACCACCATAGTGGCCAAAAACAAGCTATGGTGTATAAACTTCCTAAAAAAACTCTAGACTCCTATGGTGTGCTGGTCAGCGTCACTGTCTCGCATCACAGAGGTCACGGGTTCTAATCTCTGCGAGGGCATGGAGGTTGTGTGTGTCTGTTTCAATGCTGAGAAACTCTAACGAAATTAGTTCCCCGAGAGTGAAATAATACAAAGTGCGAAGTCGCTAAAAAGACAACCGGTGATGCTACTTTAAATAAAATTAAATAATAATGAAAAAATCTTGCTTTTTATAAAATACACAATAGTAAAATATTGCCAAAAACGGTCAGAATAAATCTATTCAATGAATAAATTGTTACACATAAAGTTTTTGTTTAAAAAAACAATAAAAAAATAACTTTTCATTGCTTATTCAGTTGTTTAATCTAAGGAAATTAGTGAAATTCAAAATAGATAATTGAATATTTAAACAATAGTAAATTAAGTGTCAAGATAGAATGTTCAATTGAATAATATACAATTTGGACTCGCTTTAACAATTTCCAATGGCTGAAATATGAGTAATCAATGTCAATACAGTTAAAATGGCTTTATTTGTTGTAAATAAATTTATAACAGCCACACGAAAAATTAGGAAACCATACAAAATATATGAAAACATGAGAAATAATAATAAAATAAAATTTAAATACAATGTGTATTAGGTCTCATGTGAACCATTTCACTCATAAATCTAGAATAGTACGTACTCTCTTCATCAAGAATCTTAACATTCTTTCAGACAAATTTGTGGTTGTTCATGTAATTATGTGTGGTCAATAAGGAATGATTTTGCACACGCTTTTTTAGATTAGCGAAATATTGTTTGATTTTACTTTTAAGAGATATTTTGTCTGCTCATTATTACATGTTTTGCAATCCAAAAATTTTATTTTATAAATCACATAATGTTTATCAAAGTATTTTATCTTTAGAAATTTTTACAAAATTTAAGTTATATTTTTCCGAATAAATTTATGCCACTATTGTTAAAATTACTTTACTTTCAAGTGGGTACTTGATAACATTTATTAACAAATGCATTCGTATTAGACTAAATCAAATAAATGCCATCCTACTGGTCACCCATAAATTTTTTCTTGACAGATATATTTTACTTACATATTAAAAATTTTTCCTTATTATATTTGTTCAATAGTGTTAAGAGACAAGCTAATATCTATCATTTACAAGACTACTATCCATTTTAATCAATAATTGCTAACATCCTCTGGACACATTTCAAAACACTGCGTTCTTTGTAAAAAAATATTGTTACCATAGAAATTCATGCTATATAAGACAAACTAAAAGATCATTAAAAGCCAATTACAATATATATACTTATTACGAAACTCTCCATATTGGAACATTGCTCATATTTTAGATTCTGATACCATATACATTTCCAGTTCTATTCCAAAGATGTGGTATACAAAATTAATGTTAACACAATAAAAATACAAAGTGATACTCTCAAATTAAGCAATATATATGACTCATTACTCGCAAAGTAATCTCTTTCTTGTTGATTAATTTTTGATTCATGAAATTTGCCCCACGTTGTGGTAGCCATTTTATGTAATACATGAAATAAAATAACTACGAATTTAAACAAACAATTCTCATTTATTACACAATTTAGAATTACACAAACAATGAAATTTTATAGAATCAAAACAATTTTATTTACCTTGAATACATTTTAAATAATTGGACTCGGTACCCTCAAGGTCTTTACTGGGTTGATAAGGAAACAGAACAAAATGTTACAATTAAACAAATACAGTTACAATCAATGAAAACCGAAATGATCGATTGAAACGATTAAAACAAATGAAACGAAATCTTTGAAACGAAATGAGACGAAAGTAACGAAATCTGACACTTTTTACCCTTTATTAGCAATTTACAATTATAAATTCAGAAAAATAACTTAGACGCTCTCGGGTCCACACACTCACTTTATACCGGCTTAACAGTCCCCAGGCTGCACTCACACTCTACTTTCACAGTCATCTCCTCTTGACGACGTTATCCTCTCGACGAATTCAAACACCTCTGCTGGCAGACAAACCTCCACGATGAAACTGCCCACTGTTGACGACTGATGTCCAGCTGATTACTCTCGGCCCTGCTTCCGCCCTGCACCACCTCTCTCTTCCACTCACGTCCGTCTCCTCTCCAACCAAAAATAATAATGAATCTTTTACTGTCGAACGAATTAATGTATTTTATCTGGGAAGATTTCCCAGAGCCGTTATAGGGCGTACAGCCCTCTTCGGCAATAGATATAAGGTAATAATAAATTGGCTTGAACCAAAGCAGACCGCAGCAAACCCACCGGAAGGAAGACTGGGAAGGAAAGGGGTTTTAGGTGTATAGATGTTGATGTAGGTAGGTACCAACTGCCCTCTTATTTATATCCTGGCTCCCGGATATTCCCTTGTTTTCACAGTTGTTTTGAAATTACATGTTCGCCAAAACAAACACCATCTGTTAGCTTTCTCCCGCTCCGAGAGCCACTTAATCAATTACAATAAGCATCTCCTTTAGTATAATTGCCTCGCCCATCTGTTATGATGTCTTTCAGGGTTCCGTCGGTCACACAATTTGCCCTAAGAGCTGCCAAAATGCCCCAATTATTTGTCCTTCCCTTCTCTAAAAGGCCACTTATCCGTTATTTTATCATTATTTTTAATATGTACCAACCACTCAAGAATCCCCAGTCTCAGTTTGTAAACAACTCTGATAAAAATATGAACAGAAAACATGTCCTTCTTCACTGGTTATTACAATATATTTCAATTTGAAGTAATATTGCACCTGACGAAATACCATAACTGGTATCAAAAAGGTAACGTTGTGTGGTTAAATATAGACACCTTCCAAAATAGTTCTCTTAAACCTATGTTTTTCAACGACAGCATGTATAATTTTCCATTAAAGGAGTCGAGAATACTCCTGGAAACTTAATAGATTCCATTACATTAAGTGAGACAAAAATTTCCCCGGAATTAGCGTAGTAAGCTCTGTTTCCATGCACGATCCGTTTGTGAATCTCATCTGATACTGAATTTTCTCAGTTTAGAACTATTCCGAGGAAAATGAAACGTTTTTAGCTTCTCATTTATTTATACTGCTCAGAATCTATATTTTCTAATGCTCATCTATGTTCTAACGCTGACATTTTCATATACTTCGTTAATTTTTAATCTCACTTGCCTGATTTTTCAAAGTCATTACATTTCTTTAACATTCACCCAGTTCCACGCCACCAACACAATCACAACATGCATAATATTTCTTTGACTTGTTGATTATTGTTTCTCCTGATCCTAGTTATTTCATTATAATAATGAAGTACCATTATCTCCTGTGGTCTCCTCAAAGTTTCTACTAGTTTTACGAAGACCTTGGCCTGAGGTCCTTCTATAGCCATCGCCAATATGATCAGCTTCTTTGGTACTCCAATTATCTTTAAATTACTCAGCGTCTTCATCCTGATAATGCTATCTAAAACCTCTTGGAAATAAATGAACAACCTATGCCGATCATCACCGTATTAATAACATTTATCTTCAGATTACCTCACAACTAAATATGTATCAAAATGAAAAAATTTACGTCTGATTGAAAATAATGAATAAGAAAGATAGCCAATTCAGACATAAAAGGAAATATTTCTTCAGGTGACAAGCATCCCAGAAACGTTGTGTGGTATTTATATTACCCTTTTTTTTGTCTGAATTGGCTATCTTTCTTATTCATAAATATATATCATATCAATTACGGCGTGTTTTACGTTCATCCCAGCTATGAATAAATAAAAAGATGACAAAGTGACATTATTTATATTTTTATGGCAGTGTTGACTGAAAAAAATCTAACAAACAGTGTAATAGCAAAGGTTTTCATTGTTGAGGCAAGTAATTTGGTTTGATTGATATCGTACTGTTATTGAATTAATTAATTAGACAATAAACTGTAATGTTCTGTATAAAATTGAAACTTTGTGAACATAACTAAAAACTTGTAACATTAATTAAATTCTCAATATTGAATTTTCATCCATTCAGTAGGCCTACCTACATTTAAAAATTTTATTATATTTGTTGCCTTTCTGAATTAATCACGGTAATAATTTAATTGTACTGTGTATCATTAATATCTATAATAGGGTTGGTCTAAGGAACTGGTATTTATAAATTTCTTTCTTCCGATTTTGTATGATAAAGGTAGTTAGACTTTCATTATCTTATTGTACAGACATTATTATTAACACACGATTATGTTAACATATATTGAACGTTATTATCGAATGTATTTTAAACTATCTAAAGTACTTTATAGCAATGTTGGTGAAACTGTAATATAAAATATGTTTATATTTCTTCCATTCTTTGCTCAGAACAAGTAGCTCTCTACTTTTAAATGAGGAAAAAACAGTAAAATTATTTCGCAGCCACTCATTTAAATGAAGCTGGCGTTTAGTCTAAGTATCTTTGTTTTCCAAGCTGTAAAGTAATTTAAATAAAGCGGAGAAAAAAATCCTTAGCGTTTGGATGTGTCGCAACAAAGACCGCGGTGAAAAGATGAAATTATGCAGACTTGGCAACACATGTAGGCACGCTTAAGGCCAACACAACAAACAAGCACGCTATTCAAATGTTGGTGATGGTAGTTAACTGTATTTACCGAGAGGCGGCAATGTAAATTCAATGCAATTACAGGCGCTGTAGAGCTATATCCACCTGTTGATTAGAAGCAATGTCTAATTGACAGACGCAAGCAGTAATGTCCTCCGTACGTGTCACCGCAATTGACTCCCACACAGTTACTAATCGATTTACGTATAGATGTTAATCCTTACATGTAAATAATTGCTTTAATTTTGAAACAATAAAATACATGAGGAAAATATGCATATTCTGTTTTCTGTCCATTCTGTGTACTAGTTTTGCATGACATCTGACATTGTGCTGTGTGAAACTTCCACAAATCAGTTATAACGAATAGTCTCGTTTTACGTTCTTTACATATATATATATATATATATATATATATATATATATATATATACTTTGTAGAATGTATCTGAGACCGGAAAAATATGAGCGAATATAAGAACGGATATTTAA
Organism: Zhengitettix transpicula; assembly: GCA_037074705.1. Taxonomy (NCBI): domain Eukaryota; kingdom Metazoa; phylum Arthropoda; class Insecta; order Orthoptera; family Tetrigidae; genus Zhengitettix; species Zhengitettix transpicula. The sequence continues at coordinate 1,111,073 of CM073590.1, forward strand.
TAGCGCGGAACGAAATGTATACAGAAAGGACAAAAACTTAATTATTATATGCTAAAATAAAATCAGCACAAAGGTTAAACATGATTTAAAAACTTGTCGCCTAGAAATTATAACCAGACATTGAATCATCTTTTGAGTACTTAGCAAGAGGTTGATCTCAATCATTGTTATAATATATTCTAGTCCATCAACGATCCAGCGATCGATCATACTAAGCATCGTTAGTTTTAGTAATTTATTTGACTGAAGGTGGTTTTATTCCTTTAGTTTGTTTTATTCATGATTTAATCAATGCTGCTGAGGCGAAGGAAGCCTGCGAGAGGATTCTCTTGCATGTAAACCTTCCCAGAGAGCTCTGGCGATGGCTACCTTTGGGGATTCCTTCACATCTCTCTGGTTTTTTCAACTAAGGTTCCCATATTCCGAGGCACCTCGGCCTGTTTTGAGAGGTGTATGTTCCGAGGTTGCTATTTCTATTGGAATAGTCGGCCAGCTGCCTCCTAAACTGGCCAAGCCATGCCAAAGGTAAGCTGCGACCCCACAGCAAACGCCTCTCGCGCAATCGAAAAGGCCTGTGCCAAGTACCAAATGCCCGACCTAACCGATGCAGGTTTTTATAGGGTTTGTCCTGCATTTCTTTAGGCGAATGCCGGGTAGTAGGATCCTTAAAATATAGCCCGGGGGCCCTAGTTAACCCTTGGCTACCTTCCTCCATCCTTCCGCATCCCCCCTTTCAAATCCCTTTCCTATACTACAAGAGGGGAGTGGCCACTATGTGGATTGACTAATACATAGCCTGTCTACACCAAAAAAAAATGCTGCCGCGGCACCTCGGCCTATTTTGAGAGGTGTATGATCCGGGGTCGTAGACCTTTGATGCTGCGACCCCAGAGAAAACTCCTCTCCTGCCATCGGAATGACGTGAGACAAATACCAAATGCTCGACCTATCTGATGCAGGTTTCCTATAGTATGTCCTGCATCACTTTTACGCAAATGCCTGGTAGGATCTTTAAACCGTAGCCCGGGAGTCTAGTTATTCCTCTACCCTCCCGCATCCCCCCTTTCGAATCCCTTCCTATGCTATTTAATGGGAGATGCCACAACGTGGATTACACTCACGTGTTACTCTAATAAAATAAAATAAATGTTTTTAGCAAGAAAGACGTTATAATACCTACATTTTCACATGCTAGAAAACGCTGGATAAGCTGATGAAAATGATTACACACTAGGTAATTAATTGAAATTTCTGAAGATGAAACAATTTCATCTGTGAAATAAGAAGTCAATCTACATGTTCGGGGTCTGAAACCACTTGTTAACGGAATGTCGCAGCAGAAAAGCATGGTAGAAATTTCAAAGTTAAATGATTCGGTTTTATAATATCCGGAAATGTGTCTTTCAATCTCTTCAGTATGTTCAGTTTATACCAGTTACCTTCACTTTGAATCTGTCGAATGTATAGTATGCATAAGTAAACTTATGTTTAAAGATATTTGCTTTATAAACTATATCAATCTTCGCACTTCCGAATATAAATTAATTATGGATTATGAATGCAAAAATAATTATTAATAAATTTACAGAAAAAACTAGAGCGTGTGTTTTTTATATTTCATCAACGAGTTTTCTAAATGTTTATAAATCATATTTCGAAAGGACGCAAACATTTATTTACGGTAGTATGTATTATGATACTAAGATACTGCCACTTGATATATCTTACAGTATGGTTATGAATGAGCTTTTTTCCCTAGGGTGAAAACTACTTGTTTGTTGCATCAATCAATTATTTTTAACAAATATCCTTCTCAGCACGATATCTAAGTGGCAATGTGTTTTGCAGTTATATGTCCAGACCGTGGTTTTAGCCGTGCCATTAATCCTGGTTTCCAAGACTTCTTGCACGACTTGTGGTCGTGGGATTACGTGCAATTCGCTTTCCCATCCATCGGTCAATGTCTAACAGAGTTGAGACTCGGAAGATTTCAACCAGAATCTTATCTCATCCACGTCACTAAAGCTACGATTCTTATCTTACGTTCAACACGAATAAGAACTATTCACTTCGATGAGCATTTCAAAGTTAGGTGTTAGAAAAACCATTGATTGATGATGCTTTTATGAAAGAAGTTGTACAAACATTTAATTTTTGACGTCATTCTGAAAATTGTTACATGTTTACTACCATGTTCGTATTAATTTCCATTATATTATAGAACTCTGAAAAATCAAATAATTGTCAATATTAGAGGCAACAAAAATATTTATCTATAATATTTATAATATATATATATATATATATATATATTGTAATTCCAATTAAACAGGTCATTAATTGTTTTAATATAATTAAATTGTTAGCGGTACGAATGCGTAAAGGCGACGAATAAGCAATAGAGTTTTTAAGTCGCATGGTTGCATGTCGGAGAGAGTTTTCTGCGTGGGCGAATTGGAACAGAGGCTGTTGGTTTTGAAGCTAACGGGTTAACTGAGAAGCAGATTATCCTTGTTCCTTTTCGCAGTTCTGAACTATTACTGTGCAAAGACGCAACTTTATTTTGGGGATTTTGGTCCGTCTTGGTGCGGAATTATCCTCAGAGCTGGTACAGAATTCCTGCATCGAATCTCTATACCAACCGGTTTGGTGTGAGGCGGTACCAGACCATTGGAATGATGAAGAGAAATGTCCAGGTGTGAACAGAGCGACAGACGAATGCAGAGAAAGTGTTAATGGCTTTTCCAAAAACTCTGATCATACAAATTATTAAATTATATGAAATATTTTCATTTAGCTATTTTATACAGGATATCATCAAAAAGCTTTTGTTTCTACATAGAGTATACAGAGTCAACTCTTATTAGCATGATAGTAATTGTCATTGAAATCCATTTTCACCGTCTTCCAGACTAAGTTTGAATTCTCTAAAGCTAAAAATTTTATAAAAGAAATGAATTTATATAATACACAGTATATTAATTTTCTGCAAAGAAGAAATATTAAATGGTGTATAGATTTGTAGTTTGATAAGGGCCAATAAAATATGACAGGTTCAGGAGAAAATCTATTGTTATTTAAATACCGAGTTCGAAGTCACGCAATAGATTATTTACCCACTTAGTGATAGAAATTCAAATCTGTTTTAATAATATATATACTAATAATATTATTGCTATTATTTATGTAGTAAAAATAATTTTTTTAAATATGTACATAATATGCAAACGTTTTCTACTGCCTACATTTTTTAATGAAATGCGATTTCATTAATTGTTTTTAAATAGTCATTTTTTAAACTTTCCTGAGCAACATTTTTTCAACACAGAAATGTATTTGAATCGCATAACATTCATACTACTATTCTATTTCGTTCATAGTTAGTAGAGTTACATTGGGACTAGAGGTGCAAATTAAAAGAATGAGAGAGGGGGGTGGGAGAGAGAAAGTTGGTGAGGTACGAGAGGGGGAGGAAGGTAGACAGAGAGATTAGTTTCTTTTAGTAAAGAATTTCGCTCTTGCTATTTTTGGGGAAAGGGCAGTCGAACAAAAACTTTTAATGGAGGTAGTTGCGCTACTGTCTGACTGGTGTCTGTCCAGGCACAGGTATCGGAAATCGAAATAAAACTTTTGCAACTTCAAATATTCTTGCCAAGAATACAACAAAATCATTGCATAATATCGGTATGAAATAGTACGTGAGTATAAGAGAATTCCGTTCTGTTTATTGCGGAATAAGTTACTTATAAATATCATTTCATGAATATATAAAATATGAATATATAAAATAATTAGTTTTCCGCTGGGTTGAATTAATTACAATTTTAAATACTGATTTTTAAATAAATATAACTATGACGATCGTATTCAGTTGTCTGTACGTATCGAGTGTTTACACGATAAATAATCTATGGAACGTTGACTTGTAATTCATAAAAAAAAATTATTTTCTCCTAAACCTGTCATATTACGTACATCCCCGAGCCTTATCATAATATATATCTATACACCACTTATTTCTAGTAAATTTTATTACTTGTATTATTACTATTCTTTCTATTTCAATTAGTATACTTCACTATTTCAGAAAGAACCTCTTGATTTATTCGTCAAGTGCTATGTCGTTGTGTATATTTACTTACAGAAGGATGCAGCAATGTGGAAACTTTTGTCAATAATTTCAAAATAATACCCATACTATTTGAAAATTAAACTTACCCATTGATGGTTCATCTGAGTTCTTTTGCAGTCCCCGCGTGAAGACTGGTTTTTAAGAACTATATAAATAAATAGTAGGCTATAAAAGCAAATAAGTTTGATAGAGCATTTTAAAAACTTTTAATTTTATTTTAAAAAATATTATAAGAGTTTAGTCGACCAGTACGATATTACTTCAAATTCATTGCAGTATAGTAGCACAATTTCTCTGAATGCCGGAATTTTATCTTGAAACGGGGATCTCTCTCGTACCTGTTAATGTTCGGAGGCAATTCTCCGCTGTTGCCCTTGGGAGCGTCAGGTATCGATTTTCACACTCCACAGATACAGTTCTCCAGATTCGTAACCTAATAAGTTTGTTAAAAGACCCCGCCTCGAGTTATCCAGTTTCTGAGGTCATTGAAGAAGTATAGGAAACTAGTTTCATTAGAGAAAAAAGTTTCTGTGTTAAAAGCAATATAACATAATGGAAACCGAATCGGGTATACCAGTACAATGATATGCTCGAATATTAAGACAACTGTAAATTAAATAAGGCACCAGAGGCGGCTCGTCAGTTATTGGAGTTATGTGCAACATCACCCCAAACAACAATAACAATTTTTACGACTATAACTATGTAAAATACTAATAATACTACAACAGCGATAGTATTACCAATATTCTGCGGCTAACGAAACTACGCGTAATATGCCACATTTCTAATACAGTTAACATAATATGCAAGAGAATTTTGAGTTTGTCAACTGTTCTGTGCACTTGTAGTGTTTTTTTGGCATGTGAAGAAAGGAACAAAATATCCATAAACGTTGTTTGGTATTTATATCCCCACTTCTTTTTGTCTTTCATTTGGATATTTTATATTATTATTATATTTCGAAACAGACTTATTATATTTTCATTTTAATATGCAATAGTATCTCATTTTTAAATGCGGTAAAGTTTTTGAACCGAGTTGACACAAATTTGTAACACTTTCGTACATATTTTAAATAAAATAATTCTTGTTTAAGTCTTCTGAATAGAAGCAAGTATTCACACTATTATAACACAAATATTATCAAGGTTCTTAAAATTAAGAAATATAATTTTACTCCTTAAATTTACGCATATATGCACCCGCCATCACTGTAAGGCACCGTTAACAAAAAAAGAGGCTTTATTTCATTACAGATGAACAGATTCTGAGATTAATTACACGGGTACCCGTCCTTCTGATGTATTACTGCGCCCGATTCATAGCATTAAGCCGAGATATTGGCTCAAAGTAAATAGTAATAGTGAGATTAATTTTCTTCAACAGTACTTATAAGTTATTGCTTTTGTATCAACTATTCGTAATTTTATATGTTCGTTCCGTTTTCTGTCTACAGCATTCTCTTTCCGCTTTCTTTTTACAAGAAATATTTTGCTTACCTACAAATACATTCCCCATCAAAATAAATAGAAATTCGGGTGACTAATTTTTGTTTTAAATGCCACGTGACCATTTAACATTTTAATTAAAAACTACTCAGCCGTTTTTTTGTAAACCGAACAAAATCCTTGTTTAAGCAATTAAAATACAGGATTGGCAAGTCGCTATTTTGGCTCATTTCGTCGAATGGAAGTTTAATACTTGAAAAACCCGTATATATAAAAAGACGCCGTGCTATGTGTGGCCGTGCGAAGAGCATTCAATGGGATATAGTGCGATGAGTCACCAACCAGATGGCCATCTCTCTTCCCTCTACCCGATCGCTAAGAAAGTAGAAATTCTGGAAAGTGAAACTTTTTACTAAAAGCCGAAATATTAAAGAAATTAAGTGAAGTTGGAGAAACGGACAGACAAAAAAAGGGACCAGCAATTAAATGAACTTAAAAAAAAGGATATTTTTTCGGTCCTGATATAGACCTTAAACAGGCATGTAAGGACAAAACGATTATTTTTATAGATATAAAAATACAATTTATCATATAATGTAACAATTTAAGTTGAAGTTAAGTAAATGCCAAATATAAACACTTTAGAAAAGAAAACTTGCAGTTTCATTTTACAACATAGCAAATATTGCTTAAGGAATGTGTCTTGGTTTTAACTTTAAATTAATGTATAACATTTCACAAATTATTCTGGATTTATATTTATTATCTATATATAGAATATGGAAACTGTCCAAATTCATAGTAATTGGTTTCCAAAATATGCTTAGAAAAGATCAATTAAGTTAAAAATATTTCATCGGTTACATTTACAAGGTGTCATCTAAATCAGTTCAACGGTTTTCTTGTCAAATGTGAATAAATTCAAGGATTAGTAACGTTCGACATATAGTCTTCAGTAACCGGGTAGCAATTAAATATAGTTAAGAATGTTTTCTCGGCTCTGTACAACAACGTCAAAATATTTAGTCAAAATGGACTGATTGTTTCCTTACGAAAACAAAACAAAGTTCGCGTGATAGGGATTTAGATGATATCAATTTCTGACCCTCTAATGCACGAATCATTTTATTATATGCAATGTACAAACACAGAACATTTTTATTATACAGATCGAGGTTTATGTTTTTTACATTTTATATGTTTTTAAATAAATTGCGGAAGTACATAATACCTTATGTCAAAAACTATTGTTGTTGTCGGGAAGAAAGTTAAATCAGACTCTTGGTCAGAGAAAAGAAAACGCTGCTGTACACGAAATTTCACTTCTTTCAGTTCGAACCCGGTGCTTCAGTTGCTTCATATTTAGCCGAATAGTTTACATCTGAATTGAATTCACTTGGTTGTCACTTATTTTTTTATTAAATCGCCAAACATTCCTTGTAAGACCTAATAAAGATGATATGACTATCATATATTTATTAGTGTATGACGTAACTAAATTAATACAAAATATGCGTCAACTGAGAACTAAATAGCCATACAACGTATAATGTAGACTTTTGTTACCAGAACAAAGTTGATTAATATGGTTTATTAAATTTTAAGATTAAAATATTTTCCATTTTATATTGTATAATTCCTTTTAGAACCAGAGAACACATTAAGGTAATTCACGTAGTGGTAGTTCCCTTTTAATAGCATAGGAAAGATTTTGAAATGGGGGATATGGAAGGAGAGCATGATAACCAAGGGCTATAATTTAAAGATTCTACACAGCATTCACCAAAATGTGATGCAGGAAAAACCTAAAGAAACTTGAATTAGGTATATCTCCTCTTGTTCATTATCCCACGTCCTTTCAATTAATATGAGGCTGAAGTATTCCCTTCTCCATGCTCTACCAGTTTAGGAGGCAGCTGGCCGACTGTTCTAACAGCGGAACAACGGGTAAAACTTACCATATCCCCGAAGACTGCGACCGCGAAGAATACACCCCTCAAAACTGACCAATATGAGTGTGCTTGAGGGAACCTTAGTTCAAATCAGAGAGAGATAAAGGCATCCTCCTTGAAAGTGCATACCTCGCACTCCTGTAAGGTTCTACTTGCGGGAGCCCCAACAAATGAATATGCTTTTTATATTTTATAATAACGGGTTTCATGAGGGTAATGTATAATCCTATATATTAAATCTGTTATAATTTCTTACGCCAGAATGACTAAGCTTCGGCGCCTATTCAATACATGTTTAATTTTTAGAATTTTTAATTATATATCTTTATGATGTTTTCATATCTTTAATTAAATATATAATTGCTGTATTACGGTAATTTAATGCATTCGCCAACTTGGACAAACGTTCTTCGGTTTACAATGTGCAAGTATCGGTTTCAGATAAGATTGTATAAGACTGCAAAAATTCCTGAAGGGTTCCAAACACACACGATATAGTAAGTTACCACTCATTCACTGTGTTAAATTTATTCTTTCGTAATATTTTATTTAAAAATTTGCTAAAAATAACTCTCTGTTACCGACAAACGTAACTTTCAAAAAAATGTACAAGCAACAACTTTATTTCTGGAAAATGCCTAACTGTAACCATTTTATATTATTAAGTGTGTATAAAAACGAGTGAATTTAAAACCGCGAAATTATGTTTGTGTTCTGTGTTGCGTGAAATTTTATATTAATATGTAATTGCAATTTAATTAAACTGTCAACAGTTACTATTGTGTTGGTCTATGATTGTGTTCAACTTTAGAGCTTGTTTGAGTGAGTCGATAAATACTGTATGGAAATTACAGCAAAAATAATCAGGTGAGTGCATCTGGCAGTGAAACTGATCCAATGTTCATGAATTGAATTTAGTCTTCCTTTATGCTGAAAGCAAGTTCTCCGTCTCACTACAATGCTTTCGCATTTGGAGTATTTGGTCAAGAAAACCCAGGGCAAACTGCGTTAGGTTAACGTCTGGCCACGCTTAATGGAATCATCTTAATTGGCTCCGGGAGCTTTCCAGTGATTACGCTGAAAACACAGAATTCCGGCGTCGGTCGGGGCTGCTTTGGAGAGCGTGATAAATGGAGAGGATTTGTTACAACAAAAGGCAAGGAACAAACACCTTCTGGATTTACAAGGGTGGTACAAGAAAGTTATGCTGTATTAATCTGTTGACATCAGGGATAATTTGCTAAGGTATTGCGTGTTATATTATTTGAAACAATATTACTGTCGACATAAAGTGAGTAGATGTGGATATAACAAAGATTAATTAAAAAAATGGCCACGGTAATAAATAAATGGAAACAAGGAGTCAATAATGATTGAAAATTTACAATAAAGAAAATAAATAAAAATTGGAAGCTATCATAAAGTTTTCAGTCTATATGGTAATATTCATCAAAGATGTTATTAATATAAGTTACATAATTGTTAAAAAATAAAGTTTGCTGCGTAAGATTGTGGTCATGAAGTTGTAAGAATGGTTGGATAGTCGTATTACTTGGCGTGTGAACGCACAATTTAGAGCGTTTACAGACCATTTTTTGTTTTATTTTTTATATTGCTTTGAATGGTAAGTGACGATACCGATGGGTAATCGCACTGTCAATTTCGAGTCTAGTACAAAATCCCGACACACACTTGCCCGATTTACGGTTGCCTGACAACAATATCCCGATTGAAGTTTGCCCAACAGGGCAAAACCCCGATTGATATTTTACTGACAGGTCATTTTCTCGAAAGGTGACTTTTACGAAATAAATATTAATATTGTAGAACACTTTGTAAATGAAGTTATTCATTAATGCGTGTAAAATTTCAACCAAACTTGGTGCACGTATCTCTTAAGATGCAGGAACAAACCCTGCGGAATTCGCTGAGTTTTGTTATGGCATTCCAGAAGGGATAAGTTAAAGTTTAACCCGTATGGATCTGGGTGTAAAGGGGTGGTGATAATTTGATATTACCCGATATTGCTGACGAAAACTGTGCCGCATAGTTTAGTTATAGAATTATGCAGGGATAAGCTTAATAAACCCTGACGGCCTATGAAAATAATTAGGAAAACATAAAATATCAATAATACCGATATTAATCATATATTTGTCAAATATTTAACTCGTGTATCCATTTTTAACGAAAATTGTAAATGAAGGATTTTTTTATCCTATATTACAAGAAAAAATTAATATCGGAACAAAATAAGTGACATAAACGAATCTGAGCTACCCAGTAAACTATTTATTTGGCGTCAATATTGACAGTTTACGCATATTTTGTATTTTGAAAATGACACTCCCTTCTACCCCCACCCATAGGGGTTCTAGAGTTATCGTAATTCCATAGGGTTTGTTTAAGGATCTGAAGTGATACGTGTACCAAGTTTGGTTGAAATTGTTCCACGCATTAACTTCATTTCGTAAAAACTCACCTTTCGGGAAACTGACCCATCGGGAAAACGTCAATCGGGATATTGTACTGTCGGGAAAACGTATATCGGGCAAGTGTGTGTCGGGCAAACGTCCGGATCCCGTCAATTTCTTGCCACTGGATAACATTAAGGCAGTAAAAGTGGATGAATTTGATGTTGTAAAATAGTTAGTCCGTCTGTGTTCGCCATGGAGATAGACCAGTAATATTAAATAGTTTTCGAAGTATAATGTTTTCATAGGGCATGGTCGTCCGGAGTAGTACGATTGGTATGGAAATTAAAAGTATTTAGAACATTGTAATTTACTGGTGACCAGAGACTAACTATTTTGTCATCTATGTATTATTTGAATCACGATAATACTGATCGGTTCCCTTAGTAAAAACATCTAGGGCGCAGGAGATTATGTTAGCAAACTGAAGTGAGGCAACGAAAATAATCTTGTAGTCTCGAGCTCTAAGGGAATTAATGTGCGTGTTCTGTGAAAGTGTATTGCAATAAAATGGTGAAAATATTGTGCAATGTGTTCCGTCAAATTTGAAATTTCATTTCACTTTGTGTTTGTATTTTTTGAAAACTGTCTAAGTTTTCTGTTTTGTAAATTTATTTCAAACTTTTCTTGTATATTTTATATTTAGGTTAATTCTACACTTTTCTGAGGCTGGATAAAACGCCCTTGGATAAAATAAGACTCTCATTTTAAATAAATAGCCCCTAACAAACTTTATGGAAATTTATAAGTAAAATTCCTTTTATCTTTTTAATAAATTATTTATATTTTGAATTAATTAAATTTCAATCTTTTCACCAGTTGTTAATACTTGCAATTAGTATTTGATAACTTGAAAATTTCAGTAATTCAATGTAAATTGATTAAAATATGTCTTTAAATGAATCTTATAAATAAAAATGAGTTTATGTACGTATGTATGAATGCGTGTTTGTATATATGTACGTATGTATGTATGTTCCGCATACAAATCTACACCCGTGAAGCAAATTTTACCATATTTCGTACACCTTTTTTTTGCGACCAGGAGATGGTCACTGTCGGGGTGCGACACATCTACAACCCCCAGGAGCGGGTGTAGACGGGGGTGGAAAATTTCATACATGCTAAAACGGCCGTTATTAGAACCGGATAAATATTTTTCGCTGTCAAGAGATTCATAGTGTTTCTAACAAGTACAATTTCAACCCCTAACAGCATGGGAAAGGAGCACCCTTAGCATGGGGTGGAGATGCTGTACAAGGACAATAACGTGCATACAACCGAGGTTCGAGTCAAATCGAGTGTAATGGACGTCGGTGAATTTAATTATGACATTCAATTAGCCATTTAACGCCCACGGCCGGGGATGCACGGAGGTGGAATTTTTCAAGCATGATAAATGGTCGATATTTGCCTGGAATAAATATTTGTCGGGGTCAATGACGTGAATATTATTTATAACGCGTTGTTTGTAAAATTTCAACCCCTTGCGGCATGGTAGGAGAGCATCCTAAATGGTGGGGATGGAGGGGCGGTTCATATAATTAACGAAAAAACAACCAAGATTCGAGTCAAATCGGAGTTATAGATGTCGCTGAGACTGTTTATGACAAACTAAGAAACACGCGGGGGTGGGTGGGAATTGGCGGTGATGAGAAGGGGTTGGCGGGAAATAAATTTTCAAACATGCTAACCGGCCAGTTTTTGCGTCGAATCAATCTAATTCGGTATCAATGGCATTCATACAATTTCACTACATGTTCTCTGTGTATAATTTCAACCTCTTTTAGGCATGGGAGTGGTGCACCATTAAGGGTTGGAGCTGGAATGGAATACATTAAATTACGTAAACACATTCGAGTTTGAGTCGAATTCAGGGTTTTATTTGTCACTGTGTTTAATTGTGACATTCAACTTACAGTTTAACTTCCCCAAGTGGGGGTAGACGGGAAATTTTCAAATATGTTAAGCAGTCGATATATGCGTCGAATAAATATTTTACTGGATCACTGAAATTTATAAAATTTCTCTACACGTTCCATATATATTTTATATATTTATAACCTCTTTCGGGATTTGGAGTGGAGCACCGTTAATGGTGGCGTGGAGTGGATTTATATAAAAATAACGCAAACACAATCGAGATTGGACACGAATCCACAGTTATGGTTGTCAGTAAGTTTAATTATGATATTCAAGTTGCCGTTTTAGTTAGGGGTTAGGGGTGGAAATCTTCAAACAGGCTAACACGTCCAATATCGGATAAATATTTTCTGGGTAAAAGTGAAAATAGTGTTTGTATTAACGTATGTTAGTAATATTTCACCATTTTACGGCATCGGAGAGGAGCACCCTAGGGGTGGGGGTGGAGGTCCGTTATAAGAAAATTACTCGAATACAACTGAGAATGGAGTCAAATAACCAAAGTTATGGATAAGGACTGAGTTTAATTAAGACATTAAACTAGCAATTAACGTCCCAGGCGGGGTTGGTCGGGTGTGGAAGTAATCAAACATGGATAATTTACCGATTTATGCGATGACTAAATATTTTTCGGGATCAATGAGATTCATAAAATTTCTCTACATGTTCTTCAACCCCTTTCGGGCATAGCAGTAAGCACCCATAGGGGTGGGGGTGGAGGAGCACTACAATTAAATAACGCGAATACAACCGAGATTGGAGTCAAATCCAAGGTTATAGATGTCACTGAGTTCAATTATAACATTCAATTGGCTATTTAACCCCCAGAGGAGGGGTGGATGGGGTGGACGGGGTGGACGGGGGAAGAATTTTCTAACTTGTTAAATGGTCGATATTTTCGTTAACTAATTAATTGTCGAGGTCAATTACATTGATAATTTATCTACCGCTTTTGTTCGTAAAATTTAACCCCTTTCGGCATGAGAGGGAAGAACACTTCGGGGAGAGGTGGAAACTTTCAAACATGCTAAAACAGCCGATATTTAGGTAGATAAATATTTTTAGGGATCAAAGAGATTGATAGTGTTTCAACCGATGTTATCTGAGTGTAGCTTCAACCACTTACAGGATGGGAAAAGAGCACTCTTACGGGTTAGGGTTGACGGGCGTTACAAATAACGCTAATAAAACCGAGATTGGAGTCTAATACAGAGTTTTTAATGTTGCTGAGTTTAATTATGACATTTATTTGGACATTTAACTCCAAGCGGTGGACGTGGACGGGGGTAGGAATATTGAAACAAGAAATCGCGACCGATATTAGAGTTTAATAAATGTTTTTCAGAGTTAATTAGATTTATAGTATTCCTACCCAAGTTGTGTGTGTAAAATTTCAATTCGTATTGCGGCAAGAGGGATGGCATGAGTAAGGGGTGGCGGTGGAGGGGACTTACAAGAAAAGACGTGAAATAAACCGAGATTCGTGTAAAATATAAGGTAATGGATGTCGCTGAGTTTATTTATGACATACTGAACAACACGCGAGGGGTGGGCTGGAGTGGGAGGAGTTGGGCGGAGGCAAGCGGGGGTTAGAAATTTAAAAACATGTTGACCGGCAATTTTTTACTCCGAATAAATAAATATTGGGATAAAGTAAAATAAATTTAAAATTTCTCTTTATGTTCTCCGTGTTTCACTTCATCCCCTTTCGGGATTTGGTGGGTAGATCCCCTTACGGGTTGGGGTGAAGTGTCATTACATAAAAATATCGCAAAAGTAATCGAGATTGGAGTCTAATCCAGGTTTATGGATGTCGCTGAGTTTAATTACGATATTCAATTGGTCATTTAACCCCCAGGAGCGGAGGCGATTACGGATAGGGCTGATGTTGGGTTGTTCGTTACAGCAAAATAATGCCCATACGTCTGGGATTGGAATCAAATCAAAGGGATATGGAGGTCGCTGAGTTTATTTCTGACAATCTGGTCAACGCGCGTTTTGGTTGCGGTGGGAGGGGATTGCGACGTGGTGGATGATGTTGGGAACATGTTGCAAACATTTCAAACAGCCGATTTTTGCGTCGAATAAATATATTTCTGGATCAATGAACTTTATAATATCTCTCTACATGTTCTCCGTGTATAATTTTAACCCTTTTGTGGTTCGGGAGGGAAGCACCATTAAGTGTGTGGTACTATTAAAAATTATGCAAAACAATCGAGATTCGATTTGAATACAAGGTTTTGTATGTCACTGAGTTTAATTATTACAGTAAACTTGCCGTTTAACTCCCACAAGCGTGGATGGTACTTTTAAAACACGTTAATCGGCCGATATTAGCGTCGCAATAACTGTTTTTGGGATCAATTAAATTCATAATATTTCTCTAGATGATCTCTGTGTATAATTTTAATCCCTGTCGGCGTGGATTAGAGCAAGCTTCGGGGTGGGGTTTGGTAGGGCGTTACATGAAAATAACGCTAATACGATTGGAATCAAATCCGGGGGTATCGATATCTCTGAATTTAATAATGACATTCAACTTTTTGTTGAATCAAAAGTACAATGGGGACGTGGGTGGAAATTTTGTAAAATGTTGAAACGGACGATATAATTTATGAAAGAAACTTTTTCGGGGTCAATGAGTTCAACCCCTTTCGGCATGAAATGATAGGAGGTGAAGTGTCTTACGTAAAAATATCGCAACTAAGATTGGAATCAATTTGGGGGTTATGGATGTTCGACAACCTGGGCAACGCCGGCACCCAGCTAGTTGTAATAAAAGTAAAAGTTAAATTTCTTTAAATATTTCAAAGTTTATATAAACCTTGAATTGAACTTCAAAGTGAATTTTAAATTAAGGTGATTAATATGTATTTAAGGAATATATTCGTTTGGGGAGAAAGTAATAAACATTATTTGACTGATGGAGTGGTTAGAATATTAAATTAGTTGAGTTTTCATTGTACATGAATCTTACTTTGGAGACTAACGAAGAAATATGTTTTTGACCGAGGGAATCGTATATATTGTAATAATTAATAAAATCTTTAATTAAAAGAAATTATTAAACAAATAAATTATATTAAAATTTGAATGATAGTTAGCCACACGTTGAAGACGCCATTTATATAATGATTAAATAAGGTGGTCTTAATTAATAGGAATAATTAACAAAATTATTATTGTATTTAAAAATTTATTGTTGATAATTACACATTATATGCTCAGATTTACACGCCGAATTCCGTCAATTTAACAAACAAATATTTCAATTTTATTTTATTAATTCGTGGCGTTCTATGAAAATATAGCTTTATAATTTTACAATCAATTACGTTGAATTTCTCATTATCTCAGGGTCACCACAGGGTTTGATAGGAAGAACAAATACAATGAATATTAACAATCCAAACTCATTGAAGTTAACGGAATACAATATTAAATACAAAAGTAAAAGAAAACGAATGAAAAGAAAAACGCGAACCCTTTAATTATCATTTACAGTCATTAATAATTGTTTTGTACTCACGACAGTGTTACTGGTACCAGTTCGGACTCTTGTTTCTTGAAGTCAACACCCACTAAACAGACCGTTATACACTGATTCTACTTATTAGATTTTGAACAAACGGTAGTTCCTCTGGATCTCTGCTATACTGGAACCTGGATCATCTCACCGTCAGCCAGTTGCCGGACATAGATCTCCTCAAAGTCTCTCTATGCGAAAATTAGTTGTGTTTCTGAAACAAAACTTCTGCTTCCAAACAGCGATTTAATAAGTCTCTCCGTCAAAACTGTTTACTTGTGTTTTATGTAAACTATTATCTCGCCGTTGGACTTCCTAGATAGCCCTATTCATAATTCTGGATCCGCAGACTTTTACTGTTTCTATTTCTCTATGTTGACCGAACTGCTATGTCCCAGTTCTCGACGTAGACTTTTCCGTTTCGCTTCTCGCCGCCGACTTTTTCCTTTCACGTCTTGCCGCTGACTGAGATCCTCTAGGCGCGCGGTCTCCAGTCTCCCATTGTTTACAAAGAAAGACCCGCTGCGATTGTTGTCTTTAAGTACCCAAAAATTAAATTATATTAAAAACAGTTAATAGCCTGTTTAATTGCTATTACAATATATATATATATATATATATATATATATATATATATATATTAATATTCAATATAAATATACATTTAAATCACCACGTTGAAGCGTCAATTTTGTAAAGATTTACTTGTTAAATAATTTAATAAAAAACAATGCCTCTCGTTGAGGTTTCAATTTTTGTAGTAATTATTTTTAAATGATCAGCAATTTAAAATTTAAGTGAACGAATTTTAATTAAAAATCAATATTTTTGAGCATAAAAATTGATTAATTTATTAAAAACAAATTATTGAAGTTATATTACATATTAAAACTTGAAAATATACCTCGGATAGATCTCAGAGCCGACCATCGGGCCCTCAATAAGGAATATTTATGTTAAACTATTAAATTTACAAAGTTATTAAAACATTAATTTGAAACAATAAGTACAATATAAATTATGAAATGTGAACTCGGAAATCTGACGATAAGATATCATTTACTGGTGGGTTTACAGATAATAAGTTGTACAGTTTTACCTTACAGTTCCGTTGTACCAAGAAATGAGCTCGCAACACACACACGGTTATTGTTAAAACTTTAAAGACAGGCCATTACACACTGAATGTAATAGGCAGCACTTTCTGCTTGCCAAATTTTCCTCATAACACTTGCTTCGCTGTTCTCTCTATCAAAAACTTATGACCATTCTCAAAGTTTGATTATTTGCTGATTACCCGGCTGATTACCCGGCTCCCAATAATTGAAAAAATGTCTAACTCGAGAATGTAGGCTAGACTCCGAATAACAGTCGGCGTAGTATCGTTGTAGCTATTTGTTCATAGAATGCAAATCGTAGATCACTCTGAATATTATAGCTGTTAGACTATATACAGCATTGCCTTCCCAAATACACACTTTCTGAATTTCTGTCTTTCTCCGCTGCCTCCCAAAACACACTGCGTCCCGCAAAATGTATTTCGACAATACCCAGCAAGCATGCATTATCGCTCCATATTCTTGTACACAAATCGTATGTTTTTACGCCGCCAACAATACTAGTCCAAAATTTGTGTTTATTAATTAATTATATTTCTTTTTAAATACTACAATATATATATATATATATATATATATATATATATATATATATACATATATATATATACTTTAATGTTTAATATATCGAACAGAAAGCAAGCGAGAAATACACGATTAAAATTATCAGATTTTTTTTTGCTCACGACCATGTGTCTGTTTGATTTGGGTGTTCGGCGCCATTATTTTCAGACAGCCAGACTTGAGTTTTAGTTTTAGTTTTATTCTCTACTGTATAATATTATTCTTTTATTAATAATTTATTTCAATAAAGTAAATCAGTAGTGTTCATTACGATAAGTCTAGTGCATCTACATTCCGAATTTTCCAAGACTTCGTCCAGACCGTGGATAGTACTAAGGAGAATCAGGAAAACTCAATCATTAATCAGGAAAGTGTAATAGAAGATGATAGTCGCCTTGGCTAGCACATAATGCTTCATAGACTGTATACAGCATTCACAGTGTTGCTTTAAGATTCAGTTTTCTGTTCCGTACGCATTATTTACACTCAGTCACTTTCACTTCTGAGTATATTTAAACAAAATATACTAACCCTAGCCATATCAAGAAGATCTAATAACTCCTATCTCGAACAAAATGTCTTCAGAGTAAATTTTATTTTCTGTAGGCCTCCTGAGAGATTGCAATTACCGTGAAGAGTAATAACTGAGCATTTTAGAGGTCTATTCCTCCGAATGCGGCACTTTGACCGAGTTTATTGTAGAGTGTAATCACGGAGTCTGCGCCTAGCGCTCACTCAATTTTCAAAACGATCTTTCTTGCATATGTTAGTACACAGAAAGTTAAAATTGTTATCACAATATCAAATTAAAAAATATAACTTTATTGTAATTGGAATACGTTACTGAATTAACCGTCTTATAACCAAATCGCTTTTTTAACACGTCCACATTATAAAAATATCATTTCCATTTTTACGAGTAGGCATTTATGGATACAAATACGTGCTGAACAATATTGATTGAAAGCCGATGATATAATTTCAGTCTTTTTTTAATTGAAGTTTATAACGGCCGCGTCGACATCGTGGTCATTGGCGACCCGTATGTTATTTACAATAGTTTCTTAGCGTTATTATTTACATACATTATTAGCAATTTCACTCTTATTTTCCTCTGAAACAGGTGAATTACTTATTTTACTTTTGATATATGGCTAGTCCGATTCCTAGTATAATTATTGACTATACTTATTTCCCTATTTTTATATTATCACACTAAAATTATTAATATAGATAAATTATAAGTTAAAAGATACTTAGATAAAAAAAATTAGTTAAAGCTAATACTTCAAATCTCGAGATGAAGTATAATTTATTACATTAGGAAAAAGAATGTAGTTTCATTTGATTACAAATTAATGTAATTATATTATTACCTGAAAATTATACGATGTGATAGGGGAAAAAAATATATTTGTGAGAAAGGTAACCAGCTAACTATTTCTTGAGTATTAACAAACTCGTGCTTCTATCCAGGTTGAAGTGAAGCGAGCTAGGATCTGCAGCCACGGCCGTCCTAATATACCGCAAAATAGCCCATCCATGCATACCACGGTTCAATATGGTCTATTATGTGAACCCTCTCGGCCTCAGGAACTGGGGGAGGATCATGTGGCGTCCTACAAAGCCTCGGGGAAACTTGTGTTTACGGTTATAGCCCCCTATAAACACATTGCTCTGTCAAGCAGAAGTACACTTCCAATATTCAAATATGAAACATTTATTAGACAGAGGTTAAAAATTACAGTCATCTACATTCTACACTAATATTTTGTTAAACTTGATGGGAAAAAAAGTTTGAAACTATTCTATATAATTAAACTTATCAAACAAATTGAAATACTATAATATTATGGGTGTAATAATTACGTTTTAAATTTTAATTTCGTTTCTGAAATATGTATATGAAATAACATTTCATTTGTTCTCTCATAAAATCAATGTTTCATGTTAATACTGCTATTTGTTATTTACCTGTGGTAAACTAATTATACAATTTGAAGGTTATATATACAATTCTAACAATATTCAAAGATTCAGTTCTACAACAACTAATAGACATCCTAAATAACTACATTTAGGCTCGTTACACACTTGGCGATTTTTATCGCGGAAATAATTGATCGATATCGCCATAACTGCATTAGTCCATTAAAGAGAGTGAGATCTTGCACACTGGGCGTTAAATAATCGCACAATTAAAATTGTCGTAGACGACAGATTGAGCAGTCGCTCAGTGCCTCTAGCGCGATAAATTTATCGAAAATTGCAACTAGTTGCCTACGTAACCCAATGAATGTTTGCACAAAGGCGGTTTTTCTACCGGTGGACTTATTTTCATTATTGATTTGAATTTTCGTATGGAAAGGTTTTTTTGCCATCCTATCTTTTGTGACCTTTTTATTTGCATATTTCGAATATGAATAATTTGGGTGCCATAATTAAGTATTTCATTAATTAAAGAACGACCTGTGTTATGAGATAAAACGCTGAACATATTTCGCGTCATCCTGCATCAACTCTTCAATTAGCGTGTAGAAATCTCTAACCTCCTCTCTTCTTTCATTAATTGGATGAACACAAATTAGTCGATTTTTTCGTCTCATTTTTATTCGCCGACGAATAAACAGTAATGCTAGAATCTGCTCTCTGTTCATTTCGAACTACCCTGTTCGCAGAACTTTCAACAGAGAATCGACGAGTGAAAATTGATCGCTGTATTTGTAAGACTTCCTGTTTCTTTGAGCGTTGACGATAATTTTACATCCGGATAAAAATCTCCGGGTTTGTAACGGGCCTTACACTGACACTGCTCTACCCAACTGAAAACTTTTGAAATTTATGGAATTTAAAACGATATTAGTAACTTCGGCCTTAAATATTTTTACTTATAACACCAAAATAATATTTAAATTTGATTTTTGTGTGTGGATAATTTCCGAGCAGTGTTGCAGGTAATTTATTTCAGTAATAGATAGATCTTTTTATAAATGAAGAAAAGATGACTTTACAAAACTTGTCTTTCCACACATACGCAAATAATAACGAAATAATAGCGAATGATATAAATGAAGTCCATTCTTTGTAAAAAAAAAAGAATAAAACATTTCAAATGACTACTAATGTTAAAAGGTCGAAAAGAAGAAATAATGTGAATTCAGCTTATTGCGTTTTGACTAATGACAAGAATTGTCTTAGTGAAAACGCTTAAAAGTTCTTAATCCGGATCGTAGACTAAAAAAATCAAAAGGTCGAATTATAACTGCACCATTTATTAGTACACTGACAGTTATGTAATTAAATATTAATATTATTATTATATGTTGTTTTACTGAGCCTAGATAGTAACCTCCCAAAATTATATGTTTAGGGCTCTATATTTTTTACTGTCAGATTATTAGTCCTCTCGAAGCAACAATAAGTGAATTACTTCAATGGATGCAAATGTTAATCAACATTGCTTCAGTTACAACTATAGTCTGCGTCACGTAAAATGTAATACCCAGGTCTCGGACTCTTCAGGCTACGTTGCCGAACGTTGTGTCCAATAACTTATACGCGCGACGACTACTATACGTTAACAGGTAGTAAGGGGGTACGCAATCTGGTAACACCTCTGGACGAGGGCGATGAGCGGGCTGGTTAGCTACTTGACCTTAATATGACATATTCGTGGAGCTGACTATAATGCGTATTAACGCTTACAAAAGGAACATAATGTAATCTAAAGAGATTGAACGGAAAGTCAAGTCAAGAAGAGTGTACTGTCTCCTAAGTTTGCGGTTGAGAACACTGTTGTCCAATAATTTTAGTGCTTGACTATTACAGTGAAGATATAGCTCGGCGTGGTAATTTTCACTCTTTTCACTATTCCTTCTTTCACAGAACACACTTTGAGGTCACTGTAGATATCTGCGTTACTTATGTAGTATAGTGTTTGAGGATGGTTCGAAATGGTTAATATTATATCTAATATTTATCACTATCAGCCTTTTATGAATTAAACCTTACCATCTTACTATCTCCCACCCCGTCTTCCAAATTTCTGTGGTCTTGATAACACCCAATCTCGAGGCTTAGTTTCGCTTTCTTGTATTTTATCAGTGCGCTCGATGTTGGCCGCCATTAGCGATTCATTACCGTCGGAACTCTCGTACATACGTTTCAGTCTTCCAGAGACGTAAACATCTGTACGTCAATATCCACAGCAAACTCCTCTCCCGCTATCGGAAGGGCGTGGGACAAGTACCTAATGCCCGACCTACCTGATGCAGGTTTTTATAGGGTTTTCCCTGCATCACTTTAAGGCGAATTCCGGGTAGGATCCTTAAAATATAGCCCAGCGGGCCCTAGTTAACCCTTGGCTACCTTCCTCTACCCTTCCGCATGCCCCTTTAAAATCTCTTCCTATGCTATTAAAGGGGAGTTGCCACCATGTGGATTACCGTCATGAAGCCTGTTACCCTAAAAAATACCTTATAATACTATATCAGTAAAGTAACTAATTCTTAAAGTCTGATGCCGTATTCAACTTCAATAAAATTGGAAAATCTTGCAAATTTTCTCCATGCTCTCTATTCAGCCATTAAATTATAGCATTGTTTCCCAAATCACCAAACAATAGGCTGGTTGTAAGGACCTCTTAACTGATGTCCAGCAAATACTCCAATATACTTGTCAAGTTAGAGACAGAACGATTACTCTTTAAACTAAGAACCCTTCTCTTTCTGCTACGGCGTAAGCTGAAAACCCAGGGCCACGACTGGATGTGACAGATCGGATTTATTGGCAGAGCTATCTTTAGATGTAAGACTTTTCTCAAGTTACAGCACTTGAGGCCTTTACAAATCTATGTCCTGTGTATCTGACAAGTCGGATTCTCTGTGCTCATATGATAGAGCTGACAATGCAGATGCGTCTCACTTGAATCCTAGTTGAAATATGCAAACTGTCCTACGATCCTACACCGATACCACGAAGGCAAGCGACCAAGAACGTGCAAAGCTTGAGGAAAACATACCAACGAAGCAAACGCTGTAGTACGGTGCCAAATAACGATCTGGGAAACAGAAAAACGCTATCCAACCACAAAAGACAGTAGCGACTTATAACAACTAATTAATATTAGGTTAATATAGTGCCCGGATTAGACACGAACCTCAAATACGGTAGTCAATGTATAAGAAATTCGTAGGAGTATTAGTTGCTATAATTACACGTAGTAATGTCACTCCTCTAATGTAATTCATTTTACTAACGCATCCGCCTGTTCGACGAACAATTGCAGATTAACTTGGTTTTCTCCAATTTCATCTGTCTCTATCTCTGTCTCTCTCTCTGTCTCTCTCTATTTTATATATATATATATATATATATATATATATATATTGTAATGCCAATTAATTAGGCCATTAATTGGTTTTAATAAAATTTAATTGTAGTGGCAGGAGCTTCCAAAGCGACAATAGAGCCGAGCTTTGTTACTTTGTCGGAAAGTCAAAATGGCGTATGCGCGCTAAAACTCGAGACTGCAAGAGTTAGTTGGTGACGGGACATTTCGGTGGACGGAACAAATGAGTCTAGATCAAAGACTAGCCGTTGTTTAATGTATTATTATTAAACAAAGTTGTGAGTTGAAGACAAAGTAAAAACATTCACGGAAGCATTACATAGAAACTTGCTAAGTAAAAGCAGTTTTACGTTTTCAGTCAGCCAGAAAATGCAGTCAGCAGTTTACGTCCATAGCCAGCCAGGATTGTAAAGTTGCAGTTTAAGTCCCAAGCGGTTAAAAAGACTAGCAAATCTATGAATCACAAGATTCATATATTGCAAGCAGTTATCAGATAGCTGACAAAAAGGAGGATCATCCGAGTTCCTGGGAGCCTATCAAGGTTGACTTAAAGAGTTTAAAATCTGTGAGTCGATATTAGAATCAGTGTAAAATTGTTGCAATAGTGTACTTCCGAAAACAAAAAAGAATGCTCGAACCAGCTGGACAGATGTGAGTAACAAAATACAGAAATAATGATTTATGAAAAGGTAATTAAAGGATAGAAGTCAGATTTTGTTCTATTTTAATTGTCAAGTTAATATCTTTTCTTTTAATTTATTTCTATCGACGTATTGTTTAGGTAGATGTGATTTGTTTGTTAATAAGATTTTTAAATCAAATGGTTGTGTCCATTATCAAACCAAGTGAAGACCCTGAAAAATTAATGTTTTAAATAGTAATTGTTTTTGAGTTATTGCCAAAAAATAAATAAATCTTTTGTTTGTTAATTTTGATAAATTTCATTTAATAAAAAGCCATACATTTAATTATTACATTTTGACGTTTAACGTGAGGTAAACTCTTTCTGAATCTTTAAATTTAAATTAAATAATTAACGCCTCATTGTTAATTATTACAATATATATACATATATATATATATATATATATATATATATATATAAGGAAGCCTACCACGGCCAGCTGCCTCATAAACTGGACAAGGCACGGAGAGAAGAATGCTGCGACCCCACAGCTAATCCCTCTCCCGCCATCGGAAGGGCGAGGGACAAGCACCAAATGCCCGGCCTACCTGATGCAGGTTTTTCTAGGGTTTTCCCTGCATCACTTTGAGACTATTGCCGGGTAGGACCCTTAAACCATAGCCTGGGGCCCTAGTTAACCCTTGGATACCTTCCTCTACCCTTCCGCATCCCCCCTTACAAATCCCTTCCTATGCTATTAAAGGGGAGTTGCCCAACGTGGATTACCCTCATGTAGCCTGTTTCCCTAAAAAGAAAAAAAGGGCTCTGGCGGAGGCTACCTTTGGGGATGCCTTCACATCTCTCTGTTTTTTTTTAACTAAGGGTCCCACATGCTGAGGCACCTCGGCCAGTTTTGAGAGGTGTATGTTCTGGTGTCGCAGACCATGGGCATAAGGTAAGAGTTGTCCGCTATTCCTATTGGAATAGGGTTTTCCCTGCATTACTTTTAGGCGAATGCCGGGTAGGACCCTTAAAGCATAGCCCAGTGCCCTAGTTAAACCTTGGCTACCTTGCTCTACCTTTCCGCATCCCTCCTTTCACTTCCTTTCCTATGCTATAAGAGTGGAGTTGCCACTATGTGGATTAACTTAACATAGCCTGTCTACACCTTCGTCTTCTTCTATTTGTTGTCTGTATTTGTGTTTCTTATGCATTGCTAAGCTTGAGTTGAAACTTTGGTGAGTTGTGCGCACGCCCGCGTAGATTTATGTCGGCTTTTCGAAGGTTTCGGCAAATCCCGAGGAGTGGACGGGGATGAAATTTTAAAACACACTATAACCACCGATATTAGCGTAGTTAGTTTTCAGGGTGAATAATATTAATAGTTTCTCTCCAGATATTTTTAGTGAATAATTTCAATCCCTTACATCATGGGACAGCAACACTACTAATGAAAGGGATAGAGAGGCGTTATATAAAATATGTAAAAAACAGAGATGATTTTAATTTTGACATTCACTATGTTACTTAAGTTGTAGTTCTTCACCTAGGTGCCGGTAATGAGTAAACAACCGAGACTGCTGTTGAATCTGGGGTTATGAAAGAAACTGAGTTTAATTTGGATATTTACTATATACTAAACTCGTTAAGATGTAGTTCAATCCGTAGAAGTTGGAGTGGAAGGGAGCGCATCACATTCCCGGGTAATATCTTAAACGCACAGAGCAATTTCTACCAAACTTCATACAATGTTACTTACGATCCAGGAACAATACAGTTGGGTTAAAACATCTTTAGAGGTAGGGGTGGATGAGTTGGTATTTATTAATGTTCGTAAAAAGTCGAATTAAAAGATTGGACAGTGTTATTCTATAAGTTTTAAGTGTCTAATTTCAACTTAAAAATGGAAGAGGCAACCACCAGTAGGGGTACCATGTGTATTTTTAGACTTTATTTTGTTAGCGAGCATATTTCACCCTTATAATTTAGCGTTATATTTTACTCAATCTTATTTTCTATAGTAGGAGAATTCACGATTTCATAATGTACCCAGTCATAATCCCGGTTTATTTGAAGGTTAAATGCCGGGGGTACAGGTCGGGGAGGGGAATGTAAATTGGGTAATATATCCAAAATATTGATGTTTATGAAAAAATATTGATGCTTATGAAATGTTGACCAAAAGCTTTAGTTCGCATCAACTTCAGACTAATTTAATCAATACCCCAACAACGCCGGGCTCTAAGGTAGTATTTAATAAAAGCGGTCAACTTACTCCAGTATGATTCTTTCAAATTCCAAGAGATTTCCAGAGATGTAACTCGATCATTACAAATTAAGTAAATAAAAAAAACATTTAGTCCGTTGCGCTATGTCCACTTTAAGTCCCCAATAATAACTAGAGTTTTGCTGATCACGTGATCCTGAACGTAGAGCTATAAAATGTAATAAATATTGATTTTCGATGATTTACGATTTCTACAGACGTGGGTGTAATAATTTAATAAAGGATATGTTCATTATTTATTGAAAAATAAGTTTATCATTAGACAGGTTTGCCATGACCAATAGAGAAATGACATAATGTCTCAGGGGAGATATTACATAGGATGGAAATATTACATGACTTAATTAAGAATACATTAAATTAACATCTATAACATAATGTAATGGACGATACAGGAAATAAAATACAAGGGAAGAAACTCATTACTAAAGGATTTTACTCCTGATCCTTTACAATAGTATTTTTATAGACTTTTTCGGAGTAACAGGCTACGTGAGGGTAATCCACGCGCTGGAAACTCCCGTTTAATAGCATAGGAAGGGATTTGAAAGGGGAGATACGGAAGGGTAGATTGCGGGTTAATTTTTATGTCATAGTTTACGATCTACCTGAGTGAGAACGGGGACTGAAAAATACAGGAATTATCTTGAATAATATGACAGAATTAATAGAAAGTAAATTTAATTTTAATTCTGGGACAATTTTACGAAGAAGTCGTGGTAAGGAAGATTATATTTTCGAGTAGCAGGTGTTATTAGACAATCAATCTGAGATAGAAATTATAAATAGGCGCATTAGACATGACTACTTGTCCTATGTCTGTCGTGTAGAGCGACATTTGCAATGAAATCGTTGTTCCTGGAATATTGCGAGGAGAAAATTGGTAAGTAAATATCACTTCCATTTAAACGTAGTTATTGCGAGCTTAGGTCATTTTCTCGTCAATAGCAATTGTACTAATACTAATAGTGATTCTCTATTAACCTTGTTTAATTGATAATTAATATTAACGATGTTTATACCTTTTTGGTTTTTATAAATAAATAAATGGAATTAAAATCTCAATGATTTTTTATTACCATTCTTTTGAAATTTCCTCAACTCCTTTACTTAGGGGTAAATTTACTCTTGCAGGATGAAACTGTCGGAGTAAACCCGGTGCAATCGAACTCCGTCCAAAGCGCTCGTCTGCAGCTGTTCAAGAAGATTGATCTCTTTGTCAAACTGATGGATGCTTGTATTGTGGTATTTTTCACGACACATAGCCCAGTAAGGTAATTTGAAATTGTTGCAGCTCGCAAAGTACTTGTTACTTTTGAACAACTCTGTAAAAATTCTTCCTGATGATGTGACGTGTCAGAATTTTTCCACTCAATTCCGTTTCAGTCGTTTTGAAATGTTATTAACAGGAGTTCCATGTGTAGAAATCAATTTCAGTAGCTTGACCTGTTCTGCCAGTCTTCTGAAAGCGTGCCCAGAAAATGTAAAAAACTAATAATGGTGACCGTCAAAATGGTGGTTAGTTTTACAATAAAATTACCTCACTGTTTTCTACTGCGCACTGTTGTGTAACTTTCAAACGTGTCACATCTATTTAATTTCTGTTCCACCGAATACGAGTTTAAATTCAAATCAATGTAAGATACACTTTTTGGTATCGATAATAAAAATTCAGCTTAGGTGAAAAATTTAATGATTTTGAGTTTTACTTTTATATACATAACTTATTATTCGAAAAAATTAAACACAGTTAGAAATACCGTCAGCTGTATAATTTATTACTTTACATGAATAAATACGATCGACTAGTACGATTTATTTATTAAATATCAATCTCGTCTGTATAAGGTTGATAGCAACGTAAATATAAATATAATATAATTTACTTTTCAATCACTTAACATAAATAAAAATGACGATTAAAATAATACACAATAATATAAGACATAATTGTTTCTCGTGTACTTCGAAATGAATGTATAATAATTTCAGAAATATTTTGCCATTTTAAATACACCAGTAAGCTGCATCTAGATATAACTTAATCAAAAACACAATGAAGAGTAATTTCATTACGTCCCTCGCAGTGCAGCATCGCACGGGCTGCTCGGCCGAATCGATGAGTTGGCGTTTAGTGAACAATCTGGGCCGTAGGATACATGAAGCGGGATTTTTTTTTGGCATCATTCATAATTTCAGTTTATTGCGTTTAATACGATTTAATAATTATGTTTAAGCACTATAAGTAAATTGTGTTTGCTTAAAGACTTTTTCATGTTTGTATAAGCTTGTGCTCTAAATGAGAAATAGAGGGGCATGAAAAGAAGAACAGAGATGAGATCGAATCTACTGCGTTGGGAAGAATTTCATCAGAGTATGTTGGGGCGAGTAGCAGAGGCGATTTTTAGAAATTTTATGGCTGTACAAATGTTACACACATAAGTTGTGCAATTTACCGCTTCTCTACTCGGTTTTGGCCGGCGTTCTCTGTTTATGGCGTCAGGCAGAACTCACGGCTTTCAGGCTGATTAGTCGTCATGTCAGGCGGTATCACAAGTGGTCGTGGTGTATAGGCAGTTGAGATCGACCTAGGGATGCTGACGTTGCTTGCCGATCTGCTCTCCGCCTCACCCTGGTCAATGACCTGTGGCACATTTATCCACGACTTGTTTGATTTTCTTCCTACTTCTCTTGCATCAACCCGCCCCCCCCCCCCCACCACCGCCACCCTTCCCCAGCCGGCATAATGGATTTCCTTCTGTCTCGTCCATAATAGTCTGAAGACATTCTTGTATTCTTTCCTATCCTCATAATTTGTGAACCGGATAATACCGGCGCTTTCTATTCAATTCCGAACATGGGTACCAGATTTCCACATTACAGGGTCGGCGGACGATAGAGCTTGCCTCAGGGACGTTAAATATTTTGCGCCAAAAAAATACAAATAATTAGCTTATAACAGACAGGCGTTGCCATATATACATACGGCCATATATATATAGTGATTTATTAGCAGAAGCACTGAACTAAAAAAATATCATGATGCGCAACAACCTACTCAATACACCGTATCATTCGGTAAACTCAGTGCAATCAATCTCACATTCCACTGCAGCAACATATCTGAAGAATGTAATTGGACAGTAACAGATAATCCGCACGATAATGACCAGTTTCCGACTGCCACCAAAATTGAAATTGATCTTTCTTCAGTGCCGTTCCCCGAAAAATTCTCGACATCCAGATGGAATTTAAAATCAAATTGGATCTCAACGAAGAATGTCCTGGAAAGCAATATAGATTCCTGCATGTCTCATCTAACATCTTTACCCATACTACCGACATTTTTATCAAAAGAACACCACCATATAATCCAAAAAATTTAGTCCCGTGGTGTAAAAACAGTTCTGCAAAGACTCGCGCCAGCTATAGGCACGCGTTCAACCAATACAAAAAATGTCCCACCACGGAAACTTATGTGCCGTTCCGAAAATACAGTGCCAAATTTCGTCATATTATCAAAGAAGGACGTAGAGCCACAGGGGGAAAATATGTCAGGCCTCACTCACCAGTCAGTTAGTAAAGACGACTGGAGTGCTATTACAATAACAGTTTTACCAAACACAATAACGATCAAGACCATGGAGACTGCGGACACTTTTGTCGCCAAATTTTTCTGAGCCACTTTAAATAGTTCAAGACACACGAAAAGGTCTGCCTTTTCCATCTTCCAGTAATAGTCTATACTTAGGTGCAAGGCTCCTTGAATGATCCAATACCCTCCAAGAGGTACTTCATACCATCACAAAAACCAAAAATTCCGCCTGTGACCAAGACGGCATTCGCAATTTTCTGTACAATATAAAGTGATGTATCTTTGTATATTTTTTTACAAACATAAAAACGTGGACATATTCCAACAATAATTTGTATAAAAACTCCTAGAAACACTGACAGGAACACTGTAGTGGATGAGAAACACCTAGCATAATGGTGAAAGGAATTTTAGCTGATAAATTTTCAATGTTGTGCTATAGATTACTCTGTGCGCAGGGGCCGTATCGTCACAGCACAGTCTTCAAACGTTACTGTAAGAAATGTGTATAAAAATTAACGAATAAAGGAACATTTCAATTTAATTCAAAGTACAAATTTTAACCTGCAATACTCCAAGAGTATATATATATTGTTATAATTAAAGAGCAATTAAGAGTTAATAATTATAAACTGTTGAACTGGAATTGTTACCGGCAAACATACACAAAGAGACAATAATGGACGAGAATATGAACATACAAGGTATTGTTTAGACATTGCGCGCGGAGGTTGAAGTGGACAGTCGGCGGTCAAAAACGACGGAGAGTGGATGTGTTAGTCGAGACAATTTAAGATTTTAAAAAGTAAAGTTAAAAGCACTCAGCAATCAGGAGTGACTGCATGTGGTCGTGTTTGGAAATTGTCTAAAGGATCTAAAATAATAAAAAGCAGTAAGAAACGACAGCAGCTGTTCGTAACGTAAATCAACGAGACAATTATTAAAAAGTAAAGTTGGACAGCGTCAATCCAGATAGTGACTCAGAAAGGTTTCTGTGTGTTACGCCAAATTTATCTTGAGAAACGACGAGGAGGAATTTTGCGAGGTCAATGAGGAAAGTCCAACTGTTATTAAGTCTAAATTCCGTGTAAAAATGGCCTGTTCGTAATTTGTTTAAAGTGAGAGTGTGTTGCTGAAAGTTTCCAATTGCCTTGGTACCAGAACAAAACAGTGAGTTATAAACCATTTAAATTAATATGTAAACGTTATATTAAAGGTCAATTTCGTCAGATTTCGATTTTATTAAAATATTTGTCAATATTAAGGTGTAAATTGATTGTTTAGAAAGGGAATAATTTATTCTTTATTGAAAGGCCCAGAAAAGACCCTGAGTTCAAGAGAAAATTAAATTGACTGTATGACATAAAATGTAAAAGATCGGAGAGTAATTATTTTTATAATCTTGAATTATTTGAATAATAATATTTCAATTGCTTGGTCAGTTTCAATAAATGTTTTTATTCATGATCCTTCATTAGATAAATTTTTTCTTATATTAATTTCATTTTAATTAATTGTTCATAATTGATCCTTACATTACGACGCCTCAACGTGTGGCCATTATAACCTGTTAATTATTTTTGATTATTACATTTATGGCATCACCAACGTTGGGTTATTCAGTTAATTAATTGTTTCTTAAATGATTATTACAATATATATATATTATAGTAATTGGTAATTAAGGCATTGTTCTAATTGAAAAGTTGAATTGTAGAGGACTCATTATTGGTGGATATAGCGGACGCCGCAACAAACCGGCAATGCAAAGAAAGTATTGTTGATCGGTCGAGAAGGTTTTACGCGCTCAAAATTTACGAGACGAACGAACAGTCAGACAATGAACGGCGAGGTGTAAAGACCACAAAATTCTAATACACGAAAAGTTGAACAAGTGAGCAGATTCATTATACTACAGATAATCGAAGAAAGGCCAATATTAAAATTAGGATGAACCCAGACTCTGGAATGAAGATTTATTATGGCCAAGCAACAACGATATATTATCGATTAGATCATGCCATCATCTTGGACGCAATCACTGAAACCAGCAGAGATGAGTACCTAGCAGCAGTAGCAAAATACATTTGTCCACCTAGAATATAATACATTTCAAAAATCTCCAACGCAATGATTTGTATATTCCTTAGCAAAAAGAAAGATGTAGAAGATCTAACAACTAGACATAAATAATTAATAATTAACAATCAGATCATCAGTCTAAGGCCTTTAATAGTTAAACTAAGAAGATTGGTCATATATAATGTCTGTCCCATAATCCCTAATGATACAATATTAAAGGAATTAAGCAAATTTGAGATAACACCTTCCTCACAAATTACAGACATAAGGGCAAATACTTCGGGTAAAAGATTTTCTCATATCATACGGTTTAGGGAGTAGTTTTTCTACAGAACCAACTAATATTCATAAAATTCCAGAATCAATCCCAATACTATATGACAACACAAACTACAGGATATTCTTAGCACCTGAAAACGACACATGTTACTATGCAAAAGATTGTGTACTATATAAAACCGACGCGACCTCCAATAATCAATCGCCAGCAAGAGAAACAAGCCAGGAAAACAACACAAATTCCGAGGTGACCTCCAAAAATCAATTGCCAATAATCGAAAGAATCAATGAAAACAACTCAACCAATAGAACAGAGGAAAATACAGAGGAGGCAACACTGAACAACATAGCTATAAATTCACCCAATAAAAAAAGAACTGCATCAATCCTGTCCACTCAGATCTCTGACAATTCAGATAATACAGGAAAAACGAATTCAAGCAAACAATCAAAGAAAGCGAAAGAAATAACACTGAACCCAACGCCAACCGTCTTCGACCCCTGGGCTTAGAACATGCAAAAAATACATTTGAATAACAATCAAACAAATATCCGAATCATTCAACCAAGTAAAAAGTCTAATAGTAAATGCGATGAAAACAAAAAACCCGCTAAGCATTATCAACGATTACTTAATCACACCCGATAGCGTCATCTACTCTAACATTAAGGAAAGAGGCGCTAAAAGCAAAATAACTAGATTAAAAAAAAAATTAAAAGGCAAGTATGTGAAGGCGATTCTGACCATGGCTCATCAGAATAAAGTATCAAGCATACAAGATAGGAAAACGACTACTCCTCTTAACCAATTAACAATCGGAGTAAAATAAAAATATTACAGTGGAATTGTAACGGATCTGCAAGAAGGAAAAGCAATCTAACCAGGCTGATAGGGAAGTACAAACCTGAAGCCATTGCAATCCAAGAGACTAATTAAAACGGAAAAGACGGCAACAATAAGGGCCTTTCAAAGCTACAACTACATTAGAACGTCCCACGCTAGCGGCGGCGTGTCTTTGTTCAAAAACAGCTATCTTCCCTCAGAACAAATAATGCTTAGAACCCCATTGGAAGCATTAACAGTAAAACTTCACCTGAAGAAGGAAGCTTGTAATCTGTAAGATCTTCCTCCCACCCAATAAAGAAATACGAAAGCAGGAAATGGAAAATCTGGTTAAACAGCTAAGTAGCCACTACATATTAGTAGGAGATATAAACTCCGTAATAGGATAAGAGGATCTGAAGAAACGGATGTCAGAGGCGGCATTTTCGAGGATTTCGCCTACTCTAAAAATATTACCCAACAATGGCGAGCTTACGCATATGGATACGGCTAACGGAAAAACATCGGCGATAGACATATCGCTAAAAATATCTGACGAGTGCGAATGGACCACTCTTGACTCCCCATATGACAGTGACCACATAACTATAGTCACCAAAATTCAGATTAGCCAGGAGTTATACCATTACAATAACAACGATAGTGGTGCAAGGTGTAATATAAATACAAAGGACAGGGTGCAATTCGAACTGGCTATGAAACAAACAAATAAACATACAGGAAGAGTTTAAGAATGATAACATAGATAATAATATCATTATCTTTAATAATATGATCATAACAGCAGCAGACGAAACGCTGGGCAGGAAAAAGGAAAATTGTAAACCACTAAGGCAAGTGAAATCGGGGTGGAACATGGAATTTTTATTAGCCCATAGAAAATACAAGCAGGAACTCAACAGCTTTAGGAATAATCCCAACCAAGATAAAATGAGCTTCAATAAGGCTAGAGCAGATTTTAGAAGACAAACGAAGGAGGCGTGCAGAGCAATGTGGACGAAAAACATGGAGTCAATCAACAACCAACTACAGGGAATTGTGGAGAATTGTTAGAAGCATGAAAGCAGCAAAAACCTACCATAAAATTAACCTGCTAACAAATCATCTAGGCAATAGAATAACCAATCCCAAGGAAATTGCCTAGCGAAAACTTTATATAAACGTCAGTAACCAGCTTCTACTCCACAGAATTCATAAGAAAAACAAGGAATACTCGGAAAGAACCAAGCCTTGTACAAGACCAATTAACAAAATAATAGGAGTCGATCAAATTAATGAGGAAATATCTTTAAGCGAGTTTAAGGAAATCATCCTTTCCTTTAAAAACTCAGCACCCGGATTAGACCATATTCCAAACATACTACTAAAAAATCTCCCACAGAAAGGTTTCGAAGTCCTGCTAGAAGTATTAAATGATATTTGGAGAACGCACCAGTTTCCAGAACTTTGGAAAAAATCTATTATCGTACCAGTCCTGAAAGCTGGTCAACCAAGTAGAAGCAAAGGCAGTTACAGACCAATAGCGTTAAACTCCAATCTATGTAAAATTTTGGAAAAAGTAAACAATTTATTTTACCCCAAACAATTCGCTTTCCTTAAAGATCATTCACCAATAGCATTACTAACTAGCCTAGACAACTACATTATGTATTCCTACATTAAGGAAGCCCTAAATATAAAGTATCATTCCATCACAGTAATACTTGACATCAGCAAAGACAATTCTTTTGAGTTAAGTTCAGTAGCGGAGACTTGTGAAGCTGGGATAGCTTTCTGGATGTCGAAGTCTGTGGAGGAAGATGTAAGCTGTTGCAGGATTCTGCACAAACAATTAGAATACTTGCTAGATTCGAAAATTTAATAAATCTCTGTGAGAAATGAATAATTAAATAGTATATAAATTATTTGAAAATACTCAAGTTTGTAAGTGAATTAATAATACATAAAAATGTGATAGAATATGACAATTTGTGACTATTGTAGTTACAGAGAAATATTAAACTGCTAAAGAAATCTATTTATACCTAAGTAAGGACGTGAACTCACCTTATATCAGATGGAATCTTTACTTAGGACTGTCGGGAAACGTAGGGTAATAGTCGTCGAGACAGTCCCAGCTCCGTTCGAATCCATTCTTACCAGTTGAAAACTCTTAGCATATATTTCAGTTTAACCATATATTATGTCGAATACTTGAACGAAAAGTTTTTATGAAACATAGATTTACATGTACATATAAATCCCATTAATATATTTTGAAATAATATAATGGAAATAATATTATAAAACTAATAACTAGATTTAATGTTTGTAATTCATCTGGAATTAAGTTTTAATAGTTCCAGAGATGTTAGCATCATTATAAGACACCTTCCTCGAGCTGTATTAATAATTAATTATTTCTGACTCTTCTTGAAATTTTTCTCTGAGACATATAGGGTAGATTGTAAAAAAGTAATATATTTTAGGTTCTGACTAAGTACAACGAATTACAGAAAAATGTACACATGCCTTGACCCTGAACTGCTTCTAATTCTGATTGCTATTACACTGACCGAACAGTAGGTCAACACAATTAGTCACCAATACTTTTTAAATTAAGGGGAAGGAAGTAGTCGTCACAATAATTACTATTTTGCTGCGTGCTACATGAAATAGCAGAATTTCCATTTTCTTAGAAATAATTTACTTTGTGGACGTTGTTATTGCCACTTCTTTCACAGCCAACAGAAGACAAAATCAAACAGGGAAAATTTGCGCCGAGTAAATTGTTTCATATTTAAGAAGCCAAGTAAAACAAAGGACAGTAATTAGGAGAGTCTTTGACACTCACTCATTTGGAACTTTAAATATTCTGTTAAAATTCAAGGAAAACAAAGGAATAATTAATTATTCTCAAAAATTATTCTCATGAATATATCATAATCGCGAAAGTTGTCTGCAAAATAATTCACAATAGAAATTAGTGTTTCTCTTTTTTCCCTAAACTGAATTTCAAAACTGGTCAGTTAGAAAAATTAATTTTGTAATGGAGGATTTTTGGGCATTGAATAATAATATTAAAATTAATACATCAATATTTATTTGTAATAAATACAAGTAATTTTACATATCATTGAACATAATTAGTCTATCAATATTATTTTATAATAATATTTAAAATAATCAATCAATTTTTACGGTTAATTATGTTATATACTAATTATGTATATATTATTTTACATTTTCGTTTTTTGTGATTGTTTGTTATATTAATTTGGAAAATACCTGAATAAGATACAAATAGGTATCGAAACGTGGTTACAATATAAATAAAATATAAAACGTGTTTATAAGGCCATCAATTGTTTTATTAATTCAATAACAGACGTTATATTTAAAATTCTTACAAATAATTTCTGTAATACGTCTTAAAATATATTCATTTTATAGGAATATTTACTTATTCTGAAAAAAATATTAGTGTTTAGGTTAAAGCGGCACAACTACATAAATTGCGAGTTATATAATATAAATCATAATTTCTCCAGGTTATAACAGTTTTCATCGCTTGTATAATATTTTATTAATTGTAATATAATAATTAATTAAGGATATTATAATTTAATTAATAGGGATTTCTATTTTTTCTAATTTCGTATGCCCCACTGTAGGAATGCAATTTTTTCGTGGATTATAAGGAATCAACCGAGATGGGTTAAATTTAGAGCGATTTCTGTGAAATACATTCTATAGTGGAGGACATATATTTGATGCAGATTTCCCACACAAACAGGCAGAAAGTCAATACAATTGCTACAAGCCAAATTACGTGAGTTAAATACTAGTAATATTTACGTGTTCTTTAATTTCAAAATTGAAATTTTTCAATACATTGTTGGCACGTATAAATACTGTACGTGTCCTCCCTTCCTTAAACGATCACACGGAGAAACATAATTATAAACTATTTAAAGGTGTGTTTTACTGTAGTAATATACTACTCAATAGGTAATTTATTCTCTTAAAGATTTAAATACACCCGTGGATGCAGTAATATTAATATTATATTGTTCAATGCATGTAAAAATTAAAATAAAAATATGAATTTTAGCGTCTCAACGAAACTTAATTGTAATCTCTCACACTTATGTATTTTTCTTTTATTATTCAATTGCTAACACTTTGATTTGAAAAAACTTCCATTTCTGGAAAGCGCAACATGAAAACTCAGAATATCTGTGATTTAGTTATTTGTTTTTGAAGAAACAGATGTATTGATAAACTAAGTTTACTTCAGTTTACAGACATGAAAGAACCGTGTTGTAAAACTTTGCATTATTACACTTTTATCTGTGGCAAAATACGTGACGTATTTTAATTTATAGGAATAAACGAGGATGTAGGCACTAAAGAAAAATTTCCGCTTGAGGTAAAAATTGGTTGACAAAAGAAGAGTTATATTTTAAAGAATTATTTTTCATAGACATTAATTAATTCAAACTATCCATTTCTTTAATTATTCACTGGGAGTGTCAGCAGAGACGTGCGCCAACCACAGCAAGACATATATCTTAGTTTTTTCTGACTTACCAAATCGCTATCGTGCTTCAACTATCCGTACAGCAGTAATATTGTTTATTTTGACTTTCCACATCCAAATTATCAGTGATGACGATGGTAGAGAAAGTCGTCGAAACGTTGAGCGTTTGTCTAATGACTGTCAGAGTTTTAACCCAAGAATTTTTTATTCTACATATTTTCACATTTAAAGTGGTTTATGTAAATCAGTAACACAAACAGTTAGAGGTTGTTGACTTTTATTAAACTTTAAAGCTCGTTACAGAAGCGACAACTGTGAAAAGATCCAACCGTTCCTCGAAAGAACTAAAAGAGTTTCATACCGGCAATACGGTTTTAGGTAGGTGCGATCTACTACCAACGCAATCCAACTAGTAGTAGAGACAGCCAGAAAAGCCAAGAAAGGTTTCTGTTCACTTGTTATAATGTGAAGAACACCTTTAATACAGCACAATGGGCGCACACGATAAAGCCATTGAGAGAGAAATAAGTTCCAGAATACCTCACGAAGCTAATCATAAATTATTTCGATAACAGGAGAATATACTTCAAAACAGACAGAGACATCCTGGAGCACCAAATGACTTGCGGAGCATTCCATATTAGATTCCACAGGGATCGAAGATGGGACAAATTGTATGGAATACCATGTATGATGGGCTCCTAAACATGTAGCTTCCAGAGTCATAGTGGGGTTCGCTGACGACGGGATTATCACTGCATCGGCAGACTCTACGGAAGTACTAGAAATTAAAGTAAACGACACTCTATGAATAATTTTAAAATGTCTGACAGAAAAAGGATTAGAAATGGCAGTGAACAAGACGGAAGCAATAATAGGAACAGACAGGAGATCGTACAGAATATCATCCTTCAAAGTTGGAACAGAAAGGGTTATGTGAAAAAAAAAAAGTATCCGCTACCTTGGGGTGGAACTGGATCACAAGTTGACCTTTTCGACATACATTAAAAGCACAGCCCACAAATCACAGAGAAGAGCAGCATCATTGGCACGCATTATGTCTAATGAAAATGGGCCATCGGAGACTAAAAGAAGATTTCTGATGAGTATCGTCCACTCACAAATGCTGTACGGATCACTCAAAAAATAAACTGAAGTCAGTACAAATGAAGGGAGCACTAAGAATAACAAGGGCGTATAAAACGGTTTCAAAAAGCTCTGTACTGGTCTTAGCTAGTGTACCACCGATGGAAATGTTAGCCATGGAAAGAAAAGTATTATACCATCAGAAAAATGAGTTTAAAATGGAATCCGAAAACCACTTGTGGGTCAATGAAAGGGCAAGGACGAGGCTCATAGAAAGGTGGCAAAGAGTCTGCGATTGTGAAAAAACCGGAAGATGGACCCACAGATTAATACCCAATCTTTCACCATGGGTCAATAGGTAACACGGGGAAGGATCCTTCCTCACTCAGGTGCTAACCGGACACGGCTGTTTCAAATCATATTTATATTCTAAAAAACTGAAGACGAAAAATGCGGAACACAGTTTTCCACTGCGATGCATGGAGTATACAACGTGACAATTTAACGTCCTATATCGAGAAGAAAGTCAGTCCAGAAAACCTGGGCAAACTCCTTCTAAAATCAGAGGGCTGCTGGAAACGTATAGAAAATTTCGCAAAAGAAGTAATGAAAGCCACGGAAGAGCTTATATTAAAAATCGGAGAAGATAGTGCAAAAGACGCTACCCCGAAGCAATAGATAGATAGATAGATTTATTCACCATTAGCCCTCTAAAGAGGAAATAGGATTCGTCACAAATGTACAGTAGATAAATTGCATATAAACTTATAATACACAAAAACACACACAAAAATTCATATCTGTTTACATTAGTCTAGCCACTACAATCATACACACTATTTTTAGGAAACACGCACACGACACAAATCACTTCCTGGTATTAATCTCCTGTCGCTAGGTACGGAGGGATGTCGTCATAGATATTTACTAAAACAGAAAGCAGAGGCAGGAAAACAGAACCAAAAGGGGAAAACTGGACAAACTATTTACATATTTATAGCATATTCAGCAATTTTGTAGGCAAGGCAGTTCAACGAATGTCAGACCGATTCAAAAATTCGTGTACGGAGTAATAAGTTCCATTGACAAGGTAAGTTTTACACTCCTTTACGAATAAGTTGTAGTTGTTGATGTTCTTTACATGATCAGGAAGGCTGTTAAATAGTGCGATACCGGAATAATGAACGCTAGACTCGTAGAGACTGAGGCTCTGCTTGTCAGACCTGAGAACTGAACGGTTTCTTGTGTCATAGCCATGATTGTCCCCATTACTTGCAAAAAGGTTCATGTTGCGTTTAACAAATTTTAGTATTTCTAATATGTAAGCGCTATGTAGAGTCAGAATATGAAGTCTTTTGAACAGCGGTCTGCAGCTTTCTCTACCATCTGAACCTGTTATCATTCTAATGGCTCGTTTTTGCAGTTTGAAAACATCCACACTACGAGAACAATTACCCCAGTTGGCAATACCGTAACACATATGCGAATGAAAGTAGGCAAAATAGACTAGTGAAGCAGTTTTGGTATCAACTTGTTGCGTCAATAGTCTCAATGAGTAACAAACAGAACTAAGTTTGCGCACGAGGCGATCAATGTGCAAGTTCCATTTTAATTTCATGTCGACTTGCAAGCCGAGGAAAGTCACATGATCTGAGAACTTATCCGTTACGATGTTGTTGGTTTCTGTTGTAAAACGAACTAACTTAGTTTTCTGTACATTGAGCGTTAATTTATTGGCGGCGAACCAAGTATTTAGGTCTCTAGATGCAGTCTCAATCTTCGCATTGACATTATTTAAATCAATGTCCCTAATTAACAAATTAGTGTCATCTGCGTATAAGACAGATTTTATAGGGTCCATATATTCTGGAAGATCGTTAATATACAAAAGAAAAAGCAGGGGACCTAATATTGAGCCCTGAGGCACGCCACAAGAAATGCCCTCCCATTCTGACAAGTGCACCTCGCCAGCTTTGTTTTTTAAGGCTACCTTCTGTTTCCGATTGTTGAGATAAGATTTAAAGAGTGCCAAAGCGTTGCCTCTGATCCCATAATATTCTAATTTTTGGAGGAGTATGCTGTGATCTACAAGATCAAATGCCTTCGAGAGATCAGCAAAAATTCCGGCTACTTTCAGTTTTTCATCAAGGGAATTTTGTATACTCTGAATGAACTCGTACATAGCGGTGCTCGTGGATTTTTGTTTGAGGAAGCCGTGTTGAGCGGGAGTAATTACTTTATACTTCGTCAAGAATTCAAGTAACTTTTTGTGTAAAATTTTTTCTAGTATTTTTGAAAATATCGGAAGTAGAGAAATTGGTCTGTAATTTGATGCGTCGGTGGGCGAACCCTTTTTGAAGATAGGAATAACTTTAGCAGCTTTAAGGGAGTCGGGAAAAATGCCGGTAGAAAGACACGCGTTGAATATGATTTGAAGGGGAGTAGCTATGACATCGGCACAGTAGTTCACGACTTTGCTTGAGATGCCATATATATCCGCAGATTGGGTACATTTTAGCTTTCTTATTACGTTTATTATTTCAATATTGGTAACCGGTTGAAGAAAAATGGAATTCTGAACACTCGGTACGGCGTTTTGTAGCAGTTTATAAAAAGAACGAGCTTCTGATGGCTTATTGTTAGAAAATTGATCCGACACATGAACAAAATATGAATTAACTATACCCGTAGCGTCTCTGTTGGTGAAAGTTTTACCGTTGTCGACAAGCTTAATATCTGCCACGTTATAATTGACTTTGCCTGAGATATTTTTAATCACCTCCCAAGTTGCTTTTATTTTGTTATTTGAGTTTGCTATATACTCCGATGTATGTAATTTTTTAGCAGCTACAAGCACTTTCCTGTAGATACGTCTATAAGATCGGAAGAAAGTCAAGAATTGTGGCGATGAATTAATATTTTTAAATTTATTCATTTGCCAGAGCCTTTCGCGAGAAACTAGTATGCCTTTAGTTATCCAATTTTTTACTTTGATATTGGGTCTATTCTTTAATTTAAGTGGAGCTGTCTCGTTGATGACTAATAAGAAATAATTTAGAAAAGTTTCGAACATGTCATCAGCATTCTTAGTTTTATTAACATCTAAAATAAAATCCCATTGTACGGTCTCTAGTCTATTTGCGATAATTCTGAGTTTTGCAGAGTTAAGGTTTCTAGTAAGTAGTACTGAGTCTTTAGGGCTATGTTTGCAGATGATTTCACTCTTTATGTTCATTAACATACCCTTGTGATCGGATAAACCTGTTTCTATTATATTAACATTGTAAGAATCTATGTGAAGGTTACACAACAAATAGTCAATGCAAGTTTCTGAAAAGGCAACTCTAGTGGGATCTAAGTTAGTGACGGAAATGCCGTAGGATTTAAGCATGGTCCCAAGGTCGCGTTTATTACTGGACTCGCGCAGGTAGTCAACGTTGAAGTCGCCTGATACAATAACAGTCTTATTTTCCGCGTTGATTTTCCTTAATACACGGTCTAAAAGCGAAATAAAACTTGCACAATCGCTACCCGGTTGGCGATAAATTGATAAAAATATGACATTTTTAGAATTATTACCGGTTGTTAGTTCAACTGCACTGCACTCGAAAACACATTCACGACTGAGATTACGAATGTCTGGCCTATCTTTGCTCTTTTCTACTAGCTCGTTTTTAATGAAAATGCACGACCCCCCATTTTTCATTATTGTTCGACTGAAATTTGATACCCTAGCATAACCCTCTAGGACAAAACAATTAGCTTCGTCTTCATTTTGCCAGTGCAGAACAGGAAAGAACATCAATTTTATCCTGACGAGATAGAAACAATTCTACGTCAAGTTTTTTATTTCTTAAACGTTGAATATTTTGATAAAAGATAGATAATTTAGTAGCATTTAACTCAATACTGTCATAATCATTTGAGAGTTGAGGAATATTTGACGACTGTCTACAAAATTGCTGAATAACTGTTTTGTAGACAGTCGTCAAATATTCGCAATATACGCAAGTATGTCAGAAGGAAAGTGGTTTTTGCCGGCACCATTGAGGAGTGCGCACCCTCCTCCTCGTCTTTCGAAGATTTCCACAGTATCCCTCCAAAAAAAAAGATAGATAGTCACATATAAATTACTTTAACAAATAAATTAGTAAAAGTAAATCGAATGGATCTCTTAACTGGAATAAATAATTCATAAACGTATTCAGCCAAAGAGCATGAATACATCACTATTAATTTTATTACAATTTTACATTGGTTAATAAAATTCAATAAAATTAACGCCTTATGCTTAGATTGATCTGAGTAATTAAGCGCCTTTTAAGAGTTTCGAGTTTACATGATCACACTCAATCTTCTGAATCTAAGAAACTCGTGCAAGTTATGTTCTATTTTCTTCTCAATTTTTAGCGTCTTTTTCATTTCTTGATTAATCTAATTAATACTCATTTCACTATTTATAAATTCACTTAATTTTCTATTCATCACAGACTTTTTTATTTTACTGTGCTTCACGCGATGCATACTACGTCATTACACAATTCCCGATAATACACAAATTAAATTCGAATTACCCAAGTTGAACATTCAATACATTATTAATTATAAACCTTTGTATATACTTCAAAAATTCGATCATGGTTCGTTTTACTTCAGATACGATCGTTGTAGGAAGCTACTGTTCACAAATATGTTTTTTTTGGCTATAATTTACAATATTAATTCATAAACATGTTCACAATTGTGCATAGAGCTACTCGTGGTATTCAGTCCCTGGGAACGAATCCGCAATCTTTCCACGCACACATAACGCGCAGTTGAAAGTTTCATGCAAAGTTGCAACGGTGGCACCACTTGTAGCGTCGCATCTGGTGTGCTTCTAACGACGCAAGTCGTTAGACGCACTCATTCCTTGGTGAATATCGCAATTCGACTCGTAAAACGAACTATTCATTATGAACGTTTATTCGACGCTTCAAAATAAACGCTGTAAATATCAAATATTTCAGTCAAGATAATTTTTAAGCCCGTATAAAAATATGTTAAATCGCTTATAAGGTAAACATTCTTCGCAAAAATCGTTTATATTACCTACACGAGTCGGATTATACTGTTATAAAGTATTGTTATCAATTCATTTTATTGTCGTTATATGACATTAATTACTATTAAAGTGTCGTAGAAGATCTGTATCTGCTTAATAAATAAAAATGCTTGCATGTGTGTGTATATGTTCCATTTACACTCTTAAGTTCATAAAGAAATTTCAACCAACTTGGTAAAAATATGACTTACAGACGAGGAAAAAAAATTGTGGGGTGTGACTACCCTTAGGCGTTTGGCGGATAGAAGTGGCACAGAAAAATAATAGAAAAAATGACCAATAATGGTGTCTAAATTATTTTTTACGATCTCTGAGATTAATAGTTTTCTCTGGACGTAATTAAAGTTTTCAAACAATACTATCTGCAATATTACCTGCGCTCGTGTTTTTTGCTATAGCTTTTGTTTTATGCATTCCATATATTTCTTTCAATATAAGTTGGTTTTTATATCGCGTATGTCTTCCCAACAGTTCATAAATAAGATCCTAAGTCGTATCTTTCTTTATTAAAATACTATTAACAGTTTAGCAAGACTTTCATGATTGAATGAAAAGTATATATTTATTGAGGCATCTTATTTTATAATACAAACAGTTCATATGAAGTAGAATTACAAACCACTTTAAATTATTCGCGAAATATAAATCGAGTGTCAAGATTTTACACGTTTGGCGGACGTGAAACAATGGTGAAAACACGATTACAGGCAGTGCCATTTAACTACATCTTTTGTGAGTCTAAATGCTGTAATTATAGCAAACTCTATTCAATGAAACACTGGTCTTTCATGCAATTATTAACTTGTTTCGCCAAATTAACAAAGCCTGAATTTAATCAATACTAACAAAATTTATTTGTTATCGTGGTAGGTTTATGGTAATGCGTCTGTGGATTGTAAAAACATGTTTTGTATTCGTGCGTTTATGAATAGCAGATTAGTCTGTAATATAAGTTTTACTAAATTATATATTTTATGAAGTTGGTAATTATTGTGTTATCTATACCATTTTAATGTAAAATGTTGCAAATTAATTTTAATCAAATCTTTGAAATGACTGTCAATAGAGTTAATAGTTCCGTAGGCTATTGTTTGTGTTATTGTGTCCGCCTGATGGAATAGACTGCGTACAGTAGTTAAAATGATTTTTTTCTACGACTTATACGATATTTAGATTATTCAATTTATCCGATGTTCAATGCGTTTTTTAATTCATATGTTTATTTAACAATATAAATTTATCAAATGCTTACTTTTAGGGCACGAAACATTAGAGTGAAAGGTATAAAGAATTGCCACCATGCTGCTACAATTCCACAGACCCAGGGCGTGCTGTAATGATAAAAAAATGCAGTTTATTTGTATCACGTCTTTCTTTG
The DNA here is from genome assembly GCA_037074705.1 of Zhengitettix transpicula. Lineage (NCBI taxonomy): Eukaryota > Metazoa > Arthropoda > Insecta > Orthoptera > Tetrigidae > Zhengitettix > Zhengitettix transpicula. The sequence goes on from CM073590.1 coordinate 1,155,368, forward strand.
GCAGACACAAAATTCTGAGACGAGGCTTCGTGTCCGTAGTTTATTAAAAATCGACCACAAGAATATAGAACCTTTTTTTGTCGTTTGGAACAGCTGGTGAAAGTATTAGTCACGGGGGTCGTCGCAAAAAGATCTTGTGAATAACATATCTGGACTGAGACAAAAGTAAGATATTATTCAAATCAATCTTCGAAGAAACACGTTCTTGGCTGTGGAGCTTAGTTATCTGGGATTATGATGTAGCATCCTAAAGTGCAGATCCCAACAGGACCAGATCTGATGGAGTTCTGCCATATCGTGTACACCGGCAGTAACCAGATCACGTTTGAAGTTCAAGTTACTGTAAAACTTGGAAAATGTAAACATCTGCCATCTATATATTTAATAGTTGCTTTCTTGCGTTCACCGAAAACAATTATGAGTGTTTAATGTGTGTCATTTTCAATTTTTTTAATTATACGTTTATGTGAAAGATAAATTGAGTATCATTATTTAATTAATATATTAGTTTTCCAAATAAAAATAGAACCAGGTTTTATATAATCGTTTGATTCCTCACATTATTTAGCGCCGAAATTTTGGGCTTAGGTCTTTTCGAAGTGAAAAAGTAATATGTTGAGACTTTTCCGTGTTTATAGAAACGTTATTTCGTCCAATCTTTTATCTTGTGCACTTGCAAGTATTGCGAAGCTTGATTTGGGTTTTCGTCGGCAGCTACAATAGCTGTGTCGTCGGAAAATGTGGAGAAGTTGGCGTTTGACGACTAAGTGACGCCAAATCTCCTCGCGACTTGAGAAAATTTTATAACAATTTTTTCACCTATACTGTAGTATATACAAAATCTTAGTTGCAGATTACAGATATATGTGTCCATGAGAAAACGCTACAGAAGGTGGTAAAAATCAGAGATCTTGGAGTAGAAATTAATATTGAAACAATTTTGGTATTATAACAGTTTTGGTATACTACGGACCACAAGAGGAATTTAGCATTTAAACAGAGTTCAGATAAAACGGACAACGGAAAAGGTAGTATTAAAATAACTGGGAAGAACTGAGACTGGAACTTGTTTTAGTATTTAACGAACCGTTTAGAAGTTAGAATTCAATGATCTCCGGCGAAGTTAGTAATGATAGGATCGGTGAAGGAACAAGTTAATTGTAGGTTTGAGTTTCTTATCTGAATTTTAAACCAGCAATTGTAGATGAGAATTTGAAACAAACACTCTCTAATCATAATCTGTAGTCTGAAAATATGTTATGTGAAAGTACCTGTGGTGGTAACTAGAGCGCCAATGGAGCCGTCGGAGAACTCAGGATAGACATCACGGCGATACCTGGCTGCATCTGCCTGACTGAGATGCCTACCCGGATCCGGAGCCCAGCACTTTTTTCGATATTGTTAAACATTCAAAGTATGGATGGACAAGATCAAAATAAATCTCTTATAGATAGCTTTTAATTTCTATATTTTAATAGTTATATTGCCCTGAAATTTGATAATTTTAAAAACATAACAACACCATAATTGCTCTTGATTGTGGCGAGGTTAAATCGGAGCACCATATTTTGACGTCACAAATATACATGTATATGTACTTATCGTTCACATACTGATACCACTTACTTCGTTTACCAGGGATCATTTATAACATACAAATATGTAAGTAGTGACCAATATTCTGCTTTAGTACAATGATAAACGATTTAATTAAATGGAAGTAAACTTATTATTCTATGAATATGAGGGATTTTCTGCTATACACTTTTAGTTTTTATTGCCTGAATTTTGGTTCCTTTTCATGTTATACTATAAAACTGCCTCTATAACTTTTTTTTAGTTACAAGTAACATTTTACCAACTCAACTTTAATAATAACTATTTGATATATTGTAACGTGCTCGCCCGTCGAATTAGGTGGAAGGGGATCCGTTACAGGAAATTGAAGGACCGAAATCATTCTCAACCCGCCAGATCCGGCCAAGAACTAGTGCGGATGATCCTTGACTTGGAAATGAAATGAGATCTAGGAGTGATCTAGAAGGGTTAAAGGTGTAGCAGAAGTCTAGGAAAGAGGGTAGTGTGGCTTATCAGGGAGGAACCGGAGGTGTTGGCGGTTTTGCCACTAAAAACATAGATATAAGTATCAGTAGTATATTAGCAGTACAATATACTAGCTGTAAGTGTGAGGATAGGGTTAAAGGGAAACCAAGGATTCAACTAGGACAGACCCAGTTGAAGACACGTTCCCGCAATAATGACAGCAATAGTAATCTGCTATGGTAGAGACACCAAGCGCTTTTAAAGAGCTTGCGAGCCCTGGTTTAAGGAACTCTGCGTTAGCAGGTTTGAGAAACTGGCGTGATTGCCTTATGTCCTACTTGCGTGTTCGTGCTTGTTCATAATAAATAAGGAGGTCGACTTGACAATATATTTATCCATTTTGTCTTGAGAATTACCGTGCTTCCGTAATTATTTCCTTAGATTCACGTTTTGCCTGCATTGAATACGTTTACAAACATTAATTATTTGTGCATTAAGAGATTAAATCGCTCCTTATGAGTTGGTCTTGCAGTTATAATGACAAATCATCTGAATTCATTAAATTAATTTATGTTATGAAATTAATAGAATATTCGCCCAACCTATTCCGTTCTTAAGATATTTTCGTAATTTCACAAATGTATGAATGAAATTTCAGCGAGATTTAAAATTTATTTAAAAATAGTAATTTATCTAGAATAATTTTCGACTCAATACTATAAAAATTGATATCTTAACGATAAATCTATACAAAAGTCTTTTATCTATGAAATAATTCATTAGATATTACATTACGTAGTTTCCATCGTATGTCTGGAGGTCGGTTTATTAAGTGCATTTCTAAAGCCTAGCAGCCTGAGATTGCTTTGTATATCCCACTTCTACGGCGTCTGTTTGCTCCAATATTAACTCACGAGAGTTCTTAAGTATAAGGTAATATGGCAGTACAAACTTTTGTAATATACGTGTTCCCTAGTGGCTGGTATTATTAATTACCTATCATGTGACGGTTAATATGTGTTGCATCTTAGCGAAACTACAAATAAAAACTTGTCTGACTTCAGTTTACCCTGTCTGCTAAGTTATCACGAAATAAATAATTTGCAATTTAAATTCTTTAATATTACATATATTGCTTAAATAAAGGTTGGAACCAAATGTAGGATGCTCATTAACTCATGTAAAGTAATGGAAGCATGGCGTTCAGATGTAGATATTCTAAATCGAAAGTAATCATTTGAAGTCACGTAAGAAAGTAGAAAGTATCAATACTTTCCTGATATCGGTATTCGGTTTGCAACCAAGTACTTTTAGTACTCTATGATTTTTTTGCGATATTTTCTATTATCTATACTTTTTTCCAATACTTTTGGGTATAGAAACTTTTGGAACGGTCGTTTCTTTTTGCAAGTTTTGAGTCGTTTTTTATTGTTGACCTGTTTCCTTTATTGAGTGCATTATCGTCACACAGCCGTCTCGTGTGCGTGAATGCTGGCGTCCGTTCTATTAAAATTATGGAGTTTAATTTATGTGCTGTGTACGGCAAGAACGAGCTCAAAAGTAAAACTGAACGAAAGGCAAAAGTCAAAATCTCAGTAAAAAATTAATGGTAAAATATATAATTCAATTTGATTTAAATTAATTTAAATACAAATATTTGGCTTGAACATAATTTTGTAACCCAATAATGATTCCCTAATTAAGTTTAGCTAGTTATTTAAATTCATAATCTCCTTCTTCAGCAATAACCCTTTGATCATATGCTGTTCACAATACTGTAACACAATTTATGGTTTACAACGGTGTGATAATTAAATCCAAATAATTTATGGTGATCTATGGTCTTGCTGGGCGCGAAATTATAGATAATATATTACAAACCATTTTTTTATAAGGGTCTGAAATTGGTTTCTCTGCATATGGGGTTGTTAAAATTAATCTCAATGATCGCGAAAACCATTGATTTGATATTAATAGCGGGCATCATTTTTACATGTCACGTACTTACAACCCGCTCAGTGTTAAGTCCCAGATTGTAAGTCATATGCGTACCAACTTAAGTTAAAATTTCTCCGTTCGGAGAACATACTTGCTCATACGTGCATTTTCACAGATATAGAACGCAAGTTTCCTCAATCAGGTGCCAAGACCCCAACAAACAATTACCGGAATAAACTGTGTTCAGTAGATTTGTTTATTTAATGGGGTGCTCGGACTCGTTTGCCCAACTCTGTTTCCCTGAAGCCGAATACTGTTTTACTATAAATATTGGATTATTTTCCTTCATAATATATTCTTTTATAGGCACAGTCTTTATGAAATGTTTAAATATCATTGCCAACAAATTTGAAACTCAGGTTTTTTTTAAAAACAAGGTTGTGCCATAGTTGAGCCATACCTGCAGTAACGTTGAAATATGTAAAACAAATAATTATTTTGTTAATTTTCACAGATATTAAATGATAGGTTCTTTTTTCAAAATTATAATAATTACAATTTTTTATATTTCACTCAATCTGGTTCTTGACTGAAACGCAGAAGTTGACTTGAGAAACTAAGTAACTTGTTGAATGGTGATAGTTAACTGTCTTGGAGTTGTAACGCTCAATGGAGTCTAAATTAGCTTGCTGTTAACTCTGTTAACACGTGTCGGCTGCATGTTTAATATGATTTATAAGCACCGTAGATCCTGCCCACGAAGGATATTAAATTAAATTCCTCTTTAAAACTTTTTACTGTAATACTTGTTCACTCTTTATAAAGCAACAAACACTCATCTGAATAAAATGAAATGGGAGTTTGATATAATGCCTGCAATGTTAAAATTATAAACATCATTTATCAGAATATGTATACTATGATAATCGATATTAAAACTGTTTAACCGACGGTGTTAAACATCTTAATAATTTGAAAAAGTTTCTCAGAAACTTGGAATATCAAATGCTTTTCTTCTTTCTGATTGCTGATCCAATATCCAAACTTAACTCCCTTATTTTGAAATACATTCAAACATCCAGTGTGTACTGTTACAACCATGTGTCTATTTTGATGATATATAGCAGTATATCTTTTACAACGTTGCAATAAATTATTATATTGGTTCAAAAATATATAGTGTCCATCTATAAGAAATATATTCACTTGCATGAATTACATTGCATCACTGTTAATTATATGATTAAACAGCGTGTATACAAATTGATAGACTGTAAATATTTGGAATTCACGAATTCCGTGGAGGAACACCTACCAAATGTAAATTAAAGCAAGCAAAGCAAAACACAAGATTTATATGAGATGATATATTGTACCAAGTCATATTGAATTAACGAATTGACTGTTCTTAATTTTGTTATGAATTACCACGGCTAAACAGTATTACGGACGTAGGACTTTGTGCGCTCTAATTTTAAGTTAATTATGTGTCTGTTTTTCAGCAAGTTTTATATTTCAGATAGTGTTAGATTTAATGATCTAATAATGTCAAAAATGCATGCTTAATATCCTCTGCAAATAAATTAACAAACGTTTATGTAAGTAGTTATTTTATTAGACCTTGTGAAGCAACGAACAATGTATGGCATCTTTAAATTTCGAGTACTAGACTTGCAACACCTGCAACGCATGTTCGTTGTGCAATATTATGGAATTTTTAACATATATTTACATATTTACGTATTTCTAAATATTTCACTCCTGATTTATACGGTCATTTTTGACTCACGGTTTTACTCGTACTTATTAGTTTTATGTACATGGTATTTTATGAGATTCCTTTAATTGATTTTCTGGATATTCTTAATTATATACTTTATTGAATTTATTATTATTTGCCGTCAATAATTAGAATTTCAAGGAGTTACAAGAGAATATATAGAATTATTAATGAAACTAGGAGTATATTTACTGGATGAATTCCTTCTCCAAAAAACATGAATTATTTTTACATTACTCAATAACTGAGACGCAATAAATTATGGTAAGTTATAATATGTTTATCTGTCCAGTGCCACAATTTATACTTTTAAGGGGAAACAGTGGAGCAGTAGGACTTATGGGTATGGTTGTAGAGGTGGATCATCATTTTTAAACCAAGCTGAGCATTATTTGCACAGGTTTCATTAGAACATACAGACTAGTTTTCGGGCAGAACACTGCGTAGAAAAGGCGTTATGTCTATCTCCTGTAAGACTGAATGTTATTTTTGGGGTTTTCTCTTTGAGGGTGAAGTATTAAATATGTCGAAAGAGCCTGGAAGATGACGATAGAGCTGTTGGTCGTATTAACGTCACGTGTTAATCACCGTTGTACGCGTGTGGAAACCCAAGAACTGTTTAGGCAGTAACCACACTTTGTTTTACATCTAAAGAGAGATATGAATTCTCGAGAAGTCGTTTTCGGTTGTAATAGAGAGCAAGTTTTGAAGTTAAACGAGTCGCGAACAATATTGTACTGCCGACGAAACTGGGTGATAAAAGTGTGCACGTAGATGGGCTATGTATACCATGGTCTGACTACTCCCCTATTATAGAATAATAGATGACTGAATGGGAGATGCGGAAAAGTAGAGCAAGGTAGCCAAGGGTTAACTAAGACCCCCGGGAAGTCGGGCATATGGTAGATGTCCCACGCCCTTCCGATGGCGGAACTGAGGTGGGGATTTAGCATTATACGTGTATTATATTCAACTATATGACTTTAGGTCGAAGTTCAACAACGCAGACCATACACATTTCGACAACCTCAATTGACAGAAATTGGAGAACAACACAGCATTATATGATCCAACACATAAGTTGTATAGCCATTTAAAATAACTCTGTAATTATGAATTCCTGGACCCACGTTGTATTAAACTTTTCTTTAAATATGTAGCATGCAATCTTGAAATTTTGTTGTCGAGTTTTGTTACAAATTGTATTACATAACTCGGTAAATGAAATAACAGTCAATATTACAGGCAATCTATAATATATATGGATATATATATATATATATATATATATATATATATATATATGACGACCAATGTAATGAAAGTATTTTATAAATTATTTAACATTTGTTTTGTCAGCGTATTATTGTGGGCCAGGTTTTGTAGACAACAATCAGCATAGTACTAGATGTTATTGAACTGGTATTGGAATGTTGGAAATCGACTGTTGATCGTCTGTGGTGGTAGGCACTAAAGTATGCTGACGTAGGTTGTATGAAAACTGAAATGCCATGACCTGTTAATTAAAATCTTTTAAATTATTGGTGAAGTAAATAAGTAGTGTTATATGAGAGCTTATCTGATGATTGGTATGTACGAAATTTTCATAAAACCTAGTATAACAGTTGCGTACTGTCAGATTTCTATAGATTTGTCTTATGTTAATATTACTCACGTAAATTTTATTCAATATTCTATAATGCTTTGTTTTTATTTAATTTGGTTATAAAATTGCGGGTAACGATAACTGTTATAGGTCCGATGAAACTCGTAAGTGATCCTGAAGGTTTTAAGAATTTCAATAAAGCTGTAGTATATATGTAAAAGTTTTGTATAAAATATAACTAAATATAAGTTGGTAATAAATGTTTTTGTATTTAAAATTTCATTGATAATATTATTATCTTTACCAAATCATAATGTATCACATTAATTGACCACATCGTGGGATTCTTTGTTATATTTAAAAATTGACTATTACATTACTTTGCCGCAACGTAGTGACTTTTCTATCATTATATATATATATATATATAATGATATATATTGTAATAATTAACCGGATGAAGATTAATTAAATGAATTAATTTTTTAAAAAATTAATTAAAATTTGAATGATAGTTAGCCACACGTTGAAGACGCCAAATATGTAATAATTAATAGAGTATTTATAATTAAATTGCCCCACGTTGATGGGTGGTCTTAATTAATAGGAATAATAAACAAAATTATTTTGTATCGTAAATTTATTGTTGATTATTACACATTATATTCCCTGCTTTGAACGCCAAATTCCGTCAATTTAACAAACAAATATTTCAATTTTTTTTAATAATTCGTGGCGTTCTATCAAAATATAGCTTTAAAATTTTACAATCAATTACGTTGAATTTCTCATTATCTCAGGGTCACCACTGGGTTTGATAGGAAGAACGAATACAATGAACTAAAATATTAACAATCCAAACTCATTGAAGTTAACGGAATACAATATTAAATACAAAAGTAAAAGAAAACCAATGAAAAGAAAAATGCCAACGAAATCTGACTATACCCTTTAATTATCGTTTACAGTCATTAATAATTGTTTTTTTTCCCTCACGACAGTGCTACTGGTACCAGTTCTGACTCTTGTATCTTGAAGTCAACACCCACTAAACAGGCCGTTATACACTGATTCTACTCATTAGGTTTTGAACACACGGTAGTTGATCTGGATCTCTGCTATACTGGAACCTGGGTTTTCCGACTCTCAGTTGCCGGACGTAAATCTGCTCAAAGTCTCCCTATGCGAAAATTAGTTCTGTTTGTGAAGCAAAACTTCTGCTACCAAACTGCGATTTTATGAGTCTCTCCGTCAAACTGTTTACGTGCGTTTTATGTAAACTATTATATCGCCGTTGGACTTTCTAGCTAGCCCTATTCATAATTCTGGATCCGCAGACTTTTACTGTTTCTATTTCTCTATGTGGACCGAACTGCTATGTCCCAGTTCTTGACGCATACTTTTCCTATCGTGTCTTGTTGCTAACTGCATTCCTCTAGGCGCGCGGTCTCCAGTCTCCCATTGTTAACAAAGAAAGACCCGCTGCGATTGTTGTCTTTAAGCACCCGTTTCGCCAACAATTAAATTATTTTAAAAACAATTAAAAGCCTGTTTAATTGGAATTACAATATATATATATATAAGATTATGATACTGACAAGCACAGGTAGCTGTTCCACACTCACCGACGTCTCATCAGTTAAATATACCAATGAATTTAGATGTCCCCTAAGATAAACGTCCAGGGGGTTTTGGTTACGTTTCCTCATGTAACAATTGTAATAAGAACGTCGCATTACATATACATATATATATTGTAACGCCTGTAATTAGGTTTAAGTTTTTCTATGTCTCGGAAGTGTTGTTTGCTGTGGTCTTGAGAATTTGAAACCGTGCACGTGGGTGGGGGTGGAGGAGATAAATATTTCCATCCAAGTAATTTCGTGTCCTGTCTCGATTGTTGGCCTCAACATGACAGAATAGTTAGCCATTGTTGACTACGGAACTGCAGCTGCGTGCTATAAGTCTTGTGACAATGGAAGAATCAGTCAACTGGCATTTCGACGAAGTTTTCTAACAATGAAAAAGTAAAAGAATGGGAGGATATAATGGAGGGGACGGAGATAAGCTTTTGAATCTGGACAGTTGTTCTGCGCTCACCACGGCTGGTGGATGTGGTTAAGAGAGGCTACGTAAAGTTGTTGTCTCTGATATAGTTCAAGGCAGAATCGTCGTGAGAAAGGGGCCACAATTTGTTAGTAAAGAGTTCACAGAATAGCACCACACAATTTAGTACGATGGCTTGCCAGCATTCAATCCTGGAGGCCGACGCCTTAGCCAGCAATCAACCCCTGAGACAACACTGCACTTAACCCGTTCTGCCGGCTGTGAGATACGGAGACGTCGGTACGAGAGCTACAGCAGGCAACACAACACAGAATAGCAGTACGCATTTGGTACGGGCGGAAGATCTCTTCTATGTAAAAACCACAGGTGCCTAAGATAAGAGTTTTCATGTTTAACTTTAATAAACTTATATAAAATTTCTTTATTGGTCAAATATTTATTTTGATTTAACGTAAAAACCCAGCCCTAAAAATGATTCTTTACAATATATATTAAGTGTTACAGGCTACACGAGGATAGTCCACATGGTCTCAACTCCCCTTTAATTGCATAGGAAGGGACTTGAAAGGGAGGTAGCGAAAGTAGAGGAAGGTAGCCAAGGGTTAACTGGGGCCCACGGGCTATAGTATAAGTATCCTACCCGGCAATTCACCTAAAAGTGTTGCAGGGAAAATCCTAGTAAAACCTCCATCAGGTGAATGCTGAAACAAAATATCACTATTACTTGATGTCTCATAGAATAAAATTTTAATTATGAATTTGACGTAAAAATGTTAGATGCGGGCATTAAATTGGCATTATAAGTAAAAGACTACTATAAAGTATTTCGGCACTTGAAAATATGTTTAACTAAGTATGACAGCAGTAGAAAATATGATAGTATTTTTTATAATTCATAAATTACTTTTCGTGTCTGTATATTATAAATATATTTATAAAAATAATTTATTTAATTGTGGCAAAATTCTGCTTGAAGTGTAATTGTAAGATTCACCGTTATCCGGAGTAGCTGGTTACATCTCGATAAGTCAAGAATACTAAATTTTACTTGAGTTTGCTAAAGACAATTATTTTATTTGCAAATTACCGAATGAAAAATATACAAAGTCTAATTGCACGCGCGCATACGTAAATCGGCTTGACATGTACTTACGTTCTCTATCACTACTTACGTACATATGAACATTTCCAGTATTCATACTTTGCCAAGAGTAAAAATTTTTGAATTTCAATTCAGATTATCAGTTTATCCTTAATTAATTAATGTTTACCTATATCTGTATTCCTTCATGTTAGAGTTCTCATTACCAGTGACAGATCGTGTATATGGGATTTAACATTTTAGAATCGTTTAAGAGCCGGTACACAGACCTCGGGTGTTACATCAAGACCTCGCTTTAAAATATTAATGTAGTTGCAAAACATTTTAGTGTTCATTTATTAATTACAAAGAGCAACAAAATGCAACTTCTGAAACTTTTTATGACACGTCCCATTTCATTTGTACCATTATTATTATTATTCCACTAGGAATTCCACACACTTCGGAATACTTACATGATATAAACTAAAAAATTCAGTGTTTTGCAGAGAAGTTTACGTTGCTGTTTATGTCGTTTGTGTGTGCGAATTAACTTCCATGTAGGAAGGGTTGTCTCCCGGGTGAGCGCTGTTATTGCATCTCTGTGGGAGACGAAGTTCATGCATCTGTTACCTTGTATACACGCTTCTGCACTCAGCCAGCCCGTTGCCTTACAATTCGTGGCGACGCTCTCAGGCCTGTTCCGAAATTACTAATACCTAACTTTCCGTTCAGCCAATGCAGAAAAAATACAAATGCAGCCATTTATTTACAGTCTTAAAAATGTGACGAACTCTGACGGTTAACTGTGGTGAATACATTATATGTTGTTTATATGAGGGTCTGTTAATAAGTTCGTAAAGTCAATAAAAAACTGCATTATGATGGGTTCATTAATTTTTATTTCTCAACATCATTTCAATTCGACTTAATACCGTTCTGCCAGTGTTTATCCAATCATTTTAATTCAGACCCATAATTAATATTTATACAGGGCACAAATTGTTTGTTACTGCGCATCGATAATTTTCTCTGACGCATTTATTTTATCTTAGAATGTAGAAGATTCACGGTGAAGCGGGTGTGGATTGGGGAAACACAGAGAATGTAGTCGATCTTTCACAATCGGAAACAGTCCAGTAAGCACCCGTGAATTTTCTTTATAGAAGAGTCCATCTTTCTTGGCACATGAAACCATTTTCCTTTCTTGGCTCGAACTGTCCAATAATTACAGTCTTCATTCAATATTCTTCCGTTTTTAAATAGTTCATGTTGATAACTACTACTACAGAAAACAGTTTTTATTGTAGATTCAATCGATTTCGCAGTCTTTGAAAGCGGTTCACGTGCAGCAAGCCACTGGCTGGACTGAGGGTAGTGATACAACCATATTTCGCCAACCGTATGATATAAACGTAGAAAACCACCGAAAATGTGATAAATACCACGAAACCAGTGAATGGAACGCACGATTGCGTTTATTTTCCAGAGGCAGCAACCGCGGCATGCATGTTGTGGATTTTTCTTGAAATATACGTTTTTATACAAAATTGAAAACTCTGAGCTATGGGATACGTCTTTGGTACTTAACATCATTTCGTGTATATTGTCGATCATTTATCGCGCAGTTAGTTCTTGTGAACTATTTTCATCACTTGTGTCAGTCCGACCTGGTTTAAAATCATTCACCCATTAATACACGGGTTTAAACGCTGGGACAAATGAGCTATTAACTTCGCCCAGCTGCACTTTGATTTCCTTAAATCAAATGAATGCGTTTAATCACTGCCCAAATATATTTTGAATTTCATTGTTCGAAAATAACACAAACTATTTTCTTTGACCATGGTCAAAATTAAACCGCGGGATTGATTCGGCTGAAAATTTGACTCCAGCAGAGTGCAGTTTTATTTGGCAACGACTTAGAGACCTAGCCTCGTAAACATTAAACATTTGGCAAGAATACATTTGAATATACTTTATGTACGTAATACTTTCAGGTACCTCAAAATCATGGCAGGTCCTACATGGATAGGGTAAATTAATTTTACTCTCCAAACAAATTTCTACACTAGAATGCAAATAAAATTCAAAGGAATAGTTTATATATCCTGATGAAGCGAAGATAATGTAAAATAATAAAAATTTCTACATTGGCTTCTTTAAAAATATTCAACTATTGCAGATTGAAATGTTTGAAGTGGCTAAATGATCTTATACGAAAATATAAATTAAGAAAATCAGGTGTTACTGAACAAATGCTTGTAAGTTCTGAGAAAGGGATGCATGTTTTCAGGTGACATTAAAGAACACATCGGTACCAGAACGGAGGACACTCCTAGGCTTCGTTGTACACACATCGTTGTCTAGTTTATTAAGTCAATATTTGATAGATTCTTTTCTATGTTACTTTAGTGTGACAAGTTCCATGAGGGTAATCCACGTGGTGCCAACTGTCCTTAGCATAGGAAGGGATTTGAAAGGGGGGATCTCATACTGTCCCTTTAATCTGCCGTATTTTACAAGTAAGCTTTGATAGTTTGTACTATAAGTTTTAATACGAAGATACCAGAATATGCAATGAAAGCTTGGTTTGTAAAACTATCAGCTAAAAGAAAGAAATACTATACTTTTCAAATGCATTGGGATATTGAATAAATGTTTATATTATAATTGGATATGCCAGAGGCACTATTAAAGAGAATGGAGAGGGAATAAAGGAGCGGTCTATCTGTAAGATTGTTATTCTTCGCCTGGACTGAATGAAAAGTAAGCAAATCAAATAAAACAAAATTGTATAGAATAATAATAATTTTTGGTTGGTACTCTCAGAAAAACTTATTTAAACACAATTGAAGAGCAAATGACAAAAAGGGAGTGAGATAAAATCACTCGTACTACAATCGTACTTTGATAATAGTTTACTCTTTTACCAAACTAATTTTCTAATTGGTGAAAATATTTAAAAATAATTGTCTTTTAAGTACATGCGTCTAACCTGTTGTCTGAATATTCAATATTTGAATTAATTTTCTTCAAAAAAGTTTGAATTTAAATTCATACTCTTTTTGTATTTGTTCACCACTATAATGAGCTTAATTTTCAGCTTAATATTGTGAAGGATCCAGATTAAAGAGACAGTAAGAGATAACCAGTTTTAAATCCATTCCTATGATATTAAAGAAGAGTTGCCACCACGTGGATTACCCTCATGCAGCGTGTCACTCTAACATCGATTATAAAATAAATTAGTTTACATCATCCTATTAATGCATGAGACTTCGAATGAGTTACAACATTCTACATAGACTAAGAAACATTTAGCGAAAATTAATCGTCATGTGATCTGGAACTAGGCAAATAAATTCGTCATATAAACCATAGTCAGTAGGCTAAAATCATTTTATTTATAAAACTCTAAATTCTGGATTTGAAATTCCAACAAAAATTATTTTAAAATGTTGGCTGTTAATATACATACAAGAGGCCCAGCGATCAATTTAGTCCTCTGATTTTTATTCTGCATTTTAATGCCCATCGTGGAATAATTCAGCCACTCGAGTTCATTTTTATGCAGGCAGCAAAAATGTATTTCTTACCCACTCAGCGTAGCCAATATGGGAACATTTCATTAACATAATTGCTGCGTTTAAATTTAACGGTTATATTTGTCAAATTGGGGGCATCTGTACAATTGTTGGTGCAATTATACTTAATATTTGTATAAATATATACTGGAAATGCTTCAATTATATATGTAGGAAAAAGGAATAAAACTAGGCATAAGGCTAAATTGTATAACATGAATTGTATTGAAAAGTGACATATTTGATATTAATTATAATTATGCAAAGGTTATTGAGCACACTTGTGTCAAATTAATTACGTACGCTGCGTCATAACAAATTAAGTAACTTCTCTAAGATCAATTTACATGAATCTGAGGAAAAATTTATATATTTACATATAATGTTATCGGAAATACAACGTACTTTTTCCAAGAATGTTTCCCGCTAGCCTTCTGCCGACTTGTTCAGTAGAACAACCTTATAATGTATCTTTTAGAGATATTGCGAATTGATGAGAAAAATAGACAGCCAATTTTCATAATATAATCACGCTTTATAATACTTAACTTAAAAAAAATTATTTAACGACATACTCATAATTTTGAAACGGATCAATTGTAATTCTTCAGAAAAAAATAACAAATTGAACACAAATATTAAATTGTTTTAAATGATTTATTAATCTATTCGAAAAAATTGAAATTTAAAATTTACAAATTTGGAAAAATATTCAAAATTGAATATTAAATCATTCTAAATATTATTTATAGGGCATAAAAAACGTTTACAGTTTAATTAATTGTTTCAATAGAAACTTTGTAATTAATAAGTTTACATCTGAGTCTCAAGTTATCACTTCCGGTGTGTTTTCTTGCGTCGCTGCCAGCTGATACGCGCGATTCACCTCTACTCGCCGTAGGTGTTTAACCTCTATGAATAATTTAATATTGTTTCCCATATACACTATTGTAGCCTATCTGTCTCCCACCCCGAACACTATTATAACATAGTGTGTGCCAATTCTGTCATGTTTACAATTTTACGTCACACACAAGCACACAGTGTACTTGATAGCTTCTACGACGCACCTCCTCCGAATTTTGTTTGTTTAATACTGGTTTGGAAATTGACTAACCAATTGGAGACGAATATTTGAATTAGAACTTTCCTTGTATATTGTCGATTGGTCTATCTAACTAACGGCGCAGTTTCATTAAAAATTATTTAACAGTAAAAACTAATAAAACAGATATTACAATTTAGTATTAAAATTATCCCTCACATCCAACTAAATATTTAACATTTAATAAAAATAAACATTATAAAGTCGGTACAATTTTAATTACGTCAATATTATAAAGTATATTCGAACTAAAATACTATCGTTTCCATAATTTTATCTAATTTATAACCAAATATTTTAAAATAATTAATAATCTAAACCTAATCCAATCATTTTTACCAAATAGTACATTATTTTCAATGAATTATATATATATTTAATTCATTTAATATTTTCGAAATGTATTTCTTCTGTCACAATATATATTACTCAATCGGAAAATCGAAGCGAACAGAAACTCCGTCAATCCGTATTAAAAAAATTTAATTTCAACGTATACCAATTATAAAATTGTTCAATTTAGCAGGCTGCACACGGTCAATATAGAAATGTCTATATTTTGTGTCAATTCACTATCAATAATTTTACAACCACACACAGTCAATATATTTATCAATATTTTCGTCAATATTTCCGCCCCTTTTCATTTTTTCTGTTCACTGTGTCTGTCCGTGTGATTTTTAATTGTCAATCCTAATTAAATTATAGTTGTGTATTCTTTCATAAGTTACGAATAATAAGATAAAAGCTTATTTAGCTTTCCTACTTACTCTCTGGACAGGACGTAATGTTGTATGAATGAAAATGATGACTTCAATTGTTTTCGAATGTATAGGGGTACATTTGATAAATTATTATCTATGGTTGAACCTCTCTTAAAGCGTCAGGATACGACCATGTGTCGCATAGTCGTATCCTGACGCTTTAAGCTGTGACGAAATCTCGCAACTGGCAGGACCTTCGAGGAACTCAAGTTTTCTGCGTTGTTGGGACCACGAACTATCAACTATGTCGTTATACAGACTTTCTCTTCGACAAAATTTTCTGAAACCCTACCCAGAAATAAATATTGACCCAGCTAATCGTATACTGTCCTCCACTCGAGTGAATGTTGAAAATTCCTTCGGAATATTAACGACCAGGTTTGGAATGTTCCAGAAATCCATAAATCTTGATCCACAAAAGGCTATAATTATATAACTTCACAGATATTTGAATATAAAAGTTATTAAATTACTTCATTTATCGACTGGAAGCTGTGAACTTCCAAAAATTTATGTGCATTATATTATGTCCATTCTGTGGGGACGTACCATGTATAGATTATGGGCTGCTCTTGAACCGTTTACAGGCTACAGCCTTTTTCAGTTCCTTTCTGTAATTGACTCCCAAATAATAATTTTCTTACCGAGGTCTTTCGTGGTTGCTTCTGGTTTCAGAAAGCAGTTCTACCATTGCTTTTGACGTTTTTTATTTTTATAAGACGCAAGACGAGAATCCCACATTACTAAACAATCGTAAACTAATTCGAGTAAAGTTATTGTTGCTCCACCAGTGATATCATACTCCCTCTTCCTCCAACCCACCATATTGTATACTTTGTCTCTTTCTACTCAGTCCGTGACGTTAACTTCATTTAGCGTGTAGAAAAACCATATAATGTATATTAATTTCTATATTGAAAATATACCTGCATTTTTTAAATATAATTATTCAAATGTTTGTAATTTAGCAAAGAACATTCCTCATTTTATCCGGAAGGCTTAGTCGGACCAATGGCGTGACCATAGGGTAAGATTAACTTTTTTCCTAATATGTAATGACTTCACAAATTGTAAAAACCCACAGTAAATCTCTGCCTAAACTGAATATTGATGAAAATATTTATGCACGACCGCACACAGTCAATATATTGATCAATATTTAAGCCACTCCCCAATATTGATCAATAAAAATCTAAAAATTTGAATCCTTTTAAACATTCCTCAGATTCTTCAATCCACTCCACACACGGTCAATATATGGATCAATATATAGACCGTGTGCGGCCAGCGTAAAATTATTTACTTATAGGTGGGAATATTATTTACAGAGTTTAAATGACAGTAGTATGTAAACAAATAAAAAATTAATATTTAATAGTGATAAAATATGAAAATAATTAATAATTAATCAATTAACTGTAGGAAACCAAAATAATTTACTCTTCATCTCAAGTCCATTGGTGGGGTGATCATTAACTAATCTATATTTAAATTACCCTACTCGGGAAACTTAGGACCCAGGTAATGCGATACTTGGTAAAAACAATTTTTTAACGATTCGGAGGATGTAGATGTCGCTTTCTTGTTGTGGTCGGTGTGGTGATGCAACAGGATGCTGGGCGCAGCATCGTTCAGAGGAGAGTCGTTGGATAAGGGCCGCAGAGTCTATGTTCGCTATTGTTTCTAATATTTTCTTTACATAATATTAATAAACAATTATTTTTAAACCATTGTCTAAGATTCTAATCTATACTTTTACATTACATTTGATATACTCAATGTCAGTGGGTGATTTTATGCTCTCCTGTCTGCGGTCGAGAGTTAATAACATTTTTAATAATTATTATTTCGTTTGTCGGAAATAGGCCCGCAGGCAAATTCCTAGTGGCAAATGATCCTCTAACAATACGAAGACAGGCACAAATCGCTCCAAAATACTCTGTAGGATCAAATTAGTGTAGATCTTGTTTACATTCTCTCGATCTAAAATGAAGCTCACCTTCGACATATTCTACTACTTTCACTAAGCACCGAATATTATTTCCTCATTCTCACTAGTAAAACTTGTTTCCACCAATTCTTATACGTTAACTACCTCTTTATTGGAATAGTCGGCCAGCTGCCTCCTTAACTGGACAAGGCACGGCGAGGGGAAAGCTGCGACCCCACAGCTAACCCCTCTCCCGCCATCGGAAGGGCGTGGGACAAGTACCAAATGCCCGACTTACCTGATGTAGGTTTTTCTAGGGTTTGTTCTGCATTACTTTTAGGCGAATGCCGGGTAGGATCCTTAAACCATATCCCGGGGGCCTTAGTTAACCCTTGGCTACCTTCCTCCACCCTTCCGCATCCCCCTTTCAAATCCCTTTTCTATGCTATAAGAGGGGAGTTGCCACTATGTGGATTACCCTATACCCTATACATAGCCTGCCTACACCAAAAAAAAACCTAACAAGACATCCATTTCTAACTCAACCTCACTATAACTTTTCACCTACGACAACCTCACGCCTTCACTATTACTTTGCGATTGTCGTATTTTTTTTACCAAATCCTTATAATCAGTATTTTTTCTCGCAATATCACCCGATTATTTTTCACGCACACATGAAAGAAAAGGTCAAAGTCTTTAAACGACAGACGTCCGAAGTGAGTCCATTCAAACTGCACAATCATTTGAAGAATTTTTACCATTGTATCAATGAATTTATTCTCGAACATCTGCCGTGGAGGAATCATGCTAGTGATTTCCAGCTTAAGTTATAACGCTAGATATTTCATCATAGAATATCGGGGATTGAGAGAGTGTGAATTAGCCAAGATTGTGTTTCTGCAAAAATGGAGCACCAAGTTTTAAATTGAGAATTTACACGGTGGACGCTGTTGACTATGATCGAGTACTTTTTTGATAATACTTAAGAAAAATTTACAAGATAATCGCAGTCATTCTGCGCTGTAGACTAAATTTTTATTTCCCATTACTTATGTTTGTTGTGGTTTCTTATAACCTAACGTTCAACGAAAATTAATTTTCTCATAGTGAACTCTGTTGTTAATGAATATGTTTAAGGATGGATTTTTCCCATGGTTTTTAAGAAGTCGAAAAGTGACAAGAATAATAATGAAATTAGGCTACTTTAATGTTTCATTACCTGTATTATTTATAGAATCTACTGTGTTGAAAATCACCACAAAAGTTTTAAAAAACGATATGCAACATTGTAGAACTTTTGGAAGATACGTCTCAAACAAAGACTGTCCCTTTCTCACGGTTATTTCTACTTATTAGAAAAAATATCCAAATAACAGAGAAAAAGAAGTGATAATATAAATACGACGCAACGTTCCTGGAATCCTTTTGCCTGTCGTCAGGTGATAAAAACGTAAGAACCTGTATTGTGTAGTTGTGTCGTACTCACGGCTCTTTCTTTCACGTGACATGGATTCCAGAAACGTTGGATGGTATTTATATTATCACTTCATTTTGTCTGTTATTTGGATACTTTTTCTAATAAGTATAATTTTAACACAGACGTATGATATTTTAATTTTTTATTTCTACTTATATACATAAGATTAATTATATCTTTCTTCATTAAATATGCAATATACCTATAGAATAATTTTAAAATAAAGAATACTACATATATGAATTGTGATTATGAAATTAATATGAATGTGTAATTTATTAAATCGGCACGCATGACGATGGATAATATAGTAAAATATGCTCGAATAGGTAGTCTTAAATTCTTCAGAAATGGTAAGTAATATGTCACTTAATTGGATTTAATGTTCAATACAATAATACGTACATATAAAGTTCGAACCGTTGGAATGTCACGTTTCACTGATTAATTGTGGAATCAAATATGAAATTACACATTTTTGATACACATTTAGGAGGTTAAAAGGAAATATTTAGAAACATATAATTTATTAAGCAATATACTGCAATATACTGCACAGAATAATTTCACAAAACTACACGACGACGAGGACGAGGGCCTAGGTCTTTATCAAATCAGTAATTTTTTGTGCAGGACACCCAAGATTTCTGAAACACTTGTGACATCTGCGTATATTATCCTGAAACAAGAAACCGGCCGGTTGAGAGAGATACTCTTTATCTTGCCTATCTCTGTCTTGCTTCATTATGAAATTTTCTTTCCATGTTCTGAGAAGATCTTCATACAGATCACATTGTATTTTCTTTTTTCTGTCACGCTCCTTCAGACCTTCTTCATCAAGCATTCGCAGCCAATTTTTCTCGTATTCTAATCTTTCTTGTTTTTCGTTCTCTTCCTTATCGTTTCTCATTTTCATTTGGCATTTTCGATATGTATCTAGATCTTGAGCAAGGCATTTTTCTAACTCAATGTTTTGTATTGTAAATTCTGGCTTATTACTATCTAAAAGCTCTTCGTCTACGTTTGGAAACATCTTGTGGTACGCTTCCTTATGTTGTATTTGGGCATCAAGAAGTTTCCTGTATGCTAAATGACTTTTGTTTTTATTCTCAATGTAACCCCAGCGTTCCTCCTCTGATGTTTTTATACTAAGCTCAGTTCTTTGCTTATCTATTGCCATTTCCTTCTCTCTAGCTTCTCTTTCAACTCTTTTATGTTCCTCGCCAAGAATTTTGTTTTCTTCCCACGCTCTGGGACTGACAGGTGGGGTTACTTTCCTATTCAGGAATATGTAGGCCATTGGCTTTTCACTTTTTAATTTTAGGTCATATCTTCCCCTATTATCTTCAGCCAATTGCAAATTAAATGCAGAGAATTCTTTGTTCTTCTCCCGTCTAGCCTCACACTTTTTAATATCTTCAATTACATTTTCAGCATCCGTTTTAAAAATATCAGCATTTATTAATTTCTCCTTTGCTGCTGTGACTTCCTTTGGTTCAGGGTTGACTGCGTAAAGATTCGCTCTAATTGAGTCACGTAACTGACAAATATAGCATGAGTCGGGATCACCGCCGGGAACAGATGCGAATTGTTTAGGAGTACTCGTATCCACTTTAACGTTGTCATCCTGTGTCTTATTTTTCTCTGCAGATTTTGCATCAAACTTTGGAATTTCTATGATTGCGTTCCTTCTTGGAATTGACTTAACACTGATTGTGTCAGTTAAGCTGTCCTTACTTTTTTTGCACACACATTTTCCTGCTCTGCATGTTTTACAGGCTGGTTCAGCCGTCGTTGGTTTACCAGAATCGACTACTTTTTTAACTAACACTGATTTAATACTTTCTGCAACTTGATTCTTGGTTTTGTCAATGCGTGGCTTTAAAATCTCTCTTGGTTTCGAAACTTCTTTTTGTACGTCCAGTCTTTCTATTGTTTCTGTTTTTGTATCATAGAGGAAGCATTTGTCAAATTCGATCTTCACTCTTTTGTTTTGTACCACTATAGTTCCAACTGTAGGAAAATGAATTGAAGCCTTCTGTCCAGACTGTATGTTTCTAGTAAAAGTTTGTATGGAATTTTTGATACAACTCTCAATAGTATGCTTGTCTAGATTTGTAGTACTTTCAACTGCCAAAAAGTTAATCATTTTCCTAGGGATTCTTGCTGCGACGAACTTTTTATCAGCTTTCAGGTTGAAGTTCTGAACTAATTTCTCAGATATAAGGAAAACAGGCTCCTTTTCGACAAGAGATTTCTTCCCATCAATTTTGATCTTCAATTGAGCAATTGCAAATGTTCCAAAATCTCTGATGATTGTTCCAGTATCTCGAGCATAGTTGATTTTTATTTCATTTCCGACGGCATTCAGGACTTTTGCCACATTCTCATTACAACATTGCCTTGTATGGCAACGATTTCTTTTACTTTCCTGTGTTATCTGGTCAATCATTATAATGCTTTCATATTATTCGTAATTTCTGAAACAGTTAAATGTTAGCATCAAACAATTAAACTACGTATTAAAGATAATTGAGCATGTATATTATTATTTTAAAATATTTTTAATAAATTCAATTCATTTTTGGCGTTATGTGTATTATTGATATATTATTTTTATGAGGCATAAATGTTAGTTTTACTCCCTTAAACAGTTTAATTATAACAGATATTATGATTAAATTACTTTTAATAATAAATATATAAACATTCAGCTCTTAAGACTTAAAACTGTGTGTCATAAATGTCGTTATGATTAATACCTGCTTTAAACGATTTATTTAACAATTTAGTTGATTTTACTTCTCACATTACTTTGAATGAAAGAAAAACTTTGTAATCATTTTTATCATTTAATTTAGCTTTTACAAACAGGTCTTTTTGTTAATAATAACTTTCAATAATAGCAAGCATTACGTTCAGTAACAGTGTATGTACAACAGTAATTTCGGCCGCATTGTACACGAGAATATTGAACTTATTAAAATTCCAGAAAATTAATTGTAAATACTTGTTTGTTTTATATTCCCATAATTGTTATATTAATTTTTATCGGTTTGTATTAAAAGAATTCTTATATATTTATACTTGTAGTATTCATCTACGCCAAAAATGATATTTTTGCTGTTGTTCCTGAGAATCGTTGTTCTTTTATAGATTGACCTGTTGGTCGGTTTATCTTTTTATCCATTAAATTGATGTCAGATGAATATAACTATTAATCTATGTTAAATATATATTATAAAAACACTGTCAAGTAATCAAAACTTTATATATATATATATACTTGTTATGTATCAAACCACATATAAGTTCTCTTAATATCTCTATTTTCTTAGATATTTAACACACGTGAGCTTTCGGGGCCTTTGCTATAATCATCTATTTTTTTAAAAAACATCTATCATACCTACTTAATTTTACATCCGCATATAATTATTATTTTTATACATTACATTACAATACATTTTCATTAGTATTTTCATACCTGTCATCTACCGGAAATAAAGGTACTAACAATAACAAAAAGGAAAATAAAGCAGGGAATGAAAAAAAGAAGACGGAAGAAGGGGTTATGAGAAAAGTGAGGTCAATGTAGAAGAAAATTTGTGAATTTATTAATTAGTATTTTATTTCATATGCAATTTTCGTATTGTTATTATATGTGTTTATTATATATATTTCTCATTGATGCATTTTAACAGTTGTATATTTCATTGTTATATCGTGTTATCTACGTAATTAATGGTGCTTTGACTTATCCTATATTCTCAGTAAAGAACTAGTGAAATCAATAAAAAAATCCAAACAAATGCGTCAATTTTTTTTATTTCGCACATCAGCATCGTTGTTTTGTTTTTCTTGTCATTCTCATAAGATTTTTAACAATTCAATACATTTTTGTCTGAATTAAAACAACATTGTTATTAAATTTCAATTCAAAATAGTTATGTCTAAAGTAAGATAGAACTCATAAATTATTCAGCTTTAAAACTTCTAGTGGTTTATAACTTTTTCCTTTATTGTAAATTTCAAAAAATGAATTGATTGAAAAGGGAATCCATATAATGTCCAAATTGAATAAATTGACTTAACTTGAATTTGATGAGTGGTGATATTTGACAACAGTGGGAATCATTTACTAGGATACTGCTGATTTACGTATGAAAGGCAAGTAAAACAGAAAACACGTATGTCATAAACAAGAATCAATGGGAAGTATAGAAAGATCTGAGGCACATAGCGTAAGATTTTTCAATATTTCCACCTTATATTCATTTATTTCAATTACTGATTACAATTTCAGATTTTTTCACTAATGATAAATATATCAAATGAAACTGCTCACTCATGTAAGGTTACGTAAGTTAATAAAGCTCACAATTTTTGACACATTCTTACAATCTATTTTCTGAGTGTGTACCATATAAGTCTATAATTAAATATCAAAACTTCAGTGTTGTAATTTATGGATCTCTATAATAATGTTATAATGATCTATTTGAGCTGAGATTTCAAACTTTATGCTGGCTAAACCGATTGGTTCTGATAAATACTAAAAGTATTTGAATGAATGTATAAATGTACGGGATGTGGATCATATCTTGTTTAAAAATTCAAGTTACATGATCAAAAACATACAGTAGGATATGTACACACACGTTCTCTACTGCGAAGTATTTCCAGATTAAATCTCATATATATATATATATATATATATATATATATATATATATATCAAAATAATGAAGTTGTTAAAATAATAAAGTGTTTCTAAGAATAGAAATATTTTCATTCGTCAATGGAATACTGCCACTTACTGTGAATCTATTTAGAGATGCTCCGTCAGTTACCACGGTTGAGGTTAATTACTTCAAAGAAAATGTAGGCTGAAGATATCGGGTGTTTGGTTCAAAGGTTAAATTCTTGATCAGAGAGATTACTGATATGATGATCTCATTTAAGCGGTACATTTGAATTTGGTTAAAGGTATCCATGAACTGAAAGTTCCTCGGTGTTGACTTGGCAAAAAATTTTCTCGTGTAAAAATTTAACGATAAATTGATTTTAAAAGTCATCAGTTCGTATAATATTTCATTTTAAATTCCAAATTTCATTGATATAATTATAATTTAAGAAAAGCGTAAATATTTTGACAATCATTGTGTTTTGGGCAGTTATCGTTTTACAGAAAGTTTTTTAGAAACGATTCTAAATCTGGAAAAAAAAAACTGGTGGTTGTGGTACTGGCGAAGAATAATTTGTTTAATTGAATGTGGGTCAGTAAATATAATCATTAAAACTGACGAACAAAAGAGTACATTCTTATAATTTTGGAACAAGGGGAATTTAGTAGCTCCACATATAGGTCATATCCCCTCCCCTATCACGTCAAACTCATGACGTCATACTCTGTTGTAGCAGTTCAATGTATAATCAAGTCTCACTGGACGGTGATTAACCATGAAATTCACTTACAAGTCCGGAGGAATTGTACGGGCAATAGGCACGGAAGGAACAAATTTAATAGGAAATTTGCAATGTTGATTCGGTATGAAATAGTCATTGTCATTTTTGTAGTCGTCGTTCTTCCTTTTTCTTCCGGGGTCATTTGGGCCCAGTTAATTTGTCGTACGATGTGTAGGAAAGGAAAAACAGGGGTTATGAGAGGTAGTGCACAAATAATTGGGGAACTACTCCTTTACCCCGTTTTAAAGTTACGCTGTCGTAGGAAGGTTGTGACGCTCTCTAGCCGCCATATATATGACGTCATGCGGTTGAACTTTTTATAATACGGCCGTCCTTAGATGTAAACTTAAAGCAGCCGCATGCATGTTTCGCACAGTAGTAGTCGCGTGGTGATGCATAGCGTCCCTAGTCATTTTTTTTTCAATATAACAAATTGTTGGAATTCCTCATGTCCTCTTTGGCTGCCCCAGATATAGCGACATAAGACGATCATCAATAGTCGCCCATTTAATGATAGAGTTCTGCAACTCACCAACAGCCATTTACAATCTTCTAGAATTTACTATAAAACTGATTTATATATAGTAATTTAAATGTAACGAAAATGTAAAAAAATAACATATGTAAGTCGCTAATGACCAATTGGTTAATGCGACTATAAACTGTAAATTTTTAAAAAAATTGTTGGACTTTAATACATTAAATATTAAGAACCTATTAGAAACTTTTTCAAATTACGTATCGTATTTAGAAACACATTGCGACTCTTCTTTTGAAAAATTTCCTGCAATAGAATCCATTTAAATTTTTGTGTTGGATGACACATGTCATTTCTTCTTTAAATAAGAAAATTTCAATCAATGAATCCAAATTTTTTCCAGCGCTTTTACCCTAGATAGATGACTAACTATTCACGTTTCTTATCCAAATATATTGTGGAGGCCTATGTTTGGTCCACTGTATTTGTCTGTGCTTTGCGATGTAAATGTCACTTCAATTGTATGCAGTGTTAGAATTTTAACATTTGTCTTACTGCAACTATTGTGAAGTATTTGGACACAATTATGAACTTAGTGAGAATCTGACTCATCAATCGGGTAATTGCTGTGTTATAACAGATTTCTTCTTCCACGAATTCAATTGACTTCTGATTCGCAAATACACGGTTAACCATTTTATAGAAAAAAAACAACAACAGATTTTGTCAATATTATTCCACAGAATTTGTTTTAACTGTATTTGCTCTTGACTTTATGTAAATTTAATTATTTCTGACAAAATCATTCAATATTTCGTCATCCTCGTTGGACCACAACCCTCTTTCATTTTTTAACCCGAACCTCTTTAATAAAATGATTATCGTATAAAGGAAAATAAGTAGAACAACTGTTTGTCAACGCTATGACTACCGTCGGGCATAGTTTTTTTTATGACCAACGCTTTCTAGAAAAACAGCGCTACAGGTCTTCATAGACAACGTTCCAGTGGCGTCATCTACCGTTGCATTACGGGCGCTAGAAAGCGTAACCGATTTCCTATGAAATCGTAGCTTAAGTGGGAAGAGAAATTTTGATGTGACACCACTACTATTCAATAGGTGGCCTATTTGTACAGGTGCCTGAAATCTGTAGTAAACTACATATATAGTGTATTTAATTTTAAGTTTTTTTTGTATCTAGTTATAAGTTTTATTCTTATTGTTAACGAAAGTGTAGTACAGAAGCCGCAAGTTTCAGGTCTGCAGCGGCATCCGTTATAAGTATTTATTTTGAAGTCCCGCTTAGGGTATTGACCGATAGGACTTTTGTAATAGTTTCCGTTAAAGGCCTGTCTGCGTGAGGATAGTTGCGGTCACGGAATGTCCTACGGCTAGGAGAAAAACAAGCTCTTAGGAAAATCATTTCCGATAACATTGAGGTGTGGACCGTTTAATTTCACCTGCCTGCGCGTGCGGCGAGATAAATAAAATCACCCCGCTAAGTAAACACAAAGTTGGAATACGAAGAGAGTCGCTGCGGCAGAAACATCTCTTAGAGCCAGGGAGAGTAAAATATCTCTCTGAACAGAGTTAACGTTCGACGAACTATTGTGTTGGCAATGAGCGAAGATTAACTGATATATGTTCGGAGAGCTGAGTCAACGAGGAGTTTAGCTGTAGCCAGGCACAGCAATTTTGGAAGCCGCGACACCAACCAGCGGTCTTTTTTTTTAGGGTAACAGGCTACATGAGGGTAATCCACATGGTGGCAACTCCCCTTTAATAGCATAGGAAGGGATTTGAAAGGGGGGATGCGGAAGGGTAGAGGAAGGTAGCCATGGGTTAACTAGGTCCCCCGGGCTATAGTTTAAGGATCCTATCCGGCATTCGCCTAAAAGTAATGCAGGGAAAACCCTAGAAAAACCTGCATCAGGTAGGTCGGGCATTTGGTTTAGGAGGCAGCTGGCCGACTGTTCCAATGGGAAGAGAGAACAACTCTTACCGTATGCCCAATGTCTGTGACCCCGGAACATACACCTCTCAAAACAGGCCGAGGTGCTTCGGCTTGTGGGAACCTTAGTTCAAAAACGGAGAGAGGAAAAGGCATCCCCAGGTAGCCCCTTCCTGTCTCTCCTACAAGGTTCTGCCTGCGAAAGAACATCCCTCGCAGGTACTGCCTGCGACAGAATAGCCCTCACCGACAGCCCATCCCGATCCATCTATTTTTTTTTTGAGGTGTAGACAGGCTATGTACAGGGTAATCCACATAGTGGCAACTCCCCTCTTATAGCATAGGAAAGGGATTTGAAAGGGGGGATTTGGAAGTGTAGAGGAAGGTAGCCAAGGGTTAACTAGGGCCCCCGGGCTATGGTTTAAGGATCCTACCCGGCAATTCGCCTAAAAGTGATGCAGGGAAAACCATAGAAAAACCTGCATCAGGTAGGTCGGGCATTTGGTACTTAACCCACGCCCTTCCGATGGCGGGACATGGTTAGCTGTGGTTTTTTTTGTTTTTTTTTGGTTGTAGTCAGGCTATGTATAGGGTAATCCACATAGTGGCAACTCCCCTCTTATAGCGTAGGAAAGGGATTTGAAAGGGGGGGATGCGGAAGGGTAGAGGAAGGTTGGAACTGTTAATGATAGAGTCATTTAACAAGAAAACGACACCGAGAGAAATGGCTCAGTTTTTAAAATTGTGCATGAAAATGTGTGTCTCACGGAAATCAAGATAGCTCGTATCAGAGAGTAAACGCAATAGAGGGTTCTATTCATTGGTTGGTTTTGTGGTTTTCGTCGCATTCTTGGTGATTACATTCAATATGCAAATTACTAACGCGTTAAATGGGCAAACCTTAGGGCGTTTCAGGAGACTTAGAACGTTATTAAAACATAAGCAAAAAGGGACGTATATGTAGGCATATACGTGCGGCACAAACTCGATTGTTTACGTCGCAGTCCGGAACACACTTGTTTGTTTCGGTCGATTAGAAACTTCACAGACAAGTAAAATATTGAGCCACCTCTTCGCAGGAAATCACTAATACGTAGACAGCCTCCTCCTCTCATCGGCGTAATAGTTCTCGGCATCATCGAAGCTCATCTATCTTCTCCTCTTCCGTCAGTCAGGCTTTTTTCATTAAAATTTCTCTCCTACACCTTTACACTTCTCAGACTTACTTCCTGTCCAATAGGTATATCAGATCTTTACATTTCACTCCTATTCTTCCTCCCTTCCCAGAGTTCCTCCTTCTCCAAGTTGTATATTGGACCTGCCCCTTTTCGTCGCTTGTATACCTTCCAGCTAGACTTTTTCCGTTCCCCAGGACAGGGTTGAAACATCTTCATTTTATTTTTCTCAACAAATCTGCGTTGGTCTTACAATTTCGCGGACTTCCTCTCGCCCGTCAGAGGGGTAGACTTTTTTGGAATTTTGGTGAGGTCGTTGGCTCCTTGTTTGCCTCCCAAAATACAGTTCCTTTTGTCTGGAGGCACGATTTCTTCTGGACGCCTCCGTCACCCCGGCGCCAACTTTTATGACCGTATTTTTCCAGAAAGTTACAGCTCGAATCTGGCTGTATAGGCGTTTTACTCAAATCATATAATTTTGTGGGGAGGGGATGGGGGTGTTCTTCAGCGCTATAATCTTTTGATGAGGTCTTCGTAATCGTTAGTTCATGTTATGCAAGTTCCACTAACATAACCTCAGTGGAAATAAATAAACATCTATTCATTATTACGGAGAACGTAGAAATTATATTGGATAGTACAAATTTTTGTGTATATTTTCCGCAACTAATATTAGTTATTTTTACTGAAGTCTGAAAAGACGATTGAGACTACATCTGGGGTCACACAGAAATTAATTTCGCCAAGTATTGTATCATTAATTCGTTTCGGTTGATAATTAGTTTTTACTTCAGAACCAGCCGACCTATCAGTATATTTTTTTTGTGGTGTTATGTATCGGAAACTCCATCGATGCAGTGAAAGATGGTGATTTGGATCAGCCCTTCTGTAATTAACATAACAGTTAAATGCAATGGCCTGCCAAATATCGGTGCTGACACGTCATTGTCGTAAAGCACCCTACGGCAAACACACCACTGGCTTCTCGTGATAGGTGGGACATTCGGCAATAACGTTCACTGCAAGAATGCTGCATGCACTATACCTAATTAATATCACATACGGAATAAAGTCGTTAGGTGAAAATGGTTAAGGCATGACATTTATAAGAAACTACTACCTTAAGCGTAGTCTGTTTATTTTTTAAATATATATCTGAAACAATTATAAAATAATGCAATAAGAATTTATAATGTTTACATAATGAGGTAATAAAAATAGTTTTAACGGTGAATAATAATATGTAAATTTTCTCCCTTTTAATTGTTATAAAATTTGTTTTTAAAATACCACCAGAATAGAAGAGTAATAAAGAAATAGCATGCCTTCATCAATTCCTTAGCAACGGTCTCTCTTATCATTGGTCAACCCTTCCTAATGCAGTAAGCATACCTTAGGTATGGGGAGTGTATTCAACACTCATTTTGAAAGCAAGTAACCACTCCTATTACAAGGTGCCTAACAAGTAATACACTTTTTTCATCGAGAATATTTATTTGATAAAAACATTGGAATATAATTTTAATATAATATAAAAGAGAAATTTTAACTTTTAAAATAGTCTCGCCAGAACAGAACAGCGGGCCTCTATCTAGACAATGTATTATATGATAAAGAAACTATTTTTCTTTCAGTTAGTTAAAAATATTATTTAAATAATTATTTCAAAAAGTATAATATTAAGAATAAGAAACATAGAAAAATATTTTTTTGGAGATTATTTAATTTTGTTTCTTATTTTACATTTACTTAAATGCATCATGTGACTGAATCCACAAATAGTAATTTGGTCCCACTATCTGTTTCTAACTTATAATTGGTTGTTGTGGAATCTATAAAATGTTTTTACTGTAGTTGCCCAATTCCTTACATAGTTTGCATTTTTTTGGTATCGGCATACATTGAAATAATATAGATATCAATTTACATTAAATGTCCCTTTTTGATTAGGTCATTGAATTGGGCCATGAATAAAAAGGCGACTTGGAAATTATAGGTGAGCCGAGTTTTCGTCTATGCAGGAATTTCGCACGGGATCGGATATCAACAAGGAATAGCTTAGTGGTTATAGCGTTCGCTCGGTAAGCCGGAAGTCCGGGTTCGATTTCAGATCAGTTCGACATTTTTCCTCAGGCTTCAAAGTTAAATTTAACAATTTTCAACTATTTATGATAAATATCTTTAAAATATGAACAGGTTAGGTAAGCCAAAATTCGAAGTCAGGAACTATACGTGACACACCTATTTTCACAGTTATTTTCTTCACAGTAATGAAGAGCCGAAAAAATGTGCCATACAGTACTCAGACTCTTACATAAATATATTATTGGACATTTCGTACCGCACCTTACATGTTGGACAATTTAGCACATTCAATAATATGTAATATATAATATAATAACAGTAATATGTTAGAAAGTTCACCTCATTGATGCTAATAACACAGGACTCATAAATTTTAATATTTTATCTCAGGAAGGAAGGTTTCGGTAACGAATTTATTTTTAAGAAAAACTTTCTAACGTGGGGTTTAAAACGAACGACCCCATAATCTTAGGAAAGTATGAAAATGACTAAATGTATTATTTTTTATTAACGGAATAATATTTATGTAAAATATAAATATAGAAATATAATGTAAACTTTAGGTATGTGTTCAGCGAAATACTACATGAACAGTGTTTCGCAGAACATTTAATATAAACGTTATTTTTGTATTTATAGTTCTCCGATTATCGAAAGGGCATGAAACAAGTATCAAGAGCCCGAACCTTATTCAGGCTTTTTAGGGTTTGTCCTGCGTCACTTTAAGACAAATGCCTGGTAGGATCTGTAAATTATAGCCCGGGAACCGTCATTAATGCTTGGCTAACTTACTCTCCTTTCCCCGCTCGAATCTATTTCTATGCTACTAAAGGGACGTTTCCACCAACGTGGATTACCCTCATGCAGCCAGTCACCCTAAAAAAACGTGTTAAACATACACATACTTACAGAAGTATTTATGAGTGTTTCAATAAAACATGAATTTTATAGGTATGACGTTATATTTTAATCATAAAATTAATACAAACATTCTACTGACAAATTAGCTTTATTATAAATCAGTGATGATAAAATATAATCACTTCTGGATGTAGGCATTACAGTACTTTAATATAAAAGGAGTCTACAGTGTGCAGAGTGTCAAATTAGAAGTTGTCTCAAACAAATGCATTTTTAAATATTAAATAATAAAAATAGCAGCCTATTAATAAAAATATTGCATTATTCATTTGAAAACATAATAAATATCAAACACAACGTTTCGTTCCTGAGTGAAACCTCTTCAGGTTTATAGAATATCTAAACAAATATATTGAGAAACAAACTCTTACTCTTATCAAATATGATAAATGTAAAGCCTTTTACAGAAACAAGGAGTTTCATGACTGATAAATTATTCATGTATTTATTCATTTAGAATATTAGGTTCCTAGAAATTTTTGTTTTTTTAATATAGAGTAGTTCCAATCGTGAAATTAAAACTTGTTAGTATTATTTATCCGACGCTGATCAGCTGGAGTATTGATGTATCTTTTAAAACAAGAGCTTAAATAACTTTTTCAACATTAATTTTGATTTAATGTGCGTAACCGTTAATTACTCAAATAATCAATGCTGTCACGTGACATCTAGTACATTATTCTATTAATTAAAAACGTCTTTTTATGAAATTAATTAGTTTAGGAAGTCAATTTAAGGTGTGTTATCACATAATCTCACGCGTCGGTTACTTAATAAAGTTATAAGGCCCCCTAAACTTTCTATCAACAGCATGATATACTGTTCCTAGCGGTTAATCACAGACATATAATTGCAATGTATTAACTTATTTTTATGAATGAAAACAAAATCGAAAACACGATCAAATGAACGAGTAAACTTGTGCTTTGAAAACTCGGTTGCATTTTAATTTTCATGTAATACTAAGTACATTCGAATATTAATATTCAAATTTGATTATAATGAAAATTGAGGCTGTGCGGAACAATAAATTAATTGCTTATAGCTTAATTAAACTTCAATATATTTGCCATTACTTTTTAACGTTTGAGGTCCATTAAATGTCTCTCAACTTACACGAACATTAAAATAACTATTAGCAAAACAAAATATACAGTATTTTATTTTGTTTCGATGAGTATTACAGGTAAAGTTAAAGCTTTTACGTCTACACAAAAGTAGACATCAATTAAAGACATGATAAGAAGTAGAACAGTCACGTGAGTTATATATGCTTATATTTATAATAGTTTTAGTGCGTAATAGCAATATGTCTTGACGTATTGTAGCTGAAATAAATAAACAACACAAGTTTTAACTAATTTAATAGTCATTTCAACACAGATATACAATAACGAATCATTTATTGAAGATTAAATTTAATAAGTGCTTTCAAAAGTATCCCTATTCCGTTAAAGAATAAATATGTTTTTCTTGTAGTCTAATTTCCGAAAAATATTTAAAGCATGATAGAAATGTTTGTAATTTCTATAAATCAATAAAATATTTAAAATGCGCATAGGCATCGAGATTATCTAAAGTTGGTTAATTCCTTGTGTGGTTACAAATTCTATTATTCAAAATTTTTTCACCAGAATCATAAAATTTTTAGTTATTATTTTGGTGTTACATTCCTGTGCCCATGTTAACATGTGAAACTTAAAATACGGCCTCATTTTCAAAATATGCTACAGAAATGTTGAATACCATTTGCAAATTAATTTATCGATTCAATTAATCCTATACTGAAGAAAGGATATATATTGCAGAAGACTGCCCTCAACTCCGTTTTGTGCTCACTATTTTTGGCGATAATATATAGCGATACTGTTTTGACTTCACCAACTCATCCACCTCTCTCGAAGTTACTCAATAATACGGCACTACATAATTTTTTTTATATAGAAATTACCAAAACTTAATATAAAATCCAATAAATTTATTCTTCGAAACATGAGTTTACATATATATCAGAGCGTGATTTAGACTATACAACATGTTGCTTTCAAGTACCATTTCCGTCCTACACACTATTTAAGCTCTCTGTACCTCGCCCCGAGCGAGCACGTGTTTCGAGAGCTACCGTCGGAACAGCGACCCGCTCCCAGCGGAGCCTTTACAAACACATAAACCATACTATTCGCGCGCCAACACCAATTGTTGAAAGTCTAGCCGCCAAAGAAGAGCCGAGAGCGACACAACTGCACTTGTCAGCTGACGAAACTCAAAAGCGACGAAAACGCAACGACAATGGGAGAGCCGTAGGGTTAGCGTAACAATAAGGGAGCAACGACAATGGGAAAACAGAAGGCTAAGCGTGATAATAAGGGATCATAGCAATTATTAAGTTTCATAGTTTCTGTTTGTACATTACTAGCTGTGAGGAACAAGGATCCCGTTGTGTGGTGATTATATTATCACTTGTTTGTCTGAATTGACTAACTTTCTTATTCAATGCACAAAATATTTAACAGCATATGCAAATTACGCATCTATCAACGGACACACCCGTTAAGATATTTACATAGATATAAAATTACAAAAATGTAAAATACACAACTAGTTAATTACACAATGAACTGTATCAACTTCAAATAATATATTTGAGCGAGGGCAAAATTCGAAGGTAACTAATTTGTTTAAAACATGCAGCGTTCCTTTAAAATAACTTTATATATTCAAACTCTTTACAACATAGTTTTTCTCCAATAACTCCTCTTTTAACAATACCACTATCCAAAGATATTCTCCGCACCAAAGTAAAAACATCATTACTTTTACATAAAAAGATAATATACCATTTTTGTAAAATATAGTAGACAGATAACATTTATCAGCCGACCAACGTCATCATATCTCTCAGCGAATAGCAGTATCCCGCTGCCAACTGAAAACACTAAGTTTTGGGGACCGAAAAATATTTGTTTCGATTCAACAATTACTAATTCATAAATACGTTTCGCATATCAATTGTCGTATTTTGTGAATTATTTGGTAATACATTTCAACCCACCGATTGGTAAAAATCATTTAGTCATTTCAAAATATTCTTTCTTCAAAGAAAATATCGAATTATGTAAAGCTGGGCAATGCATTTCATTTTATTGTACTTACATTTTCTAAAAATGAAATCTTATTTTATTATAGTACGAATTTTCAATAGATCGTTGATCTAGATGACTGTGTACTAGTTAATTTTCAATATGTATTTTCTTGACATTGTGGGAGATTGTGATCTAAAAAGGCATTTTTGCATGTCGAATAAAGTTCTTGAAGTGAAACCATGCGACAAATTAAATGACAATCATGGTACTAAAAACGGTTGTACAATTGACAATTCACATTGTTGACGATCATACCATTTTAAACGTAATTTAAATTTAATTAAAGTTTGAATGCTATCAAAAGCCAACTCAAAAGAATTTTGAATTCGTCACCTGGTTTGTGCGTTTTTGTAGATTCCAGGGCTGTTACTTTTTTTAATTACCTGAAAAATGATACACGGAGTGCAGAATTGTACTATATTATTTATATTATCACTTCAATTTGTTTGTTATTCGAGTTTTTTATTTATTGGTATACTTTACACACAGACGTATTATATTTTCATTTCATTAAACACAACGTATATATGTTATGAAATTTACAAAGCAAAGTATTCTTTTGGAAGTAAAATATTCTCTAGTCTTAGGGGAACTAAACTTCTGTTATGGGTAATAACAATAAATACTAATACTTTTACACTGATTCACAACACTCTTACACTTATCTTTCTTATCATTGGAGGAATGCTATTATAAAAAATTCCCCCTTTATAGAGTATACTTTTCTGTTAGATAGAAACGTGTTGCTTGTCCGATCTTCGAGCTGAGTCATTTCTAGTCGCATATTCGTGAAATTCGCCATTCGTTTGAAACAATTTTATGTTCTGACTGTTATTTACCTTCAGAGAAGTATTTAATTATTATAGATGGGGTAAACAGATATATAACAGATATATAATTATTAACAAATTAAAATTATTTTCAAATGAATTACAACTTCATTAACTCAGGGAAGTAAAACAATCAGAATTCAATTAACCAAATCTTAATCTCAGGGGTATTGGACCGAGCAGCAGAGGCAACGTATTAAATCTAAAAAATCTCACCTTGATCCGACAATGTCTAGTAATTTATAATTGGCTCTCACTATCATTCGTTGTTGTTTCCATCGTTTAGATCAGAGGTCGCCAAACGCCTCCCCCGCTATCGGAAGGGCGTGGGACAAGTACCCAATGCCCGACCTACCTAATGTAGGTTTTTCTAGGGTTTTCCCTGCATTTCTTTAGGCGAATTCCGGGCAGCATCCTTAAAATATAGCCCGGGGGCCCTAGTTAACCCTTGGCTACCTTCCTCTACCCTTCCGCATTCCCCCTTTCAAATCCCTTCCTAGGCTATTAAAGGGGAGGTGCCCAACGTGGATTACTCTCATGTAGCCTGTTGCCCAAAAAAAACAAAAAAAAACGCGAGGCAGTGGCACGTCCGCGAGGGTTATTCTCTTGCAGGCAGAACCTTGTAGGAGAGACACGAAGGGGCTACCTTTGGGGATGCCTTTTCCTCTCAGTTTTTGAACTAAGGTTCCCACAAACCGAGGCACCTCGGACTGTTCTGAGAGGTGTATGTTCCGGGGTCACAGACCTTGGGCATACGGTAAGAGTTGTCCGCTATTCCCATTAGAATAGTTGACCAGCTGCCTCCTACACTGGTCGAGGCACGGAGAAGGGAATGCTGCGTCCCCACAGCAAACTCCTCTCCCGCTATCGGAAGGGCGTGGGACAAGTACCCAATGCCCGACCTACCTGACACAGGTTTTTCTAGGGTTTGTCCTGCATTTCTTTAGGCGAATTCCGGGTAGCA
The DNA here is from genome assembly GCA_037074705.1 of Zhengitettix transpicula. Lineage (NCBI taxonomy): Eukaryota > Metazoa > Arthropoda > Insecta > Orthoptera > Tetrigidae > Zhengitettix > Zhengitettix transpicula. The sequence goes on from CM073590.1 coordinate 1,191,765, forward strand.
TCCTTAAAATATAGCCCGGGGGCCTTACTTAACTCTTGGCTACCTTCCTCTACCCTTCCACATCCCCCCTTTCAAATCCCTTTCCTATGCTATAAGAGGGGAGTTGCCACTATGTGGATTATCCTATACATAGCCTGTCTACACCCTCCCCCCCGAGTGTGTTTCTGGTAGCTCGCGAAAGGTTATTAAACAAAAGAGAAAATAATGAATCCCCGTTATGTTATGTTATCATTGTTATTAATTTTGTTTTTAGTCTGTATCAAGACTACGTCTACACTGAATTACAAACTGCAGGGGAAGGGAAATGAATTAGTGGAAATTATGTGAGACATTATACCAATTTCAACTAAATTGGGTCTTTGGGAGACAAACTTAACAAATGTAGACGTAAAAAAATTCCTGTCTTGAAGAAGCAACTTGAAAATGGCATGTTCTCAGCCCTTTTTGACCAGAAAGGTCTCCGAAGTTTATCATATTTGAGAGTGAACTATCATCTCAGCTTTCAGGACTTTCCTCCTCGCACAATTTACTGCATCACCTTCCTTACAAGTGAAAAATGAAGAATTTTCTGCCTGCGTGACTGAACATTTTAACAAAGACGAGTCAATACTTGAACTTGAATTAATGGTTTGATTTTAAAATGAATTACAACGGATCGAATCTGGCCTTTCCTACCAATAAAAATAATCAGCGTTGCCTGGAGTCGCTCTGTGAGTGGAGACCTTGTATAGATCGGTTCGAATATGCCTTTCCCAACATTAATTTCTTAAAGAAAAAACCAGTCCACAAGCATAAACACTGACAATTGTCTCGATTATTGCGTCCGAATGGCAGTGACTAACTCTCCACCAGATATAGACGGAGAAGGAAAGTGATGCTTGCAATTGAACGGAATAATTTTTTTTAAATCTGTTATTCTGTTGTGAATTTAATTTTGGAATTTTTCAAATTTAAAATATTTAGTAGTGTGCAAGAATGGAAATAATTCATTTAATTTAAGATGGCTTGATACATTGTAATTTTTTTAAAAAAAGCGAACCTTTTTTCATCTTAATATTGGTCTGCGTACCATAGGTAGAATCTCGTTGACGGGAGGTTCTTAATTTATATTGCAATGAAAAATTTACGTCTGATTGAAAATAAGAATAAGAAAGATAGCCAATTGAGACCAAAAGTGATAATATAAATACCGCACAACGTTTCTGGGATCCTTGTGCCTTTCGTCAGGGGCGAAGAAGATTCTAGAGCGACACAAACCAGTTGTCAAGCCACGAAAACCCAACGACAATGGAAGAACCGAAGGGTTAGTGTAACAATAAGGGAGACCCGACAATGGGAAAACAGAAGGTTCAGCAGAAAACAATCTATCAACTTCACATACCTTATGACAATGCTAACTGCTGATCTGGAAGCAGAAAATGTTTTACTCCTGTCACCCACCACAAAAATCTCCTATCTACTGTCCACGCATTCATACTGACGGTCCTCAACTTCATATGTATCGTCTAACTCTCAATCTTACACACTCCTCCAAATTCCTTCACATTCGCTCATCCAAGGATGAATAGCTTTCTTGATTCAGCTGTCAAGTCATTTTTATTGTTCTTAAAATTCATGGAGGTCTGTCCTTTTCGTTTCCCTGTCAGCGATTTCACTCGACACACCTTTTTCCTCTTCCCCTCCTTTAAGGACTCATTCACACAAGTGCGGGACTGCGGGAACCGGGTAGGGAATCTCGTTGCAGGTGCGGGACAGCGAACTGCATAGTCCTACACATCATTGCGGGAACGGGATTTAATTTTCTAGACGCCTTCCAGCAATTTCACTCAAAATAATTACGTATTTTTAATCATTCTGAATAATAATTTTTAATTCAAGTTAAGACAACGTGTTCAATAACGTATTCAGGTGAAGAAGAGGCCCTAATTATACAAGCACTATCCGAAGACGTACTAATTAAGTTATTAGAATAAAAAGAAACAAGGCAATTATTTACCACGCTGCACCCTGTTTCCTAATTATTTATGTATGTTTAGCAAAAGAAGAATATCGATTCACGAAATTAATTCTAGACGTAAACCATTTGGTGAATATCACACCTTCTGCCACAGCTACGAAGAGATGTTGCAATAATTTATAATTATTTTAAAATGTCATCTGATAGTTTTCATGCAATTTGCAATTCAATTAAGAATGCCATTAAAAAGCAATACATGAACTACCATGAAGCGAAATCTCCAGAAGAACGAGTTGCAATTTCTGTGAGGTATATATGTAATAACATATAACGAGTGTGAACGTTTTCGAATACTTAATGTAATGTATTATTAAGCTTTCTTTGGCGGCTTGTACCGAAACAATGGGCAAGCGCGCAGGAGGCCACGTGCGGGACGCGGGAAAAACCGTGCAAGCCGCGAACCTTCACTGTGACGCAGTTAGCGGCGGGATAGTTCGTGCAGGTCTCAATATGTCCATATACCGAGATGAAAACACGTCCCGCACCTTTCCCGCTCCCGTTCCCGCACTGGTGTGAAAGACGCCTTAATTACCAAAGGTCATACTCGACGTAACTAAAAAGGTAAGGACTATCCTGAAATTCGCCAAGAACCTTGCTCCCTGAATGAATTAAAATCAAGACAATTCATAGTTTCAAACATACACGTTATAAGACAACATTGAAAGATCACTTCTAGTACCTAATTCATAACTTTATATTTAAGGAACGCCGAGATTTCTATATTCATTAAGGTCATATTCGAAGTTTTTCCGTAATGTATCGTTTCGTGAGTAAATAGCGGCTACGTTTCCAATTCTATATCACAAATAATTAATAGTTTATATTATTCTATAAGCATGTCGTCCGTTTCTTATCACAACCGAATAAAATATTTGTATTGTACATATATACTGTTATATTTCCGGATTTAGTTCCTGATTAATGTATTTTCCAATAAAGCTGTTTCATATTTGTTCGATTCTCTCGTGGTTTTAGTGGATTTCCGTCAGCACTGTGCATGTACGCCGTTAAACGGCAGCAATGAATCACAACTTATATCTGATTCCTTTTCTGCTTCAAAAAATACCGAGTACCGAATGAGTCTGCACCGATAATTTCCGTCTTTTTAGAAAAAAAAGCATGAGTTTCCTATTTTAGAAAGTTACAGTAATTAGTATTATTTATCTGTGAAATATTTTGATTCCATTCGGAAATTCTTTGAAAAACACTTGTAATTACTGTATGGCTGAATGTAATTTAGATTTCATAAGGGTTTTATTGTTACACTGAGGTTTTTTGTATTCGTGGGGACAGTATTAATGAATCAATTTGAAAATAACAACTTAAGAATAAACCTTAAATGAGAATGAATTCAAGTAATAGTCAAAGCGTAGTCGTATCACAAACCGTTTACAACAAATGTCGATTCATGATTTAATTTCGTTCTTTCGAATCGCAAAGGGGTAAATTGTGCCGAAGCAAACAATATTAATAGTTGACGATGAGAAATATATTTATTGTAAAATGGTAAAGGTCTTTCTCTACGGTTCGCTCTGATTGTATAAGTTGTGAAACAGTTGAAATAAGTTTTACGCTCTTCATATACACTTTAGTGTTACGTAGACTACAAAGGAATCTAATCGCAATACACACAAAGACAGGTGCGAGGACACACCTTAGAGCTGCTCCTGACACCTGTCAGATATAGGACTGCAGAACACCATAGGGAGGATATTGCGTGCACGAGACCTTTCTCACCGCAATTAAGCGTTGACAGCTTCATTAGCTCCCGTCTACCATCCAACAACTTAGCAGCAATTAGATTCCAGTTTTTTCGGTATTATATCATCTTAAATGGTTTCTTTTAGAATTTCTTCAATACATTACCTTTCTTCAAGAGAGAATTATTTGAATATATCGTCCTCCGATTTTCAATTCATGAAGAGGATTTAATTATAATACAACAAGCAAATTGTAATTTAAGCATATACTTTTAATACGATATAAGCGAAGAAATTTGAATAATTCTGGACTAATGAATAAAGCTAAAAGATGAGTGAAGTTCCGCCACAAATACCTGTGCATAATAATTTAATTCAAAGATGGTATTGAGAACCGATGAATAATATAAGATTGGTACGTACAGAAAACACATAGATTGCTCATAGCAACTATCACGTGCTTTTTTGGAAGGCAATTCAAAATTATCAAAGTTCATCGGAGTCAGTAGCTACGTTATCACAAAACTTTAAAATGAATACACATCCAAACTAAGTAAAAACTCGCTGAGTACATTGAGAAATTTAAATGAGTCAAATACAGGACTGAAAGAAAATTTTATGTAAAACAATGTATAGGAATGTAAAACTGGAAAAAATTATGTGAAAACTAACGCTAATGGGAAACAGTGTAGGAACACGTTTACTGTGCGAGGGATAAATGTGGCTACATTGTTGGTGGAGCGGAGGAAATCTTTGAATTTTTAAATATAATGTTATTAAAAATCAGAATCGACAGTAAAAATAGGAGTTTTCCATTTAAGATTTCAAAATTTGTGTCCACAAATAAACATCAGTTTCTTGATGGATAACATCTACACTCGGCCTTTACTCCGGTCACAAGCAAATTAATCCAGGTAATTTGAATAGTAGTTTGTGTCACACGTATTCGCGACGACCGTGTGAGGATCAGACAAAGGGAAAAAAGACAATGATGACGAACGGTTCAAAACTTGCAACAAAGAAAACACCGTAAACCTTTGTCGATAGAGTCCTGAAAACAACGGAATCGTCTTTAGCGTGGCCGATTCCATTAGAAACGACATCTTGTTGAGACGTAAGACGTACACATAACGCGTAACAGATAAATGTATGTAACTCGTAAACCATTGTCGATAGCGACCAAAAAAATACAACAACGGAATCGTCTTCAAGATGGCCGATTCCATTAGGAACGCCTTTTTGTTCACGCATATGACGTACAGATTACGAGTAAGTTTTGAAAGTATTGGAAAATAATATTGATACTCAAATGCATCGCAAAAATATTAAGTAATAAAAGTAGTTGAAACGAAAGCCTAATACCGGGTTCAGCGAAGTATCTATACTTTCTGCGGGTACCTGGTATGCACCACGAGTAAAATATCGAATGAGAAATTATGTCAAAATTAAATTAATTGCAAGGTAAAATTTATAGTAATATTAAATGCATGGTTTATTGTTATTTCTGCATTGTATTTAACTTTTTTGTATTGTCGGAAAACAATTTTTTTATGTATTGTTACATCATTACATTACAATGAGTAGTAATGACGTATTTTACTTTGAAATTGTATTCTCTGTAGAATGACCTGTGTACGTAAAGGAGAATGAATGAAGAGTTTTATAAGAAATATAATAATGTTCACTTGAAACAGCTGAAAATTTAATTGCCACAGTGCGTGTGTAAATGTTGAATAATTTAGGTAAAATAAATTTAATTTAGCATAACCTGCCCGCATAACGATTTAGTCATTTCATTTTTATTTGCAATTACATTTTTATTGAGTAAAAAAAATGCCTTCTCCTTTTTTACATTCCTAAGTCGGCATTCTAGTGCATAAAGGCCTATTATTCCAATGAAAGTGGATTTTCGTTTGAAACGATTTGTTGACTTTTAATTCTGGAACGAAGACCTTTTGAAGATCTTGGGGTAATTGGAGACTTAAATGGAAAGCAAACACTTATCCTCGGAGCCAATCGATAGGAAAAGTAGAAGAGAATTTTACATTCGTATGAATGTGAAATTATTACAGATTTTCTGAGCTCGTATTAAAGGCGGCCCATTTAATTCATGGAAGGTTCTGTGAAGAAATGGAGACGTTAATGCTTGACCAGGCAAAGAGGTTTAGCAATCTGACAAACGGTTTCTGTGAGAGTAACGTTTTCATAAGATTTTAATCGTTCAGCCAAAAACTTTCCCCTATGCCGAGAGAAATTCTCTTTAATCTTCTTCCCAATAAAACCGGATACAATTCCGCTCTTTCTACACTTTCTAAACCTCTTTCCTTAAAGAAAACATGGTATTCCAGGAAACCTGAATGAAATGTATGATGTACTTTTAGAAACGATTGTAACGTTCTTGTGGTGTTTCTATTATTGTAAGAACGAAGATATAATAATGACATAACAAAATGTGCCGACCATATTATCAAATATATTTTAAAATTATATTAAAGCAGATAGAAAGAATCCAAAAAAACGAGATAAAAAATTAATTAAATAATTAATATATTCAACCCTTTTACTTTGTCCTTAACCTATAATTTGAGCAGAATATTTTTTAAATTAATGGTGATGTTTGTAATATTTGGTTGTTTGTAGGACACAAGTATATTGCATTCTTAGTTTTCAAATTATGCTTACTGTGAAAAAGGTTTACCGGGAAGTATTGAGGTTTTTTGCTCAGGTCGATATTCGTTTGTCTTTTATTAGCTCGTTGTGTATTTAAAAGTCGTGCGAAACACATTTTAAGGTTGAAGTGACTTGTTTACTCGTAAATAATTTTTCTTTTGCAATTTATGGTGAAATGGCCAGCAAAATACCAGAAGAGGTACATATCCGGCATTGTATGCTTTCTGAGTTTTATAGGGTGGTGCCGCAACAGTCACTATCATAACCTTTTGCGAGGTTTATCCAAGTGTATTAGATGCCAATGGTGGTTTAAAATCAGGTAATTTTGATCTTTTCGTCTCGTATCGATCAGGAAGACCAACGACTGTAGATAATGACATGTTAATTGCGGAAGTGGAAGAAAATTCGTGTCAGATATTCGAGAAACTGTCAAACACTCTTTACCCAACATTAGCCGTCCATCCAGAACATTTGCAGCTGAGCAGGTGTTTGGTCCCCGATTAATCTGCCAGAAGAAATAAAAGCTAATCAGTCCACCATATACATGCAAGTTATTGATTTAGTGATTGCTTGATCACTGGAGATTAAAAATGGGTCCTTTAGAATAATCCAATACGTTAAAGGCAGTGGCTCTCTCCGAATGAACCGCCACGATGTACAGCTAAGGCTCGTTTCACATTTACCCTAATATCGGCTAAACGACATCAGATTGACTACAGAAAGGTTTATAAACTTATGAGACGTTTCACACTAGAACGGCAAGGTGTCGTCGTTCATCAGCAGCCGTTGTCTACGGGTCCAGTTTCTCCTACAGCAGAGTCCGGCTGTTGTCCAAGTGCGTCAGCTTAGAGGGTGAACAAGTTACGGAGCGTTTCACATCTACCCGGCCCGATTCGTCTAGTCTACATTTTTCCTGGTTCATCATATGCGTTCTTTAAGTAGGATATTTTTGTACTTATATTTTTCCCATTATCATCACGGAGGACGTACAACTACTTGTAAATTTAATTCATGATCGACTCGTTTTGTGAAACAAAAGTAGAGAAATACATAAATACAGATTACAGAATAGAAATTCTTGGGAAGAAGTTTGCGGGAAATTAAGAAATGGAAATGAAATGATGGATTATAACGAAATGAATACGGAGAGTGCAACACAATACCCATATTGATTTTGTTAAAACTAATTTAAAAATATATTTATTAAGCACACATTTTGTCAGTTTTGTTTTCCCATATATTAAATGTAAGACACATTCCATTTTACCGAGCGCGTATCAGTTAAAAAGCAATCATCATCGCGTTTCTTACGTTATTTTCTGTAATTCCTCCACATACTCGTCCACTTCACGTTGTACTTCTAAACCCAGTTATAGACAGACATATATTAGTATCCGTCCCTTTCAAGAACAAAATTATGTAAAACTTTACAAGCCTTTATAATATCATTAAAGGATGTAAGTTTATAATTCTGTGATAAATCCTCCATATTTTACTCATTCTACAAATTTTAGAGCTCTCGAAACGCGATAATTAAAACTCTGTTTGGAATTGACATTGAGTGTCCACTAAACAGTCGGATCTTGATATTTATTTTTCTTAAAATTTTAGAGTCCATCTGAAAAGTCCGAAAGTAGGGATGAAATGAATAGTGGTGGTTGAATTTTTATTATATGTTTTATTTTATGTCTGACGTTTTGTAAATATATTTTATTATAATAATTAAATATAACTTACGTTTTTTTTTGCAATTGTGATTTGCTACATTTGAATAGGGGAATACATTCCCTGAATGATGTGTAGTGGCTTTGAATGAATTTTTCTGTCCGTGTAAGAATATCGTTGAAATTTTCAATGCCTATACGAAAATAATTAAAAAACTTACCTTCAAATTTTCTCAACTCCTCAAAGTGAACATAGAATGCCCTCAACATATCTGTTTCATAATAATTGGACAAACACATTGCAGCATTAATTTATTTCTATACAAGACTATGCATTGGAATAACTTATCAAGCTCCATATTCGTAGAATATATGTCGGGCCGACAACCGGCTGTATGTGAAGAGAGAGCAGGGGACGTCTAAAATGTAGTTTAAACTGTTGTCGGGTAACTGTGAAACTAGCCTAAGGTTTAGACCCCAAAAAGGCGCTTTTGTATGTTTGGTGGAGTATTCGCGGGGGTCGTTCATTTTGAAGTGCTAAAACCTTTACTGTGAACAATTGAATCTCGTCTTTAATTGAAAAATATCCAGCGATTCTCAATACAAAAGGCGTTATTCTGCAACACGATTTTGCAAGACCGCAATGCGCAAGACGAAGCCTCGAAAAAATTAATCAATTGGGGTGGGAGTTATTTCCTCACCCACCATACTCGCCCGATATTATCCCATCGAATTTCCGTCAGAGGCCGCGAACAATCGATTTTTTGTTATTTATCCGCGGGCCTGGACTTTTGTGCATGCTAGAAATGCTCGGGTAAGCTCTGCGGTTTTCAGTGTTATCTTCCATTATAGAGACAAATCTTCTACTATTATACTCCAGTCAAGTTTAATATTGTTTCACTATCTGACTTCATATTTCAATTAAATAATAAAAATAGTAGCCTGTTAACTAGAAAAAAAAATTCAATATAAAACATAATAATGAAAAAAAATTATTAAGTCTGAAGGAAAATTAATAATAATAAAGTAAGCCAAATACAGACAAAATAAGTGATAATTTAAATACCATACAACGTTTCGGGTATCCCCGTTCCTTTCTTCACGTTTTTAGTTTTGTCAACTGACGAGTGCAGTTGTGTCGCTCTAGGCTCTTCTTAGCACTTGATGAAAGGGTCAATGATCCCACAAAACGTTGTGTGGTATTTATATTGTCACTTATTTTGTCTGTATTTCTCTATATATATTATTAAAACGTAATACATTTAAAACACGGCATTTCGTCCCTGAGTGGGACCTATTCAGGTGTATAGATGCTACTTTCTGATATCTAAAAAAACAAAAAAACATGATAGTTTAAAAAAATAAAATTTTGTATACATATGAGTTATAGTATTACCTACAATTAATTATACGATAATTTAAATTTTAAAAAACTCTAACGCGCTGTTTATCCACACCGAAATGACGATTCTAAGAAGACCTGCCAACTTCCCTCTTCTTGGGTGTGAGGAGTGCGAAGTGACGAATACAGATAAAAACGAAAAGATCAATCAAATTTAATTATTTAGTGCACTCTGTGGAGGGTTAATGCTTGCCTCTCAGGTAGTCCCAGAAAGGAAAACAGCCCCAGCGTGACCTCCTTTTGAGACGGTTAAAATATTGTGCCTATCGAGGCTTATTTTTTGTCACAAGATTTTGGCACATTTAGACAAAACACTCCGTGTACACGTCTTTCCAGTCCCCTGAACTTGGCTGAGTGAACCCTGACGATGTATGGCTAATTAAAATATTGAAATTTGTAGGGGGCACAGATCTTATTCCTATTGGCTAAGATAAGCAGAATCTATGATCTTGTGGACGGAATTTCGGCAAACAGAGGTGTGAAGGGAACTTGCAGAGCAAGTAGGAGTTAGTGAGTTTTCGGGAAGTTAGTTTTTAGTTTTGTATTGCAATTGGACTTTTGGAATAGAAGTCAGTTTTGGAGTAGAATACATTTTTTCGTTTTAGATAGAGAAAGTTGGTTATGGAGAGTTAGTTTTATTTCGCGATCGGTTTTGGAAAGTTTTAATCAGTAGAGTAGGAGAATTTTGCACTGCCCTGCCGACGAGAGTTAGTTTTTAGTTCTGTGAGCCTGCTGGGGAAGATGTTCACATCATACGAGAAATTGCAGTGTCCGTCCGAGTTAGCTGAGATCATCTCCAGGTGGTACTGCACGGTGACGACAGTCCGATCAAATCCGGTTTGTGAAAGCCAGCGAGAATATGAGAAATTGTCTTTGTTTTATTTTGTAAAAAGAAAAAGTCTGTGGCAACCGAAACGAAACTCATACGTGACAATGATGTGTGTCCGAAAACATTGTATTGTCTTCATATTACTATATAGATTTAAATTTTATTACTATATTAGGTTACAAAATGTATTAAATTTAAAATTAACAAATTGTAATAAATTTTGTTTGAATTATTAGTATCAGATCTTACATTTAAAGCTGTTGGAGTGCAACGGATCTCTAACATCTCACTGAAAAATCAAGCAAACTATCTTAATTCTTCATTAAAATTATTACTTTTTCCCAATAAAATATGTGATTATGCAATTAAATGTCAACTGAGCAGTTTGGACTATTGAATTTTTTTAAAAAAAATTGTGTTCATTAATACCGGTTTATAGCGATCTCTTTATCATTTTAAGAGGTATTGCAATTAGTAGCATTAATATTGCTTTTTTTATATTTTTCTTGAATATGAATTTTTTATTATTAACTATACATCTTTATTGTTAAATATGATACCAACGACATAATTACCGAGTCAATTTATCAATTTATGTTGAATATTAGACAAAAAACGTAAAACTATGAAAATAATTTTTTCGTCATTGGGATTTATAACATTTATTAATTATGTATTAATATTAATCGATCTAATTCTTATGTATTTGCATGTAAAATATGTGGGATAAGAATTAACTGATTGAATTTTGACAACTTTATATAAATTATATTTATGATTTCCAAATACGTCTCATTCGTTGACAGGGGAATTCTGATGGAAATACGCAAAAAATTCAACCCTAAAAAACAAATACAATCCATCGCTTTCCTCAGGTTCCAAAAATAGAATAGTAACCGTCGGAGTAAGTAATATTGATCAACTATTTTGGGGGATAATAATATGAAGGAGACGAATTTCAATAAAAATCTATTCGAGAGTAACGCGTATTACATATTTTCAGATTCATAACGGAGGATCTCTTTGTTCTACGGGTGGAACATTACGCCAAAGTTGCTGGAGTCAAAAACGTCAAAGGAAGTTTTGAATGTAAAAAAGTCCAAGTAGGGAAAAAGTGAAAGAGGGCGCAAACAGCCATACATAATAGCCAGTTAAAGGGGTGGATTCAAACACCACTTGCAGACGTCTGTTGCCAGGAGAAACGGACAACAAGTTAATGGAAGAGCAACAACGCAGTTAAAAATGTTTTACACTCGCACCGCAGTTTGCAATAGTACGTCAAAATTAATTAACAAACATAAATTCACAACAGCCTCATACTACAACTATTTCTCAAGTTACCGAGTATACAATCATCGATTATAATGACTGAAAAGGAATAACAATATTGTAGAGATTCCAAATATTTCATGAATTAATAAATTGTCTCTTTAAATTATTGGCGACGTAACTTTGAGGCCAGAGCATTGTAAAGAACATAATTGTTTGGAGAGAATGCAGAGACGATAATGGTTGCGAGGTGTATTGTCGAATAGACGCTCAGAACGTTGGCTGTAGTCAGTTACTCGGATATTCAGAGTCAGAGTGTGTTTGGAGATCCTGACGAAATAGTCAGAAAAAATTAAAGTGTAAAGTCCGCAGATAAACAGTTACTTAGACAAAAAAGTGTGTTTGGGAGGACTTGGCCATGGTGGCCTGAGCTGGTGTATGTGAGGTCATATTCAGCGAAGTATGGGCTGAATAATATAAGTTTTTTTTTAAGATTCTCCACAGTAAAGATAGAGCGTGACAATTCGAATTCAGCGAAACAGAAGGGCACCGAGAATGTTCAAAAGTGAGAAGAGAATAAAATCAGTGATATAGTGTTCCAGATAAAAATTAAAACAAGTCACGTGTGCACAAACCAGAGCAGCTCAAACTAAATTTAATCTGCAAACCTTTAAGTAAATATCGTTTACCGCCCGATTTATATAACTTTTCTAGATTTATATAACTTTTCAGATTTGTAATAGTTTTCTGTTATTGTAAATTTAAATTCATTTTATTCTGTCTTTATTAGAAACCCGATAGCGGCCCTGAAATTAAGATTTCTCATAAAAGCTGAGCATCCAACTAAAATCAAATTTTGTTAAATAAATAATTTTTGTTATCCTTTTAAGTATTTGGTTTAATTTCGAATTCCTTCCTTTATTATTTTAATACTTTTGTTCACTACATAATTTGCCTACAACGTGTTGGCATTTTATTATTTAAATATTTTGCAGTTACAATATATATATATATATATATATATATATATATATATATATATATTGTAATGATCATATGTTATTAAACAATTTAAAATTAAAAAGTGCCCCACATTGGTGAAGCCAAAAATGTGGTACATAAATGAAATTACAATTAAATAAAACAGTAAGCTCGCGTTGAATGCATTAATTTATCTACTTTAACTTTAAATGAAAGGATGTTAACAAAAAAAGTTTTACTTAATTAAATAAACACATTAATTTATTATATGCAAAAAGAATTCAAGTTACAAAACAGATATTTATTAAATTTACAAAATTTATTACGTACAAACCAAAATTTTTACTCTTTCTCTCAGGGTCTTTATCTGGACCTTTAAATAAAAAAAGGTATTACTCTGTTTAAACACTCAAATCACTGTAAAGTTACTGCAATACAGAAATATTTACAATATTAAAAAAAACGAAATCTGACGATTTTATCTTTAACTAAGGGTTTACAATTCAGTATTGAATGTATTAATGACCTACAGTCTCTCTCTCTCTCTCTCTCTCTCTCTCTCTCTCTCTATATATATATATATATATATATATATATATATATATATATATATATATCTATATATATATATATATATATATATATATATATTGTAGTAATTAGTAATTAATCCATTGTTATAATTGCAAAGTAAAGAACTCATTATTAGACTATATAAAGCATACACCGCGACAAAGCGGGCGGCGAGTCAATAGAACCATTGTTGAGACGTACGCAGTCAAAAATTCTACGAGGAGACGAACAGACACAGTCGGACGGCGAACAGCATGGCAGACGGATAGATCTAGCCGGAAAGGTTACAAGTTAAATTTGAGTAAAAAGTTTTAGACAGTAAAATTCGTCGAACAGTTACAAGGTGTAACCTAATAAATCACGCCACGACAAAAATCTATAAGTACCGTGACCGTCATCAATTCCACAGAGAGATAATTTGTAACAATCTGTCCAACCATTAATCCGGAAGGAGTTGCAGTTTCCAGTTTCCAGAAGAGAGACCCAAAAGTTTCGACAAGTGTTTTGTAACCAATTTAAATTCAGTGATATCCCCAAAAACGTGTGCACAGAAAACCCCAAAATTGAGACCTGGTCGGCCGTAAGTAAAAGAACTCTAAATTTATTTGTAAACCATTTCTTTAAGATACGTCAGATCGTTCTTCAATTATTTTCTTTTCTTCAATTATTCCTTTTCTTTAATTGTTTTGTTAGATAATTTAAATTAAAGTCACCCATTTATCAAACCCAGTAAAGACCCTGAGATTTTAAATAATATTGTGTAATTTTTTATATGTGTTTTAACATCATTAATAAAATTTGTTTAATTGTTCACCTTTAATAAATCTTTTTATTTAGACGCCTTTTTAATCAGTTTATTACAATATATATATATATATATATATATATATATCTGGTACCAGGACAATCAATTCCACCTCGCTCAGACACTTTCACACACTTTACTTTTAAGATCAGGTCTTGGTTTTCACTCATTCTACACTTCACTTTAAGATTTAGCAAGATTGACTGTATTTCGTTGACTGCTCCGCTCCACAATAATTTATCCTGGAACAATTCCTCCACAAAGATTTTGGAAAGTTCTATTCTGACAAAACTGCTATTACTTTCGAATAATTACGATGCAATACTTCCGTGAATGTTTTGCTTTTTATTAATTCACGACTTTAACTGGTAATACACTAACGACGTCGTCTCTGTTCAAATTTTATTTGTTCCGTTCGCTGCAAGGTTTCGCCGCCAACCGTCCTAACATTCTCAGCGCGCTAACAGTTCTACAATGCTTTTCGACCTGTTATTATTGTCAATTCTTGTGTGTGATTTGTGTCTGTTTGCCGATAACAATTGAAGTCCACAATGTTTTAATTTTTAATTACTACAATATATATATATATATATATATATATATATATATATAGTAGTAATACAGGGTAGACTTTTATTAAATGAAAAGTTTAAACAATTAACAAACAAAAGTGTTTATTTTATTTTGTGGTAATAAAAGATAATTACAAACCAAATTTGAGATCTGTCCTCTCAGGGCGTTTACTGGGTTTGATAATGAACACAAAAAAAAAGATTTAAAATCTTATTAACAAAACAGTTCACAATTTACCTAAACAATATGTCGATAGAATGAAAGAAATTAAAAAGTATAGAAATTGACTTTGATTGGCAATTTAATTTTCGTTTACAATATTATTCAAATTTATGTTACTTACGGACCGTCGGTCTGGTACCAGAACAATCAATTTTACCTCGTTCGGACACTTTTACACTCTTTAATTATTTAATATCAGGCCTTGGTTTTCACTGATTCTACACTTCACTTTAAAATTTGGCAAGATTGGCTGTATTCTGTTGATTGCTCCGCTCCACAATAATTACCAATGTTATTCCGTGACAATTCCTCCACGAAGATTGTACAAAGTTCTATTTTGACGAAACTGATAATACTTTACAATATTCACGTTGCAATATCTCGGTGAATGATTTACTGTGCTCAATTTTATAAAGACCGTTCTCTGCAACGTTTTCACCGTCGGCCGCTTCTATTCACAAATGATTCACCAACTTTATTATACTATGCTCGGCGATTTCTGACGTCTGTACAATCCAGACCACAACGACCAACTAACTATCCTGGTGCTGTCGAGTTTGAGCGCGCATACGCCATTTTTGACGTTTCGACAAAGCAAGCGGGCTCGCTTCTCCATTGTTGCTTTGTTCGATCAGACCGCTATAATGGATTTATCAAACAATTCAAATTTTATGTCCAAACAATTAATGGCCTAATTAATTGGCATTACAATATATATATATATATATATATATATATATATATCCTCATTAAGACTCTGGAGACATTCGATTAAACGATTCGATAATTCCACGCTAAATAAACGTGAAATTTTAAAACAACGGAGTCTGATATAACAAACTAAAATTGCCAAAATAATAGATTTCAATACGCTTTGGTACTCAAGTTAAAGTCGTAATTCCGAAGTCCTGCCGTTCGCCTCCTTAACATTCCAATTTCTTTCGAAGCACTAAAGCTTTGTTTAGGGTCTTGCCACACTGTCATACTTCATGACCCATTCCGCTGATCACGAGGTGAGCATAGCAAATTTGACCCCATGTTTAGTTAGCATAAATCTCATTGGTGATGGCAACAAAAGACATTTTCTATCCTAAATCCAATGGTGTAATAACAAAATTCATACTGATAATACGTCTTATGAAAATGAGCAACAAATGTACCTAAAAACATCAACATCACATCAAGAAAATGCATAATCGGGCATGGATATTTTTCTAAAAATGGTCATTTTTATCTTGAATACTTTCTGATTAGAAGTTATGGGAGCAAATTGAGAAGTATGGAAACCCTATTAACGCTCTTTCACATTATACACAGGCAAAAAAAAATTAGAGATGACCAAAATAGCGATTATTTTCTGCTGATTATTTTGTAAAATTTGAAAAATCACGTCTTTGGTCATTTTTAATTGTTATATGTTTATTGCTACAGCTTTGTAATTGTTAATGTTACTCGCAATTTTAGTTAATCATGTTTTGAAAGATTCAACGTCTCGTGGTCATGATGACTTAAAAAAATGAAGTGATAATATAAATACCACACAACGTTTCTATAATTCTTGTGATTAAAAATGCAAGAGCTTTACGATACAAGCGCACAATCCAGCTTACGAACTCTAAAGCGTTTTAAATCACTCGACGAAAGAAACAAGGATTCCAGAAACGTTGCGTGGTATTTATATTATCACTTCAATTTGTATGTTAATTGGCTATTTTATCTAATTATTATATTTTTAACATTGTCGTATTATATTTTAACTAATGACTTCATGTTATGTGTAGGCAAACTGTGATTTTATTTCTCATGGTAACGTTATTATCTAAAATTGCGTATCAACAACATTAACGTTTAACGGTACCAATTTGTTTATCGTAGATAACAGTGCCTTATACTAACTAGCTATGTCGCGTTTAATGTTTTATCTGGAACAGTTTTCTTATTAAGTTAGTTTTAAGTTATTAAAATTTTTAAATAGTTATTTAACTCTGATATTATTCAATTATATTGCAAGGAAAAAAGAATCTAACTCCACATCCAACTTCTCAAAACTTAAATCTTACTTTTCAAAACGTAAATCTTACTTCATGAAAAGTTGAAGTCTAACTTTTCAAAACTTAAATGTAACTTCTCCTAAAACAGAATGTAACTTTTTGAAAATTAACTCCCCAAACTAAAATGTAACTAACTCTCGCTTGCGCTGTCAGCTCTCTTTACACCTCGGTTTTTCTAAATTTCCCCCTTCGGGGTCTTGGATTCTACATTTTTACCCAACTTAAATTAGATGTATGCCTCCACAAATATTAATTTCAGGATTAGTCACACCCTCTACTGGGTACACCTAGGCAAAATCAGGGGCGTGGGAAGACACGGTAGCCATGGTGCCAATCTGGTAGAGTATCTTGTGTGAACGTGCTAAAATCTTGAGACCAAAGATTAGCCTAGCCAGACACGCTCAATATTATAATCTCTACAAAGGATTGCCGCTCAAGGGTTGTTTTTGTTTTCTCTGAGTACCTGGATAACGAGAATTGACCCTATCCAGATCCAAGCCGAGAACATCAATTTCTTTAGATATTTTATTTCATAAAATAAATTAAAATACACAAATAACGAATAGAATAAATCAATTAATTATCCCGCTTTTGTACTCAACACGCTCAAAGTTGGAAATCATGTAGACAGCTCTTCTGATCCAGTACAACCTGTGAATGAAACCATATTTATGTCTAATATTTTGGAAATATTCTTTGAGATTATTTTTGGGTATTCAGTTGAATTTGTATAACCCAATTGTAAACCCTGAATGTCGCAAATCGGTTATACCTTTTAGGGGAATAATTATATAAATTATTTTCATTTAACTATTCCTAATATTCTTCTTCAAGTCTGTTTATAGCGCGTTTAGTTAATTGTAGTTTTCATTTAAACAAACGGTCTCGTACCGAGAGGTACATAAAGCTCCAAATGTGCAAATATTTCCCTCCCATCAATATATTAAAATATTTCTCTTGATGCATTGTCATCGACAGTCTAAACTAATTTTCCCAGAGTTACAAAACATACCACTGAAGCTCACTATACAGTCAGTGAATAACACAGACAACGTTATGAATGTTATAAAAACACTTTGAGAATCATCAGTCTACCGCAGTGTACGGAATTCTCTACTTTACAATCAATAATCTTCCATTAGAAAGAAAGCGCGATTCATATAATATTCCATATAGTAACAAGTTATAAAACAATATAATTCTTAGCAAAAATTTTCATCGTATTACATAGGACTTTGTATAGAATAAGCATCGTACGAATATAAGTTCTATTTCTCTTCTCTATATTCGTGCTTTCGTGTGACGCACGTGAAGAATTTTTTATATTCACTTCCGAAGATATTTTTTCTATCTTATTTTATGTCGCGATCTCAAAATTGAGCATAAATATAACCAAAATTAGTAAAGCCAATTTATTTTTCGTGGCTCACCACGTGAACTGAAAATATTCTGGATCTATCCACGTCATATATTGCATAAGTATTGAGTTCTTTTCTTCAACACAAATCGGGACGCTGTAACCTAATATACATGACTCACTGGTATGTTATTAGCGGATTCAAGTCTGTAATAATTTTTTCCTTTCAAACATATATACTATTACTCCGACAACAAGAGTTCTGCACCGTCTACCACTCATTTCACTCCTTACCATATCTCATATTCACCTTCAAAAGACAGCAGCAATGATATTCAGGAAAGGTGGCAGACACAGCACGAAAGACACTTTATACCTCGGCAACAGACCAATAAGTGTTACAAACAACTTCAAGTACCTTGGGATAACCTTACAACCTACAGGAAGCACATTCACACGTGAAAGAAAAAGTAATCGCAGCTATCAGAGTAATGCAAGATATTCGGATGATACGACAACTCTCCATAGACACGGCCATCTCCCTCTACAAAGCAAAAGTCACCCGAATAGTCACATACGGTTTGGAATTAATATGGGAGAAACTAAATAGAAAGAACCTGAAAGATATTGAAAAGATAAAAGCAACTTTTCTGAAAAAGATACTGTGTGTCTCGAAATATACGCAATCACGACTTGCATATGAACTCACAAGGGAACCTTTCTACTTAGAAGAATTACGCTATACATCAGGGTTAACCTTGCCATCTACACCTATATATCAACAAGTAATACAAGAGCTAAAGGAAAAGAAGATTTCTACAGTACCACCGCCATGATGACAAACGAATGGAGGAGAGCATCATACGAACTACGACACACAATAACCCGTTTCGTCGTGCACGGTTTTCAGCACAAGATTTATAAATCAAAAAGCTTTCATCAACCAGATGTGAATTGTGTTTGTGAATTATGTGAAATGGTGTGTGACAGATATCACGCATATTGGTGCTCGAGAAGATCATCTCAAGGACAGAATTTTGTAGAGTGACCCAAATTACTTTACACATTGTGTGAAATTCCTTATATTATTATATTCACGGGAATACGCAATAATCGCTGAAGTCGCATTATTGGGAGCTGTCGTCTATTTAAATTTGACTGTGCTGAGTAGGCTTCCGAAGGCATTACATTTCTGTTGGTTTGTGGAGGAAAGACATTTGATTTTTTATTGAATCGGTATTAAAATTTCGGTAAGAGATAGTCACATTCGGCAGACATGACAACTGGGACATGAATGGAAACCAGGTTGCCATGACTGTGAGAATGTAGTTTGAATGACTGAACAGAATCTTAAAGTATTGTTCTTTGATCAATCATAAAAACACCAGCCTACTAGTCAGAAAAAATTATTATCATATTTAAAACTTTATATTTAACGTACACTTCGATTCATCCCTGTTTGAGACCTCTCCATTTGTACAATTCAATTCAGTTATTTAAAAAAATTAAGAAACTAAATTATATATTGTAATACCCCACTTATCGATAATTATTATTATACGAAATAAAATTAAACACGTTATTTAATTTTATCAACAAAACAATTTTATTATTCTAGAATACATTTTAATAAATCAGACTCTGTACCCCAGGGTCTTTACTGGGTTGATAAGGAAACGGAACACAAAATTTACAATTAAACAATGCAATGTAAAACGAAATGAAACGAAATCTGACTCTTTACCCTTATTTAACAATTTACATAATGAATACAAAAAAAATAACTTACAATCTCTCTGGTCCATGCAATTTGTATCTCTCGCATACCAGCACACACTCACTTCATACAGGCTTAAAAAGCACTAGGTTGCGCTCACACTTTGCTTTCAGAACCACCTCTTCTGGATGATATTACTCTCACAGCGACTTCCTCCAAACAACCAACCCTGCTGACAGACAGATTTCCACGACGAAGTTCCTACCGACTTCTGATGATTGCTGACTGATGATTCCTCTCAGCCACCTAAATTGGCCTCCACCAACGCTCTCTCCTGAATGCAAACTCACTGACTTATAAAATTGTTTCGGCCACTTTAACTTGGCCCTGCGGACCTCCTCCAACGCTCTCTCCCCACTGTCTGTCTGCTCCTGTCCAACTGTTGTTTTATCTGCTCTCCCCTCTCAAGAATATTCCCTTGTTTACACAGATTTTGAGTTTCAACGTTCGCCAAACAACACCAGCTGTTGCCTTTCTCACGCTCCGAGAGCCACTCAATACAATTAAAATAAATATTTCCTTTTAATATAATTGTATGTCCATAAAACTTCTGTCATCATGCATTTAGGGTTTCGACCAGATGTCTGTCAATACCATTAGCTCTAAGCCGCTAAATGTCCAATTATAGTTCTCCCCTTCTCTAAAAGCCACTTATCCATCATTTTATTATTATCTTTTTTTTTCTACAAACGACTCAAGAATCCCCAGTCTGAGTTGGTAAACAAATCGGATGAAATCAGAACAAAATTCATGTCCTTCTTAACTGGGTATTACAATATATATATATATATATATATATAATACTTTTTAGATAATTCAATTGAATTGAAATTGTTGTACACCTAAAGAGGTTCCAATCTCTTTCAAATATTATGTTTTAAATATGAAAAAAAAATTATTGATAGGCTAGTGTTTTTAACATTTATTTATTAAAATAAGTCAGATTATTTTGATTATTAATTTTATTGTTTGATATAATACTTCAATATTGTGGCAAGTACGGATGGGTGGCAGTTTCTGTATTTCAGGATTGGGAACCTAGGCAGTGAAGCTCTACTGAATTAATTGACGGCCATTGTCAGTAATTTTTCTATTAAAATTAAAATAATTTTCACTGAGATAATCAAAACACACAATATATATATATATATATATATATGTATATATGTGTGTGTGTGTGAGTGTGTGTGTGTGTGTGTGTGTGTCTTTGTGTGAGTGTAAAGCGAACAATGTAAGGAAAATAAGACAGTCTCTTTCTATCACAGCACGGGATCTCTGTGCGATTGTTGCCAGCCGGCTATTAGCAGGCCATTGTGTAATCTTCTTTGATCACAGCAGTAGTCATTTACATTATTACAGAGACTCGTGAAACGCCGGCTCTGCAAAGCAAGTTTCATACTTCAGCTCCTTTGGAACTGGGATGACGTCAGATTACTTCCTTTGCGAGGCGATAATTACAAACAATTCCCTTCATCAATGCAGCGAGCGATACAAGTTTCAGTGAAACGCCTATTTAATGTAAACATGCACGTATCACAATTTTTTGTAGATTAATTTTACTATATTTATATATATATATATATATAAATATAATCGTATTAAAAATTATGTAGTGCTTTAGATATTTCTGTCCTCAGAAGTTTAAATTACAATTTATTTGGCAACTATAAACCCTAATTATATTATCAAGCTCTCATAAAGTAATTTAAGAGGATCTCTGCTAAAATCACAATTATTGTATTTCCAGGACCTAAAATGAAAACAGAGTATTACATAAGTAACCATAAGATACTTAATTTTCTTATTTGATTATTTTCATGAGTCAGTCTTTTAATTGCTTTAAATTATATTTTTCAAATAATTTTAGATAACTTCTGAAGCGGTCTCTAAACAAAGGGAAGAAAAGTTTCGTTGAATTTCAACAAATAAATATTCTGACTGTTGTCTAATTTGAATAAAACATATTCCTCCGTTTAATATCTTATACTTAATATTTACATTAATTTAGATAATGTTCCTTTATTTTTCAGAAGAATACAAACACCGCTTACCGTTATTTAAATAGCGCGGTTAGTATCATATATATAATTTTATTTACATAACATTTGAGTCTGTATTTATCTTTTCTCTATAATTATTGATATTAGTAAAGTTCGTATTTACAAACTAAAAGAATTGATGAAGACGATATGATAAATTGACCTATTAACTATTACTATGTGTTATAAACTAGGTAGAGAAATAGTTTTCTTTGATTTAACTTTTTATCGCCATATTATTGCAAGAGTGCTCCAAATGATGTAGAGATGAAGCAATGGTCGTGTATCGGGCAAACTTAATGCTGTTTTCGCTAATGTCGTCCACGCCTAGGTCTTCACATTAATCATTCAATTTATGGCAATTACAGACTATTTGCAACAAATTACATTTAAATTTCAATACGAGGTGATTTGCTTATATTTTAAATTAATTTGGTATACTGTATTTTTACAGTATAATTCTTATGAACACGTAAACGTATAAGAAGATTCATAATATTTTTATACGTAGTTTCATATTTTGAGTGTCGCAGTGAAATAAACCTCTCTATGCTTTGAATCTGTGTGTAATCAATAATTTTTAGAAGTTTTGATGGTTAACTGTAATCTATCGTTATTGAACCACTCGGTAACAAGTCATTCTAGGAAAATGAACACATTGGAAAATAATGCGAAAAAATGCATAATCTCAACATTTTCTTTTCTGTGTGTAGTTTTCCCAAAGAAAATGCTAATTCAATAATTTCAGCGCGTCATTCATGTGATAATTTCCATGTTGCATTAATGGAATGAACTTATATTTTTTCATATTAGTTATCCGTACTCGTTTATGTAAGATTAAATTTTTCCGATCCAAGAGAATTAAGAATTAAATTCAAATGCAAATGCAAACATAAAAAAATACGATTATCCTGTCTTTCGCAGACGAGTTATTTACGGATAGTTAAATGTAAACTTAATATCATATACTCAGAAAAAATAGTGCAACACCTACCTCCTTATATTTATTAGATATGTTATGACCGTATGTAGTTCCTAGTGTCATGCATTCGTTTGCGAAGTACCGTGGAACCAATACCTCGTAGCGTATTTTATTACATCTTACTTGAAGTGGCATGTTGGAATATTGTGTAAAAATAAATGGTTACGTACTTCATATTAGAGCTGTCGAACTGAATTATTAAGATGGCGTATGTAAAGACAGACAAGGAATATACTTTTTATGAACACTTCCATCTACTTCATAATTCTTATGATTCATTTCGTCTGCAATGTGTGGGTAAAGCAAACTCTGATAAACATTTTCCCCATAACATTTCATTTATATATTGATTTTCCAAGAAACGAATTGTAAGTAATGTTCAATAAATGTTTACATAATTGTATTTTAAATATCAGGCTTCCATAAACTTGTTTTCTTTAAATTTTTAGAGTTGCAATCTTGAAATTTTTTATATGATCCGAAAAGGAGCGATACGTTGCGCCAATCCCGGTATGACTATGGATTTTTATACTCGTCATAGTCATCAAAACTGGGTTTAAGGCTGCAGGAGAATCGCTACACTGATCATGTGGCTCTTAAAAATCCAGAATGTGTCATGAAAGATGACAGTCTGGCAGCCATTCTAGTTGTCCAAGGGGCTGCAGTTTCAATGATAATAATAATAATGAATAAATATGTTCTATTTTTTATTTTCTTTAAATATAAAAAAAGAAAAAATTACGTCAGTTTTAAATCCTAATATTAAGGAAAATAGCCAAATACAGACAAAAGAAATGATATAAATACTATATAACGTTTCTTTCTTCAGATGCTAATAAAACACAAGAGCTCTTGTGCTTTCTAATTTTCCTAGCACCTGAAGAAAGGAACAAGGTTTTCAGAAACGTTGTGGGGTATTTATATTATCACTTCGATTGTCTGTATTTGGCTATTTTTCTTATTATTATTTAAATATATTTTTGCCCAATTTTGTTGGTATATCTATGATTCAAATCAGATGTCCGTTTAACTAAGTCAAAACGAAATGATCCTTAAAATTATTTATTCGTCACTGGTATCCGTCTTTTTCGCATAATATTAAATAACCTGTGATGATTGATGCAGCAACGCAAGTTAATTGGAGGTGGAAGCCGTTGTTTAGTCCGCTGGGTGGACTCAAAGGTGGCCTGCGTCCCTTTTGGGACAATGGAAAAATCATACAATGGACGCGCGCACAACAAAAAGGCCTTAAGGGGTGGGTGACAGCTACAAGTGAACACCAACATTATTAGGCCTAACTAATCGAGTTACGGAAACATATATTTAACAGACGAGCATTCAAAATTTTGAACATCTGGAGGAGAAATTTGGCATTTCGAAAGTAGAAATCATGAAGTCGGTGACCAGTGTGCCGGTTGGTGCAACTGATTTCACTCCCTAACCCTCTGCCCGTGTGATAAAACGAGCAGCCACGAACAGGAAGTTGTTTTTCTGATGCTGACCACAGTCAGCGACGTTTCGTACTAGATTTATTGAGTTTGAAACTGGGATTAATTCAGAGTGAACAAAGCATTTATGCTTTTATAAATGGAAATGGTGCCACTCATGCTCTTTTTCGTGAACTCGCCGGATAAAATTCAAGCTGCTTATTAATGAATGTAAGCTTTCCCGGTGTAAATTATTAATAAATTTTTCGCGGTTAAGCACCAGATTCAGATTTCTCGATGTTCACTTTTCTGCGGTCATTCCCTCCCGCTGTCTTCAGACTATGATGCTACTTATTGCTTATGTAACTTAGCTCTTTGTGATGAAAAGTGTGGATTAAGACTGATTGGTTTTGTTCTGGCATTTGGTATTTACTTTGTCTGTATGAGCTCATACCCGTTTGTAAATTATACCTGGATTGTAATAAAAGGGATATTTCCTTCATTGCGCAACCTCCTGGTTCTTTCTCCGCTCTCGTAACTAGCACACCTGGCGAACAACGGCCCAATTTGTGTTCTTATCAGTCACAGTCAAGGGGAGTCGGGTATAACTCATGACCCGAGCAATAAACAATCCAGCGCAAAGTTGAGAGGGCGCACATTCTGATCGACGCCGACCGATGATGTACTCCCAAGAATCAGCAAAAGTCAGCACCGTTGTCCACCGCCACCGCACGACACTACCCACAACACGTATTGTGAATATTATGTTTTTAATTTCAAGTCACGTAATGCCAGAGTTTTCATATCGTTCAGCTTTTTTCACTAATTTTCATATTGTTTTAGGTTAACTTTTTGTATTTGAATTGTTAATTGTCAGTTTATACATTGATTTTGTTCTAATTATCAAACCCAGTAGTGACTCTGAGATAAGAGATTCTACGAATTTGATAGTAATGATATAAGAATTGTATGCTCAAAAATGCCGCGAATTAATAAATGAAAATTAAAGTATTTGTTTAAATGGATGAAATTCGGCATGAAAATAGGTTTAGTAAATTGAAAAATTTATGTCCAATAATAAATTTCTTTTAAGCTTAGTAAATGTTGTTAATTATTCCTATAATTTAATTAAATCTAATTGATCATTACATAAATGGCGCCCAACGTAGGGCTAATTAAATTAACTTTCTGGATTTTTGTCCTAACTCGTCTGTCTACTGCTATGCTCTCGAGAACACTGGAGCACAGCTCCCCACAGATTCAGCTCTGCGCGTCTAGCAAACCAACTTCTACAATCCTAACAATAATAGGCATTATTGCCCTATTCTTGTAAATAACTTGTGTGTTTTACGCCGACAACAATGCGAGTCCAAATTTTCTTTCTTAATTAATTATTTCGTTTTAATTACTACAGTATATATATATATATATATATATATATATATATATATATATTTATAATTATAGACATGATTAAATGTTTTTTAAAGAATTGAATCTTATAATTATTATTTGATTTTACCTGAAGTTAAGCTCATATTTGGCAATTTTTTGAGTGTGCATTAACTGATGCACCTTTCCGGTATTCGTTAACAATAGAATCGATTAGAATATCGGCTGCGCAGTAATTTGTGAAGTTGTAAAGAACGTAAGACCACTAGAACGGGATGTAATTAAACTGTAGGCAGCTAATTACCCTAGCAGCAGTGATGCGTACGACACCTGTTGAGTGGCGGCCATGTTTTAATTAGCCTCGGGGTCATAACCCAGAGCCAGGCCTCAATGGAGCTAGCAACCACTGAGTGAGTACTCGCCGCTCTGCCTTCGTTCGCCGATAGCAAGGTACTTGATGAAAATACTGATCCATTGGACGGGACAAACATTATTAATTTTCATTCTCATTAACTGCTCCGCGCGGTGTAGGGTATCCATAACTGATAACGTTTGTATCAGGAAGCGACAAAACAGCATACTATATATGCATGTCTGTGGAGAAATCACGATTAATTCTAATTACACTGCATAACGTATTGTCTTGTAATAATAAAAACGAACATAGTTTAAGGAAAAACTTAATATCGGGAACAATAAAACAGAAAAAATCGTTATCATAACTGGACGTTTCGACGCTCCTTAACATCATTGCCTTACAGCATCTGAACATAAAATCATTCTATGTTCAAATGCTGTTACAAAAGTTGCGTCGAAACTTGCAGCTGTGTTTCAATTATTTTCTGTGTAATTGTTTCTCATATTAAATTTGTCTGGAATCTAAGGTTATTAATTTAATCAGAAGTTAAATTTATATGAATATTCTCTTGTACCTTAGTACAAGTCGTTTATTTGACAGTATAATTAGGGGTGATGAATTATAATAATGTTCTTTTACATACTTCCAATTACATTAGAAGCAGTTTTACATGTACAACAAACTGCAAAAGCTTTCCTCATTATACATCGTATGATCACTGAGCTAGAACCTGCCACTGCAAACACCTGTTTATATGGAGTTGTTATTTATTTATTTACAACTAAGTTTAATGACCTGAGAAAAAGTAAATTGGACATTAGTAATTGCGTATTATATACTTTACTATACTATACAAAGATACAGATTTGAAGAATATAATATTGACTTTTTTGACAAATTAAAAACAATTTTAATGCAAAAGATGATATAATATCTGTTTGTAACTTTTAGAAAATAAAATTATAAAATGAGTATATATAGATAAACAATATAATTGGAGTTTATTTCGTTAGTTTCTGTTGTGTTGTGTAATATTTGCATCAAAATATATATTATTTCAACTGATGATTACGTAGAACGCTACTGAAAGAAATGATGAAACGATGACAGCAAAATTCTGGGTTGAAATGCTGTGGATCCTAATTATGATTATTTGTTCTCCAAATTCGTCCCCTTATTAATAGGTGGTAACCTGAATATTAACAGTCAATAATTATTTTCCAAATCAGATCGTCTTTCAATTACGAATGAATTGTCGTAAAATGAATTGTTGCGGTAGATACTAGGTTTCTCCATAAGCTTTATTTATGATGGAATACAATTGTAGAGTTATTTGTCTTAACTGTTAAATAATATCAGAAAACCCACATCTTCTTAACGGTTTTTTAAAAAATATTGAGCGGAATTACAGTTACAATCTAATAAGTAAAATAGACTGTTTGTGTGTATGTTCTCCATTCAAATCTACACTCGTGGAACAATTTGGACCAAATTTCGTACACGGGTTCCTTTCGGACCGGAAACAAACACTGTGGGTGCAAGACATGTGTACCACCCACAGGGGTGAGGGTGGATGGGTGTGGAAATTTTCAAACTTTCTAAATATTTTACAGGGCTAATAATATTGATAGTGTTTCCCCATGTGGTTTGTGTATAATTTCTACCCATGAGGGGGGGGGGGGGGAGTTTGGAGTCGAATCAGGGTTTATGGATATCGATGAGTTTAATTATGACAACCCTGCTAATTGTTGCTAAAGCAAAG
Source organism: Zhengitettix transpicula (assembly GCA_037074705.1). Lineage (NCBI taxonomy): Eukaryota > Metazoa > Arthropoda > Insecta > Orthoptera > Tetrigidae > Zhengitettix > Zhengitettix transpicula. The sequence goes on from CM073590.1 coordinate 1,219,615, forward strand.
CAATCAATGTTGGCGATATTGGTGACAATGCAAGGTTAAGAAGAAAAGGGATGTGTGTTAAACGGAGGCCATAGTGATATCTAAATAAATAAATTCAGTGTCCCGAAAAGTTCTCCGGCAAAGTAATTCAGAACGCTCTCGGAGAGGGGATATCGGCAATACAGAATACAGAGAAGATCAATAAACTTTATCTATGATGTATTCAGCCACAGTCAAATGTGCAAATTATGCTCCACACAATATTTTCCTGAGGATAAAATATCCTGTCTATCTAAAAATGTCGTTAATGTTATAATTAGTGGTTTAATTGTGAATGTAAAACATATATAAGTAAATTATATAATTATAACCACACTTATAATTAATGACGCCCAATCAAGAAGTGTTCAAAAAATATAATTAAACCATTAATTTCTCATAGATTAGCTGCAACTTAAAAATAATATCAATACTTAATTTGAAAATTTAAAATAATAAGTAATATAAATTATTCTGCGTAAAATTAGTGAACAAACATGTGGGCATTTTAAACAGTTTCATAATATTCTGTCACATGTATCCCAACAACAAATATATGTTACGTCGCCGCAGCGTGTACCATAACTATGTTGTCGGATGGATCGCACAAGTAAAGCAATCGTGTTGTTATACAACTCTGACGTTGTGTCTGTACCGGCATAGTTCCGTTGATTCCAATGATTTATTATGTTGCCTCTATTCTTCCTCAAAAACATCTAGAGTGCTTGAGTGAGCACAATTCTTCGAAAAATATTGTTTTCTGCATCACTATACATAACTATGTGCAACACTGACTCACAAATCACTTCTCTAATTAAAGTAAAAACTGACAAATAATAAATTATTATAATCAGCTTTCTACTCGAAATTAATTTATAACTGTCTAATGCCTAGATAAATCAGATGTAACAATCTATTTCTCTCTGACCCGTAACCATTCCGTGCTGCCTTGATTCTCCTATGAATTAGTGTTTAGCTCTTCCGACTTAAACACCGCTGATTTTTGCCTTTAGTGATTTAATAACTACCTTCGCGATCCCTTTGAAACAATCAAATTTTAATCTCCGATCGTCTCTCTCAATCCTGACTTACTTCGGTATATTCCAATAGCTTTGAGACATCAAACGTGCCTAACGCTGCTTCGAAAGCATCCTGTTATATCCTGTGATAAGACATTTTTTATTGAAGTTTTAGGTCACATCAAAAGAGATATTGTCTTCAGTGACCTAGGTTATAGAAATTTCATACTTTAATGTAGTTGGTGCACGCTAGAGAACATTTTCATACCAGCACAATAAATTTTATCGCGCAAAATGTCTCTTTTCTGAGAGAGATAGAATTTTTAAATTGTAACTGTAGGACAAACCATTCCATAAATTTGGCTTGAAAACAAAATATTAAAAATTTTACCGAGGAACTGAAAAGTTTGAGTAATTGAATATTAAAAATAGCTCTACTTCAGAAATATAAATTCTTCAGTAAAATGTTATGAAAGATGGCGCAGGAAAAATATTTAATACCTATGACAGAGCAAAATCAGGAATATTTCATAAAAACATCTGTTAATGTCGAGAATATAATTATAATTTAAGCTTTTCAAATAAAATATTGAGCACAGGATTAAGTGCCCGTGCTGAAGGTCTCTTGTGAAGAATTTAACAAAGAAAAATGTTGAAAGGGAACTAAGGGACGTAATATAGAGTCAAGAGAAGTTTTTTTTCTAAATCTGTTTTAGATTAAGGTGAGACATGCTAGAGAAACTTTGACATTCAGTCTTTGTGTTTGAATATAGAAATAGTCTACGTAGCCAGTCGTCACAATTATTTTACTTAATTTAGTAGCAAACACAGGCATGAAATAGTGTAAAATCCAATACGTAGACATATAGCTGGTTCGTGTTTTGCGGGAAGTGAAGCGCCTAGCAGCTACAGGTGCATGCCATGCAGCACCGAGTCGAGTCTACATTTCCTGCCTGCTAATGAGCTTCTGGCGAAACAACTTCCCTCGCAAAGGAGACATAAATAAGCCTTAACGTTCAGGTGCTGGTTCGCACGTGGCTGATGCTCATTTTGACGATTCTTTGCAATGAATGCTTATAGTTTAAAAAGGCGATTCACACCTTTTTAAGTCAGGTACTGAGGCGCTATTTTTAATGTAAATTGAATTAATGTGTAGTTTTGAAGATTTTTTATAACCTTGTACCTTGCGTTATTTTCAATAATTCATTCTTGATAATAGGGTAACAGTTGTACACTCCTATTTTTATCCATCACGCAATATAGACCACCCCCCTTTTAAATCTCTCCCTAGGCTATTAAATGGTAGTTACCTCCACGAGGGTACCATCATGTAGCCTGTTACTAAAATACATGCTATAAGAGGGGAGTGGCCACTATGTGGACTACCCTACATATAGCCTGTCTAGTTAAGAGTTAACAAAATATTACTGTTATTATTAAAATGAAAAATATACGTCTGTTTTGAAATTATTTTGAACTCTAATAATAATACTCTGTTTTTGCTATTATATCTTATTATTATTAACTTGGTTAATTTGGAAAATATATACAAAAAATTATTTTATTGCATACTAATGGAAGAATCTGTTGTATCTGATTTTCGTAATAAAAAATTCTTGTTTTTCTCTTAATACATATGCTTCTGTGGTATCAATCTTACGTCACTATTGAAGTACTAGGGTGCATTTGTTGGTTTAATGCAGCTATTGATTTGCAATATAACAACTTAAAATAAATTTTTAATATATATTTATTGAAAAATGAACTTATTTTATATTGTTTGGCCTTACTCAGAAAGGAAAATAAACAAAGTTTGAAAAAAAGGAAAATAAATAAAAGGAAAAGAAACAAAATTTCGAGCTTAGGCGAGAATGGTGTTTATGTGTGATAGGTTCTAGAATGGTAACTACCGTATGTCTTGCTGAGTGACCACCGCAGATATTCCTGTTGGTTGCAACTCTCGGGAACTTGTACGGAACCGGTCCTCGTTGGAATAGACGTCGCTGCTTTTACGGTCTGGTCGTCAAAATCGACTTGTCATGGACGAGACTGATCCTAGCCTCTCCCCTTCTGGTCTTAAGTTTAACTAGGTGACGAATTATTATTTTTTTAATTACATTTTTGTACCAGGTGGAAGGAGCCACTTCATTCCAAGCACAACAGCCAGATTGCACAAGCACGCAGCCTTTGTCTTCTCTCCTAATATCGGCGGGACCGCCTAAAGCTTGTCCAGGAAATGTTGCCCTTAAAACAGAAAAGAACAACCAGGCACAGACCCTAACAACGAAAAACATTCTAGAATAGGTTCCTTATCTGCGCGCGTCGACAAAATATAAATTCTTTTGTTTTCCAGATGTAATAATATATATACACTTTATATTTATATAACGTTTGTGGATGAACGAGTAACAAAACTGCCATGGAAATAAAGAAAATTCGCATTCTATTTCAGGAAACATGCTAACCACTCTTCTCACTAAGAGTAAGACATAAATCAAAACTGTGTCAATGCTCTTTTTCTTCAACTAAAATCGGTAGAATAATAAATTGTAGAAGCAATTATTTAATTTAAACTAATTTCCACGCGCCAAATTTCAATTGAAATATGGAAATTCGTATGATTCCAATTATCCTTCAATAAAATGGTTTTTAATAATAAGAAAAATAGCTAAATACAGACAAAAGATAGATACACAACGTTTCTGGAAACCTTGTTACTTTATTCAGGTGCTAATATAACTAAAAAACGCAAGAATTTAGAGCGACAAAACTGCGCAATACAGCTGACAAAACTTAGAAACTCGCATACAGGTTATATAAAATAATGCAATAAAGAGGAATACTAGTGTCGAATAAATAATTTTAAGGATCACTTCGTTTTGATTTAGTTATACGGAGATCTGATGAGAATAATAAATAAACCAACCAAATTTGTCACAAATAGATTTAAATAATAATAAGAAAATAGTCAAATAAGGCAAAAGAAGTAGTGATATAAATACCACCAAACGTTTGTTGGAAACAAAAACTCTTGTGTTTTCTAGTTTTAGTAGCACTTTAAGAGAAACGTTGTGTGGTATTTGTATCATCACTTATTTTGCCTGTATTTGGCTATTTTTCTATTATTAATTTTCAAAACTGACAAAAAATCTTCATTTTAAAAGGTTGTTTATATAGAGAAAATAACTGAAACTATTGGACTGTGATTGAAAAGTATTTACAAGTTAAACGAAATTATTTTAATATATTTCTTAAGCTTCAAAATGGAATTGTATATTTTTGTTCCGAATCTCGTTAGTTAGTAAGATGGTAAACGAGCGCTCGGTGTCGCGTGTTCCGTAATTGCAAACATGATCTCTGACGCGCGTAATGGAACTTCCTACATGATGCGATCGAGGTGCCACATCGATTTTCAATATGGGATATTTTTGCACTTTACAAAGTTCACTATTGAGTTTATCTATCAGATTATTGGGAAACGTATTTATAACTCAGTTCGAGTAATTCAATTTGTTAAGCACATGCTCTCTTGTTACTGCACAGCAAACATAAATTTTACTCGCTTTTCAGAACTGTTGAATATTGACTTCATTATTAATTCGCAAGTATTTAAAATAAAATTGTATTTTAACCATATTAAAAATTTTCATAATAAAATGTAACGTTTATTTATGAACATCAAATATTAGTCACATTCTTAAATAGAGTAACAAATATTATTAATTAATACGTATGCTTTGATTAAATTAGACTATAATAAACATTAAAATGTTTTATTTAGTATATCCCCTTGAAATTGTAGTGCTTAAACTAATGAATCTTATTAACTTTAATTTTGTCCTACAGATTATCGAAAAATTAATTATTATTTGTAATGAAGAACTTCAGTATAGCAGAGTTTACGTAAGTTTAGAACAGTAACTAGATTACAAACTCGTAATTGACTTAAGTTACGTCAATAACATTATTATTGCAAACGTAGTTTTCAATTAGCAAATTTAAATTGGATGAAGAAATTCCTGACGTCAGTTTTAATTTGTTTGATTGATAGGTTACGTGGGGGTCATCCAAGAGATGGTCTCTCAGGAAGGGATTTCGTAGGAGAGATGGGGAGGGATTGTAGGGATTGTGTAGATAGGCTATGTATAGGGTAATCCGTGAACTGGCCAATCCTCTCTTATAACATAGGAAGAGGATTGAAAGGGCGGATGAAGAAATGTAAACATTATTCCACCTCAATTATTTGTCTACTGACATTTAAAAATTCAATTTTCATATAATAATTGAGTAAAAAGAAGGGTGCTGTGTCACGAATGTGTAACATGTGGTCGCCAAGTTGTAAAGGAAATAGGTTGTAATGGTGACAATGTATAAAATAATTGCTACAGCAATAATTTTCTGGTATAAGATTCCGTTAGTTGAACCTATAGTAAGTTGAAGAGTCACACCTTGTTTGTACTTGGTACTTTAAGTTCGTAAATTTTTGATGCAGTTATGCAGTAGTTGTTTTCAGGGGTGTAAAGTGTGATCATTTCACTCTAGTATTTTATGTATAAAGTAACACGTATATCATCATATAGAATCATATTTAAATTGACGTAAATAACTACAGACAAGTTCTACAAAAGACAAGTCGTTACAAAATATGTCGTCACGATTTCTGAAAGTCTTACTTTGATTTTGATAATCAACTGCTCATCTGTTAATAACTTTGGCTAAGATGACAACTTAAGTAACCAGCTGATTAAAATAAGCATATACAAAGATTATTTCTGATTTAATATTTTTTTGTTGAAATATTAAGATATATTATGTTCCCTTTTTAATAATTTGTAATAAATAACAATAAATAGATAATTTAATTAATTTAATGAATTTGAGCCCCACGTTGTGGAAGCCAAAATGTAATAATCAAATGGAAGATGTTAATTAAATAAAAGAATTAATAAAATTTACAAACAATATTTATTAATTTTGTAGCAATAATTTAAAAACAATTACAATTTCTCAGGGTTTTTACTGGGTTTGATAATGGACACAACAATTTGATTTAAAAGTCTTATTAACAAACAAATCACATTTACCTAAACAATACGTCGATAGAAATAAACTAAAAGGAAAAGAAATTAACTTGACAATTAAAATAGAACTAAATCTGACTTCTATCTTTTAATTACGTTTACATAAATCATTATTTTGTATTTTGTTACTCACATCTGTCCAGTTAGTTCCAGCATCCCTTTTGGTTTCGAAAATACACTATTGCGAGATTTTACACTGATTCTAGTCAAAATTGATAGGATGTCAGGAACTCGGATGATCCTCCCTTTTGTCAGCTATCCGTTGACTGCTTGCCTTATATTACTTCTGCTTGCCTTATATGAATTTAGTGGTTTGTAGATTTGCTAGTCTTTTACCGCTTTGGACTTAAACTGCAACTTTACTATTTCTGGCTGGCTATGGACGTAAACTGCTGCCTACCTTTCCTGGCTGACTACAAACGTAAAACTGCTTTTACTTGGCAAGTTTCGATGTAATGTTTCCATGAATGTTTTACTTTGTCTTCAACTCACAACTTTGTTTAATAATAATAATACATTAAACGACGGCTAGTCTCTGCTCTAGTATCACTTGTTACGTCCTCCGAAATGTACCCGGCACCAACTAACTCTGTTAAATTCTAGTCACCAACTGAACTATCCTCGTCTCGAGTTTTAGCGCGCATACGCCAGTTTTGACCGTCCGACAAAGCAACGAATCTCGCGCTTTGTTCGATCAGACCGCTATAATGGATTTCTCATACAATTTAAATTTTATGTTCAAACAATTAATGTCCTAATTAATTGGAATTACAATATATATATAGTAAATAAAAGGAAATAATTAATTAAGGAACAAAATTTGGACTAGCATTGTTGGCGGCGTAAATACACACAAGTTATTTACAAGAATAGGGCAATAATACAATGCTTGTTAGTATTGTAGAAGTTGGTTTGCTAGACGCGTAGAACTGAGTCTGTGGGGAGCTGTGCTCCAGTGTTCTCGAGAGTATAGCAGTAGACAGACGAGAAAGGACAAAAATCCACAAAGTGCCTGGATATATGTAACAGCTAACATTTAAATAACGGCCTACAGGTTGCAGTCTGTGAGCAGATAATTACGTCGATCCAACGCTAACTATTTAGAGTTCTGAGTCTAATTCATATTCTCAAGTTAGACCATTTTCTTCCATTTTTTTGGAGCCCAGGTAACTGCATCTAGCAGTTAACAAACTTTAGAGCGTGTTAATAAGATTCGTTAAAATGACCAGCGAACCAAGCATTGCAAATCATTTGGCAAGCAAAAAGTGTTGATTATTAGAGTCAGTGTATAAAAATGGCCTGTCTATAAGTGTTAATAAGTGTGTGTGTGAGCACGAGCCAATTTCCTTAAATACATGAAACATTAAGGTAAAAGCTCACAAATTACTAACTGTAAACCCGTAAGTAAATGATATCGTCACATTTCCGATTTCGTTCAGATATTTAATTTCATATTTTATATTTTGCATTGTAATAACCTATTGATGAAATAATCCCCTTGATAGCTTGGTAAAATTTGATTGTATAATAAGTCTTCTTTATTAAAGGTCCAGTAATCGAACCTGAGATTTAGCCGTGATTTTATTGTAAAATATTAATTATAATGTAATTTAAATTATTTGCCTTCATAACTTTTGTAAATTTAATTGATAGGGTGATCGAGTTATTGGAGAAGGAAGGTAGCGAAAAGCTCCTCACGAAGTTTGGTCGTAGACGCTGGAAAGGAGTAAACAGTACAACAAGGAAGTGGTTGTCTGAAATCTTTACATTATGTTTTGCATATAAAGGTTGGCGCAAGATCTAAATCATGTTTTGATAAGGATATAATAAGAAGTATTGGAAAGTCATCGCTCATTTGCACATCAAGAATTGTCGCGAATAATGTAACAATTGGTTTGTTATTTGTGAATTACAATTAATTTAAAACGCATTTTTAAATTATTTAGGATAATTATTTTTTCTATTTTGTGTTTCTGACATATTTATAATGTGGTTCTAATTTGATGATATATGTGTGAAAACGGAGTAGAGCATAGACAGATTGCTGGACTTGATTCCACCTCTAACTACACACTAATTACCTATAATTTCGGTCTTTGCTGCCAGCAACGAGTTCTTGCTTCACCAGTGCATTAGGACCTATTATTATTATTGTAATGAAGGACTTGTGTCCTTTGCCGTTATAGGGCCAGAGGCCCTCTTCAGCATAGGATATTTTTAGTTGTTTTTTTTGGGTGGATGGGTTCGGTGGAAGAAATCCAAACGATATATTTCAATTGATGCCTTGGTTTTTAACAAGTCTGGGATCCCATCGATTATAATACAGTGCCAAATTGGGGAGTTGTATACTGGGTACTTTTGTTTTACGTTATGGATGATGACTTCTGGGGGATAAGTATATTTGAATTTAGGTATCCGGCCAAATTTGATAGGAAGAAGGAAGGTTGAGTGTCGTATTATGAGCGGTCGTGCACCGAGCGCACAACAGTCCCTTCCTCAATCGTCCCTTCCTCGATCCTGACCGCTGAACGAGCAGGTATAAGTTTTCCGAAGAGCAACAAGAATTTACAAACATGATAATTTATAATGCAATTAATTAAAAATTTATTGAACATTACTTAAATTAATTACATGAAATGTAGTGGACATAAACTTTTTAGATGCGATTTACCGACATATTAATATAAATTATCATGTTTGTAAAATCTTGTTTGTTGGAATTTTTAGAAACACGGATTTTGAAGTTATATTATTTAATTGACTTTACAACACCTGAATAGGTCTTAATAAATTAGGAATGAAACTTTGAGAATGTTTTTTCTATTATAATATTTAAAAATTTAAATTAATAATAAATTCATAATTAAACTGGTTGATGTTTTCATTTATTTAATAACTGTTAAAAGATTTGTATCATAATTCATTATTTCTAAACACACTTATTTAATGAATTCTACCAAATTTGAACAGTTTCCATATTATACATAGAGATAGAAATTATAAATCCAAATAAGTTTCAGAAATATTATACATTAAACTTGTATTACATTCATTTAATGTTAAAACTAAGACTGATAAAGTTGCTCTTCGGAAAACTTTATACCTGCTCGCTCAGCGGCCTTGATTGTGGAAGGGACTGTTGTCCGCCCAGGGCACGGCCGCTCACAATACGGCGCCGAAGGTGGATAGGACTTTTGGAATGTTAATTTTTATGGATCTGTAGCCGTAGGATGCACGGACATGCGGAACACGTTGGTGGATAGGATGTAAATTTAAAAGGCAATGGTGTTGGAATAGGTTGATAGATGGTTATAGGAAATGAAGTGAAAGCAAGAAGCGATCATAAACGATTCTGCTAAAACAGATCACAAATACGCGCAGGAGTCTCTTTGGCAAAGAACGAAGAAACAATAACAAAGTGTATTGTAACCAAAATCAACCTAAGGATAAGATTTCATGCTCTCATGTGTATTAGCTGAGTAATTATATACTAAAGACAGATTCTAACATAATGTTAGATAGATAGGTACTCAACTTAACTTAGTGTATAATTTTTTATACTGTTGTTCACATATGTTCAACAAAATGGAATAGAAATTGTTTACTTATGGTTAAACTGAACGATCATTTATATAAAGTAAATATATAACTAATTCCCAGTTTGTTTACCTCACTCAAATAGTTATTTTACTCAGGTACGCATAATTGAAAATTTTAAGGACTCGAGATAAGCACGCTCTTTTTTTTTCTTTAAAAGAACGTTGTCAGTCTCATTCGAGCATGTGTTGTGGCCGGACGTGCTTGTAAACACAGTGCGTGCAGCGAGCGACGAGTGCCCGTTTGTACACTTGTACAAATAGTGGTGATAGTGTCAACTGTGAATTTTAAAAAAATTCTTCAGAATATCCAAACAAGCTATTTTGACTCAGTGAAAACACACAGTTCAACCATATCTCCTTCGCCATTGTGAGAAGACCTCTGACTACAGGAGTCATCTCTTCCATGGCCTAAACTATGACTACCCAACCTAACAAGAACTATGCAGCAGCAATCCAAAAGGACACCTTCCCAACCAAGGAGCAGCTAATCATCCTCGACTCAATTGATGGTATCCCTATCGGAGAATATGTAAATGGAACTGGCAAACGCATGAATCGAAAGGACATCAGGTTTGTGTCTAGAATATCCAACGGTCGTATATGTATGTACTTAGCCTCGAAAGATATTGCAAAAGTATTAACTGATAAATTCACTACAATCCAAATCGGCAATAATCAACTTGAAAATTTCAACCACTTGTTTCAAAATTCAAGCGCATAATCCTATCTAACGTATGCCCGATAATTCCCTACTCCTTCCTAGTAACAGAGTTTGCTAAATTAAATATCCGTCCTGAATAACCCATTTCGTTCCTAAAAGCGGGAATTTAAGAACCAGGATATACACATATCCTGAGTTTTAGGAGACAGATGTACGTAAAACCAGAAGACGTAGAGAGAATACCAGAATCTTTAAACTTCGAATTTGAAGGAACCAGTTATTGGATTTATCCATCTTCCGATACTGTCGCGTGCTTCATTTGTAGAAAACAGGGACATTTAGCCAAACACTGCCAAACACTGCCTACTCCTCAAACTCACGAGACGAGTAGTATAGACGCTGACCATGCAGTTACAGTTACTCTGCAAAACCAAGTTCTCCATATGGAAACCAATTACCACTCTACAATCGCATCCACCAAAATCCAAAAACCTACACGGCCCCTCTCAACAACTAACACCCAATCCAAGATATCTAGCCTCCAAACACAAGAGAAATCAACCAGCGACGACTCAGAAAATGAATGGAAAAATAAAGAACCGGAAAAGAAATGGACTCCAAAAATGAAAAAAGCGAAAACCGAATGTTCTCAGAAAAATATTGAAGACGACGCATTAGAAATTGCTATGGAACCCCTTAAAGATATTCTCACATCATCAGAAAACCCACATTTCTTTAACTTTCTCCAACTAAAGAGTTTTCTTGAAAAATCCAAAGGCAATCCCAACACGAAATATATTGCACTTGAATTTTCACAGGACATAACCCTAATCACAGAATGCTTAACCAACTTGTATCCCTACTTCTCAGACCGCAGCATCAAAAGTAGAATAACGCGAATTAAAAACAAGTTACTGAGTGCTACCATCAGTGGAAATGACAACGATTCATTAGGCTCCATGAATGAAGAAATAATGGCAACGGTATAACAATAAATAATAACATTTTCTACGTCACCATGGGAGAACATATAATACAGTGGAATATCAACAGCTTTTTTACGCAGAAACAACATCTGCAAATACTAATAGCAAACACCACTCCAACAATTATATGCCTCCAAGAAACAAATTTTAAATAAACCTACTGTGGTAAACTTAGTCAATATAATCCATTCTATAAAAACAGACTCAATAACCACGCTAGTGGAGGAGTAGCTACCTATGTACTCAAAAATACTAACTCCCTCGAGATTCCTTTACAAACCCATTTAGAAGCCATTGCAACCAAAGTGCTGCTCCCAATTGGACATATAACCATCTGCAACGTTTATATTCCAAATTCACATAACCTACTATCCGAAGAGCCACTGGCATATATAAGAGAAAATATATGTATATCGTTTGCATTCAACGTGGCAGCAAACCCTAAGAGCCCAACTTCAAAAATTATATTCCATAGCAATTACCTCAACAGATACAACGTCAAATCCTCACACCCAAAACCGCTATCTCTCCGGATTCAAATCATACTCTCGAAAACAATGCCTAATCCTCCTGACGTCCTTCAAATTTGTTCTATCGACGAACCCCTAGAAACACTAAAAACCCCTAATATTGACCTGACCCTAACCAAATATGAAAAAAATAACACCAGCCCAGAAATATATCAAACCCTTTTCCGTGAAATACTTACAACTTATAAAGGCTACATACATATATACACCGACGGATCTAAGACAGCTAATGGTGCTGCATGTGCTAAATTTTTATTATTATTATTATTTTTTATTTTTTTAGGGCGACAGGCTACATGAGGGTGATCCACATTGGGCAACTCCCCTTTAATAGCATAGGTAGAGGAAGGTAGCCAAGGGTTAAATAGGGCCCCCGGGCTATATTTTAAGGATCCTACCTGGCATTCGCCTAAAGAAATGCAGGGAAAACCCTAGAAAAACCTGCATCAGGTAGGTCGGGCATTGGGTACTTGTCCCACGCCCTTCCGATAGCGGGAGAGGAGTTTGCTGTGGGGACGCAACACTCCCTTCTCCGTGCCTCGACCAGTTTAGGAGGCAGCTGGTCGACTATTCCAATGAGAATAGGGAGCAATTCTTACCGTATGTCCAAGGTCTGCGACCGCGGAACATACACCTCTCAAAACAGGCCGAGGTGCCTCGGCTTGTGAGAACCTTAGTTCAAAAACGGAGAGGAAAATGCATACCCAAAGGTATAGCCCAATACTCCAAAATAATAACCTCAGGTAAACAACTGTCATACATATGGATCCCCTCCCATGTCGGAATCGCAGGCAATGAAGCAGCCGATGCCGCGGCTAAATGCGCAATATCCAGCCAAAACCATCTACCCTGCCAGTGTCCAACAAGAACATAATCAAAGCTGTAAAAGCCAAATTAAAGAAAAACTGGAACAACGAATGGGTTAATAAACAGACAAAACTTCACGAAATAAGGGACAGTGTATACGAAACCCAACCTCATCAGTACAATTTAAACAGACGTGTTCAAACCGTATTAACCCGTCTAAGAATTGGTCATTCTAGACTATCTCACGGTCACCTAATGACCAAAACCAACCCTGTTGCATGTGACAAATGCAACTCCAAAATTACCACCCGACACATAATCAACGAATGCGAGTACACGCTACAAAAAAGAAGAGACTATGGAATCCCAGACAGCTACATGTAATGCCTCAACGAACCTCAATATATTAACCCAATCATGGACTATCTTAGGGACCTAAACGTGATTGATGCCATCTAATTTAGCCATACCAGATTTTCCTATACAATCTGTAATATTAAAGAATGTAAACCATATTGTACCTAAGACACAGCCAACATCCTGTAAATAATGAAACCACAATGTAAAAAAAAAATATGTAGTAGTAATTTTGTAATGTGAATCGTGGTCACTAATAACCATGTCGGTTGATGTGACAATAAACTAAATATTTAAAAAAAGAAAGAACGTTGTACTTTCCTTTTTAATATCGATAAAATTATTATAAATCAACTAATATTTATTATCGATATGAGCGAGTAAACTATGTTTTAATTTTTGAAAAATTCTAAGCTTTAATTTTACGTTACAGGTTTCAATTTCTCTGAGGCAGCAAAAGTCAGGATTAGGACAGGACTGATTTTCCAGGAATCGCGCACGTGTTCCGAAGACAATCTTCAAACTCGCTGAACAGCGTAAGCAGTTTTCACGTCCTATTCTACAACCCGCAAAGTCATCTGTGAACTACATATTACATATACACGACACAGCAGACTCTGCTGGAATCTATTCGCTAAAGAGGCTATTCTTGTTGCTGATCATAGTGCATTATTTAATTAAAATTCATTACAAAATGAACTAAGAAAAAGTCTATATTAATGAGTGATGGAATCTGCTTTCGTAAATGTTATACTTTATCTAACATAGATTCACTGAATTGCTTTTCTTTCTTAATGTACGCATGAACTGTAGTCACTCGAGCAGTTATGTGTATGTTTACCAAAAACCACACAAGTATCTTGTATCAAACCATAAAACGTACCAGAATAAATTTTATTTATTCAATGCTACAAATCATACTAAATTACCCTTAAACAATCAAAATATACTTTCCCAATTTTTGTCAACAATATTGTTTTTAACCGCAGTCTGGAAAATAATGACTTTTATGACAATAAGATTTTTTTTATTATATTTTCTCCGCAGACGTCCCAAGCCCTATCGCACGAAGTATGCGTTTTAGACAATACTTTGTGCCAAAATCTAAAGACTAAATAATTTCACTTCCGCATGAAGTACGGGCATACAGCTTGTTTTGACTAATATATTTAGACATACCAAATAACCCTTTTTACCATATTATCTAAATATTCTCTCAAAACGGGAATGTGACTAAAATTTTTTGAAATTGAATTTTTATATTAATATTGTGAATCATTATTATATTAAAAGTTTTGTGTTTAATGAATATAAGATCTTACAATAAAATATGAAAGCAAATGAATGTGTTAATTAAAGGGCGACTTTCCAATTGCTGCGCTAATTCTAATTGAAAAGGTAACGAAACGTGAAAAATTAATTAGGTGCCCTAGAAACTTCAACAGACGTGGAAGCATTTTAAATGAGTCCCTATCGCGTCGAGAGTAATGCAGCTTTTGATTTATTTCAAAAGTTTGTTACAATATCATAAAATTGTTAAATATTTATAAAATTATATTATACAGAAAGTAATTATTTGTGGTATAGGATATTTAATATATTAATAATTTATAGAATATTTAACTAATGTAGCTGAAAATTTTTAATTTTTTGCAGGTTATAGCACATCTTTCTAATAATAGTGAATATTTTGCAAAAATCTGACTTCGTTAATAAATACTGTAGATTTTTGCAAGAGTGTATTATTTAAATATTCAGTAAAATGATATATTATAGTTTATGTACATGAAACTGCTTATAATAATTAGATTCGTTGAACTTATGATTTCATAACATTTTTGTATGACAGTTATTACAGTTTAATTTATTATATAAATGAAACCGTTCTCATCGGTATACTGTGTGCGAACTTGACCAATATATTTCTTATAGCTTCCTTTTAGTGTTTTAGGAAAGAATAAGTGAGAATTAAAGTTTGATAACTACGCAACGATACTCGTTTTCATGTTCGTTCATTTAAAGTAGTTTCTCGTCATTGATCCACCAGGACGTTTCAGGTTTTCCAATCAAACTTCCGGTGACCTTTGTTCGGCTAAAATCCCTCGTGATTTCAGAGTTTGGATGCTGTTTTCTAAAGATTTCTATTGCTGCGTTGAAATGCACAAAGTTTCTAATGTATTTTGAATTGACTAGAAAGAAAAATGTTCATCCATATTGTCTTCAGTGTGTGTGAAATATTGAATTAGGAAAACGACAAAAATTAAAAGCCGTTCGTCAAATACCAATCGGTGCAAGGACTTTTCAAAATTAATTTAAATTTTAAAACTGCACTAAGGCAAGATTATCAATCACAGTAAAGACTGCATTAACAATGTTCCACTACAAGAACAAATTCTGGAATTTAAGGAACCTGATAATTACAGACAATTGTAATATTAAATACGAAACAAATCAAAATATTCAAATTAATACTGTTATTAAATAAAGTTGTGATAATAAGGAAAATACAATTGAAAAAACAGTCAAACAGAATAAGTTGGCTCGTGTAATATGTAATGAAAATAAAGAATGCTTGAGGAGTTATAAAAGAGGCAGCAGAAATAACGGATGAAGACTTGCTTTGAAAAGTGTCGGGTTGCAGCGGATGACTGGAACACTACAATTTTTGTTTTCCTTGTTTATTATTGAATCCTGAGGCATTTTTATACTTGTTGACCTCTTAGGTCTTCCCTTATCATATTCTTTTAGTAATTTCTGTTCTTTCTGAACTTATTTGTTCGTCCGTCTGTATTTTATCAGAGTTTCGTGCCTGAAATAAATTTTCCTGTGTTTGTTTTTTCAGTTTCCTTCACTTTATAACTTCCCATGAATTTATTTATCTTTTTCTAGAATTTCTCAAAAAGTACATAGTTTTTTATTAGCAATTTATAGACGCATTAACTTACCGGTATTTAGCGACTTATATATGTATGTTATGCATTGTTGTTAAAGTGTTTTATATAGATCAGTTTTGAATTCTAGTAGGTTATATATGGCTGCTTGCGAGTTGCAGTACTCATTTTTTGAATGGGCGGCTATTGTTGATCTTCTTATGTCGTTAAATCTGGGGAAGTCAAAGAGGACATGATGGATTTAAGAACTTCTTTAGTTCGGATTCGGCAGTTGTCAGCGAGACCAAATGGTTCTCTCTTTTATTGGTTACATATTCTGTCAGTAGTAACAAATTTAAGATTAACATCGTTTTTCGTTTTGCAAGAAATAAAGGGATTATCTGAAACTTAGATGCAATTGAACTACGAATATAAAGAAACTGAAATTCACTGTCGATGTTTAACAGTAATTAAACGGTATTAAGAATGATGCGCTGCAACACTATACACAAATAATGTAGGCTATCTAATATAAATAAAATAACAACTTTCTAATTAAAATTTTGTAACTACATTACGCGTTATGTATTACATTTTTTATCTATTAAATTGACATGAAACAGTCTCTTTGTAAACACAATTTATTGCGATATATTTATCTGTTGTAATTTTTTCTCTACATTAATGGAAAATTAATGTGTTATATAATACTTAAAATAAAATGTTAATATAACTAATTAGTATGCCTACGTTTTTATAGTACATACAAAACGCACATCGGTCGTACATGCGAATTAATTCTTGGCGTCAATATGACACTACGGACTGGGAGTAAACAGTTTTGTTGATGATGTTTGTCTCAGCAGATTTCATTCTTTTGATTTTATTGGAGCTCTAATAACTTTTTTGCTGAGTACGGGCAGATGGAAATGTAATGGGTCGTTATCAATGCGCGGATCAATGAGCGTTTTCTGCAGTTATTGGAAGTCGAAAACTAATTTTTATAAATAATAGGGGAAAAAATTAATGTTTTATGAACGTAATATGAAGAATTAAAAATTAATTAATATTAAATTTAATGTTTATAACTACTTGTCAGAATATATGCATTTAAAAGAGTATATGTTTTTAGGTTTTCTTTTTTTTTTCAGCTGGTGAATAAACGGGAAATATTTGTAAGGAAATAAATTTTATATGAGGAAAAGTAAACTTACAGTGACAGTAGTTCTGTCAAAATATTCGGTGTTCGTAAACGTATCCGTGAGTTAGTTATTTGATCATTTTGAACAGTATTTCGGCTTTGACTCATTAAAAAACGTGTACCTCGTATAGGACAGAGCCTGCAAATAAACGCGCTTTACTAAAGTAAGAATACTTCTATTTCCATTCTTGTGTCATACGATACCTACATACTGCGGAGGAGGACTATCGATAAACGATCTATTTTAATTAAATACAAAAGACAGTGAAAGTAATATGAATGGGAAATGAAATGGCAGACGTGTAACTAGAAACTTGTTTTAAAAACAAACAGTAATATTATTAATATTTTATAACTTTTATATTATAGTTTTAATTAATATTTTTTATCTATGAATCTATTACAATCAATTATTATTTGTTAAAATCTGAATACAATGATGTATTGATGTTTTCTACAGGAATACACTGAAATTATTTGACGTAAAGTTTAGGACTTCAGCAGGAATACAAAAATGATTAATTTTTTTTAATGCATGAACAATACAATTATTTAATTTATGTTATTAAAAAAGTTATTCACGAATAAATATGAGAAGACTGACGTTGAAAATGTTTTTACAAAAATATTGATGCCTTAACTTAGGCCAGTTTATGTGAATAAAAATTGAAACAAAAACTGATGATTAACTTATTCTGATGTTCTATGAACAGTTGAAGTCATATTAAATAAAAATATAGGCGATTGAAGTTGCAATCTATGTCATCAGTCATAGCAATCGAAACAAGCTCCGATTAAATTTAATGTGGTTCTACTGAGAGATCTGCAATCAAAATGTGCTTTATACAAATGATATAACTTGCCTGTATTCCCATGAAAGACTGGTTTTATCCACGGTGTTAATTATAATAATCATAATAATAATGGTAACGCACAATTGGCTCATATTACTATTATTCAGTTAATTGTGGAGCTGATTTACCTGTTTTTATGACTTTTACATTTGACCAATATGTTTTATTATTTTTACGGTTTAGATTGGTTTTACAACCTGTCTCATTCTGGTATTATGATTAAAGGTCAAAGTCAGTTGCTGCGCCTTCTCGGCCGTCGTGACACTTGCCCGCCGAACACGTAGTCTAACTGTTAAACTGTAAGATTACGTCTATTCGAAAAGGACGAAAATTAAGGTTTAACGCTCACAATTCAATCACAAATAAATTTATTAACACTAGAAACAGATTTAATATTGTATTTAATTATTTATAACACAGTTTATTTTAAAGTTTTGGGAGCCAGCAGATCGTCTGAAAATTTTCACAACTATAACGAGAATTTTCACGGGAAATATCTTGAAATATATCTTAAAATATATTAAATCAACAGGAAGTTATGGGTCAAGATTGTCTGATTCAGAAACAGAGCTTTCAATTTCACTGTGTACAATTCAGCTAAGTGAATGTACGCAACAGAAGTGAAAATTATGACATTTTATACATTACAGAGCTCTCAGCACCACGTAATTTGCAATACGGCCATTATTTGCATTATTGGAAGACCGCTGTCCATGCAAGCCGAATATGAAGTCGTGAAGAGATTAATGATAGTTCAATTGGAAGGGTAGAACAGTTCTGAAATATATTTTTCAAGTAACAGTCAACTAATAGCTTTGTGTTGGAGCACTCCTGGAATAGTATTTGGGGAATTCAGAAAAATGAGAATTACAAGTAAACGCATAACTTCGAGAATTTCAAAGAGTGTTCATCTACGAGGCCACACAAAGGGATGCCGATGAAGTTCGAGCCACCACTTCTATACATAGTCTTCCTGGAAAGAAGCCGGAACTTTCAGTGAAGCCGGTACTTTCAAACAGGCCGTCTACAACACAAAATATGTATTATGATCACATCCAACTGTGCTATATATATTGTTGCCCGCACGACCGATAAGGTTTCTGTCGATCTTTCAAAGCGTAAGGGTGAACGGGAGTGTTATTTAAAAAAAGCTAAAACTGTCGTTATTTGCGTCGAATAACTAGTTTTTCTGGTTCGATTGTTTTTCTCCATATGTTTTAGTGCACAATTTCAACTCCTTTAAAGCATGGGATGGCAGCATCACTAAGAAAGTGGGTGGAGGAGATACATAAAAATAACTCGAAACAACCTAAATTGGTGTCAAATATAGGGTTAAAGAAATCGACGAGTTAATTTCTGACACTCACTATGTCATTTAAGATGTAGTTTAGCCCCTAGATGTGGGGGTTGTGGAGGAGGTGGGTTGAAAAGGCCGTTACATAAAATGAATGAGTAAACAACCAAGACGTTTTGAATCTGGGGTTATGAAAGTCATTGAGTTTAATTCTGACATTTAAAATTATAAAACACGTTGAAAATAGTCGATTTGACGTCGAATATTTATTTTTCTGGGTTGATGATCTTAATAGTGTCTCTCCATTTGATTTCAATTTATAATTTCAACCCCTCAATGTATGGGAAAACAGCACCAGTAAAGGCGGTGGTGGACGGGCGTTACAAAAAAATAACGAGTATCAAGCGAGATTATTTTCAAATCCAAGGTTATAGAAGTCAATATGTTTAATTCTGACATTCACGTGTCCGTTCTGGGGTTATGGAAGTAACTGAATTTAATTCTGACATTTACAATACAGATTAAGATGTAGTTCAGCCCCAAGGAGTGGGGGTGGTAGGAGGTGAAACAAATTTCGGCGTGAAAGTTTTAACGCACACAGTAATTTCTACTGACCTTTATAAATATGTTACTTACGATCAAGGAGAAACACCGAGAGGTTAAGACTCAGTACCTCTAGGGATTGTAGAGGAATGGGGTAAACGGCCATTATTGGCTGAATTCGATAGATATTTTTAGTTCCAAAATGTGAGGGACGAAAGCACCCATACGGATGGTGTTGGAATTATTTTTACTTTAAAAGTAATGAAAAGAATACTGTCGATTCCGGAGTTTTAGATTGAATTCTCGCATTAATCATGGCAGTTAAAGAAATTTTATAGTTCTCGGCGTAGAGGTGGACGTGGATGACAAAAGGTTACCCGGGCTATTTTTTTTACCCTTTACGAGTGTATTTTTTACTTCCTTATGGCAAAACGTGTTTTGTCTGCATTTGGTTAAAGTTTTATCAGTTTTACTCCTTTCAGATATGAGGAGTATTTTTCGACTACTGTCAAATTTTAACTAATGTAACAAATTCACGTGACTGTTTTAACTTTATCGGTGTTCAGGAAGGAAATACTATAAATTTATAATAGTATAACGTTCCTATTTGAAAATTTATATATTATTACAGTTTGAACTTCGCAAACGTTCGTAATTAAATACATAATAATGAATTATTAATAGCCGGTCTAATTGCTTTTGTCTCAGTTTCGAAATGCTCATTTCATTATCAAAGTTAACAATAAAATGTAAAAATAATAATTTTTTTATCACTTAACTTCGATTCTTTTTGTGTTGTTATTAAGATAATAAATGTGGGAGGAATCAGACAAAAGAATCTATAAAATTTTAAGTTTTTCACGATAACATCTGTGTTTGTGTGGTGGCCCATTGTCCGCGAACTTTAGCTTGAGGAACACGTAAGTATGCTCGGCGTCGGTTCAGAACATCACCGCCTCAGAATTTCCCTGAGGCAAGACTATAAATCCAGGGAGGCGCAAGCACATAAATATTTAACACTTGACAGGGGCAGGTGTTTGCTCACATTCAGGCAGCCCGTTGCTGCCGAGTCGTCGACGTCGACTGAGAGCGATAACGCTGTTTCGCCGCTGTGCAAATAAGTAGCATCTAAGTTTTGCAGTCACAAAACAGCTGTGTTTAAATTTCAGACACCGATGTGTTAAACAGTCGCAAAATAGCCTTCGGGGAATGACTAACAATACAGTTTTCCTTAAAGGATGTCTGCATCTTGAATACATTTAAGTGAAAAGTTAGTTTGAAGTTTGTTAAGTCCCGCAACATATCGACCTAAGGAAAACAAAAGAGTTTAATATTTAATTATACTTTTCCAATAGTATACTTGTACCGTTATATAAAATATGAACTTATACTGAAACATTTCAAAGATGCTATAAAAATGATAAGAATTTAATGTATAAATGTCTAAATATTTTTAATATAATAGGGAACTTCTGCAAGAGATGCAAGCATTTTACGACACAAGAAGACACCAAAATAACGAAATAGAAATGCGTCATGATATGTTCTCGTAGCCTGTAATCAATGAGGGACAAATATATTTCATATTTCGACCATAATTATAAATCATACTTCTTGAATATAATTAATTGCAGTAGCGCATTATTTTCATTTTATTCTTTGATGGTACAGGATGCATCAATTATATAGTATAATAACGTTTTTATATATAAAATATCACCTACTACATTGCAGAAAAAACTTTTATTTAATTAATAGATAATTGCTAAATAGAAAATTAACTAAGTAATGCTATTTGTAAGCAGCTATAATAAATTTCCATGGGTATATTTTAAAATATTTTATCTATTTATTGAAATACATAAATATGTTATTGAAGTTTAAAATTTTTTAACCATATTTCTTCATGTATAATGTCAGATATATTTAAATTATGAAGCATTAAGTCATCATTGCTTTCAAATTATAGATTTATTTTATATACGTGTTTAATTTGTTATTGGTGGAATCTGATAAACTGAAAAATAATTTTCTTATTTTAACGATAGAAGAAGCAAATTATAATTTTGTGTTATGCCCTCGGACGAGATGATTCGTCAAATTCAAGAATTCACTCAGAAAAAATGTAATCACAATGCATAAAATAATTTAATGACTAAAACACGAAAGGAAATTTGACGAATAAGGTTTGATCTAACCACTGGCGTTTGAAGTCTATAATTCCATCGTTTGTGAAATGTGCTCTCGACTCATTCCCATAATAAGATTCTGGTCCATAAGCCTTAAGAGGAGGAAAAGTATAAATTACAAATAATTGAATCGTACAATTAGTGAGATCTTTATTTCAAAGTGTTCGTGCAAACAATAAATTTCCATATTATATTTTCTTCCATCTAAAATTTTCCAACCAAGCCTTATATATTTATATTGTATTGTTTCATGTTTAATTATAATGAATCAGTTAATTTCAACATATTATTTTTCCATTTCATGTGTTGAGGATAATTAAAAGTACCAAATTATTTGACAGACATTCACTGATGATTTGACAAGTTCTTGGTTAGTTTCCGTGGTTTGGCAGCAGAGGACAAGTCTCGAAATTAAGAGCTGGTGGTTTATGAGTGCTTTCTGACGTCCCAGACGTGTTGCATCGTACTGAGATTAGGTGAATTTGGTGGCCTATACATCAACGTGAATTCACTATAATGCTCCTCAAACCACGATAGCATGATTCTGGCCTGGTTTCACGGACAGTTATACTGCTAGAAGTTGCCATCGCCGTCGGGGATGACATCAAGTATGAAGGGGTGTTCAAGAACGTGTGCTTAACTTTATGTTCAAAAACATATAAACTATACAGTCAGATCCTGCATTACGTAACTGAAAAACGTCCGATATTCACGTTCTTTGATGAGGCGTGAAAACCTTATCGACTACTCGTGTTTTCATCGATCACTTTTTACAGTTGCTCACAACGGATCAGCTTCGCAGTTTCCTAAATGGTCGTTCCTAGGAGCCGGACCACAACAATCTGCAGTTTGTCAAAGCCACTTATGTCAGTGTATTTCAACAATTTCGGTATGTTTCCTCGCTAGAATGACTTCTCAATGTCTCTGTTCCGCGTATATAGCTTCCTTCCCGCAACGTCAAAAGGTGGAATTAGATCTATTGGTTGGCAGTGGTTATAATTTTTTGACTCATCACCCTATTATTCTCATTCATACGTTGTTTTTCTTCTTTTTATTTGATTATTGTATTTCATTATCGTAAAACTATTGAAACGTAGGCAATACCAGGAAAAGGCATGCACAAGAACATTTCTTGTGCGGTTCCAGCATTCGAAAAAGTTTATCCTGCTCTAAATATTTATTATTACGTGTTCACATATTCTGATTTTAATACATTTGTAAAAAATTATAAACTAAAATTAAACCAATTGCACAGAACCGTTTGGCGTGACGATTATTACATACAATTTATCTGGTACATAATTGTAAAATATGTTTACTCCGTAGACGACAGCGCCGCTTTTGTTCCCTGGCCCAATAGAAGCTTTACGGCGCAGCATACCGCGTAGGCGGCGAGTAGGCGTCCTAAGTGTAAGCGGTACCGTGTTATCTGCTTAAAACATACAGCACAGGTTTTACGCTTTACATGATCATAGATTAATATGAAAGTATTAAATTTTATACAAAGATGAGTCGCAAGCGATTACATCAGTACTTTTTCATTTATTAAATGTGTAGTTGTGGGGATACGATACACCGAAAAGACCATTAAAATAAACATTGACATCCTGATAGATAGACATCCTGATAGATAGATAGATAATCTCAGAAGGATTCATCATACTTAATAACATTCTCTATGCAAATAGTAGTAACATATCTTGTCGTTCCAATAAGCTGACAGGAAGTCTAGTCTGACACACAATATTCAAGTTTCCAAATTCGTATTAACTTCTTAATTAGACAATGATAAATTATGCACATTAGATTTCTGAATAGAAATGAGAAGTGAAATTGAAATATAATCAAGGAAGAGGAAGATAACTTCTGAATGGATCCCATATTGAAAAAATAATCAATTTACGGATAATAGATGCGTTGGACACACTGGATATTTGGATCCGCTTTGTGTATTTCACCTATTTGAAATCTAAATTTTATTTAAATATCTTACGCAAAGTTTATGGTTTACGTTAGCTGCAGGTCCCTGAAATCCGTCCCGTGTCATTTTTCCAGATATGGGTGGGAAATTAAAGTCGGAAATTTTATGGAGTAATAAGAATATCTGTACGAATTTTAATTTAGGAAACTTGCCTTATATTTAAAAGGAGAAAATTTATAAATTGAATAAATTTCGCTAATTTATCAAATTTTATTTTAATTTACAATTCAATAAAATAATTATTAAATTTAATAAATTTCAATTGAATTTTGTCAACTGACAAGTGCAGTTGTGTCGTTCGAGGCTCTTCTTGGCACCTGAGGAAAGAGACAAGGATCCCAGAAACGTTGTGTGGTATTTATATTATCACTTTTTTGTCTGAATTGGCTATCTTTCTTATTTATTTATTTATTATTACTTTATTTGAAAAATAATTCATACAATAGTACATATTTTCACAAAACAATAAATCCATCTTTTTAATCTGTGTTTTTTATGTAACGTTAATATTGTAATTGTACTTTATTGTATATAATTATCGATTTAAATAAAGAATTTTGTTTGCTCAAGTACTGTATGAAACAATATTTTTCAATATTTTAACTAATCTAAGCCACTAATTCAAACTTAAACAATTACTTGACGATAACTTTGCCCCAACACAAATCCAAAACAACAAAAGTGAATTTTGGGAAATAATACAGCTTAGTGGCCTGACTTCAAACTGTTTGCTTACCGGCTTAGAGTGATGTCTGTTTCTGCCTAAGCCGTAGCTGAGCTAATCCGGAACAATGTATACTTTCGCCACGTAATTTTCTACCACTCTAAATTTCCCCGTTCTCTCGTTCATTATGTCTGTTTTACATCTCTAGTTTATATATAGAAACGACATCAAAACATAATGTTTTATTATTAAAGGACCGGCGAAATATTTTCTTTGCCGGGGAACAATTATCACCAATTAAAATTACCATTTTAACGACTCATTCTATCATGCCATTACATAATATAGATCATACTCAAGACTTTCACGTTTTATGAAACTTCATCTGACGAGGATATTACAACGTTTTACCAATTTCAATATTGTACATATTAGAATTGTTTAATTTGTTTTCCAATTGAAGTGAAAAATAATATTAAAATGTAAAATATGTTTTTACATAAGTAATTTAACGTATAATTTCAATTTTATTGCAGTTAGTTGTCTGTTTAAAGATTTGTAAAGACTTTGAATTCAGAATTTTCTGGATTCTGTTAACAATTCTGAAAAAATTTAATGAGGTAATTTAAATAAAATTTTAACGCATAACTATTCTGTTTCATTCTTCCATTCATCATAAGGAATAGAGTGCTCTTAAAATATCCGTTTATGTTCTTTTATTAATCAGCGTAGTTTTTATATATATTTAAGATACTCAGGAAATATATGTTCATTCAAACTTTTTTACTATTCGTCTCTAAGTCTTGTTATGTTCCTGTTTTAAATTTTATATCAGTTAAAATAATTATAACTCTCTTACTACATTTGGAATTCAATTTTCTTCTTAATATATTTTATTTTTATGTGTGTAATTAGTTTATTGGTCAAAAACAATTTTCACCTAATTTGCTTCACTTATTCATGCTCTAAATTCATATTACAGTTGATACTTAAAGCTTACTATACAGAGAAACGCAGATTACGGGTTATGGAAACTCATTCAAAATATTTCAAAGTATGTGATAGATTACATGAGAGTGAATACTAAAATAACCTTTATGCTTAGAAATGTTTGCTATAGCTTCTATACGTCGATTCTACTGTTATTTAAGTAAAAAACTAAGAGTCATGCTGTCCTTATGTAATTAATTCTGTAGATTTAATTTATAGCTGTGTAATTTTAATTTTTTTCAAACCTTTTTGGTTGGAAATTTTTTTAAATGGATGAATGACAAATTATAAATGTCGGAAACAGGATTAGAACAGGTTATTTATGCAGTGATTATTCGTTTTTTTGTTGCTCTTCGTTTTCTGAAAAATAACCTGCTATGCAATTCTAAATTATACGTAGCAGTTGCTGAATAAAGACCTGAACTGTTAACCGTGCAATTCCAATCCAAGCGGGAGTCACTTGTTTGTTCAATATTTACATGTTCTGCGCGGATCTACAATAGACAGAATTTAACGTGTAGACATAAGGTGTGGAATATTTTTTGTTTCACCTAAAGCTTGCATAAATAAATTGAAGAATAATATGCACGTTGAACTATTTGCTTCATATATGCTTCTTCGCGCTTGTTAACAAATAAATAGTGCTTTAAAATACTGATGCATTTTATAAAAAATCTCAAACGGAAACAGATATACCGGTACAGTGAACGTCCTTAATATTACACTTTATAATTTCTGAACGACTGACGTTGGCCACGAATGAATTGTTCTCCATTGAGAAATTACGAACTGGAAGTTAACGTAATTTTTGTGTGTATTCTAATAACAATTTGGAATCGCCACTAAAAATATTCGTGATGCATATGACGAGCAGTAATTTAAATTAAATAACTACTAAGCTTAGTAAAAATTACGGTTCTATATTAACTTTTCTTGTTTTAAAAATTAATTTTTTTTAATTGGTAAGACATTTATCGTCCACAATAAACTAAATATCTGTCCACATAGTTCGTCAATGCTTATAAATTTCTCAGAAAGAACCTTCAATTATTACTACTACTCTTTGGTTCGGCAGCCCATTAAGGACCTTAGCCTACCGAGACGACTGCCAGACTCTCATCTTTCATGACACATTCTGGATTTAGGAGTGACACGTGGTCATAATATCGATTCTCCCTCAGTTTTCGTGACCAGGACGAGCACAAGCATCCGCCGAGATTCGAACTCGGAACTTCTGTGATGCGAGGTAATGACGCTGGTCGGTTCTTCGGTTGTTATCGAAACGTAAAGCAAGGGAACGAGACGTTTCGTGTAACCAAAGGTTTGTCACTTTTTAAGATGAGAATGTTGTGGGAAAAGATTCAAACTTTCCAGGATTTTCAATTTTTTGGATAATAGTACTAAAGCACGAAAACTAATACTCTATTTTTAAACTGTTTCAAAGTTTCGAACGTTTTATATTGTGTCGTAAAATACCGTGAAAGTACATATCTTCCTCGCAATTGTAACATTCCAGCAGTTGGGAATGGGAAGTCCAGCTAGATAGTTCACCAAGTAAGCTATACCACCATTAGCTCACCTGGTTCCGGATCAACAGGATAAAGGAAGAATTCGGTAAAGGAAATAGGAAAGTCGGCAACGTGAGGGTTCGGGTTCAACTAGTTGAACCTAGGTGTATTGTTTGGTGTTTCCCTGCACTTCAGTCAATTAAGAGTTGTTGAATAGTAAAAACATTTAAATTATAGAAATAGATGATAAGAAGACAGTACCCGCGAGTACCGTCTCCAAGAAGCTCCGGACAGTTGGTAGACACCTTTTCCCCTACCCGATGATATAGCGTCTCCAATCAGAGTTATCAGAGAACGGAACATTTACAATGCATAAGTTGATCGGCCGCAAGCCGCTGACTTGCGCTACACTCAGCTTGAATTCAGCACTGCCAATGTGTGTCCGAAATACGGAAGACAAGTTTAGTAAACGGCACGTGTAGGCTATTATATTACTCAATATTACTGATGAGCTTCCCACCTTGTCCCGAATGTATGCTACATTCAATGGTAACGAAGGAAATGCATCAAAATCTAATAAATTCTATTCATCGAACTTACAGATGATATTGTTAAGGTTACAACAATGTTATGTCTCTGTTGACATTTATATTTCATAATTTTCTCAATCCTATACAAACTTACATACTACGTATCCTAAGCTGTTTAATTATTCGTAAAGCATAAAAATTATTCAGTTAAATTCTTGAAACATAAAATAATAAGTGTAGAGGTTTAATAGTTTCTGTTACATTTTCTGTTTCAAAAATTAATCACAAACAATTTATCGCTACACACAGAGAGAGAGAGAGAGGGAGAGAGAGAGTCAGAATATTGGATATATTGTTTAATAATTTAATTATACAATCTGTTATTTCTCATTATCAAAGATATGTTATTCAAATCTGTTTTATGATTTATATAATTAAATAGTAACTATTTCGCTTGTTACTTTAGTTTACTTCGATAATTTCTTGGCTTATTCGTTACATACCGTTCGAAGATCAAACCAGCTACTTCAATTTGTCCAAAAATATGAAAGGCAACACTAAATGCAGCCTTAGATCTACAAAAATACAATATCTATTATAACTCTCATATCTATTACTTGGGCCTACTAAAGCTTATCGGTATATAAAATTGTTAACATAGCTTCATTAAGATATAAAAATCACAATCTTATAGACCATAGTTACTGTTAAATGTTCTTAATATTTCAAAACTATAAATTCCTACTGTTTATAAAAAACGATTGATTTTAAATAAAACCAAACATTGTTCTAACAACACTTCTTTTCGCTTTCCCGACAACTTGAGACATATGTAAATACCCTTTGGGAAAATTAATTACACTTTTCTTTAAGAAACAAATAATAAATAGACTTAAAAGTGGGTTTATGCGAGTAACAATTTGAAATTACTAGTTTTAATAACTTTAATTAATTATATTATGTTTAGTTAAATTACGATCTGAATTTGTAAGTTAGTATATGACCTAGGCTAAAGTTTTTGAATGAAGATCATTAAGAATTTCACACACACATACAAATTCATTGCGCATTGAGTGTCCCACTTAACCTCAAGTGCTGAGGTATGCATAAAAACATTTTCAGTCGGGTAGAACAAACAAACAAACACAAACACACACACACACACACACATATATATATATATATATATATATATATATATATATGACATAAACATATATGACAATGATAGTTTCGTAGGGAGAACCTTTCTGGAGAGACGGAGCGGGCTACCTTTGGAGATGCCTTTTCCTCTCTACCTTTCGAACTAATATTTCCACAAGCCGAGGCACCTCGGACTGCTTTGAGAGGTGTACGTTCCGGTTCCGGGGGTGCAGACTTTGGGCATACGGTACGAATTTTATCTATTCCCATTGGAACAGTCGGCCAACTGCCTCCTTAACTGGTCGTGGCACGGAAAAGAGAATGCTGCGTTCCCACAAACCCTTCTCCCGCCTTCGGAAGGACGTGTACAAGTACCAAGAGTCCGACCCACGTTTTGCAGGTTTTATAGAGTTTGTCTTACATAACTATTAGGTAAATGTCGGGTGGGATACTTAAACTATGGCCTGAGGCCTTGGTTAACCGTTGGTTAGCTTTCTCTACCCTTCCGCATCCCCCTTTCAAATCCCTTCCTATGCTATTAAAGGGGAGTTGCCACACGAGGATTTCCCTCATGTAGCCTGCCACTCTCAAAATAAAAAACACATTTAACAAACACGTATAACACAAATGTAATTATTTAGAATTTTTATGTTCGCTTACATGTTTTTTATGGTGGTTTTCAAACTTTCTCTTTCTTATTGGTAAAGAATAGGAACTAAAAGATCATAAATTCACCAGGAATTGTGCATAATAGAATCTTGCTATGAATACATTATTTCTGACGACGTAGATATTAACTCAATCGAATTACATAACAAAATGTTTAGATTGCGGATGTACGTATGGTAATTAACATATTGAAATTGATATTAAGGACTTCAATGTAATTTATTTCATATTTACTGTAGCGAGAATCCCGACTAAATTTTATTACAAACAAAATTAATGTGGATCTCTTATTTTAATAGTTCATATATATTATAAATTTCTCAGAAGTGATTTAAATTATATTTGTATTCGGCAAACCTTCATGTTGTAAGCCACTACATAACACTCGTTCTACCTTCAATTCTGATCACGTTATTGCGGTACAATAAACATAAAATGAAAGTAATAGTTCGATAAAGATTTAGTTGTTGATGGGACAAAAGTTATGTTCATGTAAGCAACAGTGCGCGTGCGCCCTGCTGCGCCGCGGCCCGTGAGGCAGTACCGGCGCCCCTGCCAGCCAGATCGGACGCAGCCCCGCCACGCACGGGCAAACAAGGCCACGCGGATGCGTGTTCAAAGCACCTTGTGCGTGACAAAGTAATAATGCGAACGCAGGTGGCGCCGCCGACGTCGGGTCGCCTCCGAAACGGTAAGCTCCAGTTGGGCGTCAAGACTCGGCGGCTCCGTGACAGCTAAATTAATTATCCAAATTTCCGGAACTGACATCTGCGATTCGGGCCTTAGTAATACTAAAAGTGAAAGAAATTATTAATGGTTGGTGACGTTAGCGCGTCGTGGTAAGTGGGGTGGGAAGTGGGGGTGACGTGCCGATGCTAGGGCGGCCTGGGCGGCGATGGGGCCGCGATGAACGACAGCAACGGCACCGCGTGGGCGGCGGAGGCCGGCTGGGCTGAGCTGGCGCGGGAGAGGGCGCCCCTGGCCGCGCTCTTGCTGCTGTTCTCGCTGGCCACCGTATTTGGTAACAGCCTCGTCATCACTGCCGTGGCTCGCGAACGATACCTGCACACGGCCACCAACTACTTCGTGGTGTCGCTCGCCGTTGCCGACTGCCTCGTCGGGCTCGTCGTCATGCCCTTCAGTGCTGCCTACGAGGTCATGGACCACGCTTGGTTTTTCGGCATAGACTGGTGTGACACGTGGCGATCTCTGGACGTTTTATTTAGTACGGCGTCCATCCTGAACCTTTGCGTGATCTCTCTGGACCGCTACTGGGCCATCACAGACCCGCTGTCGTATCCCACGCGAATGAGTGGGCGACGAGCCGCTTTGCTCATCACTGCTGTATGGGTCTGTTCGGGGGCCATCTCGTTCCCCGCCATCGCGTGGTGGAGAGCAGTGCGGACCGAGCACGTGCCTCCCTACAAGTGTCCCTTCACCGAGAATCTCAGCTACCTCGTCTTCTCGTCCACCATCTCCTTCTACCTTCCGCTCTTCGTCATGGTCTTCACGTACTACCGCATCTACCGGGCTGCCGTTGTGCAAACGCGATCGCTCAAACTCGGCTCCAAGCAGGTGAGTCCATTTGTTGATCTTAATTGTGTAATGAAATAAAATTCAATTTAATGTTATCAACTAAATTAAGAATCGATAACCATTGAATAAATTTCATTCTTAAAATATACATCCAACTATTTTTAATTACATGATTGTAGGTTTACCATCATATCTATGGGCATCCTAAAAATCGAAAAAATGGTGCTGCACACAAGAGTAACCAATAATCAAACATTCCTCATTATTGATTATAGTCTACGTCATAAAACTAAATTTCTCGATTAGTGTATCAGGGTGTGTATTCGTCCTCTAAGAGACAGAGAGTTTTATCTGCTTCACACATACCCGCTTTTTTATGGGAATAGTACACATGCTCTTTACTAGACCTTTTTATAAAACCTTTTTATGATAATATTTCATTACTAAAAATTCAATTCATTTAAGATGTTTAAATGCATAATGAACGGTTGTATTCAAATTTAAATCCATAAACCAGCCAGAGGAAATTATTAATAAAATGAGTTTTGAATCAATCATGGAGGCTGTATTGTTATATTTCACATACTATAATAGCAAAAGATTGACAGAACATCTATTAAAATCATAGTTTCAGTTAATATAATATTTATGTAATAAT
The DNA here is from genome assembly GCA_037074705.1 of Zhengitettix transpicula. NCBI lineage: Eukaryota > Metazoa > Arthropoda > Insecta > Orthoptera > Tetrigidae > Zhengitettix > Zhengitettix transpicula. Next base: position 1,251,303 of record CM073590.1, read on the forward strand.
TTGCTTCCTATGCAATTTACTATACAATTTTCAGTTAAATTTATCATGAATCTATGAAGACATTAGCCAAACTTGATGTTATATAAATGTCGCGTAGAATTTATATAACATCAATTTTGGCTAATGTTTATCGATTAATGTAGTAATTTGTGGAAATCAATTACACCATTGCTCACCTGATGAGGAGAATTTTCTGTTTCTCGTTAATAAATCACATACGACAAATTTGGCTGTGTTAATATATTTACAATTGAATTGAAGTCAGATGAATGTATTTTATTAAATATATTATACAAATAGATTTTTTATTCATTTATAATTAATATAATGAAAAACTCCCATTCATAACTATTTAAAAATTGACATCGGCTTATTTTTTATTAAAGCATTATTAATATTTTCCTTTCTTTTATTATGTTTGATAATATTTTTAATACAAATAAGAATAAATTGTTGGGAGTCTACAGATAGCTAAGGAAAATTCAACTGAGAGAAAATTATTTTCTTAAAGCTCTGACATTGTACGGAAGACTTTCTACAAAATTCTAATTCGAGTATTGAAATCCTTTGAATGTATTATTTGTTATAAACATTATATGATATTCTTAGACTGTTGTAATTATTTTTAAACTTTCACTTTATTTTAACGTTTAATGTTTCAAACAGGTATAGTTACAAATTATAAATATTTTTACCAGATAATTACGTTAACAAAATTATGGATCCAGAAGAAAGAAGGCTAGTAATTCTTAAAATATAATAGGGTCTGTTTGATCGCATTGTTTATTTCCCTTGTAATTAATCGGTAATGTATAAGATAATTTAAACAATAAATGTATAGTATTCATAATCTCTGCACAAGAATCAGAAGATAGGCCTACTTTAATTTTGTATTCTGTATTGTAATGAAATTATGAGTCGTGTGAACTATAATTATCACCTCAGTATTACTTTAGGGTGTTAGTGAAAGTTAAACCATAAAATAAAGAGGAAAATATGAATCAGTAATTTATACGCGCAGTTAACTTATACTATATTTTGGTGTTCGCTTATGCGCTGAAAATGAATTGATAATAACACATTATTTACTATGAAATTTCAAATAGTTTTTAGAAAGGTTCATTACGAAAGAAAATTTACATTATATATTATTATACATCTTTCTCTTGTTTAAAACAAAATCTCCATACGTATTGAGGCTATTATTTATATAATTGAATTAAATAATTACAATACATAAAAATCGTAAGTGAAGTATGTTGTCATGAATTCTGCAAGACGATATTAAAAAGTTACTTACAAAAAGATCATTACTGCATTTTCATAAAATGCCGTTGATTTGTAACGTAGAGTGGTAATCAGTTTATAGTATTTAATATGAATATGATGTTCCGTAAGAAAATAATATATTTAATTGTAGTTTAAGATACGAAAGCACGAAACATTCTTTATTGTTTCCCATTAGAGGTAATAACTGTGTTATACATGCGTTTATTTTAATAACATCCTTAGAGAATATGAAACACAAAATGGACCATAAATTAAATTTCACAAAGTGCTGCTATTGACAAGCGATGTCAATTACGCACATTGAGATAAATTGTAATTCCCAATCGAACAGTTTGTAAACAGCTTCATTGTCATCAGAAATTTCTTCTTTAGATGTAATAAATGGGATACTATAATATAATAATATTAGAACATAAATATATTAATGTTAGTATAATTAAATTACCGCGTTAAATCCATCACTCAAATTTCCATCATACTTCATACCACAGATTAAACCTAGATATATCCCATCTTGTGTGATTATTTTTTATAATATTATGGAATAAAAATAATAATTTCATAATACGTTTATGGTACAAGGTTACTTATATTTATGCTCATACGAATAAAAACAAATGTAGAAATATAAAACGTATATTAATTAAATAAATAAATAGTCAAATAACAGCTACTTTACTCAGCAGAAAATCTTTTTCAGCTCGTCACCTAGTTTGTGCGGAGTCATTCTTGTATTTTTGAATCACCTGACGAATACAACAAGGATTGGGAAAACGTTTTTATTTACCACTTATTTTTGTTTGTTTATATCTAAATTAATAACAACTGTATTTAGCGTGATTTCGCATCAGCAATACTGGAGCAATCTAGGTGTGATGCAATTGGACGTAATAGAGCATAATCGAAATCTAAACTGTAATTGTTTCCGAGACTATAATTTAAATCAACATATTATTAACACGAAGGTATACTGTGATGAAAAACTCTTTGTTGTTCGCCTATGCCACGTATAGTAAAATAATTATTGCTTCATGTCTAGAGAATGAATTTAAAAAAAATAAACTTACCAACATGATAACTCAGTTCCGATACTACTGATGCTAAAAACATTAAATTTTGAGTTAAAATATCACACATGTAGCCACTAACAAAACAAAATGCAGCCTCTGATTCGGTGAAACGAGGGATGAAGGGATGACGAGACATTTCAGCAGAAAATATTTAAAAATGGCTCAGAAGAAGAAGACTGAAATATAGGGTAATCCACATAGTGGTTACTCCCCTTCCACATAAAAGGTACTGAAAGGGGAGATGCAGAAAGGTAGAGCAAGGTAGCCAAGGGTTAACTAGGGCCCAGGGGTAAATCACCTAAAAGTGACGTAGGGAAAACCATAGAAAAGCATCAGGTACGTCGGGCATTTGATACTTGTCCCACATCCTTCCCTTAGCGGGAGAGGGATAAGATCTTTTTCGAGATACAAAAATATTGAAAACCCTATACGAGTAATATCATTCGTACAAGAATCAATGTTTGTTTCCGCCACGGAAATGACACCATAGCATACCGAAACAATGTCATATTATGTTATAAAAATGTTATAAAAATAACCGATAAACACCTTATAAAGTTTGGAAAACTGAATATAAGAATTGATCGCAGAGTTATACTGGGGAATCAATCATGAATTGAAAACAAGGTTTAAAGGACTTGTTGCCAATTTCAAACTTCCTTTTTGATATTTAACTCGGTTTGTGACGTCATTTTGTTATCTTTTGTCTGTTATTTATAGTCGTTAATTTTGTATTGCGTATTATGGTAAATTATTTTTTTTACGTTTCAACATTATCCAAGGACTGAAACTTAGATTAAAACACTTGTATAAATAATTTGTGAACTAACTCTGTGACAAATACTTTTTGACCTTCTACACTGAACCGTAGTGAGTAATAGTTTTATTTTTATGAAACTCAGTACCGAATCATGGGTATTGGGATTAGTTTTACTGTGAAAACAAATTATGTTTATATTACTTTTATGAATGAATAGACACCGTCTATGACTCCATATATCCTGAGTTTTGATTAATAATTTCTAAGGGAAACTATAATGGCAAAATTAAATAATTTACCAAACTCATAATACTGTGTATGTTTTTATATATATACTCTTTAAAATAATACTTAAAATATTAACATGAAATAGTGATATTACCTTAATATGACCACCAATATATCTAATGAAAGGATTTTATAAATTGTTCAATATCAGCGTATTGCGTATTGCAGGCAACAGTCAGCATTTCTTAAGAATATGGTGTGTTTCGAGAGTATTATTGTCGGCGGTGTGTAATATTGTAAGCTTTGAAGATCTCTGATGGGTGATGACCGAGGTCGGTTACAGTCTCCTATGCGAACTGACCGGGGAAGGTTAGCTTCAGTCTCCGTGCCTGGCAATCAGACAAAGATATTGCTTGTAGACCCTGCTAATGAGTCTATATGTAAAAGACGACTAGTAAAAGATAGATTATCATTGTTACTGATGTTACAGAGATATTGAAGGAGATAAAATATACGTTCTTTTAGGAAAAGTTGTACTGGCTGTTGTTAGACGGATTTCAATGGTATAATATTGAGACGTGAATCGAACTGATATTTGGGAAGTGTAATTCCATTTTTATTGCTATAGATTATCACTATTCGCCGAAGTGTTGGAAATCTGACAATGATCGTCTGTGGTGTGGTAAGAATTTATGCTGACTTAAGTTATGAAGAAAGTATAATACTATGACCTATTTAATTAAAAAATCATTTAAATAACTTGTAATGTAATCCCAAAAGTTAGTAAAATTTGTGAAGTGAAAAATTTGGCATGATACGAGAACTGCATCGATGTCTGGTAGGTAACCAAGTACATTCTAAACTTTGTATAATAATCCTTACCGTCAGATTTCTTATGTCAGTTTCAGAGTGTAAAACTAGTAAATTAATTTCAATATTTTGTAATTATCTATAAATTTAGTTATTTTATTGCGGGTTCCTATTACTTTTTGAGACCCGATAAGCGACCCTGAAGGTATCAAAAATATCATTAAAGTGATTAAATTTAAATTGTAATAAATTTTCTGTATTTAAAATTTATATTGGGAGTAAAACTTTCATTTATTAAATCCGTCTATTGTTAATAGTTTTCCTTGTAATTGGTTACAACAATATATATAATTTTGTGTAGGATATTAAATTATGTTAAATTATAATAATCAGATAAAATTTTTAAAATGTAACTTACTGCCATAATACTTTTAATATTTCCGAGTCGGACAGCGTCTTCTGCATGGTTATTTTTCTATTATTTATGAACTCAATGAAAACATTTTTACTTTTTCAAAATATTAAATGAAATATTTGTGAGACATACTTCTTATGGTTGAAATATTCCTTATTACCCCCAACAAAAATTATTTACAGTCTAAATTTTTTGCAAATATTTTAATACAACGAATTTTGTGTTTCTCACAGGGTGATTCGACATCTACTGAATAATGGAACTAATATTCGAAAGGGTCTGAGAGTTAGAGTGAAAAGAATAATAAGGTTTCAATGAAACATTAATTGCAACTTGTGCTTCTTTCCTTCTAAGAGGAGTGAGTCAAGTTAGGCTCAGATGAATCGATACAAAAGTAAAAAAAAACTTTTGGTTCTACTTCATCTTTGCAAGAGAAGCTGCGATCTGATTGCTCCAATCGAATCAACGAATCACTTTCCATGTGCACAAAAGTGCCTTCTGTAAACATCGCGCTCTTCAGGAACAAACGAACTGTAATTTCGGTGGAATATACCTGAATGGCGCATAGACTTACTGATTTGCTAAAGAAAATAATTGGCATTTTCACAATTGCCATTATTATGCATTAGTCGAATGTCATTGAGCCTACTTCCGTAATTCTATCAAAGAGAAAAAATTGAGAAAAAATTAGATTTATGTTAGATTATATCACTAGATCCGTTTATTCGCAGAGGAGGTTCATAAGATCAAGATTATTATATTTCAATAAATGGACGTTTATATTGTTCTCTTCGCTCTATGTTCGTCACTAATCCTTACTCATATATTATTTCGCGAGTATTTAAACGCAGGGTGAGTGACAATTGTTTCCCCTCAAATGGATTAATATTTACTTAAGCATCCACAAAACGTGTCAAAATGTGTGTATGGGCTTGGCTTGCTACTATTAATCGTTGTTTTTTTTGTATTGAACGTGATGGAGAACAGGTTGAGTCCTTCATGTAAGCGGTTCTTCATATTTTATGACCTGATGCTATTCTACCAATTCAGTTGTAACGTAATTGGTCTACTCCTATAATAAATACATTCTATCTATAAGGAACGTAGGTTTTCCCGGTGTAGTTGCTGGATGAAGTTTTCTCGGGATTCCAACAGGGTAGCTAGCGTAGTTTAGTAAACACAACGTTTCGATGGTTTGCACCGCCATCGAAACGTTGTGTTTACTAAACTACGCTACCCGGTTGGAATCCCGAGAAAACTTCATCCAACATTCTATCTACATTACATAATTTTCAAAACGTACATTTTAGAGTGAGATCAAATTTACAAGTAAGAAATTATTTATAGTTATGTATATGGGTCGCTTATATAAAATGATTCAAGAAACGCGCTACGGACATATCAACAAAAAAGTTGTAATGAAATGAATTTAACCGTATTTTTCTAAGAAATCTAACTTTATTTTTTTACTGACAAAATTATGGTAAGCATAAATAAAACTCATAATTACTCTTTTTAAGAGATTGAAGATTATTAAATTACACTTTTAAAACATATCAATACGTAATGACAAATATTTTGTAAATGATTATACATCTATCCCCATGAGATGTAAAATTCACAAGACCAATTAAAATAAAACCAAATATATTCTAATTACTTTTCTATAGTAATTCGAGGTCGTTTCAAGAAAGAGCTTTTTTATTGGGAGTAAATATGATGATACAATTGTCATTAAAGTAAGCCTGCGAGAAGATTTCTCGCAGGTGAACCTTCCCAGAGAGCTCTGGCGGGGGCTACCTTTGGGGATGCTCTCACATCTCTCTGGTTTTTTTGAACTAAGGTGTATGTTCCGGGGTCGCAGACCTTGGGCATACGGCAAGAGTTGTCCGCTATTCCTATTGGAATAGTCGGCCAGCTGCCTCCTAAACTGGTCGAGGCACGGAGAAGGGAATGCTGCGTCCCCACAGCAAACTTCTCTCCCGCTATCGGAAGGGCGTGGGACAAGTACCCAATGCCCGACCTACCCGATGCAGGTTTTTCTAGGGTTTTCCCTGCATTTCTTTAGGCGAATGCCGGGTAGGATCGTTAAACCATAGCCCGGGGGCCCTAGTTAACCCTTGGCTACCTTCCTCTACCCTTCCGCATCCCCCCTTTCTAATCCCTTCCTATGCTATTAAAGGGGAGTTGCCCAATGTGGATCACCCTCATGTAGCCTGTTGCCCTAAAAAAAAAAAAAAAAAGATACAATTGTAGCAGAGGACGAGGGGTCTGCGAGGGTTATTCTGTCGCAGGCAGAACCTTTTCGGATGCCTTTTCCTCTCTACGTTTTTTAACTAAGGTTTCCCCCACAAGCCGAGGTACCTCGGCCTGTTTTGAAAGGTGTATGTTCCGGGCTCACATACCTTGGGCTTACGGTAAGACTTGTTCACTGTTCCCATTGGAACATTCGGCCCAAGGTCTGTGAACCAGACACATACACATCTCAAAACAGGCCGAGGTGCCTCAGCTTGTGGGAACCTAAGTTCAAAAACGGAGAGAGGAAATGACATCCCCAAAGGTAGCCTCTTCTGTCTCTCCTACAAGGTTCTGCCAACAAGAGAGCATTGTTAATACATATTTTTAATTTCTTTTATTATATTTTTTTAGGGTAACAGGCTACATGAGGGTAATACACATGGTGGCAACTCCCCTGCAATAGCATAGGAAGGGATTTGAAAGGGGGTATGCGAAAGGGTAGAGTTAGGTAGCCAAGGGTTAACTAGGGCCCCCGGGTTATATTTTAAGGATCCTACCCGGCATTCGCCTAAAAGTAATGCAGGGAAAACCCTAGAAAAACCTGCATCAGGTAGGTCGGGCATTGGGTACTTGTCCCACGCCCTTCCGATAGCGGGAAAAGGGTTTGCTGTGGGGATGCAGCATTACCTTTTCCGTACCTCGACCATTTTAGGAGGCATCTGGCCGACTGTTCCAATGTGAACAGAGAATATTTATAACAGTTCAGTTAACTTGAACATTAACAAGCATTTAAAGAACAGTAAGAAAATAAGAAAAACTTTTAAACGAAGCCGTATTAAAGGATCAGTAAGGTAAAATCTTGATCTGACCAGGAATATAGGCTTACTGAGTCTGTACAATGGAAGTCACAATCCATGTCCTGGAGTCGACTCGGGTAGATCAGATGGTATAACATTCAACCGGGGGTGTCTGGTTCGCTTCCGGTCCGGTCGAGATTTTTCCATTCTGATTCTTTAATTACAAACAAGTTTTTTCAAGAGAAGAAGAAATTATTTCAATCAAATCACTTAAGAGTATGAAAATTAATTAATTGACTTGCCTGGAAAATGTTGAATCGAACGCAGGACCTCCACTAAGTACGCGTTACTCTTACCATCTGAGTATTTATAGAATTTATTTATTAATGCTGAAATTACAACAAATTGTAATGAATTACACCAACTTAAATGCACGGTTAGTTCCAATGTCGTCATCAGTATTAATAGCTTACGAATAATGTTCATGTTTTATAAATTGTTTATGAAGTAACAATATAAGGAATTTTATAGATTAAGTTAGCAAAAAATATATTATTAATTATTTATCAAAAACTTGTAATGAACATGAAACACGAATAGTTTCTTATTATGTCCGATGTACAAGAAAGCTATTCAATATTTGTAATAATCACACAGTTAACTGACTAATCAAATTAATTAGCTCAAGTTATATTTCTACCAAATCCAAATTAATAATTTCCAACATACTTTAATTACATACAGTTTCCAATAAATCATGAAGTCAGTGAATACGGATGAATGTTATAATTTATTATATAATATTGTTATATTAACTGTTAATGATGAAAAATTATTAATATTTAAGTTTTATTGAATGAGTTTTCTTGAAGCACGCAAATATTGTTGAAATTAATGTAATAATTATTTGAGCCTGTGCGTTTTAGTTAACTTGTCTGGGATGTAATGTAAATAAAGGAAAAGTTACGTATATATTTCTTGTCTGTTTATCGTTGTGAAGATGTTATAGCCCGATAGGAGGAAAATTATTTCCTAATGGGCAACTTTGTGCCTTGAAAAGCAAATGTGAGAACATTTTGACCAATAGAGTGTTATCATTAACGATTGTTATACATTGATACCAAGCTAATGGTGGTAGTACTTTTCCACTTAAATCTAAATTAGTATTGTACACGTAAAATGAACATCAACCCGCAGTTAAAAATGATCATAATGGTTGCGTGCTATAATGAATTACATACTCTACTAAATATAAGAGCCGTTTCTTCTCGAGTTAAAAGTCAAGAGTCTTTGTTTATACGAAATCATGTCGATTCTAGCACAAAATCTCAACACCACATGGGGTACAATGAAGCCATATTTTTCACTAATAACTAATATAAAGTATCGAAGCGACAGATATTTTATCAGGAACATAAGAAAGTTTCATAATTCACACAATTAACGTATTCATCCTCAATATTTTTCGACGTCCTAAATCTTTACTAATATTTAGCTTTTTTGGATATGCATACGTAAATCGCAGATTATAAAGTGAATTAAAATACAGACAATTTACCCACTCCGCTTTGAAACATTTCCTGCAAGTTAGAGTAATTACAATTATTACGATGCTTTACAAAAATAAAAATTATTTACTGCCAGAGGTAGTTCTTTAAACGCAATGTTAAATCTGGCATCACCCAGGTCGTCAAACGAAGCCTATTACTTCAAAATATTATACGTACTAGCTGGGGGCTCGGCGTTTCCCATTATTAAACTCAGCAACATCCATAACCCAGGATTCAACTTTAATTTAGTTTCTTTAGTTATTTTTATTTATCGCTTTTCGAATTCCATGCCGAAAAATACTTCACTTCAATACAGAAAGGGGTAGAAATTATACACAAAAAAAATCATGGAGGGTGAACACCATTAATCTCATTAAAATATTTATCCGACGCAAATATCGGCCGTTTTAGACTGTTTGAAAATTTCCACTTTCGCCCATCTCCGTCACTGGGGGTGGTAGACGTGTCTTTATTTCCGTTTTGAAAGGAACACGTGTGCAAAATTTGGTATAATTTTCTAAAAGGGTGTAGATTTATATGCGAAACACACACACATTGTTTTACACTTCCACGTCCACTCATAGAGGTAGGAGACCAACTTAAGCGGAAAGTTGAATGTTATAATTAAACTCAGCGACATCCATAACCCAGGGTTCGCTGCAATCTCGGTTGTTTTTGCTTTATTTTTATGTAACGCCCTGCAACCTCCACCTCTAAGGGTGCTCCTTTCCAGTGCCGAAATGGGTTGAAATTATACACAAACAACATAGGTAGATATATTAACAATCTAATTGATCCCGAAAAATATTTATCAGACGCAAATATAGGTTGTTTTAGCATGTTTGAAAATTTCCACCCCCGTACACCTTCGCCACTGGGAGTGCTAGACGTAGACTTACCCCAAAAGTGTTTGTTTCCGGTTAGAAAGGAACACGAGTAAGAAATTTTATCATATTTGCTCCACGGGTATGCGGAATATACACACAAACGCACATACCCGAAAACATAAATATTTTATTTATTAGATATATTACTAATATAAACACATTTTAATTAATTGATTAATTAAACATTATTCGAAAGATATTATTTCAATAATGCATATCAGAAACACAAAAACATTTATGACAGATGAAATATTTAAAAATCCCAAAATAATAACAGACAGTTTCATCACATTCAAATACGTTTCAGACATATTAAAAATGAATTTAATTTAAGCATTGTAACATTTCATAGTTGAATTCCAGTGATTTAATTATATGATTTACCGTATATTATTCCACTACAATTTACGAGATATTAATTAGTATATTATTAGTTAGATATAATTTGTTCCGCTAAACTGACAAATTAACTATGAAGAAAACTTTTAATCGGCATCTAGATTAAATGAAAACATATATGATTGAATTTGCTTAAATGAGCTGTGTGAAATCATGAAGACGTATTTTTATTTGTAACCCTCTTTTTATAGGTTCTTTATTACCCCGGAGTGATCTGAAAGAAAACTGCGTGAAATTGAAGTTTTATTAATATATTTTGTTATGCAAAATATTATAACAGTATCCCCTTTAGCTTTTTACTTCAGGTTAATTCCAGTATTTGTACTCAATGTTATTTTTGAGTTAAGAAAATATTTTTAAAGTGAATATGTTTTAGCCTAACGTCTGTAGCAGTGTACTGTCAGTTCAAACGAAACGGTTACAATCTCAACTTGACATCTTCAGACAATGAAGGATACATCTCAGTAGAAATAATTCCAACTGCGTCGTATAGTTTTGATCGAATTAAACGAATTCAAATTTAAATTGTCAAGTCAATCTTCAGGGGTATCTTAATTCCTCCTCGTTACTAATTTGCCATTCAAAATAATTTATTACATCCCATATGTTAATTAATATTTGTTTATGTTTAACCAGTACAGATATGCAGTTTTATCATTGACTTGTTCGTCAGTCCAGAAAAGTTATTTTAATTCCATATTCAGCTCACTTGTTTGAAACTAATATGAAAATTTTTAGTAACTTATTGTTAAATTTTAAATACACTACAGCTACCATTGTTTATATAAATAAATACTTAAAGACAAGTTTATAATAAATTATTTTAATTAATTCGAAAATAGCGGGGAAGATGTTGGAGTAATTAAATTTCCACCTGTTTCTTTCATAGAAATATTATTGTAAGTGACATTGTTGTCATGGTTATTGACAGTAAAACAGAAAGTTGATGTCTTCATTAATATTCACAAAGTTGATTTACTTTCATTGAAATACATGACGATAACTTAAGAGAAGTGAAGAGGAAGTCACAGAAACGAAATACTAATTAATATGTTTTACTATACACGGATAAAGTTAAACCCAATGCAAAAATTATTTAAGACATTTGTGAACCAGAAAACTTACATATCGGCAAGGAAACAGTATATTATAGAGAGCGATGAGAACTGATTTTTTTTAGAATAACAGGCTACGTGAGGGTAATCCACGGCGTGGAAACTATCCTTTAATAGAATGGGAAGGGATTTGAAAGAGGTGATGCGGAAGGGTAGAGGATTAACTATGGCCCACGAGCTATAGTTTAAGGATCCTACCCGGCATTCACCTAAAAGTGATGCAGGACAAACGCTAGAAAACCTGCATCAGGTAGGTCGGGCAGTTGGTACTTGTTCCAAACCCTTCCGATGGAGGAAAAGGGGTTTGCTGTGGGGTCACAGCATTCCATTTCCCGTGCCTTGACCAGTTTGGGAGGCAGCTGGCCGTCTGTTAGAATGTTAACAGTGAACAACTCTTGCCGTATGCTCAAGCTCAGCGACCCCGGAACCACTCAAAACAAGTCGAGGTGCCTCGGCTTGTGGGCACCTTAGTTTTACAACGGAGAGAGAAATATTTTCAATTTAGAAAGGCTTCTCGGGTTCCAACCCAGAGGAAAATTCTAAATTCGATTCACCGGGAAAGCCTTCAATCTCTAAATATTTTCCAAATTGATGCGAAACAACAGATTACATGTTACATATATTCCTCTTCAAAATGAGTAAGAAACTATTAGAAAAGAAAATTGAAATGTGTTGTTTAATCTATTTAAGGTTATTTAACAGACAATTTCATAATTACTCATATATAAATATATATATATATATATATATATATATATATATACATGGAGTTTCAAATAAAAAGTGCATCAACGTACATGTACTCATATATCTATGTGGTCAGCAAATTAATGCGTCATTTGCCAATAGTAGGACGTTTGTAGAATAATATTTATATTAATTTGCCAATTTTTCGTAAATCAGAAACTGGTGTGCATATTTTTCATTCAAATATGCGTATTCAGCTAGCTCTTTTAAATAAACAATAGCTTCGAATTTCTGTGTTCAGGTTCTACCTCGTGAATGTAGAATTTGAGTTGTAACAGGAAATTTTTAAGTACAGGTCGTTTCACTTAACCTATTTATAATTCAAAATTCTAATAGTGATGTAGTTTTCAATAAAGTAATTTGATTAATTACCCTCTTTTTTACCATTATTATGTAATTAAAAATATTCAGTATCGGTTTTATCTTTCATTTCTATGTAAATCATCTCTTAATTCAAGATGATAATAAAGATTTTAGAAATAAAACTTTTACTTAACTTTAATTTTTTTCCCGACCAGTAACTAACGAAAACTATATAAGTTCACTTCTGTAGTTTCAGTACCTTAAATTAAAATAATAACATAAAATTCGTGCGATATAATTTTCATACAGTAATGGTGGCCCGATAATTACATCATGCAGCAACATTAGAATCGAATAAAATATATGTATGTAATACGTTACGAATTTTTAAACCATTTGCTTTTGAGTCTAAATACCCTTTTTCACTTTTATGTTGCCTGTTCCACTGCTACAATATTATTGTATTAAGTAATTACAGGTTTCCGATCTGTTTAACAGCGATACACAAAACGTGAAATCACTACTTCCATAAATGCATATGTTGCAGCTAAAGCTTAAAAAATCTAATAAACGCCATGCTTGCGCTCCGCTCTACAACGATAAATATTTCTCTTTCGTCCGTCAAAATCTAATAATAAACCTACGTTCTGTTGTGTAAGTTGCACGGGCAAAAGAGAGATAGATTATGCATCCTATGATGGAAGTTTAATTTTTTTCTTATAACTCTAAATATTGTATTACATGTACGAAGAAAACGATTTATTTATTTTAAATAATAAATAAACTTGAAGTCATTCATCAAGTACATTAAATTACTTGTAATACTCATTATTTCAGAGTTCCGATTTTAGGTGGGGTTTCTTCAATAAAAATATTAATTTACTTGTTATAATGATTTACTAATAAATCGGAGCCACATTAAAATTGAATTATTACAAAAAAATTATAATAATTAAAAAGTACGTGATAGTGAATCTCTCTGACAAGGATTTCGTAGGGTGAACCTCAATATGGCAAAATTAATGATATTAAGAAATTACATTTATTCATTAAAAATAAAAATGGAGGAACCTTGTATCACGATACTGTAATCCATTCAATTCATTCAAACGATACCGGGCCATGGTGATTACAGCTGGTGCAGACTGGTGGAGGTGGAAACGTCCGATGCTTGTGTTGGACACCAAAAGCGCATCTCGGTGTCGGCGATGAATAGTGTTAGCCCCCAATATTTTCGGGATTTGTTCGATTGTTCTGTGTTGAGTCTGGTCACCAACCGCTAAAGCTCGTGGCTGGCTATCAACTGCCGATTTTGCTCTCTCTAAATTACCAAAAGTCCTCCGGGGGGAGGGGGAGGGGTGTAGACAGGCTATGTATAGGGTAATCCACATAGTGGCAACTCCCCTCTTATAGCATAGGAAAGGAATTTGAAAGGGGGAATGCGGAAGGGTGGAGGAAGGTAGCCAAGCCCCCGGCCTATAGTTTAAGGATCCTACCCGGCATTCGCCTAAAAGTAATGCAAACCCATATAAAAACCTGCATCAGGTAGGTCGGGCATTTGGTACTTGTCCCACGCCCTTCCGATGGCGGGAGAGGGGATTGCTGTGGGGTCACAGCTTGCCCCTCGCCATGCCTTGGCCGGTTTAGGAGGCAGCTGGCCGACTATTCCAATAGGAATAGCGGACAACTCTTACCGTATGCCCAAGGTCTGCGACCCCGGAAATATACACCTCTCAAAACAGAACGAGGTGCCTCGGCATGTGGGAACCTTAGATCAAAAAACAGAGAGTTGTGAAGGCATCCCCAAAGGTAGACCCCGCCAGAGCTCTCTGGGAAGGTTTACCTGCGAGAGAATTCTCTCGCAGGCTTCCTTGAAGCTCTCCGTTTTTTTTGTTTTTTTTTGAGGTGTGGACAGGCTATGTATAGGGTAATCCACATAGTGGCAACTCCCCTTTAGTAGCATAGGAAAGGGATTTGAAAGGGGGGATGTGGAAGAGTAGAGTTGTCGTCCCTTCGAGCTGTCAGTCCTCTTTAGGCCCTTTTGTTGTCTAGAGTATCCTTTGTCACCGGAAAGGATCCGAGTCCACCGTCAGAGTCCAGCATCTGAACAAACAGCGGCTTCGGTCCAAAATAGCCCGCTTTTAAAGAAATGTTATTACATACTGAAATAAATCGTATTGTATCGTAAAAGATAGAAGTTATGTAGTGTTGATACAGAGTCGTTTTCAATTTCGCTTTGAAGAATTTATTGTTGTTATAATTGTTATTATATAACATGATTCAGCATAATATAATTATATTTACAGCGTAGAAAGTACTACAACGCTAATTTATTCAAATTACATGGGTACATAATATGAATTAAATAGTATGCCGAGTAAGTTCACCTCATTACTTGATATCTATAGTACATCATTTTCTGTTATACCAAATTAGATATAATATTAAGAAAAATATCATTTCTCGAACCTTCGTTCTTAGACGGATATTTTTCATTCAAAATTAGGTATGTTGAAATTTACAATGGTTTGAATTTCGACTTATAAGAACTTAGAATACGTAAATAACTTCAGTCTAACCTATATTTGCTTATATGAAATTGATTTCAAAATTTTCCGAAGCTCTTTTTATTGAACCACTAAAATCTGATCTCATTTTCATGAAAAGTATCCAATATTGAAGATTATGTTGACTTGATCATGAAAGTAGGCAAGTGCCATACCAATATGAAGACTATGTCGAAAATAACTTACTGTTTATGGTGGCTATGTAGGTTGTATGAAATAAATTGTACACGACTCACTGCAGGTTTTATTATCCTAGTTTCTGATCCATGGAGCGTAAAAATAAAAAAATACTTTTAAAAAGTATATTTTGAGTTTTATCTTTTTGAAATGGTGGATGACATTTGAATGTATATTCTCAAATTTATTTACTGCTACAGAGGAAATTCAACCGGATAATTTACTCTGCCAAGACAGATAAAATCAAGTTTTGAAACGTCCGCGAAAAATATAGAGTGAAACAAAAAAAAGGAAAAAGAAGTAACTACAGAATAATCGTCATATAAATGGAATTTGTAATCGTAAGTTTACTATGTTACAATTGTGACTAAAAAAATATTAGTCATATGTTAAAATTAAAGAAAAGATTTCAGTCCCGTCACTTTAAAATCGATATTGTCAGATAAATTTTATATCAGAATGCTTGTAGTCAATGTACACCTGTTATAGAGTGAATCTAAATATTTGCGAAACAAGCCAGATAGTCAGAAAACATGGACTTTCCATATGACAACATTGTATTTAATGATTTAGTGTTATGTATATAAATAAAATGCTAATTTTATCTGTAAATTGTTTAGAATCTAGATAATTATGTGTAATTTTAAGTTTCATGTATTAGGATATCCGAAACCAATGTCTTGTGAATTCCTGCCGGTCACGTAGGGTTTGTTCGCATTTCGCAAGAAAACGGTCGGACCGTTTTCAATGATGCTTTATGTAGTTGTTTTATATGACTAACAAGGATATATATGGTATATATATATATCTATACATATATAATCAAGTTTTGAATCGTCTCTCTCTCTCTCTCTCTCTCTCTCTCTCTCTCTCTCTCTATATATATATATATATATATATATATATATATATATATATATATTGTGATGATCACAAACATTTGATACATTAAGTCCACGTTGAGGCGCCAAAATGTTATGATCAAATAAAAAGTTGATTTTAAATTAAAATAAACCTCACGTTGGAGCAAAAAATGTAATGATCAAATTATTAATTTAGATTTTAAATGAACAAATTAAAAGTTAAAATGCTAGAATTTTAAATGAAAAACAAGAATTCAAAATATAAAACAAAGTAATTTAATAAAAACATATTATTATCACAATTGAAATTTTTTTACAAGTTGGTTAAGTGCCACGACTTAATTTCAGGGCCGCCTATCGGGCCTCCAATAAAGAATGTTACAGAATGACAATTAAAAACTTACAATGCGAAAAATTCTTAACTTAAACAAAGATTGAAATACGAAATCTGACGATAATTATATTTAAACATTAGGTTTACAATTAATAAATTTCTATTTTGTTACTTTACCCTTAGCTGTTCGTCTGGGCTCGATCTCACTCGATTATTGTTAAAAACATCACAGACAGGCCACATTTCACTAAATTTAATGGATGTTGTATTTTTCAGACGCAAAGCACTTCCTGCTCTTAACTGTTATAACGTTGTTTTTAAAACTGCATAAATATGCCAATAGACAAAATTCTTCAGACTGTCGACTCGTAATTATATATATATGTATACATTATATTTCGCTTCATTACACATATAATTCTCATTTATTCAATACGTACGGCTGGTACGGTTTCTTCGATGTTTCTAATATTGCACTTTAGATTAATTAATTTATCTCAAGCAGAGATAAATTTTTAATTTTAACTTAATCTTGCACTCTCGTAGTATAGTTTAAGTTGCATGGTCGTGCATTTTTAAGCGCGACTTCGCGCTACTAGGTTACTGCCTCAAAATCAGGTGTTATACTCCAATGTTACTGCCTACTAAATCAAGAATGGATATACGTGCTTATATATATTCCGCAAAAAAAACACTCGAGGAACTCTTTCAGAAAAAATTGGTACAGATGGTGTTTACAATTCGCGAACACACAATGCGCTGGTACGACACAAACAGCACCGATAGGGGCAGGGGTTGACGGGGGGTGCCATTTTTAAATTAGAAAACGTCAGACGTTATCGACGAATAAATATCTTCATGGATCAATGAGATTGACAGAGTTACACCATATATTGTTCGTGTGGAATTACAACTCATAGCAGCCTGGTAGGGTACCATCACTTGAGTTCCGGGTAGAAAGTCATTTAAAAAAATTATGCTATAAAACCATGATTGGAGTCGAATTCCTGATTATAGGAGTCGTTTAGTTTGTATATAACATTAAACATGCCGGTTAAATTGTAGTATTGTGAAGGAGTGGGGGATGAAGCGGGTGACAAAATAATGTTTATGCATATAAACGTGTATAGGAATTTCTAGAAAAGGTGATACACGTGTAATTTACGTTTAAAAGAAAGTGGCGGAAGTTACGACTATAGTTCGCGTCAGATTTTTAATTTAATTTAGTATGTTGTTCTATAGATACATCTTTTACTTTTTTATATTTCACTCTATTTTTTTCGCTGGAAACAGTCATTTATCCCCGCGTTAGATAGTTGTGTTGTATGTGTATATTCTGAGCTGCTTTCCCTGCCTCAATCTGCTACACACGATATCGCCACCGACGCGTGATATAGCACCCGTACGAAAGAGGCCAGACGGGGACTGGATTATTAAAACACGATAAAATGTTCATTATTAGCCTTAAATAAATAGTTTAGGGCGTACTGAAATTCATAGTTTCCCTCTCGATGATTTAAGGTTTAATTACAACTCATAACGGAAATGGTGAGGAGAAAATCTCAGGATAAAGGTATAAGAATGTAAAGCGCAAAAGAAATTAAACAACATATTGGTGGCTAATAGGCTTATGCTGTTACGGTAGTGGCTAAGTCTAATTATGCGAAATATTATTCAGATTAATTTGAATTCAGTGCCTTGTTGTGTGTGGAAAACAGGATGAGACAAAATAATGTGAAAACGATAATAATTTGTGTCGGTTGTTTTGATGCTTGTCGAGTTGAGCACCAAGCCAGTGAAGTTCACAATCGGTCATTTCCATATAGAGAGGAAATTGTTTGGCTTCTTAAAGTTTATTAGTATGTTAGCTCTCGGAATTATATAATTAGCATGTTTTATGATATATATATATATATAACGTGAGGAGGACTCAATAAAATGATGTTACCCACCGTTGTGGAGTTAATCTCCTTACATGTTATTCGGCAATTTGTTCTTTTAGAGAATTCATAAGGGAAGGCCACGTTTCAGGTGATTCGGGTGAGCACGGAGTCGCAGGAAACAACTGGCATTTCGGTTGGTACATTCCTCTTGAACATTTTGAATTTCGAGATCCGTGTGTACTGTCAAATCCATACCATGGTCCATTAACAAGCATTGTGATGATTTCAGATTGAAAGCGTTTGATGTTGAGATTAGATTTGCAAGAGAAGCCCCAAAGTTAAATGCCACACGCCTCGATGGATTTTATTATCATTTTGTAAAGTCATATTGTGTTCTCAAGGGATAATCCAAGTACATTTATGATTTCTTTCCAAAATTAAAAAACATGGCTCGGTGCTAAAAGATAATTCAACAATGAAGAAGTGGAGTCTGTGGTTGATGGCTATTTTTAGGAGCTCGATGCTTCTCACTTTTAAACAGCGTATCCAACTTTTGTATAATCTCTGGGAAAGTGTATAAATGGCAAAGGAGACTACTTTGAGAAATAAATAATTTTTCGCTAAATTTTTCCATTGATAAGACGAGTATTTATGGAGCTACCCTCGTATTACGTCTCTCAGAAGGTATCGGGAATATTTTGAATATCTTAAAAAGTATAGGGAATATTTTTCACTCTCTTAAAGTACCGGTATTTTTTACACTCTTAATGTATTCGGATTATTTAAGATTTAAATACTTGTAGTTTCTTACACTCTGTTTATATTCTAGGCGTATTTAGGCAACCAGTAGAATTCTTGACTCGGTTAAGGTGGCGTGGGTCATCAGCCCAGTTAATTTGAAGTTTACTCACCAACGGTACAGGTTAGGGATGGAGCGTGAATGAGTAAATAGTCCAAAAAAGTTAAGCTCTCATCCCGGTTAAATTACGTGTTGACCAAAAGATTAGTGTCCAATTAATTCCTTTTCCGATTTGATGTAAATAAATAGCGGGGCAACGCCGGGCGCTCAGCCAGACGAAATAAATATAAGAGTTAACAAAGTGTAAAATGCCATTTACGAGTAATACCTTTGAACTAACTTAAAAAAATATCTGTAAAATGACATCGTGTTTCTTAAATACTTGATTCGTAATCAGTGACGGAAGCTCTTATCCCGTCACCCGAAGTAATAAATGGCTGTAGTAACTAGACAACTGCTGATCACTTACTAATAAATACTTATAATGATTTCGTGACTACAGTAAAGCAAGTCGAAAATACTTATCAGATACATCTGATCCATTTCATAAATATTTTAAAGTGACGATTCCTTATCGGATAAAGGATAATATAATTTCTCGTTATCCATACAGGAGTTCGCTTTCTTTTTCTTGGGGCACGGCTTTTGCCTTTAAAAGCACATGCAGAACTTTTAAAATTCCTTTCGTGCTGATAGTATGTAATGTTCCAAGACTACACAAGAGCTTTAGGTATGTAGATAACAGTTACTTACGCAAATAACGTTTCAACATCGCATGATTTAAGAATAGTTTATTAAGATGACGCCCCAAATTCATATAATCGTTAATATCCAGGATGAGGAACAACTGTAGTTTTTTGTATATGATGATCCGGCATGTAACTACTTTTATCAGCGTAAAAGTGAATTTTGTTGTTTTCTGGTAACTGGTAACCATTTGGTAGAAAATCATTCATTACTGTGGTTCACTGGCATATGTATCATTGCTTCTAGGTTACGCGATTTGTGTCATCATCGTATAAAATTGTTTTTCTCACGAGGTGAATAAGTCTGAAGAATACCGTAGATAATGGTGTATCATTATAGTTGAATACTTAAAAAATGAATGTCCACTTTTGTATTGAGAAATTTCATTTCTACGCTTTCTACCACGTTAAACGTATTTGACAATGTAACTTGCAGGTTTTTCTTGAGATAACAGTGATCGGTTAATTTTAATTTACACGGTTCAGCGCATATTTGTAATTTGTTTTCGAACAAATTCTAGTTTGATGCATGCAATACGGATTGTTCTAATCATACATTAATTTATAAACGAAAAAAATTTGCAAATAGATAACGTAAAGCATATATTAGAGACATCTGCAGTTCAACCTTTCATATGATTTTCAGAAGTTGGAGGAACAAACACAGTAAAATATTGTTTGAAAAGCTTGTTGCTAATAAAATTTGATTTTGTTGAGACTTCAAAGTTATTTTGTTAGTTGTAGAAGTATAAACTTACTTTTATTGTATCACATTCGCAAGAGTGTTGTAAGTAAGTAGTTTTTGTTATTGAAACGTGATATGTTTAAATATATTAATTAATTTGCGACTTAATAAATTAATATATACTAAGTGGTTTTGTAATGCTTTCACTTCAATTATATCATTCGAAACCTTGTCAAATTTTACAGTATAGTGCCTAAGAAAAATTTTTATTTCCAATAATTTGTATTCCTTTTCTTTTGAAATGAGAGAATATGGTCCAAATAAATTAAATTACTTTTATGTTCATATATGTTTTCTTTATAATATAAAGAAAAAAGATTTCACAAATTACTCGCTGTCAAGCCCGTGGTTAAATTGAATTTATCAGGAGTATAAGAATTTGACGTTATTGAAAAAATATATATAGCAATTGTTTGTGGGCCAATTCGATTGTTATTCAGAAAATCCTCAAAGTTTTTAATAAGAATCGTTTGCCGAAAATTAATCTAAACGCGGAAGTACCAGATTTGACACTTCATCTCTACGGATTTCACTAAAAGAGGTCAGTCCCAGATGAAGATGGCGTTCCATTTGATGAATACATTGCCTTGGATGACAACCAGGGACGGTGTAGGGAGATTCCATATTAAGCAGACGTATTAAATAAGAAAAAAGGGGGATTCGAGTAATGAAGAGTAGAACAATTTGAAGCTGAATATGTTCCTATTTACTTGCATTGCAGGCGCTTCGGCGGTAAGTTGAGGAACAAGCCAGCGTTAGTTTCAGTCACTAAACGTGCTAGCAGAGTTTGCAAAAAATGGCTGGAAAACACTGAGATATTTCTAGCTTCTTCGCAAAATTTTAATTCATTGACCGTATAGAGTTAAATTTATTATCACTGTATATTTTCTCGTGCACTACTCTCTCTATGTGAAAAATGTAGTACCGTAGATTGAAACTGATAAAAAATCCCTTTCAGGTGCTTAGAATGGTATACGTTCCTATATATATATATATATATATATATATTGTGGAAGTCAATATTCTTCTTTAGTACTCCCGTCAGGAAGCTCCGCACTATATAACTTTATCCGCTGAGAGCCACATATTTATTTACGAAAAAATATTAAAATCGACATTATTGCTTTAAAACCTCCTCCTTCTACACGTCTTCAAAGATAATAATATTTCACAAAAATAAAACTTGTTGCTTAGCAAACAACCTTACTCTTCTTCTCTTAATGTAATATATACTGTAATCATCGAAATTAATTAACACAATATATATTGTAGTAATAATAATTAAAAGGTAAAAGATGAATTAAAGTTGCCCCACGTTGTGGAAGCCAATTTATGTAATAATTAAAAGGTGGTCTTAATTAAAAGAATTAATTAACAAATTATTAAGATTTAAAAACTTATTCTTCAAAAGTAAAAATTGTAATCCCTACTTTATACGCCGAATTTTATCAAGTTAACAAACGAATATTTTATTTCAATTTTTCAATTCGTGGCGTTCTAGGAAAAATACAACTTTATATTTGACAATCAAATACGTCGAATACGTTTGATATTGAGAACAATCCAATTTAATAAACTAACATTAACAATTCAAACTCATTGAAACTAACTTAATACAATATTAAAATAAACGAAATGAAAGAAACTAAATGAAAAGAAAAACGAACGAAATCTGACTTCTACCTTTAATCCTCGTTTACAGATTTTAAAATAATTGTTTTGTACTCACGAATTGTCTTTCTGGTACGAGATCTGATTCTTGGAGCTTGAGGACAACACTCACTAAAAAGACCATTCACTGATTCTACACAATAAAATTTTAATACATTAGGTCGATTTTCTTGTTCTCTGCCACCTGGAACTTTGAATCTGCCGCCCCTCAGTCAGTCCTCGGACCTAGGTCTTCTTGATGCCTCTATTTGAAATTTAGTTCAGTCTGTGTGAAGCAAAACCTTTTACTTCCATCTTTGCGATTATTATTGGAGTCTCTCCGTTCAAACTGTTTACTCGCGTTTTATGTAAACTAGTAGGTCTCGCAGTTGTACTTCTTGGACCGCGCTATTCATACTTTTAAATAAGCATTCTCGCTTTACTGTAACCTTTGCCGAACTTATCTTTTTTGCTTCTAGCCGCAGACTGACTCACTCTCGTTCAGAACGCAGTTCACAACAAAAGCTCCGCCACACAGTTACCGTCCATTGTTGTTCTTTGGCAACTCGTACCGCTAACAATACAATTTAATTAAAACAATTAATGGCCTTTTTAATTGGTATTACAATATATATGGACAAATTCCTGTCGAAAGTCCCTGATCCTTTAGAGCGTCATTACGATTCGTGTTCCGGTCGACATTTTTCCATCCTCATACTTTAATTAAACTTATCCATGGACTTTACGGCCTGATGCTTGTGAAAGCACCTATATTCTAGAATTGAAAAAACCAGAGAATGATTCAATAAGGAAGTTTGTGTTCATAAATATACGTAAATATCTCAATAGAAAACTGAAATGAAGTGAAAAATATTCGTGTTGTGAAAATTAAAATAATAAAAATAGCTAAATACAAACAAAACAAGTGCTGATATAAATACCACACAACGTTTCTGGAAACCTTGTTCACTTTTTTACGCTACTAAAAATTCTAAAAACACCGGAGCCTAGAGCGGCACATTCGCACAATACAGTTGAAAAACTCAAAAACCTTTGCTCTAGGGTATTGTGTTTTTAGTTTTCTTAGAACCTGAAGAAAGGAAAAAGGATTCCAGAAACATTCTGAGATATATCATCACTTGTTTTGTCTGTATTTGGCTATTTTTCCTATTATGTAACTGTGGAAGATGTATCATTAGTATCCTTAATTTCTCTACTAAAATGTGAGACAAATACCAAATCAAATATAGCAAGCAGAATATTTTGTCGATGAACAGTGTTCACTGGAATTCGTGATAAAATGATAAAAGTGGACGGCCATTTCACAAGCAGAATTGGAATAAGTAGTTTTCGCTATTTAAGTACAGTTAAAGTTAAATCATGATTTTCCCAGACCTGGGAACGTAGAGTCACATACTTCTAATAAAAAATACCTCATGTTACATTTAGCAATATCCTAGATTACTAATATTTCCGAGAAACTGCTCTGAAATTAATTACAGTAAAGCGGACTTGAATAAAAATGAAGAAACCTAAAATGCAGCTGGGAGTAATTTAATAGTCTTTCAGCAGAATCAAAATGAAATATTAGATGGTAGGGTAGTAGTTTTATACAAAAAGAAATCACAGTGTTATATGTAATTAAATATCAGAAATATGTTCAATTGCCGTTTTGCTTTCCTAATAAACAAGGGTACGTACTCAAAAATATTTTTAATGGCAAGGAATAATTTAAATAATGACATGAGTTGCAGTAAATTAAAATTATATCGCATAATATGTGTATAACCCTAAAACAAAGCACTATGTTTTTTGTTAATTTCTGCACCTGCCTGACAGTTCACGCGTCGGTGTACATTAGCATTGAGAGCAGTGATTAGTTTGATTAAAACCAATCCCTTAGAGTTTTCCCGATTCGCTTGGTGAACTGATCGATAATGACTGCTCAGTGAATCGCAACCCAATCAGCCAGCAAAGACTGGTGCTTGCGTAATGGTTCATGCTTCGTTAATCGCTGCTTTTGAACTGTTATTTTAATTAGCGTTGTCGAAGTCTGTCGTATTCAGACATCCGAGGCGCGGCGTTCGTGCCGTTGCTCGTCTCTGAAATTAATTTATCAAGTGTGCCTATAAATCAAGGACGATATGTGTGCATGTTGCGGCTCTCCGCCCAGCGCTGTCAACTGCGGATCAATTACAAAATGCACGACAGCCCCTCCGAGCCGCACTGCGTCGAACAATAAGTGTGTAATTAACTTGTTTCGTCCTGAGGATAGCAGCGACGGTTTTTCCTCAACAGGGCCATTGACGTGCAAGCCAACAAAAATATAACCGCTGACGAAATATTGAAATTTTTTCCATATATTCATATTCCCAAACATTTTATTCGTTCCTCCGACATGCGACACACTCAATTGAGATAAATATTCAAATATTACTGATATATCTTTATAAAATAAAAAATTGAAATGAACAGTGAATTTCAATTGAAGTTTTTAGTAAACGATGAGAGCTTGATATAACGAATCCTTTCCATTGGTGTTATAATTATAATGGTTGGGTCTGAATAGTTAATTATAGTAGAACTATATTAGAACTACGTATATTACTTGGCGTTATTCAATTTTCAAATATTGAGTGATAGTACAATGAATAATCACAGTAATTATATTTAGATAACTTTAAAAGTATACAAGTAAGAAAATAGTTTCTTTTACCACTATAATTATTCCGAGTGGTTCCTGTCTTTTTTTGAAACATAAGTGCAGATCGGGAATAATTATTTCTTAAAATTAACAGAAGATTCTACAAAGTGACATTTATATCTAAAACCTTCTAGAATGTTCTTCAGAGATCTAATTTGACTAGACTTGTGAGTAAATCTCATCTGGACTGTCGCCAGTCTGCTTAGCGGCTCGGGAAAACTATGGATTAGACACTGATGTTTGTCGATTATATCCTCATCTCAACAGACCTTTCTCTGTAACACTTTGATTCCTAGGGGTGTGTCAGGCCCAACCTATGAGCCATATGTGTACGAAATTTGGTTGAAATTATTCCTAGTTCTAGAGTTATCAATGGACATATATACATACACATATTTGAACCAAAGATTTTATTAGACAAAGGTTAAAAGTCTTAGTCGTTTAAACTAAATGACACTAATATTTTTACTATTTTAAAAATAATATAGTAAGTTATCTGAAATAAAATTCTTGCATTACCAGCGTAGATCAGCGCTTTGTAAATCTTCTCTGGATGTAATTAATTGGGCGCCAAATAATTTTAAATCAAAATAATAATATTTTAGTAAAAACTTTAAGATTTGAGCATTTTAAATAATGACATCTGCAGATGTGGTTATTATACATTAAATTTTGGATTCAATGCTTCGTATAGTTTCCTTATTCTTAAGTTTTCTGAGAATAGAATAGACATGACCTGTCTCATCGTAGTCCAAACAAATTCTTCCTTTCTTTATACAAACTGTCCCACAAAAATTTCTCCAGCGCACATTGTCACGGAAACACCACCAACAATACATGAAGCATTATTACAACTTGAGAAGCAATTGAAAAACCTCGATTGTCATGTTACAATATACCACTGTGAACAAAAAGTAAGGTGAATTTATTTCTAAAATATAAATTCTTTATTTATTCTTCCAAATCAATTTCATCCTCTTCAAAGTAATCCCCGTCCGATAAAACGCACTTTTTCCAACGCATTTTCGATCGACTTTGCCGTGGTCTTTTCGGTCTTGCTTCACCTTTTGCAAGATATTCGCTGGATTGGTCGGTGGTTTCAGGGTTGTATGCGTAAATCCAAGTCTCGTCTCCAGTAATGATGCATTTCAAGTGGTCCTGATAGTCAGACAGCAAAGTTTCACACACATCAACGCGACGCTTATTTTCCAAAAAAAAAAAGAGCGATTTTGGCACCAATCGAGACTTGACGCGTTTGAGACACAAAACATTCTTCAGAATGGTTTGTGCTGAGCCAAATGATATTCCAAAACTATCAGCGAGATCTTTAATAGTCCATCGACGATTTTCAAGGACCAAATCTTTGATTTTTTGGACGTGGTCCACGTCGGTAGACGTTGATGGTCGTCCAGAGCGCGGTTCGTCTTCAACGCGTTCTCGGCCATCTTTGAACTCGTTGTACCACTTATAAACGTTTTTTTGTGCCATAGTTTGATAACCAAAGGCCTTCCGCAACATTTTCAACGTGTCCGCACAAGAATATTCGTTCCGCAAGCAAAATTTGATGGAAGTTCTTTGCTCAACAAAATCACCCATTGCAAAAATCGAAAAATTCACTTTTTGTAGTTTACAAATACACGTGTAACTCGGAGATAATTAAAGCTTTTAACAAACAGACGCTTAGCAAATATTATAGACAGTTCTACCAACCTAGGAAAAAAAAATTACTTGCCGGGAGTTTTAATTGACAATTTCACCTTACTTTTTGATCACAGTGGTATATATATATATATATATATATATATATATATATATATATATATCAGTTCATTTCCTATATAAGTTCATTTTAGGGTTAAAACGGAACAGAAATTATTTGAGATTTCTTCTAAGACTGAATAATGTTTAACAAAGAGAGACATTAAATAATGATGGACAGAGGCTTAGAAAAGTTAGAAGTTTGTTTGCATTCAGGAAAGGGATTGAATTGGCTCAAGGATTGAGCGAGAGTGTTCGGAAGTGTAAGAGTTATGGACATATTAGCTTTTGCTTCAAGAAGACAGATTTTTGACAACCTGCAGGCGCGAATATGTCAAACGTAAGAAAAATTCGTTGAGTAATATACAAGGATTTATATTTTTCTGTTGATCATAAGTCGATCCAAAAATGTCTGCCAATGTCATTGAAGTACAGTTAAATTTAATTATCTAAGGTAAACGTAAGCTATAGATGTTCTTTAAACGCAATTACTTTTCTTGTAACGCCTTTCATTACATGAATTTACATTCACACACTGCTCCTCACACGATCTCGGCACAAATAGCATGTTAGGAATGTCGATCGGAAAAAAGTGCACTTCATTCTTCTATTACTGCTTCCAATATGTTCTAGGAATATTATTCTGAATATGTGAGTTGCCCAACATTACACGAAGTTTTCAACACAAGTTTTGGCAGTTAGTAGGATGTAAAAATTAAAATCGAAAAGACACACTTCCCGTTGTAAAATAAGGAGTTTGAGTAGAATATTAACAGAAACGTAAAAAAATGTTTTGAATTAAGAAACTCAAAAGAGAAAATTTCATTAGAATATTCAAAGCGAACCACTATTTTAGAGTTATAATAAAAGTAGTAACAGGCTAAAGAGCGATGAATATATTCACATAGTGAATTGATTTTTTTCGAGGCAACATTCAATAAAATTAAATTATCAGAAATTATTGACGTTATCAGAGCACAATGTGTTTAAACTCTTTAGGCTAACGTTCAATAAACAGGGCAAAAAGGTACATAAGTAGAATTAAAAATTCAATAAAAGTTTAAAGAATGCATCGTCTGATTACTATTAAGAAATCACGATCAGTGAGGTGTGAACTTTTAAGTGAAACACCAGGAAAATATGCTGAGAGCAACAATAATATTTACTATACATCGATGTAGATTACCATCTATTCTCTAGAAGCACAAGGAATTAGAAAATTAATTCAAGGATTGAAAACTTTGTGAAATTTGTAAACGCATTAAAAAATAAATGTAAAATCGATTGTACGACATTATAACAATAAGATTAATATTGGAATACAAAAATATATTGACGTTTATTTATTTTAATTAATTTACTTGACTCTTCAACTCTGAATTTTTATAAATTACTAGCTGGGTGCCCGGCGTTGCCCGAGATGTCATTTATCTATAACCATCCATAAGACTCCAATTTTGGTTACTTTTGCGCTATTTTTATGTAAAGCTCCTCGAACCCTATCCCTAAATGTGCTAACCTCCCATGCCGAAGGGGGATGAAGTCATTGACTAAATATATCGGCCGTTTTTACATATTAGAAAATGACCACCCCCACAAATATGCGATAATGAAAAAGAATGTATTCCACGCAAAAATTGGCCGATTACATTGTCTGAAAATTTATTCCCCCACCCAACACCTCCCAAACCCGTCGCGTTACCCAGGTTGTCACAATTAGATTCAGCGACATTCATAGTCTCGGAATTGATTCGAATCTCGGTTGTTTTTGCGGGATTTTATTTAACGTACCTCCACCTCACTCCTAAGCTTGCTTCCCTCACAGGGGTTAAATTATACACAAACAACATCGGTATAAATACTTTCAAAGTAATTAACCCCAGGAAATAATTATCGCAAATATCGTCCGTTTAACATGTTTGAAATTTTTCTGCCCCGACCACTCCCGCTTCGGGGACTTAAACGGTCAAGTTTAATGTCATAATTAAACTCAGTGACAATCCTGACAGTTTCTGGTTTATTTTTATGTAATGCTACTTCCACGCCAACCCTTAAGGGTGCACCCTTTCGAGTCCAAAAGGGGTTGAAATTATACACATTGAACATGTAGGGAAATTTTATTAATCTAATTCATCCCGAAATATATTTAATTGACGCAAAAAACAGCCGGTCAACTCATCCCAACCCAGCCGATACCGCGCGTTGTCCAGATTGTCATAAATAAATTCAGGGACATCCATGACCTTCGATTTGACTCGAATCTCGGTTGTTTTGCCGTTATTTTCAAGGAAATCCCCTCCAGCCCCACCCCTATCAAGCCTACAAACAACATCGGTAGAAATACTATCAACGTCAATGGTCCCGGCAATTATTTATTCCACGCTAATATCGATGATTTAACATGTTAGAAAATTTCCATCCCATCCACTCCCGCCCCTTGGGGCTAAATGGGCAATTTGATGCTATAATTGAACTGGACAACATCCATAACCTTGGATTTTACTCCAATCTCGGTTGTATTCGCGTTATTTTATTGCAGCGTTCCTCCACCCAACACCTAAAAGTGCTCTACTGATAATCCCGACCCGCTTCTGGGGATGGTAGACGCGTCTCACCCCAACAGTCGGTAGAAACACTATCCATATCTGTGACCCCTAAAAATATTTATCCGACTAAAATATCGACTGTTTTAGCATGTTTAAATATTTCAACCCCCGTCCGCCCCCGATTCTGGAGGTGGTAGACCCGTCTTACCCCGACAGTGTTTGTTTCCTGGTCGCAAAGAACACGTGTACGAAATTTGGTGAAATTTTCTCCAGCGGTGTAGATTTGTATAACGAACATACAAATATACAAACATACAAATATACAAACATACACACATACATACATACACTCATTTCTATTTATAAAATTAAACGTCGTTATTAATGGAAACAACATCGGTTAAAATAGTATGAACAACACCACCCCTAAATCTGCTACTTTCCCGTGGTGGAAAGGGTTGAATTTTTACTCATATCACATCGGTAGAAACACTATAAATCTAGTTTACCCATAAACACATAACATTTTGGCACTTTTAGAATAATAGACAATTCTCACCCCCAGCCCTAACCAAGCTCACCACTAATGTCATAAGGGATTTATCTTTCTAACAACATCCGTTGAAATAGTATTCACGTAATTCTCCTTCAAGAACGCGCAAGAACTGACTATTCATCTCCCCTTCCAACCCCCACCCTTTCGGGTTAAATCGGCAATTAAAAATATTTATCCGAAGTAAACTCACTGACATCCATAACCTTCGATTTGACTCGAAACTCGGTTGTATTCGCGTTATTTTTCTGTAAAGCAACTCCACCCCAAACCCTAAGGGTGCCCTTTTCCCAGGGCGTAGGAGATGAATATTATATTCAGATAACATCGGTAGAAACACAATCAATACCTTTGACCCCAAAAATATTTATTCAAATCCAACAATCAATATCTTTGACCTCAAAAATATTTATCCAAATCCAATACCTGCTGTTTCAGCATGTTTAAGTATTTCAACCCCCGTCCACCCCCGCTTCTGGGGTTGGTAGACGCGTCTCACCCCGACAGTGCTGTTTTCCTGGTCGCAAAGAACCCGTGTACGAATTTTGGTGAAATTTGCTCCAGCGGTAAAGATTTGTATTCTTCACCCCAAACGCTAGGGGTGCTCTTTCCCCAGGCTGTCGAGGTTGAAAATTATATTCTGATATCATCAGTGGAAAGACTATAAATATCTTTGATCCCTAAAAATATTTATCCGACTGAAATATCGACTGTTTTAGCATGTTCAAATACTTCCACCCCCGTCCACCCCCGCTTCTGGGGGTGGTAGGCGCGTCTCACCCCGACAGTGTTGTTTTCCTGGTCGCAAAGAACCCGTGTACGAAATTTGGTGAAATTTGTTCCAGCGGTGTAGATTTGTACTCTCCACCCCAAACGCTAGGGGTGCTCTTTCCCCAGGGTGTAGAGGTTGAAAATTATATTCAGATATCATCAGTGGAAAGACTATAAATATCTTTGACCCCTAAAAATATTTATCCAACTTAAATATCGACTGTTTTAGCATGTTCAAATATTTCCACCCCCGTCCACCCCCGCTTCAGGGGGTGGTAGGCGCGTCTCACCCCGTCAGTGTTGTTTTTCAGGTCGCAAAGAACACGTGTACGAAATTTGGTGAAATTTGATCCACCGGTATGGATTTGTATTCTCCACCCCAAACCCTAAGGGTGCCCTTTTCCCAGGGTGTAGGGGATGTAAGTTATATTCAGAAAAAATCGGTAGAAACACCATAAATATCTTGGACCCCTAAAAATTATTATCCGACTAAAATATCGGCTGTTTTAGCATGTTTAAATATTTCAACCCCCGTGCAACCCCGCTTCTGGGGGTGGTAGACATGTCTCACACCAACAGTGTTTGTTTCCTGGTCGCAAAGAACACGTGTACGAAATTTGGTGAAATTTGCTCTACCGGTGTAGATTTGTATAACGAACATACAAATATACAAACAAACATACAAACAAACATACAAACAAACATACAAACATACATACACTCTTTTTTATTTATAAGATTAAAAATAATTTATTTAGAATTTGAAAGTTTAACAAAAATAAAATTTCTATTCCATCTCTAAATTGTCGATGAAATATTTTTGGTGAACCACATTTTTAAAAATATTATAAAAGAAAAGAATTTAAATTTTGATCACAAAAATTATGAACGAACAAGTGAATTTTTGATTGCACAAGGCTGCATCACGAAGACCCTGTTCACTCGGAACTATTCAAACAAAACGGAACTGGTACGTTATTGAAATTATCAACTGGTCTATAACTTATTAGTGATCCGCAACTAAGATAGAATTGATCAAAAAAAAAATTTTGTGTTCTCATGTAGTTTAAGGATCCTATCCAGCATTTGCCTAAAAGTGATGCAGGACAAACCCAAGACAACCAGCATCAGGTAGGTCGGGTAGGAGGTACCTGTCCGACGCCCTTCCGATGAGGGCCTTACTCCATCACATACCATTTTTGTCATAGTATATCATCGGCTGCTAGAAACAAGTACCTTCGAAACTACAAGGGCTGACCATGGTCCTCCACGGATGCGGCGCACTCTCGACTTTGAAGAGAAAGTCTTTCATCACGAAAAAGAAGCAAATCCGTAGACGAGTACTCGAAACACTACCCATACCACAAGATATCAGTAGTCGCCCTCAGCCCATTTTGTTTGCGTAACGAGAAGCATATATATAAACAGAAATTGAACGCTGATGGAATTTTGGCTCCTGTGATAACGTAATAAATTGATAAAGTGAACAAGTGAAGTGTTCCATCACTCTAACATAACAAAACTTGTCATAGGCACATGTAACTTAACCAAAGTGATCAAAAAATTGATATACAGTTCCTTAAAGATCCATCTATTAAAAAATGCATTTTAAGTATTGAATTATTTACCTTTACATATATATGTATATATATATATATATATTGACGTTCAAAAAGTACAAGAATTTTGAAAGATTCAAGAATTCCATGACAAAAGGAAACCGAGCACCAAATTCAGACAGTTATGAGAAATGCATAAATGGAATAATTGATTTAGATGATAGGTAAAATAAAGTAAGTAAGTGTAATGTTTATGTAATTACCGTTTAATGTTAAATTTATGGAAATAGAGACTGAAAATTTACTGCACACATCGGCTTCATGCTCTGTAGTGAATATTGATCTAGAAACAAATGTGGCGTGCGTGGAAATGATGTTTTCAGTGGCAATTTTTATTAATATTTCGGCTTTGGCAATTTCATAAAGGTAATTGCCATTCGTTTCTATCAAAATTCCGAGTAAGCGTACGAAATAACCAATGTTTTGCGTTGATGTGTAATTTATTGTGATGCTCCGTTATGCTTTCATTGCTGCAATGGTCATTAATGTTCTCTGCATTGTTATCGTAACACTTTCGGGTTCCGTATTTATTTGGTTAGCGTCCTAACACAGTAAAATATTGATATTTCCAAGCACAGCCAAGCTATTTAAATTCGCAGCACTGCGCCCGGAATCACGAAGTTATTTATTCTACAACACTGTGTAGTCGTCGGCATTGCGTACGAGTGTGAATTATTTGAAAGTTCAGTTACTTCGTGCATACATACACGTAATAATTAAATTATTTATAAGGTTCAAGACCTATTCGACAGAAATAAATTGTTATGCTTCCTATTAAGGAAACAATAATTTGTCACTATCTGCAGATGAAAATTCAGTTTTTGTCGTATCGTACTTTTTAAGACAATATATAAACAATTTTGCACACGTTTATCTAATGAATTTTTTTATATTTTAATAGATTTTCTGCAATAATATTAGTAAGGAAATGATAATTAAATTCATCAGCACTCTGTAATGTTAATAATATTGACCTAAACATAAGCTTTAGTGTGTCATTTGCTGATCAAAGTTACTTAATGCTTCACGCGTATACCGACGATGAATACCTATTATGTTCTATTTCTCAAACATAGATAGCTCGAATAATAGTGCTGTTATTTGAGATCCTCCAACTGAAACTTCTCGAACGGACAGAATTTTCATTCTTAATCATTCAATTTCAATATGGTAGTTGATTTCGCTAGCTCTGTAAATTAAACATGCATTTGTAATATACTTGAAAATCACAGAGAACAGTGTAACTTTTAAATTCATTAAAATATTTCAGGGTAATATCCAACAATTGTAAATATTTTCACTTTTCGTCACTAAAAATGAGAGCCAAACTAGCCCGGACATGCACAAGGAACCTTGCGAGACTATTCTCTCGCAGGTTAACCTACCCAGAGACCTCTGGCGGGGGCTACCTTAGGGGGTGCCTTCACGTCTCTCTGGTTTTTTGAACTAAATGCCGAGCCACCTCGCCCTGTTTTGAGAGGTGTATGTTCCGGGGTCGCAGACCTTGGGCATACGGTAAGAGTTGTCCGCTATTCCTATTGGAATAGTCGGCCAGCTGCCTCCAAAACCGGTCAAGGTATGGCGAGGGCAAAGCTGTGACCCCACAGCGAACCCCGAACGGAAGGGCGTGGGACAAGTACCAAATGCCCGACCTACCTTATGCAGGTTTTTCTAGGGTTTTCCCTGCATCAATTTTAGGAGAATTGCCGGGTAGGATCTTTAAACAATAACCCGGGGGCCCTAGTATACCCTTGGCTGCCGTCCTCTACCCTTTCGCATCCCCCCTTTCAAATCCGTTCCTATGCTATTAAAGGGGAGTTGCCTCCATGTGGATTACCCTCATGTAGCCTGTTAATCTAAAAAAAAATTCCCTGAAATCCAGGGACTGTTCTTAATTGATTGGTTGCCATAGAAATATACTATTCCCCTTCTCATTGAAGTTCTACTGTTTCTTTACTCTGCAGAACAAACAGTGTGGCAATAGCATCGGTTCTACTTAACCAGATTTAAATAATGATACATATTACTGATACATATGATATAAAAATACTAAATAACAGAATAATTTTATGTATATAAATCAATATATATGGAAATGTCTGTTTCATATGAGTATATTTTTCGGTCTGTTACTGATTTGATACTTAAAATGGGGTTTCCTTTAATATATATATTTGGTTGGTACGAACTAGACTTGGGAAATCGATCAAAACTTTTTGGTTATAGAAAGTATTACGCAAAATGGTGGTAATTTTACTTACTGTTAAAACAAGATTTAAACTTTATTACTTCATCCTCAACCGTTGATAATAATATACCTTAAACTATAAACTGTTACTCTAAAACAAATGCCCTGAGATCCAGGGACTGTTCTTCATTGATTGGTTGCCATAGAAATAAACTATTCCGCTTCTCATTGGATTTCGGCTGTTTCTTTACGCTGTCATAACAAAGTATATTTTTATTATTATTAGTAATACTAATACAGTGTTCCACGAAAATAACAGAAAATGCGTTGAAATATTTTTGCACGATACTGCCTCCTCTGCATTTATAACTGATTTAACCCTGCAGCAATCGAAGGGTTCCCGTTCATCGGATTAAACAAACATTCTTTGTATTTTTCATTGATTACGCTTTAGCAGGAAAAGTAAAGGGCACGTATTTCAGCATAAAAACATCTAAAAACATGTAAAATGGGAAGTTGCTGTATTCAATATCCGTAATATAAAATTTCTAAAATCAATCCATCGTAGTTTTAGAAATTTTAAACTTCGATCGACAATATTGAAACTAATATTACACCTTCGAGAAATTACGAAAATCATTCAGTAAATTTGACATTCTTTCTCATTTGAGAAAATACAATATATCAACAATGTATTTACATTATAGGTACACAATGTAAAATACATCACTTTAGAATTTATATTATCACTACGCTGTACTAATATTTGATCGAAAAACTCATTGAACCAATTTTAATAGAGGTTCCATTTTAATTTGTCGCCAGTCTTCAAAACGAGTAAGAATACTGGAGTATAAGTTGATTATTATTAAAAATATACAAAGTGAATTGCCATGGGGAAAAAAAAACATTTAGTCGGAATGGTCTTTCTTAATTTCCCGGATTTCAAAGACCCTACTATTGCAAATTACGAAAGTCTCTCGCTAAAATTGCGTAACATTTTAATTTAGTTAATTATTTAAAAAAATATTATTTCCAATACCCCAATAATTATTTAAATGTCTCATATTTGTTAAATAAAATTAGTTGTATTCTTTCGTCCTTAATAATTTATTTTCTGACAGTTCAAGCTGTTTGAGGAGATTAAAGGGATAGCGGTCTTACATATGTTACATATTGCATTCCTACGTCGGAAAGACAGGTTCCATCTCTTTTGTTCCTCAAAGTTTTTCAATCTAGTTTTACAGACTATTAACTCGAGACCTGAGTATTGTGCAGAACTGTAATACAGAAAAGTTTTGAATCGGGTTTCATCTTCATAAGTGGCATGCGCAACACTGAAAGCGTATGAAATTACCTTTCAACTCATAGCCGTTCTTTGGATGAGCATTTCATGGTTCGCGAAATAAATTTTAAAGCACTGTGAAGCGTGCAAACGGCGTATATGAAGTGCGTACATTGTCACGTATAGAACCTAGTTCTGCATTATGGTTACAAATATTAACGAAAATTAAATCATGAAATCAACGGAAAGATCCCTGGGGTTATGTAATCATGCGATAAACCAAGTTTTTGTTACATACTCAACGTTGCTAGAGTTTTCATATTTACAATTGAGTACTGTACCCGTTACAATATTTATGTAACATACATTTTTAAAATTCGAAGATACAAATCTGTAACAACAGTCTCCAGATCGAACTGGATTATTTATTGAAGAAAGCTTCTGATGCAATTTTCATAACTTATTTCAATTTCACCTATAATATATTTTCATATGTATATATAGAGACAAATGTTGATAATTAGAATTAATCGGTATACATAAGCGTTCAAGAAACAAATTTAAGATCAGAATTAATTAGAAATAAATAATGAGTGTCTGAGTGAAATAGAAGACGATGATGATGTAAAGAAAGTGTTTTAAAGTACATTTTCTGACGTCTTTGCTAAAATTGTCGAAATTCTTAATAAAGAGTACCACTTCGTATAGAAGAAACTTGACCTCCTGTGGTGAAGGGCTAAGCGTGTCTGCCGCGCATCACAGAGGTCCCGAGTTCGAATTCCGGCGAGTGCATGGATGTTTGTGTGCGTGAGACAAACTCTCGTCAAATAAGGCCCCCGACAAGGCCAAATGAGTTCCCTAAATTAGTCGCTAAAAACCTGAGCTGTTGATGCGACTGTAAATAAATAAATATATAAAAAAAGAAATCTACGGCTGTTTTTGATAAAAAAAGATCTGGTATTTGAAATATGTATATCAGCTGAAAGCCTTTAAATTATATAGAAACTTATTATTATTTTAATAATATATATAAAAAATAAACATGAAATCTCTTTTTGCGACCGGTTTAAAAATTAAGGATCATTAAATAGTAGCATTTTTGCACAAGCATAATGTTATTTGTAGCGTTGTGATAATACAAATAATTTTTAATGAAGCTTCAGTTTAATTAAGATTTTATTAAATTAAATTAACAATTATATCCAAGCGAATTTTAAATATTTGAATCTACTTAAAATTTTTGGCGCCGATGGATATTGAAACATAATAACCTAATTTATTTCTTTATTCTCAAACTTTATAACAGTTAAACAAAGGAAGCAATTTCCTTGAACTTTAATCAATTTAACAAAAGACTAATTTACTATTTTTATCTCAGGACCATAACCAGTGGGTCGCGTTATTAAGTTGTAAATGTATATAATTTTGTTCAGAGTTTAGAAATGAATACTGGATGCGAGCGTCTGCTAAAATCTCCCGTGTTGCCTTGGTTTTATGGATGCATAACAACGGACTCCTTCCCGGAAGGCTGCCTCCAATTTATGGAAGAGCTGAACGCTTCTGGGCTGTGGCTCGAAGCGTTGATCTTTCTCGTGGTCTCCGTTAATGAATTCATACTCTCCTGTTTATCATTCAGCAATCAACTGCCTCCAGAGTCTGGACCACAAATGTCTGGCTGATTTTTTTCAAGTCTCTTTCATGACTGTCCAGTTCTCTGAAGTCTCATTCATAACTGTCCAGAACTCACAGAAGTCTCATTCACAACTGTCCAATTCTCCCTGAAGTCTCTCTCGCAAATGCCTATCATTTTCTATGTGGACTCATTTCTTCTGTTTGTTTAACCGTCGCCTATTGTTCCCATGTAAACTCCTCATAAATACCTTCTACCTCTGATAATATTTTATCGTTATTTTGCTTTTTTTTAGGGTAACAGGCTACATGAGGGTAATCCACTTGGTGGAAACTCACCTTTAATAGCATAGGAAGGGATTTGATAGGGGGGATGCTGAAGGGTAGAGGAAGTTAGCCAAGAGTTAACTAGGGCTCCCCGGCTATAGTTCTATTTTATTACCTATATATTCTTGGGTATTTTGTTTCCACTCTATTTGGTCGGTTCATTGTTTCACGCACAGCATCCAACTCCGATTCCAATTTTAGTTCAACATTTAGTTGTGATGACGATTCACTAACTGTAACAGAAATATCTAACGTAGCGAAATTGTCATTCGGGCTACGAAGTTTTTCCTTGTACTTAACTAGTATCTGCCATTTTTTAACTTTTCTCGTTCTGTGAATCCTGTACAATTTGCCAAGAATTTGAATAAATTATAATAATGCCCCTTTAGTGAATAAAGTACCGTGGTGTCCTACTTTACTAGACACAATTATAAAATAACACGTGACCACATTTTCACAAATTTTTCCATTGTCGCGAACATGCACCTATAAAATCATGAGTACAAAACTCAGGAAAGAAAATTTAATAATGAATGCCACAGGGATACGAGTTTTTTTAAAGCTTACTTTTAGTCCCATCAACAAACCATGGTTATTAGCGACTTTGTACATTTCACTAGTCGGGGATCTAATATTGTGGGAGTTCTTGGAATGGGAACACACACACAAATAACATCCATGTCAGATTGAGGATTCCAACCAGGGACCTCTGTAATACCAGGCAGTGACGTTGTCTACATAAAATCTGTATTTATAGATCTGATTTATAATTTACTGAGACAGATTCAGTGTAACTGGAGTTATGGCATCGATAAATATGTTAGAACCAAATGTTATCGGCTAATTTTGCATTGCAAAAAAATTGTATTTATTTTGATACCGTTAAATCATATTATAGGGGAAAAATTGGGTATTGTAGCTTCAAGGGATAGAGGTTATAAATGTTGTTTCTTGTGATACTTACGATAACTAGAATATTTTATGTACTTTGTAAAATTTCAATTTTGTAATTACTGAACTGTATTTTAATGTTTACAAATAATATAAAACGTTTTGAATACTCTGCAGAACAAACAGTGTGGCAATAGAGTCGGTTCTACTTAACCATATTACTGATCCATATGATATAAAAATACTAAGTAACGGAATAATTTTATGTATATAAATCAATATATATGGAAATGTCTGTTTCATATGAGTATATTTTTCGATTTGTTACAGATCTGATACTTAAAATAGGGTTTCCTATAGTAAATATTTGATGGTACTAACTAGACTTGCGAACTCAATCAAAACTTTTTGGTTATAGAAAGTATTACGCAAAATGGTGGTAGATTAATTTTACTTACGGTTAAAACAGGATTTAAACTTTATTACTTCAACCTCAACCGTTGATAATAATATACCTTAAACTATAGCCGGAGGGCCCTAGTTAACCCTTGGCTACCTTCCTCTACGTCTCCGCATCCCCCCTTTCAAATCCCTTCCTATGCTATTAAAGGCAAGTTGCAACAATGTGCATTACCCTCATGTAGCCTGTTACCCTAAACAAAATAAAATAATAATAATAATAATATCAAGGAAGCCTGCAAGAGAACCAGGTGAACCTTCCCAGTGGGATCTGGAGGAGGCTACCTTTGGGTATGTCTTCACATCTCTCTGTTGTTGTTTTTTTAACTAAGGCACCTCGGCCTGTTTTGAGAGGTATATGATCCGGGGTCGCAGACCTTGGGCATGCGGTAAGAGTTGTCCGCTATTCCTATTGGAATTGTTGGCCAACTGCCTCCTAAACTGTTCAAGGCAGGGGGAGGTGAAAGCTGCGACCCCATAGCAAACCTCTCTCCCGCCATCGGAGGGGCGTGGGACAAGTACAAAATGCCCGACCTACCTGATGCATGTTCTTCATCACTTTGAGGCGAATTGCCGGGTAGGATCATTAAACCATAGCCCGGGGGCCCTAGTTAACCCTTGGCTACTTTGCTCTACCTTTCCACATCCCCCCTTTTACTTCTTTTCCTATGATATAAGAGGAGAATTGCCACTATGTGGATTACCCTATACATAGCCTGTCTACATCTATAAAAAATTGATAATAATATGAACAAAGTTAATTGGCGAATATTTTTAATTAACCTTATTATTTTTTAGTAAAATATTATTAAATAATTCAATTAATCAAATCAATTTAGTTTTGTTTTACAAATTATAATGTGGCAATTGAGTTAGAAAATCAGTGGTTAAATATTTATAAGTTTTATATTTTAATAATATCACTTGCAGGTAACTTACGCTTACAGTAATTTTACAAACTTTTTAGTACTGTATACATAAATTCATGGTTAGCAGAAAATAATAAGTTTTGCTTCAATCATTTTACAACCTTATAAGAATTTTGGTGAATTCCAATTTTATTCCACATCTCCATATTTTAATTCCTTTACATATTGAAGGTTAAAGAAAAGGCCATTGCCCACAGATACAGTCTTTCATTTTTATTATAATTTTCTAATCAAGGAGCCTTTAATATAATATGCTTGCGAGATAATCCGTATTATTATCACTTTTATATCTTCGGTAATAATGATTATGAATTTTACTGCCAATAATTGATTAATGTAATTCGGAAAGCGAATTAATTGCTGATTAAAAAATCCTCTGTATAGGTGTCTAATTTATGATTTCTTTTCGTTTCATATTTCTGGCCAAATTAAAATTAATATTCTGTTGATGCTGTAGTTATAGATCGTGTGATAGTATTACTGAACAGCATTTACATTTCTTGTTATTGTTGTTCCCTTTAGCTTGAAAAAGATGTACATAGTTCGTTATTAAAATTTTATGTCTTAATCTACCTTTGGCCCGGAGAGAATTCCAAAGACTATATCCGGTATTACGCCATTTCCATCATTGAAATAATTACTTCGCCCACAAAGATAATGGCAGTGCCAGAGATTTTTATAAAATAACTCATCGGCCTCTTCACATTCATCGAACTGAGCACATAATGTTAAAACCAGTTTACAGACAGCAATTAATTTATAAAATATTGTTGAAGATATGAACTAGTTTGTGTCATCATTATTAAATTAAAAAATCCTCATGCTAAAAATAACTGTGTTTATGGCTAACGTACGTTTTAGGCCTTGTGCGTACGAAATTACTGAAAAGAAACTGATTAGTGACTCAAATCACTAACAAGTTCGTGATGAGTCAATACCACTGTAATTGAATGGGACATTACAGACGGCGCTACTTGTCACCAATCAGTGCTTTAGTAATCAGTCACAAGGGACACGTCATGTGAAGTCTCTTTGGATTTGAATCACCCAGTTCCTCTTGCGACAACGGTTTCTTGTGGAAAATTCAGTTAGCAACTTTTAATAATTTGAAAAATAATTTATTATATTTTTAAAGAAAATATAATTTTTCTATAAAACATTCCAACGGCTAGAACTCGGAATACTGCATTTAATGGCATCTCCATTAAGGGGCATATTAAAGATTCATTACTATATTTTGAGCTAATCTATATATTTAATGAAATTTTATCCGCGGATTATTCATTGCTGCAAAAGAATTACAAATTTCAGATTCAAAATTTTAACGTCCCACGTCCTAAAAGAGTTAATTGCTATTAATGCAATTACTTTTCTCCTCCTCTACACAGGTTAAATATAAACATGATGGAATGCGAGACTTCGAGGAACGGATATTAATCACTCTCAGGAATGATAATGTGTTTACATTTTTGAAAAGGAAATATAAAAATTACAATCGGTTAACTACAGTACTTTTACTTGTTTTAAAATATAATAATTGTAATTAATTTATTACGATTAAAAATTGCTATTTTCATAGTTGAAATAATTGTAGTAACAAGAAAAAGTACAGTTGCAAGAGGAACTGGGTGGGTGATTCATGTCCAAGGCAACTCGATATGACGAGTGGCCTGCAAATGTTTACTAACCTGTTACTGTCCAGTAGTAACTCTCAATAGTCAACCAATTAATCACATTGAAACCGTCAAATGCCTTGGACTTCATCTAGACCGAAGACGTACGTGGAAAAACCATATTGTTAACAAGAGAAAAGATCTGGGAATTAACTACATAAACTATACTGGCTAATAGGAAGAAACTCGAAATTAAACATGAATAATAAAATTCTAGTGTACAAAGTTGCCTTACAACCCACATGGACCTACGGTATGACTATGTGGAACCACCTGCAAATTCAATATTAACATTATAGTGCGGTTGTTTAAGACTCTACGTGCTATTACTAATGCATCTTGGTATGTACCTAATAGAGTACACACAGAGAGATGAAAAATGATCTGTGCATTGAAACAGCGAAAAACTAAATTCTAAACCACGCCAAAATGTACAAAGACAGATTAAGTGCCCACCCAAACCAACTTGTCCATAATCTAATGTCAGAAGAAGAAGAACTTAGAAGACTCAAGAAACTCAAACCATCAGACTTACCATCACGTTTTAACTAAAAATTGAACAGATATTTGGTATGTTGTGTATAAATGTAATCCTAAGTAATCATGTTCCTGATAAGCATGTATATTTTATGGAGAGGGCTTAATGGAGCTTTACTCCATAAAACTATTGCATTATTATTATTATTATTATCTGTGAACATAAAAATTACTTATTGACCCTTGTACAGATTGCAAACAAATGCAGTTATTAAAAAAATCTTACAGGTTAGTGATTAGTAGCACCGTCTGCAGTGTCAAATTCAATTAAACAGGTTGTGACTCATCACGGACTGCTCAGTGATTTGAGTCATCAATTAGTTTCTTGTTAGTATCTCCGTGTGCAAAAGATGAAAATCTCTCAGAATTTTTATAACAAACTATGTTACATAATGTTTTGAAGACACCACTCAATAATTATACGCAAACGTTGCTGATTAATTTGAACGATATAATAATACTATTGAAAGTTCATATATATTGTAATAAACAAAATTAGATTTAATTAAATTATAGAAATAATTATCAACAGTGATTGAGCTTAAAATGAATTTATTATTGTTGATAACTTTTACAATTTACAAAACCTATTTTCATGCCGAATTTCATCCAATTAAACAAATATTTTAATTTTCATTTATTAACTCGTGGCTTCTATGAACATACAGTTCTATATCATTACAATCAAATACGTCGGATCTCTATATCTCAGGGTCACTACTGGGTTTGATAATTAGAACAAAATCAATGTATAAACTGTCAATTAACAATTCAAATATAAAAGTTAACCTAAAACAATATGAAAATAAGTGAAAAGAAAAGTGAACGAAATGAAAACTGAGCGAAATCTGACTTTACCCATTTAATTATCGTTTACAAATTTATAAAAGTTTTGGTTACTCACGGACCGTCTGTATGGTACCAGATATCTCCCTTGTATCTTCAACACTACCACAGTAAAGAGTCATTTTTTTTCACTGACTTTACTTCATTTCAATTTTAATACTCACGCTTGAATTTCTCGTCCTCAGCTATCTGGAACCTCGGATGAGCCTCCCCTTTCTGGTCAGCTAACGAATGCCGGATTCCTCAATGCAAAAATTGTTCCATCAGCGTGAAGCAACCTTTTGCTTCCCCGTTTGCAAATTGTTATGAAAGTCTCTCCGTACAACTGTT
Organism: Zhengitettix transpicula; assembly: GCA_037074705.1. NCBI lineage: Eukaryota > Metazoa > Arthropoda > Insecta > Orthoptera > Tetrigidae > Zhengitettix > Zhengitettix transpicula. The sequence continues at coordinate 1,294,721 of CM073590.1, forward strand.
TGCTTGCTTCCATACAGGAACTCGCGATTTGCAATTTATATTTGCAGACTTTACTGTTGGTTGCACTAAGAGATCTGAACTGTATTATATCTCTCGTACTCAGATTTTAGCCTCCTTCTCATATCATCGCCGATTCCAGACTGGCGTTCCCTCCGCAAGGCCTGCGAGGGCTATTCACTCGCAGGTAGAACCCCTTTTGGGATGCCTTTTCCTCTCCGTTTTTGAACTAAGGTTCCCACAAGCCGAGGCACCTCAGCCTGTTTTGAGAGGTGTATGTTCCGGGCTCTCAGACCTTGGGCATACGGTAAGAGTTGTCCGCTATTCCCATTGGAATAGTCGACCAGCTGCCTCCTAAACTGGTCAAGGCACGGAGAAGGGAATGTTGCGTCCACACTGCAAACTCCTCTCCCGCTATAGGAAGTGCGTGGGACAAGTACCCAATGCCCGACCTACCTGATGCAGGTTTTTCTAGGGTTTGTCCTGCACTTCTTTAGCGAATGCCGGGTAGGATCCTTAAAATATAGCCCGGGGGCCCTAGTTAACTCTTGGCTACCTTCCTCTACCCTTCCGCATCCCCCCTTTCAAATCCCTTTCCTATGCTATAAGAGGGGAGTTGCCACTATGTGGATTTCCCTATACATAGCCCGTCTACAGCGAAAAAACAAACAAAAAAAACTGGCGTTCTCCCAGCTCATACAGAGTTCAAGCGCGCGCGGTCTTCATTGTTGAACAAAGGAAAAACCCGCCTTCATTGTCACCTTTACGCATTCGTACCGCTAACAATTTAATTATATTAAAATAATTCATGGCCTGTTGAATTGGCTTTACAATATATATATATATATATATTGGATATTAAATATATTTTGGACATCCCATGCATTTACATTTAAACATAAAAAATAGGAGGTAGCGGAAAGTAAAACATTTTATTCTTTTTAGTTCATATAAAAAAACACGTGTTTTTAAGAAATATTTTTATGTATATTATTATTGATTGTTCACAAATCTCATATTAGCTTCTAGTTTTATTTTCTTGGTCTTATGCGTACTTTCCAGTGGGTCATATATTTTATTTAAATTTATTATTAAGATCTCATTTCACGTTATACTTTAGAAATATCTCTTATTACGAATAACGTACTCTTTTATGTTAAAATAGTATATATAGATACTAAGAAATGAAAACGTTTCTTGAATGATATATGTTGTGAAATTTCTAGCGAATTTCCTTAAGTAAACATTTTGTACGTCTGTAGGTGATGATGGCGTCGGGCGAGTTGGAGTTGACGTTGCGGATCCACCGCGGAGGCCACAATCACGGGGCTGAACTGCACGAGCTGGACCAACAGCCCGACCATCACCACCACCTGCACCCACTCAGCCGGCAGCCATCCAAGGCCCTCAACAGCAAGAACTTCTCTCTCAGTCGCAAGCTCGCCAAGTTCGCCAAGGAGAAGAAAGCCGCTAAGACGCTTGGCATTGTCATGGGTGTCTTCATCGTGTGTTGGCTACCGTTCTTTATCGTGAACCCGTTGTCCATGCTGCTGCCCCAGCAAGAACTCTTCTCCGCAGTCGTGGCGTGGCTAGGTTGGATCAACTCCGGCATGAACCCTGTTATATACGCCTGTTGGAGCCGCGACTTTCGCAGGTAACAGTGAAAAATCTTTTCTATAAATTTAGATATAACGCTTATTAGTGCGCATGAATTCGATTTCGATACTTTTAATTTCTCTTAGGGCACTCTGAGAGTTCTATTCGGCGTGCGCTTCACGAAAAACCCTAACAAAATAAAAACTTTATTGACGTCTTCGGTGAACAAACTAAATGTACGTCTTTAACAGTATCGAAATACTACGTTTATGCTCAGAAATGCTAGCTGTTCTAAAGGATAGACTCGTAACACTTACATCTGTCACATTTATAGTTTATCCTTCGTACTAATTTGGTTTTATTATCTACGAGCAAGATGGGCATTGAACAGGCTAAGAGACCAGCAATTTCTAGAAATGAAACATTGTTAAACCCAATAAATAAACAAGAACATGTCACGTCCTGAAAGGGAGTATCCACGAACAGCCGGACTGTGGGAAATTTAGGGAAGAAATAAGAGAAGTAAGATTGGAGAGGAGAGAATAGCTGGGCAGTTGAATGAAATGTGAGTAATAAACAGTGTGTGTGAGCGCGAGAGGGGAAGGGAGGAAGAGAGGAGTAGAGACATCTCATAAGCTATGAGGAAAAGTTGGAGTGACGAGGATGGAACCAAACTGGTGGGCGAGTTTTATGACCACCCACGCAACCACGACGCCACACTTGAGTGTGCGCCGTATCCACAAGACAACTTCAGGAGGAGAGCCGTTGGTTCCACTTACGCAAAACGCAGAGTATTTGCGTCCAAACTCAATTTCAAATCCTAAAGTAAAATTTATATTTGACGGTGGAATTTGCGGGGGCGTACATGTGTAATCAATGCTTGTACTTTTAACGTCACCAAAGTAATTAAAATTGATTTTTTTTAATTTTCTGATCCAGTAACTATTTGAAATTATTAATGTATACTCTGTCGCTAATCACGAATAATATGCCATTATTTTGATTTATATTTATTAGCATATTTTCTTTAATGGAATTATAAAATCAAATAACTCTAATATTTTGTTGAAATGTTTTTTAAAGTAGCAGGATAAAAAATTTAGACAGGTCCAGGAACCAAACACGGTACCTGCCGCCTATCGGTAGGAAGCTCTGCCATCTGAGCTATGCCTGTCGACTTCTGATCTAGTCCATTAGATCTGATGTAGACTCACCTACAAGTCATAATTCTTTCATAGCCTAATTTTAGGACCTCGTTTAAAAAACGGATTTTATATATAAACTAGCTTGTTGCTGGCGTTGCCCGTGTACTTATTTATATAAACCCGAAAAAGTATTTAACTCTAAATTAATCTACAGTCAATAAGTTATTTAACCTAAATATAAATGTTCCGAAAGTGCTTTAATTGAACAGCTATAAAATTCATTGCATTTTATTGCATCAATCCCAACAAACATACCTCCGAATTTCCTTACGAATAGAATACTTAAAGATACTCCTTGAGTATTGCAGGATACTCAGTCGTCAAACATTACAAAAGATCTAATTTTTAGCTAGATTCTAAATGTAAAAAAAATAGTCGCCACATTGGATTTACTAATATGGCATGAAAAATAACTTACATTTTCCACAAGGATCGTAACATGTTTCGTATTGTTTTTAATTATCATTCGATATAGTATTACTGGATAAAATTATCCTTTTTATTCAATGAAAATATTTCTACTTTGTTTCATTACGGATAAAGGAGCTAGTTCCTTTGTTCGTCGCGTTGTAACGTCTCTATCTCGCGTGACGTCATCGTGTCTTGGCGCGTAGTAATTCAACACACACACAATGATCAAATTTTTCAATTATAATTCTTACTACCTTTAAGCTAGGGGTTTTATAACCCCCACAGTACCGTTTCTCGTGTTTTTAAGTATGTGTGTACCAAGTTTTGTTTAAATTTGTATAAACATTAACGTAAATACATACATACATACAAATATATATTCTTTTTTATCATATATTGATCAAAATTTTTTAGAATTTCAATTGTAGGGTAGCATATGGCTGACAACCATATCTTGTAAAAAAGCTATCGTTTCTAAACCAGTAGCAGAGCCTCGAAAAGGACAAGTAAAACGAATACGTCTAAAGCAAAGGAACGCGGACATATACATTGGCACGTGGAACATAAAAACACTTAATAAACCATGATCAACAAAATCGTTGCTACAACAAGGACATAAAAAGGATGATAGATTTAAGGAACTGGAGGAGAAAATATTTAGACAGAGAAATTTTTCCATCCCGTTACTTTATCCTGTTACGCTTGAACTTGAGTTAGACTTCTTCTCTATTCTTGAATTGAATAATTTTAATATTGTTTAAAGCCCTTCCTTTATAGCCTACAACTTCAAAATTGGGCCTCCTCATATTAAAACAAGATCTAGTCGTTAATTTTGTAATGTGATTCCGGAAAATTTAATAACTTTATTTATTGAGTTACTTATCTGGTAGTGACATCACATCACATTCTGCGTACGTCCACGAATTTGTTGCATGCAGATTTTTAACGAGTTGAGCGTACGACCGTCGTCTCCAAATATCACATCGTTCGTGATGTTTCTATTAAACAGAAGGGATTTCGCCGAAGATCGAGTGTTATGCAATGTTGACCTTGACTATCACGTCTCAAACATGTATACATTGTACATTATATCACGATGTCGCGTTATATCATACTCTCACGTCGGTTGCAGAGTGAACGTTGTTTAATTGCGTAGCTCACCACATTCAAATAAATCGTCAATTAAGTTAAAATGCGTCCAGCCCGAACATAAGTTTTTGAAGCATCCTAATCAATAGTAATAAAAAGTACTTTTGTCTGTACATTGCTAAGTACCAAATGATGTTGGTATACCTGTACATTGCGTGCAACAGGGAATCCAAAAACCAAATTCTTCTAAAATTCTGTCTGACACGCTGATTTCGTTCGCTTTATACATTTAAATGGTCATATCGATCAGGGTGAAACTTTTTATCGTTTTAATACAGACCCCTGCGAACGTTTTTAGCGAGAATTGCCGTATAACATATTTATACGAAATAACTGTCGTTCAAATCGATGAATTTGTTCGCTGTTTACAAGAAAACGTTGCCGATGAATCTTTATAGCGTTATTATAACAACTCTTAAGGGGGATTCAGCAATATAAAATTGATATTTATCGTCTATATACCAAGTGCCCAACTTTATAAAACTTAATATTAACTTATGTGGCAGATAATTTGTTCGTTTTACAGATAAACGTCGAATAAGTGCTTGTGTGAAGTGGTAAATAAGTTTGATGCTATCGTAAATTTCCAGACAGCAGTTGGAAAGTTAAATCACAAACGTAAGTCTGCGCAATTCTATTTTTTTATTCTTTTTAGTCCAAAGTAGATGAGTAGATAGCTGCACGATAAACTTATTAAAGAAGTAACAAATGTTTTAAATCAGAAAAACTTGAAACTAAAATAAAGAGTTATAAGTGACACATTAAATAAAAAAGATAGACCCAAGCCCAATCACATCAGTGCGATACATTGTAGGCAAAGCCTTGTGCCGAAAACTAACCATAAGGTTAACAGTGTTTTTATTCCGGTAAGGAGGCACAGTAAGAGGGCACACACGTTATCAAATTGTTTGCTTTTCAGTAACATAGCAGAACCTTTGTGACTTATAAGTATGAAAGCAGGCAACAGTGTTTTGTTTCCCGGATAGAGCTGACTGTTAATTTTTTCTAGTGAAATATGGTATAAATGCAATTTTTGCAATAACTACTATTGATTTATAGTTACATTAAAAACTGAGTAATAATTTTTGGTGTCCGCTCATTTATATATTTCTAGGCAACTGAATACAGATTTGTACAGAAAACTGTCGTGCTGCGTGTTAGTCATGCAGCGAATATTCCTTCAAGTGTATAAAGAAGACATTAGTCTACTATAATGGTCAATTACAGAGAATACGCATCTAATATTCTGAAATAATTTATATTGTTTGAATTACTACAGTTTTAGCGGGTGGGGGAAATCAACCAAGTCTTGTTATTTTTGAAAACTGGAAGAATTTTATACAAAAATGAGTATTTTTGACTCGATATACTCAGCGATGCATTCAAATACTTTTTAAGATTGTTTAATATTTACAAAAGTTATTCGAAATTATATTAAAGAGCTTAGGATAATATAAAGATTGACAAACTCCCATACTTTCTCTAATCGTCATCGTTGTAACGCAACCAACTTATGATCAGATTATTTCAGATTAAATACATTGCCTACTTTGGAATTGTGAAAAATAATTGTGGAATTACGAGAAATTTTTGAACTAAACTGCTGGCTGAAATATGCATAAATCCTGAGACACGAATTATTTTTATGTAAAAATTTAATTATTTACGAAAATATTAATACATGTAAGAAGTAATTTTAATACATAAAGAAGTCTTCTGACAACTGAACACACCTAAGCTTTCATGCAGCCAAAAGCCACAAGCTTTGCACCAAATATTCCAATATTTAGCAAAAATGTTCGGAGCCAATTTTTCCACTAATTGAATGAAAATATTTATTCTTAATTTGTAAAACAATTTTTAATAAACATTTTGTTTTCACCCAAACACGTTTCATGTATATCAAATTGCTAAAATGTTAATAAAATAAGAATTAGTTATAACGAGTTTCAAAAGTATGTACCACTATAGAAAAATTGTATTATGAGTTTTCCCCGCGAGTAGATTATGTCAGCTTGAAGCGTGAAGGTACGGGTTGCGTTCCTCCACTAAGGAGATAAACTAGAAGCTTGTCAGTTGAAACAGATTTATTCACAAACACACAGATTGTCAATTAAAGGCGACAAGGAGATGGGAAAAGAGTTGTAACGATGGGGGAATCTACACTGCCTAGTAGCCTAGACGCGTGAGATTCGAAGGAAGGCGACCTAGCACTCTAGATGCGTCCTTTCGGGAGACAGACGACCTAGCACCCTAGATGCGTCTGGGAGATAGAGGGGAAGGCGACCTAGCACTCTAGATGCGTCCTTTCGGGAGACAGACGACCTAGCACCCTAGATGCGTCTGGGAGATAGAGGGGAAGGCGACCTAGCACTCTAGATGCGTCCTTTCGGGAGACAGACGACCTAGCACCCTAGATGCGTCTTGGGAAGGTGGTTCTGTACGTAAGCGGATCGAGAAGTCCTAGCGGCCTAGAAGCTTTCCCGACAGCTGAGCAGAGAACACACGCCTATTCGGATTCTGGAGGGCCTTATATAGCCCTCCGAAGGGTTGGAGTGGGGAGGGGTACCTGGGTGAGGCTTGACGGGGGTAGATGGGGTGAGGTTAGGCGGGGGGTGGTATCCACTTCGGGCGCTGCAGGCGCCTATTTTGGGAACTATTCCATCTTGCTGCGATGTGGTGTTACAAGCTTAGTTTTGTACATCAATATTAATAGGTCGACATGGATATTACATTTATTATAAAGAATGGTATCAAAAGTGATAATTATGTTTTAATGTTTTTTGTATAAAACATTTTATAATGCGCAACGTATTCTACTTCGCAGTGATAAATTTTTTTTTAAATAGCCGATAAAAAAAGGGAATGCGTTTTATATTCTTTTTGATAAAAATAGATCGCTTGATTAAATAGCAAATTTTCATTACATGAAAGAAATATTGGTACGTGAATAAAGAATACCATTCTTTTCTACAATTACCGGTACTAAATAATAGTGAGATGTAGAACAATTAGGATTTCAGTGTTACATACAAATTTTATATGATACAAATTATTTTATAAATTCCTTAAATAAATTTAAGATAAGAAACAAAACAACGTGAAAAATAATTATTGATATAAAATTAATCTTATAAATAAAAAAGAGTGTATGTATGTTTGTATGTTTGTTTGTATACAAATCTACACTGGTAGAGCATATTTCACCAAATTTCGTACACGTGTTCTTTACGACCCGGAAACAAACACTAATGGGGTGAGACATGTCTACCACCCCCAGAAGCGGGGGTGCACGGGGGTTAAAATATTTAAACATGCTAAAACAGCTGATATTTTACTCGGATAATAACTTTTAGGAGTCCAAGATATTTATGGTGATTCTACCAATGTTTTATGAATATAATTTTCATCCCCTACACCCTGGGAAAAGAGCACCCCTAGCGTTTGTGGTGGAGAATACAAATCTTTACCGCTGGAGCAAATTTCACCAAATTTCGTACACGGGTTCTTTGCGACCAGGAAAACAACACTGTCGGGGTGAGACGCGTCTACCAACCCCAGAAGCGGGGGTGGACGGGGGTTGAAATACTTAAACATGCTGAAACAGCAGGTATTGGATTTGGATAAATATTTTTGGGGTCAAAGATATTGATTGTGTTTCTACCGATGTTATCTGAATATAATATTCATCTCCTACGCCCTGGGAAAAGGGCACCTTTAGGGTTTGGGGTGGAGTTGCTTTACAGAAAAATAACGCGAATACAACCGAGTTTGGAGTCAAATCGAAGGTTATGGATGTCAGTGAGTTTACTTCGGATAAATATTTTTAATTGCCCATTTAACCCGAAAGGGTGGGGGATGGAAGGGAAGATAAATAGACAGTTCTTGCGCGTTCTTGGAGGAGAATTACGTGAATAATATTTCAACGGATGTTGTTGAAAATATAAATCCCATTAGACATTAGTGGTGAGCTTGCTTAGGGCTGGGGTGAGAATTGTCTATTATTCTAAAACTGCCAAAATGTTATGTGCTTATGGGTAAACTAGATTTATAGTGTTTCTACCGATGTGATATGAGTAAAAATTCAACCCTTTCCACCACGGGAAAGTAGCAGATTTAGGGGTGGTGTTGTTCATACTATTTTAACCGATGTTGTTTCCATTAATAACGACGTTTAATTTTATAAATAAAAATGAGTGTATGTATGTATGTATATTTGTATGTTTGTATATTTGTATATTTGTATGTTCGTTATACAAATCTACACCGCTGGAGAAAATTTCACCAAATTTCGTACACGTGTTCTTTGCGACCAGGAAACAAACACTGTCGGTGTGAAACGCGTCTACCAACTCCAGAAGCGGGGGCGGACGGGGGTTGAAATATTTAAACATGCTAAAACAGTCGATATTTCAGTCGGATAAATATTTTTAGGGGTCACAGATATTGATAGTGTTTCTACCGACTGTTGGGCTGAGACGCGTCTACCACCCCCAGAAGCGGGTCGGGATTATCAGTAGAGCCCTTTTAGGTGTTGGGTGGAGGAACGCTGCAATAAAATAAGGCGAATACAACCGAGATTGGAGTCAAATCCAAGGTTATGGATGTCGTCCAGTTCAATTATAGCATCAAATTGGGCATTTAGCCCCAATGGGCGGGAGTGGATGGGATGGAAATTTTCTAACATGTTAAATCATCGATATTAGCGTGGAATAAATAAATGCCGGGACCATTGACGTTGATAGTATTTCTACCGATGTTGTTTGTAGGCATGATAGGGGTGGGGATGGTGGGGATTTTTTGAAAATAACGGGAAAACAACCGAGATTCGAGTCAAATCGAAGGTAATGGATGTCTTTGAATTTATTTATGACAATCTGGACAACGCGCGGGTATCGACTGGGTTGGGATGAGTTGACCGGCTGTTTTTTGCGTCGATTAAATATATTTCGGGATGAATTACATTAATAAAATTTCCCTACATGTTCTCTGTGTATAATTTCAACCCCTTTCGGACTCATAAGGGTGCACATTGAAGGATGGGCGTGAAGTAGCATTACATAAAAAGAAACCAGAAACTATCGGGATTGTCACTGAGTTTAATTATGACATTAAACTTGACCGTTTAAGTCCCCGAAGCGGGAGTGGTCGGGGGTGAAAAATTTCAAACATGTTAAACGGTCGATATTTGCGATAATTATTTCCTGGGGTTAATTACTTTTATAGTATTTATACCTATGTTGTTTGTGTATAATTTAACCCCTGTGAGGGAAGCAAGCTTAGGGGTGGCGTGGAGGTACGTTAAATAAAATCCCGCAAAAACAACCGAGAATCGAATCAATTCCGAGACTATGAATGTCGCTGAATCTAATTGTGACAACCTGGGTAACGCGACGGGTTTGGGAGGTGTTGTGCGGGGGAATAAATTTTCAGACAATGTAATCGGCCGATTTTTGCGTGGAATACATTCTTTTTCATTATCGCATATTTGTGGGGGTGGTCATCTTCTAACATGTAAAAACTGGCGATATATTTAGTCAATGACTTCATCCACCTTCGTCATGGGAGGTGAGCACATTTAGGGATAGGGTTCGAGGAGCTTTACATAGCGCAAAAGTAGCCAAAATTGGAGTCTTATGGATGGTTATAGATAAATGACATCTCGGGCAACGCCGGGAACCCAGCTAGTCTTATAAATAAAAAAGAGTGTTTTTTCTTTTGTTTGTATGTTTGTTTGTATGTTTGTATATTTGTATGTTCGTTATACAAATCTACACCGGTAGAGCAAATTTCATCAAATTTCGTACACGTGTTCTTTACAAAAAGGAAACAAACACTGTCGGGGTGAGACGTGTCTACCACCCCCAGAAGCGGGGATGCACGGGGGTTGAAATATTTAAACGTGCTAAAACAGCCGATATTTTAGTCGGATAATAATTTTTAGGGGTCCACGATATTGATGGTGTTTCTACCGATGTTTTCTGAATATAATTTTCATCCCCTACACCCTTGCAAAAGGGCACGCTTAGGGTTTGGGGTGGAGAATACAAATCTATACCGGTGGATCAAATTTCACCAAATTTCGTACACGTGTTCTTTGCGACCAGGAAAACAACACTGTCGGGGTGAGACGCGCCTACTACCCCCAGAAGCGGGGGTGGACGGGGGTGGAAATATTTAAACATGCTAAAACAGTCGTTATTTCAATCGGATAAATTTTTTTACGGGTCAAATATATTTATAGTGTTTCCACTGATGATATCTGAACATATTTTTCAACTTGTACACCCTGGGGTAAGAGCACCCCTAGCGTTTGGGGTGGAGTTGCTTTACAGCAAAATAACGCGAATACAACCGAGTTTGGAGTCAAATCGAGGGTTATGGATGTCAGTGAGTTTACGGGTTCTTTGCCACCAGGAAATCAACACTGTCGGGGTGAGACACGTCTACCAACCCCAGAAGCGGGGTGGACGTAGGTTGAAATACTTAAACATGCTAAAACAGCAAGTATTAGATTTGGATAAATATTTTCGTGGTCAAAGATATTGATTGTGTTTCTTCCGATGTTATCTGAATATAATATTCATCTTCTACGCCCTGGGAAAAGGGCACCCTTAGGGTTTGTGGTGGAGTTGTTTTACAGAAAAATTACGCGAATAGAACCTAATTTGGAGTCAAATCGAAGGTTATGGATGTCAGTGAGTTTACTTCGGATAAATATTTTTAATTGCCCATTTAACCCGAAAGGGTGGGGGATGGAAGGGAAGATAAATAGACAGTTCTTGCGCATTCTTGTAGGAGAATTATATGAATACTATTTCAACGGATGTTGTTTGAAATGTAAATCCCTTTAGACATTAGTGGTGAGCTTGCTTAGGGCTGGGGGTGAGAATTGTGTATTATTCTAAAACTGCCAAAATGTTATGTGTTTATGGGTATAGTGTTTCTACCGATGTGATAAGAGTAAAAATTCAACCCTTTCCACCACGGGAAAGTAGCAGATTTAGGGGTGGTGTTGTTCATACTATTTTAACCGATGTTGTTTCCATTAATAACGACGTTTAATTTTATAAATAAAAATGAGTGTATGTATGTATGTATATTTGTATGTTTGTATATTTGTATATTTGTATGTTCGTTATACAAATCTACACCGCTGGAGAAAATTTCACCAAATTTCGTACACGTGTTCTTTGCGACCAGGAAACAAACACTGTCGGTGTGAAACGCGTCTACCAACTCCAGAAGCGGGGGCGGACGGGGGTTGAAATATTTAAACATGCTAAAACAGTCGATATTTCAGTCGGATAAATATTTTTAGGGGTCACAGATATTGATAGTGTTTCTACCGACTGTTGGGCTGAGACGCGTCTACCACCCCCAGAAGCGGGTCGGGATTATCAGTAGAGCCCTTTTAGGTGTTGGGTGGAGGAACGTTGCAATAAAATAAGGCGAATACAACCGAGATTGGAGTCAAATCCAAGGTTATGGATGTCGTCCAGTTCAATTATAGCATCAAATTGGGCATTTAGCCCCAATGGGCGGGAGTGGATGGGATGGAAATTTTCTAACATGTTAAATCATCGATATTAGCGTGGAATAAATAATTGCCGGGACCATTGACGTTGATAGTATTTCTACCGATGTTGTTTGTAGGCTTGATAGGGGTGGGGCTGGAGGGGATTTCCTTGAAAATAACGGCAAAACAACCGAGATTCGAGTCAAATCGAAGGTCATGGATGTCCCTGAATTTATTTATGACAATCTGGACAACGCGCGGTATCGGCTGGGTTGGGATGAGTTGACCGGCTGTTTTTTGCGTCAATTAAATATATTTCGGGATGAATTAGATTAATAAAATTTCCCTACATGTTCAATGTGTATAATTTCAACCCCTTTTGGACTCGAAAGGGTGCACCCTTAAGGGTTGGCGTGGAAGTAGCATTAGATAAAATAAACCAGAAACTGTCAGGATTGTCACTGAGTTTAATTATGACATTAAACTTGACCGTTTAAGTTCCTGAACCGGGAGTGGTCGGGGGTGAAAAATTTCAAACATGTTAAACGGTCGATATTTGCGATAATTATTTCCTGGGGTTAATTACTTTGATAGTATTTATACCTATGTTGTTTGTGTATAATTTAACCCCTGTGAGGGAAGCAAGCTTAGGGGTGGCGTGGAGGTACGTTAAATAAAATCCCGCAAAAACAACCGAGAATCGAATCAATTCCGAGACTATGAATGTCGCTGAATCTAATTGTGACAACCTGGGTAACGCGACGGGTTTGGGAGGTGTTGTGTGGGGGAATAAATTTTCAGACAATGTAATCGGCCGATTTTTGCGTGGAATACATTCTTTTTCATTATCGCATATTTGTGGGGGTGGTCATCTTCTGACATGTAAAAACGGCCGATATATTTAGTCAATGACTTCAACCCCCTTTGGCATGGGAGGTGAGCACATTTAGGGATAGGGTTCGAGGAGCTTTACTTAAAAACAGCGCAAAAGTAACCAAAATTGGAGTCTTATGGATGGTTATAGATAAATGAGATCTCGGGCAACTCCGGGCCTCCAGCTAGTATATTCATAAATGTGAACTAAAAATCACAAAATAGGATTCCTAATCAGTGAAACACCAACTAGTCCAAGAATCAAAAACTACTTACTTCAACTCTTTATTGACATTTTAATATTTATATGTATTGGGTTTAAGAACATGGGTGCGGTTTCTATTTGATACCCATTTAAAATCAAAGTAATTCACTTAAAATATAATTTAATGACAAAGAAACAAAATTTAATATTGAATTTGATTTAAAAAACGTAGAAATATTCAATTAATAAAAACAACTACTTCTTCTTTCTCTCAGGGTTCTTACGAATATCGTGCGGTTAACCACAACACTATAAATTTAATGTAATTTAATCAATTAATAACTGAGGACTGGCATTACGATACTAGAAAATACAAATATTAACGATTCCGTGCCGGCGTTTGTCTATATATTGTGACAGGTGCGGTCTAAAGCCTAGAAAACACTTGTATACAAAGTCACGCGATTTATTGTATATAGACACGCTTTTAGAACAAAATCGCAGAACATTGGTGTCCCGTCTGAAATGTCCTGTTTGTATACAAACCAAGTATCATTTACAGGAGATGCCCCGCTCTTCTTCGCCTGATTAATTTTTTTATGCTTCCGATGAAAAACTGTTTTCTAATTGAGTATTTTTTTTCTACATCACCTACGGACACTTAATATTTTTTTTCACAGCTTTTCAATTACTATTCTTCGTGCGATTCTTTTATTATGGTTTAGTGACTACCCACAAACAATATGATAATTTTCTTTTAAAAGTTAAACTTTCTTCGTTGGTCACATCTTGATAATAAACAAACAAAGATAAAAGATGTTAACGAAGCGGGGACCGTGTCTACAAAAGCGTCCGCACTCCGAAATGTTGCATAACAATGTCTCAAGTTTCCCATTTCAGACGGGAGACCAATGTACTGCGATTTTTTTTCGGAAAGCGTGTCTATGTACAAGAATTTGTCGCTCAATTGTCTACAGACATTTTCTAGATTCAAAATCTTGCAAGTTTGTACCCAAGTGTGTAGTAGGCCTTAGACTTTCCTGCAGATGCGTCGGGCGGCGTCGTGGCATGATGAGGCTGTCGAATCCATCGAAATGGTCGGCGTCGGACAGATGGTGCGCCCTCTACTGCTCGGGTCGTGAGCTAGAGCCGACTACTCTTTTCTTTGGTTGGTCACCGACCGACTGACAAAATTCTCCCCCATTCTTCTCCGATTTCGACTCCTCACATATCAAAATTCCAAAGTTAACCAGTCACTGCAAAATTTGTTTGGATTTCTTTGGTTGGCCTCAGTCAAAATGTTAGCCAATTAAATCCGTTGTATTTTCTGCTAAACGGAATTCTCCCGTATTAAATTTTGTTGTCCCCGTCTGCGAAACGGATGTTTCCGGGTTTCAATTTGTCAAGCCAATTAATTTCGGTCGTTACTCGAAGCTGATAGTCACTCTCTTTAAAGCTTTCTTGTTGTTCGGGTGTCCATTGTATCCTTCTTCTTTTGTCTCAAAAGGGACGCAGGACACCTTCAGAGTCCAATAGTCCCACATACTAAACAAACAAACGTCTTAACGCTTTCCGAAAGAACTTGCTTCACTGTATCACTGTATAGCGAAAATTCGTCTTGGAGAACGAAACATTTTAAATAAAACATTCTAGGGTTTCCATTTAAGTTAAGCATTTTTTAAAAGCCAACAATACCTGCTATCATAGTCAGACAAATAATAATTATAGATACATGAAAGAAAATCTTAGAAAAATTTTACTGTAGTAAGATAACCAACATCATCTAAAAATTTTGTAATTTCATTTTTAGACGTCAGTAAATACTACCATTAACTATATCTGATAAATAATAGTGACCTATTAACATTAACTTCAATTGTGCACAGTATTTAAACAAGAAACATATGCAAAAAAGCAAATTACTCGAAAATGAGTAAATTTTGTTGGTATTACTACAATTAATAAAATACCAATTTGTATTAACAGCTAAAATGTAATAAAATTAAATTAGAAACAGAACTTGTCAATCTTTTTCTTAGCTATTCGGTTAAAACATTTACAGAATTGGTTTTTATATTAAAATCAACCATGTTAAAGTAATATTATGGAGCATGTAAAATAAAGTAATTTAATTGACTACTAAATAATAATAGGGAATTATTATAATTTCAGTTTTTATAATGAATCATTCCACACCGTTGTGAAGCAGCTTTTCAATGGATTCTGTGGAATATAATCCTAACATATCGTCTTAAATCACTTAAATATATGAAACAAACAATATCAAAAGAGTATCTTAAATGCAATTCAAAGTTGTGAAATACCAGTCGATCAATACTTTTTCGGGAAAAATAATTTTAATTTAATATTTTACCGGCGCATGACAGAGATTAAAGATAAACAACTCAGCATTAGTTTGAGATTAAGTTAAATGTATTAAAATTGATTCTCATATAAAATTTTAGATTTGCTATATTGCAACAGCGGGCAATCTTTCTCCGAGACGAATTTTGCTATTGAAAATGGCGCAGTCGTCAGCCTTACGTCGCCCATTTGCGTGAAAAGGGGGCCTGTTTGTTACGGAAACGAACTTTGAGTGGCAGCAATACATCAGATGTTGACGTTTCTGCTTCCTTTGCCACAACAAGAAAGCCGAGGCATCAGCGAAATATTTGAAATCGCCGTGACGGCGCTGGTATCTCCATTAGTGGAGCTAGCCTACAAGCAACAAAAGCCTTTGGCTCAGAGACGCTGCGTCTTAATCAGAGTCGATGCGGGCTGCTTTCTCTTTGTGTCAGCAATCCGGCTTTCTGTGTCACTAGCAGAAGCATAACAATTTCTTGGAAATTAAGTGAATGAAAATGTAAAGGTTTTCTGTTGAGCACTCCATAAACGACTAAAGACCACGATCTTGGGGGATAAATTACCAGGACACAGAAGCTTACCAAATATTGACGAGTTAAAAATGTTAAGTTCGATTCGTAGGGCAGGGAACAAACGAGCGTTGCTACTAGAAGACAATATTCCAAAAATAATAGCTTACAATAAATGGGTAACGATAGTGAACTGTCTGATTCCGTGCATATTTATTAATATTTTTAAATATTTCACTGTTGATGTGCAGGAAATACCCATAAACAGTCTCGAAGTTTTTAATTTTATTATATAATCGGTACGAAGCTTTCAACTATTTTGTTATAATCATCCTTCCTGCAGTTTAAGAACGGTCCTTGTTGAAAAAAACAACATGGTTTTATATTAGTGACTAAGTACCTATATATACTAATATTTTTAAAAGTTATTGAGATTTTAATTATATGACAGGAAGGATGATTATAACAAAATAGTTGAAAGCTTCCAACCGATTATATAATAAAATTAAAAACTTGGAGATTGTTTAAGGTTATTTTTACACGTGAACGTCAACGGTCCTTATTACCATAATATTTCACTGGTCAACTTTCGAAATTTCTTGATCCTGTTATTTTTCATGTACCCTAACAACGAATGTGAACATATCTTTAAGTAAGCCAATCTTAATTTCCATTAAATAGTGAATTGACATTTTAGTATATTTGTTAATCCAATCTATCCATTTATTAAATATTCAGAAAAAATCTAAGACACGTTTATCAATTCTTTTGAAAAATTTATTTAATGGTTCTAATCTGTTGATTAATTCTTTTATTATCATTAAGCTGAAGAAATTTAATAAACAATCAAATAAAAGATACACCAATCGTACGCTATTCTTCATTCTTCAAAACGAGGCTTTAATTGGGTTATGATAGTAGAAACACGGATTGAAACCTATTTGCATGGACACGTTTTGCTAAAACTAAACCAGACAAAGTTTCTGTAGAACGCTTTGGAAAACGGATAGATTCAATTCAGATTTAGTTTTTTCAGTTGATGACCTTCAAAATTTTTAATAGGATTAATCTCTTGCGACTGTTTTTTGAATATTAGTTAATTTTTCCGACATATAATCACTAGAAAATGGGGTATGAATGCATTATAACAGAATTGTGAAAGTCGATCATTACTAAAGAGACTGTCCTCAAGTCAATGACAACCAGTTGATTCTTACCGACTCCTTTGGTGTGTTACCTATGCAGTAAATTCCACATGATCTTAATCTGTCACTGTTCGTGACGGAAGCAATTCAAGCGAGCGGCAAATTGCGTTTCACTGATATTGACGTTCTATCTCTAGAGTGTTTCTTTGGTCGATTTAATCAACTTAAGTGATTATTAAAACCTAATATCTTCATTTCACTGAATTTCTGCAAGTGTATCATCTTTTAACACGTGATATATTTACACAAAGAAGTAATGATGAAATTTTAATTTAATCAAAGTATAAGGATGGAAAAATGTCGATTAGATTCCCGGTCTGGTCGACATTTTTCCTGCCATATACTTTGATAAATGTTAACCAATTTCCTTTGATTTGAGTGTATAAGCTTACTTTCTTTCAAACTTTTACTTTAATATGAACGAGCGGAAAGACTAGAAACCGGATAACCCGAAACAGAAAATCAGAGAGAATTAGAGCTTTCCAGATAGAGATGATGCTTAAATAGTTCTCGGGTTTACATTCAGGTCACTGTAGAATTAAACACTCCTGACGAAGATGGCAGCGAAAGACATAGAAACGTTGCGTGTTAATTTATACAGAGTGAAAACCCCAGATTAACAACATCAGATTTTCCTCTAATAATAAAACTATAAAAACTTTCGAAAATTATTTATAGTGTCCTGTTATGCTAATCGTCCTCCTCTGTAATACTATGGTTTATTTATTTTTACTTTATTATGTTCAATTCTTTTAATTTCATAACCTAGTTGTGTTGGATTAAAATTGATAAAATGTTATTTTAAATCCATAAAGTTTTTCAAGATGTTCACATTTAATCTTTACAAGTACCTTCTTCCAACAAAATAGAAAATATTTGGACTATTTGTATTTATGTTTTTAATCTACTAAGTGGTAATATGTTCAGTGGTAGATATTAAAGAAGGTAAATTACAATTGCAAAACTCTGCTTGCAATTCCATAGAAAAATTTCCCTACTTTAATAAAAAAAGTTTACATTATTTTGTTATGTAACAAACTAACTTCACAGTCACTAAGCCTTTCGTAATAGGTTCCGCAATAAAGAATGACAATAGCCGATAATTTGGAGGTTTTAATGGCACGAGGCAGGCTGGGTCAGCAGAAGCCATTAAATTTTATTCTTTCCATAGAATAGTGGTGGTAAAAGAAACAGAATTTCTTCATCTCGAGCATTGCTCAAACGTTTTTTTTTCATTGTCTTTAATGAATTACTCCTCAATGAAAAACAGCAGAATACTATTTGAACGAGTTTTTACTGTAAAGACATGTAAAAAATAAAAAATTACCTTCGAGTGAATTACAAAATTATCGACGGCACAATAATTGTATATGTCAACTTGTTTAACTTTTAAGGGACTAAAATGCATAATATCACGTTAGTTGTTTTAATGGGTTTTCGAGAACGAACAATTATAGCAGACACGTACTGAAATCCTACATTATTCAATATATGAAATAATACTGAAATATAATGTACATATGCATATAATTTCCGAAGAGCATTTCAGGATGAATGTAGGTCTAGGAACATCAGGCAAGGAAGCTCTTTAGATAAGCTTTTTTGATCATTCTTCAAAATCTGATAATTTTATGCTTGTTTTCAAAGGCACTACGGAGAATATCATTAAACCTTATAAAAACATTTGGTTTAAGGCGTTTATAAAAATCTGTAAATTCATCAACCATTCTTAGTTAATGCGTTGAAAAAATTATTAGTTAACCAAATGGTTGTGTAAATTTAAGATAATGTTACAATAATGTAAATAATACATGAAAAACTAATGCAATAAATATGATTTGGAATATCTATAAATGGCTAGCTAAAGTGAAAATTTCTGTTTCGTACATTGAATGAACATTTCACCTGTGTGATTGATTCAAACTTTCCCTCCTTAAGTATTTATCGTAATAGAAGAAAATTCAGCTAAATAATATGTTCACTAAGGACAGTACAAATATAATATGTTGTACATTTTCGTTTAATTGGTATTTTATCTTTAATTTAAGTAAAAATTACTTTGCTCTAATCTTATTGGGGATGTCTTTCCTTCTCTCCGTTTTTGAACTAAGGTTTCCACAAGTTGAGGAACCTCGGCCTGATTTAAGAGGTGTATGTTCCGGGGTCGCAGACCTTGGGCATACGATAAGAGATGTCCGCTGTTCCATTGGAACAGTCGGCCAGCTGCCTCATAAACTGGTCGAGGCAGTATTGAAACAAACATGATCAGCGAATTTGAGCAAATTATATAAAACGCATTAAATATAATACAGTAAGTACTTGGCTGTAGTAGATTTATTTACCATCTCATATCTCCGTTTATAATACGATACTTTACTTTATTATTTCAGTCCCACCTACCTGCTTAGCGTACCATCGTTTCGGTATTGTGGAAATCCAGTCCTTGTTGAAGGGTTGTTCAGGCATCCCTTAATCAATTACCATTGTTCATTATTGCAGTGCCTCTTCACTGCTATTTCAAATTTATTTTAGTTTGCTCGAATTCCGTAACTCTCGACTTAATCTTCACAAGTTTTTTTTAGAGTAACAGGTTACACGAGGGTAATTCACATGGTGGATTCTCCCCTTTAATAGCATAGGAAGGGATTTTAAAGTGGGGATGCGGAAGGGTAGAGGAAGGTAGAGAAGGGTTACTAGGGCCCCCGGGCTATAGTGTAAGGATCCTACCAAGCATTCACCAAAACGTGATGCAGGACAAAAACCTAGAAAACCTGCATCAGGTAGGTCGGGCATTAGGTACTTGTCCCACGCCCTTCTTATGGAGGGAGAGATGTTTGCTGTGGGGACGCAGAACTTCATTCTCCGTGCCTCGATCAGTTTATGAGGCAGCTGGCCGACTGTTCCAATGGAACAGTGAACAACTCTTACCGTATGCCCGAAGTCTGCGACCCCTGAACATAAACCTCTCAAAACTGACCGAGGTTCCTCAGCTTATGGGAACCTTAGTTTGAAAAAGGAGAGAGGAAAAGGCAACCCCAGAGGTAGCCCAATCCGTCTCTCCAGAAAGGTTCAGCCTGCGAGGGAACGGCTCTCACAAAGTGTACAAACCGTCGTCATATAAAGAACTGTAAGTTTAAAAGCTGAAAACAAAACGTACAACAAAGTTTGTGATTACAAGTACAGAGGAACTTGAACACGATTGTAATTAGCGTTGATTTTAATTCATCTAATTATAATGTTATTACTTGTCTTTTAATTTGTAAATGTGATAAAAATAATTTGTAAAATACGGAATCACATTAAGTAAGCAAACAAAATCCTTCTTGAAAACAATTTTTCAAATCATTATTACAATTCTTTATTTGACCTTTCCTAGCACGCGTCAGCGGTGATGGTGTGTGGCGCAGATTGAGGGTGGGGAAGGTAGTTGAGGCAGCGCAGAATAAGCACATATATTACAATTATCTAAGGTGCGTGGAGTAGCTCTTGGGAAGAAAGACGCTAAACTGTATCGCCAAGAAATGTGACGAGCACATTTATAGTGAAAGCTGTTACTTGATTATCGCAATGCAAATAAAAATTTCTCACACCTCACTGGCGAAACTTTACATTAGGATTAACGTATGTATTTACGACTTGAACACGTCTCGAAATTTGCACTTTTATTGAGAGCATAAAAATCTAATAATAACGCAAAGCCCTTTGATTTGTTGGACCTAAAATACTTCTGTATATATCTAAATTTAAAAAATACCACGTGATAGTTAAAAAATCAAAGGTTTTATTTCACATAGTAGAAATCTTAATGTCAAGCCCGGGACCGAATGGGCTTTCCTCCTATTTTGTGTTTGTTGCAGCGAATATGGAAACATTTTCCAATTATTCCTTTCGGTTCCGTGAAGCTAACTTTTAATGCGGTTTTAATTGATTTCTCTGATCAAATTCAACAGAAATGCCGTAAAAACAATTGCTTTGAACTGTTCTGATGAAAGTTGATATTGAAAATAAATAAGTTTCAACATTTTGTAGACTTATACACGTATAAAAACAAATGGAAATACATAAATCGTATAGGTTGAAAAGAGCGTTTCTTATGGGAAGGTTGACCGTTGTCGGGTGGCAAACACAGATTATGCTCGACGATCCGCGTGTCAAAAAACGTTTTCTATGAGGTTCTATGCCTTACTGTTTCAATTAATGTTTAAATTCTATTCCTATACAAATTTATCCGTACATTTTCATACTAATAACATGGGCAAACGGACTGTGATTGTATTTGATACGCAGGAAGTTCGATATCACGAATTTTCTATAGAACGTTATAAGTTCTTAAGTGGAAAGTTACTTGTAAAGCTTACAAAATCAATATTTTATATGTAATGCTTCTGATTTATCTGCTATAAACCTGTATGAATTTTTTCCAAACTGATCTGTGTCATCTATATAATAAAAAAGGATGTATATTTGTATGTATGTATGTATTTACGTTGTTCTTTATACAAATTTTATCGCGTGGACAGAATTCAACAAAAATTGGTATATATATTCTGCCAAAATCGAGAACCGGTACTGTGGGGGTGACAAACCCATAGCATAAAGGTGGAAATAATTATAGTTGAAATAAGTTACGAATTAGTGTTAAATTACTGCGCGCCAAGAGACCGTGACGTCACATTTATCCGTTGGCGCATGATACAAACGAGACTTTCACGCGAGATATTCACGCGCCATAAAAGTATAGTTCCTGTTTTTTGTAACGAAAAAAGCAGAAATATTTTCATTGAGTAAAAAGTATAAATATATCCAGCAATGTTCCATCGAATTATACTAGAAAACAGTACAAAATACTTTACAATCGTTGCGGAAAATGTTAGTTAATTTAGTGAGTGCAATATGGCCACCATTTCTTTACATTTGGAATGTACCTATCAATTTGATCACTTCAATCCTCCGTAATGTGCGAATACTGATGGACAATTATATCCTGCAATACTCAAGAAGTACTGTCTGAAGACTTACTGACAATTATTTGTTCGCGGAGAATTATATTTCTAAAGAATAACGATGGTATGTTTGTTGCTATTATGCAATTAAATTCTATGTATCTTATAGCTATTAAATTAATGCACTATCGAATAGGGAACATTTACAAAGTGCAATTAATGTACTTTACGCAACGTATTATCTAAATTGAGAACTGTAAAAAAATAAATGTGTGTAATATGTGACGTTCAACAAAATTTTGGGTTAGGATCACAGAATTTCGTATATTCCATTTTTGGGAAGAACGTTACTAATAAGAAAAACTGACGAATTATTTCACACGAGATTCGTTTCAAATATTGTTATGTGCCTATATATAATTTCACATTGAATGTAAATGTGTAAACGAGATTCGTTTCAAATATTGTTATGTGCGTATATACAATTTCACATTGAATGTAAATGTGTAAAGATTACGGGAACATATTGCATTTATTTTATGTTTGGGAACAACGTTTTAAGTGTCAAATTTCTGAGCTGCTAATCAGAAAAACTGTCAAATTATTTCAAGCGAGATTCATTAAATATTTGGTTATGTGCGTATATACAAATTCAATTTGAATGTAAATGTGTAAAGGTTACGGGTGATGGTAAAAACAATACTATTATTCATACTTAAAGCAATAATTTGTGGAGCTATTTTCGTTTCATTTAAAATGATACTATAAAATTCAATGAATTTCTTAGCCTTTAAATTAGCATCGGTCGAAAGTATGTACGGGACTAGGAACATTTACATTGAATTATAAGTGTAATTACTGTACTTTATGCAACGTATTTCTCGAAATAATAAGTTTAATTATAACCGGCAACAATATGAAAGGTTATACAATCCGTCCAACTAATGTTATTTTAAAAAACTTGACTTTTAACGGGGCATATTTAACGGGATCACGGACCAATTATATCTTGTGCCCAATTATATATTTCTACATTCACTGGAGGAGACTAAGAATGATGGAAAACACAATCCCTAATACTTCTTAATCATTATAATTTGATAGATTTTAAATCTGCATAAACTGACGTATTCTTGAAGTGAAATTCATGAAAAAAATTTGGTTATGTATGTATCATTATAATTTCACATATTTCATTCTAAATGTTTAAAGTCTAAGGGAGTAATTCCAAGTGAGAACTGTTAAATATAAATTTTGTGCAATATCTTTAATATTTTCTATTTGAGAGTTGACGCATATCGTAATGTATTGCATTCCTTATACAATGCTACCAATGTCAGAGAGTAGAATCCACCAAAGGGTACTTTGACTCCTTTCAGTTATATATGGTTATATTCATAACGGTTTTGGTTGTATACCACAAATGTAGCGGTGTATGTTTTACATAAAAGAAGTGATGATATACAATACTCTATTTTCTTATTATTAATTTATAAAACAGATGTAAAATTTTCATTTTAGAAATATGATTTTTTTAAATAGCAGACAGTGATATTCAATATTTAATATTTATACATATATATATATATATATATTAGATATAGGCTCATATCCTCATTTTTATGAAGTAGGTTTTATAGCCAAATACTGACAAAAAGAAGTGATGATATACATTTGTCTGTAATTGGATAATAATTTTATTATTAATAATTTTAAAACAGATGTAAATTTATCATTTTAGAATTTTTTTAAATTAAGTTGTTTCAAATGTGACACAGTCAAAATTATTAACTCATTTGGTTACAAATGATCAGCTGACTAACATTCTGGCAACAGCAGTGTGTGAGTGGTTTGTAACAATTCAGGATTATTTAATCACTTATGGCTATTTACAAATTCATATATATACACTAACTTATTTGGATTGATAATCAGCCAGAGAGTAGATGACATACCATAAATCTGTATAAGGTATATGTATATACATTACTTAAAAAACTTCCCAAATTTGTATATATATAAATTTTCCAGCTGAAAGTTATGTTAATAATATTTTTCAATAAATATATATATTAGGTATAGGCACATATCCTCATTTTTATGAAGTAGGTTGTTTTATTATTCGTATAGCTCTATTTTGAATTTTTATATTTTTAATATAAGAAATATACAAAATAAGTGATGAGATACATTTGTCTGTATTAGGATATTTTTCTTATTATTAATTTACAAACAGATGTAACAGATGTGAAATTTTCATTTCAGAAATAAATATTTTTTAAATATTACACAGTTAATAATAATGTTCAATAAATATGTATATCAGGTATAAGCTCATATCCTTATTTTTATGAAGTAGGTTTTTTAGTATTCATATGGCTATCTTTTGAATTTTTTATATTTCTAAACTATATTAAAATAACCAAATACAGTGAAAGGAAGTGATGATATACATTTGTCTGTAATTGGATAATATTTTTATTATTAATAGTTTTCAAAACATATGTAAATTTATTATTTTAGAAATTAAGTTGTTTCAAATGTGTCATAGTCAAAATTATTAACTCATTTGGATAGAAATGATCAGCTAATTAACATTCAGGCAACAGCAGTGTGTGAGTGGTTTGTAACAATTCAGGATTTATTTAATCACTTATGGCTATTTACAAATTCATATATATATATATATATATATAGGTAACGATAGGTAACGAGCCAGGCTTTAGATGACATACCATAAATCTGTATACAGTATATATAATTTATTAATGTATTTTACTTAAAAGACTTCCAAAACTTATATATAAATAATTTTTCCAGCTCAAAGTTATGCTTTCAATTGTTTACTTTGCATTGTAGCTTAGATTGTAAAAAATTACATATGTGAATTTAAAAGGCTCATCCCAAATTTGGAATCTAAATTAATGTTTACTATGTCCAAAAATCATCTGATTTAGATAAAATTTATGAAATTCTATATACTATCCCATTTGGAAAGTAAAAAAGTACAGAGATCAGATTACATGATGAATGTTGATGTGGTTCAGTTACATAAAAATATCCGAAAAATACATGTTTACCGGCAGTTTAAATATATTTCTGGAAAAATGAAATTAATAAAATTTCTCTACATGTTCTCCGTGTTTAATTTCAACCCCTTTTGGGATTGGGAGGGGAGCTCCCATTAGGGGTTTGGGGTGGAGTGGCATTACATAAAAATAACGCAAAAGCAATAAAGATTGGAGTCGAATTCAGGGTTATGTATGTCACTGAATTTGATTATGACATTCTCTTTAATCCCCAGGAACGGGCACGAACGGGGTGGAATTTTTAAAAAGTATTAAATCGTCGATATTAACGTGGAATAAATAAATGTCTGGGCCATTAGCGTTGATAGTATTTCTACCGATGTTGTTTGTAAAATTTCAACCCCTTTCAGCGTGAGAGGGGAGAACGCTTAAGGGTGGGGGATGAAATATTCTAACATCCTACGTCAACCGATATTTGATTCGGATAAATATTTTTGGGGGTCAAAGAGTTGATAATGTTTCTAGCAATTTATATTTTTTCAACCCCTTAGATCATGGTAAAGGAGCACCCTTAGGGTGGGTATGGAAGGGCGTTACAAGGAAATAACGGGAAGACAACCGAGATTGGAGTCAAAACCAAGGTTATGGATGTCGCCGAGTTAAATTATGACAACCAATTTGCTCATTTAACCTCCACGATTTGGGTGGTTAGGGGTGGATATTTTGAAACATGCAATCACGGCGGTTATTAGCGTAGAATAAATATTCTCAAGGGTTAATTAGATTGATTGTATTTCTACTGATGTTGTGTGTGTAAAATTTCAACCTTTATCTTGCAGAACTCAAGGAGTATATTTAAGAAGAAATTAGGAGGTATGTTTGTTGCGACTGATGCAATAAAATTCAATGTATTTTATAGATTTTCAATTAATGCACTATCGGTCTAAACAATGTACGGAACAGTTAGATTTACTTTTTCGGTTTTATATAAATAAGTACACGGGCAACGCCGGGCACCCAGCTAGTCTATATAATAAAAAAGTATGTATATTTGTATGTATGTATGTATGTATGTATGTATTTACGTTGTTCTTTATACAAATTTTATCGCGTGGACAGAATTCAACAAAAATTGGTATATATATTCTGCCAAAATCGAGAACCGGTACTGTGGGGGTGAGAAACCCCTAGAATAAACGTGGAAATAATTATAATTGAAATAAGTTACGAATTAGTGTTAAATTACTGCGCGAGACGATGACGTCATAAGTTTTCAAGACATTGACGCATCCTAAATATAGTTCTGTATTTCGTAATGAAATAAAGCAGAAATATTTTGATTGAATAAAAAGTAAAATTTTTTCCAGTATTACTCCATCGAATAGTAATGAAAAACAATACGAAACACTTTACTTGCGCAAAGTTAATTTGGAATAGTTAATTATCTCGCTATTTTTGATAAAGCCAATATGGCGCCTTATAATACATTCAAATTTGTGTCGGTCGAGATTTATAAAATTTCATAATATAACGTACTATTGTATCCTGTATAATATTTCAGAAGATAATAAGATTTGTCTGAGGTACGACTGCTGAATTATATGTTTGTAACTATAAAAGTATTGAAAATGACGTACGGAACTCCGAAAGTTTTTATGGTCGTTATTCAATTAATGCACCATCAGTCAAAGGTATGTACAGAAATAGGAACATTTAAATTGAATTAAAAGTACAATTAATTCTACTTTACGCAACGTATTTCTATAAATTTGTATAAATGTAAACAAATTATTGCATGCAATTTGTGTCGTGAAACAAAAATTTGAGGTTAGGATAGCAGTATTTGTTTTCCATTTTTGGGAACGACGTTATAGATGATCAATTTCTGAGAAATGAAGCTGAGCAAAAATATTTTGATTGAATAATAAGTATAATTAAATCTACCAATACTACATCGAGTGATAAATATAATTTATTATGAAAGGTTATACAATCCATGGCATTAATTTTCTTTTAAATAACTTGACTTTTGACGTGGAATATTTAACGGGATCAGGGACCAATATGTTTCCCAATTATATCTTGCAATACGCACTGGAAGATACATAGAATTATGATAAAAACAATACTTAAATGTTCAAAATTGATATTTTTTTATTGAAGACAGCGTATTTCGTAATGTTTTGCATTAATTTTATACAATGCTACCAACTGCAGATTGCTAAAACCACCAAATAGTTTAATTTCAGATGGAAAAATTATATGTCTACAAATTTAATAATTGTTTTAAATAGTGTATGTATATCTATCTATATTATATATTTCTACATGCACCGGAGGAGACTAAGAATGATGGAAAACACAATCCCTAATACTTCTTAATCATTATAATTTGATAGATTTTAAATCTGCAGAAAGTGACGTATTCTTAAAGTGAAATTCATGAAAAAAATTTTGTTATGTATGTATCATTATAATTTCACATATTTGATTATAAATGTTTAAAGTCTAAGGGAGTAATTCCAAGTGAGAACTGTTAAATATAAATTTTGTGCAATATCATTAATATTTTCTATTTGAGAGTTGACGCATACCGTAATGTTTTGCATTCCTTATACAATGCTACCAACATCAGAGAGTAGAATCCACCAAAGGGTACTTTGACTCCTTTCAGTTATCTCTAGTAAATTGGTTATATTCATAACGGTTTTGGTTGTATACCACAAATGTACCGGAGTATGTTTTACACAAAAGAAGTGATGATATACATTCTTATTATTAATTTATAAAACAGAAGATAAAATTTTCATTTTAGAAATATGATATATACATATATTGTTCAATAAATATATATATATATATTAGATATAGGCTCATATCCTCATTTTTATGAAGTAGGTTTTATAGCCAAATACTGACAAAAAGAACTGATTTGTCTGCAATTGGATAATACTTTTATTATTAATAATTTTAAAACAGATGTAAATTTATCATTTTAGAAATTTTTGAAATTAAGTTGTTTCAAATGTGTCATAGTCACAATTATTAACTCATTTGGATAGAAATGATCAGCTGATTAACATTCAGGCAACATAAATCTGTATACGGTATATATAATTTATTAATGTATTTTACTTAAAAGACTTCCAAAACTTATATATAAATAATTTTTCCAGCTCAAAGTTATGCTTTCAATTGTTTACTTTGCATTGTAGCTTAGAATTGTAAAAAATTACATATGTGAATTTCAAAGGCTCTTCCCAAATTTGGAATCTAAATTAATGTTTACTATGTCCAAAAATCATCTAATTTAGATAAACATTTATGAAATTTTATATACTATCCCATTTGGATAGTAAAAAAGTACAGAGATCAGATTACATGATGAATGTTGATGACGTTCAGTTACATAAAAATATCCGAAAAATAACCGAGATCCGAGTCAAATCGAAGGTAATGGATGTCGCTGAGTTAATTTGTGATAATATCCACAACGGGCGAGGGGTGAGAGGAGTTGGGCAGAGGTGGTCGGGGGTTAGAAATTTAAAAACATGTTTACCGGGAGTTTTTTGCATCGAATAAATATATTTCTGGAAAAAATGAAATTAATAAAATTTCTGTACATGTTCTCCGTGTTTAATTTCAACCCCTTTCGGGATTGGGAGCTCCCTTTACGGGTTTGGGGTGGAGTGGCATTACATAAAAATAACGCAAAAGCAATCAAGATTGGAGTCAAATTCAGGGTTATGTATGTCACTGAATTTGATTATGACATTCTCTTTAAACCCCAGGGACGGGCACGGACGGGGTGGAATTTTTAAAACGTATTAAATCTTCGATATTAACGTGGAATAAATAAATGTCAGGGTCATTGACGTTGATAGTATTTCTACCGATGTTGTTTGTAAAATTTCAACCATTTTCAGCGTGAGAGGGGAGAACGCTTAAAGGTTGGGGATTAAATATTCTAACATCCTACGACAACCGATATTTGATTCGGATAAATATTTTTAGGGGTCAAAGAGTTGATAATGTTTCTAGTAATTTGTATAATTTTAACCCCTTAGAGCATGGTAAAGGAGAACCCTTAGGGTGGGTATGGAAGGGCGTTACAAGGAAATAACGGGAAGATAACCGAGATTGGAGTCAAAACCAAGGTTATGGATGTCGCCGAGTTTAATTATGACAACCAATTTGCTCATTTAACCCCCAGGATTTGGGTGGTTAGGGGTGGACATTTGGAAACATGCAATCACGGCGGTTATTAGCGTAGAATATTTTCAAGGGTTAATTAGATTGATTGTATTTCTACTGATGTTGTGTGTGTAAAATTTTAACCTTTATCAGCATAATAAGGGAGCACGCTTAGGGGTGGGTGTGGACGGGTGTGGAAATACTAAAACATGTCAAAACAGCTGATATTTGAGTCGGATAAATATTTTTAGGCGGGGGCGGATGGGGTGGTAAATTTGGAACATGCAAAAACGGCAGATATTTGCGTTGAATAAATATTTTTCATGGTTAATTATAATACATGTATTTCTATTGATGTTATTTGTGTATGATTTCAACCCCTTTCGTCATGGGAAGCGGTGGACCTTTAGGAGTGAAGGGGCGTTTTATAAAATTAACGCAAAAACAACCGATATTCGAGTCAAATCTGGGTTACGGATGTCGCTGAGTTAAATTATGACAATCTGGTCAACGGGCGGGGTGTTTGAGGGGGGATGTTGACGGGGATTAGCGGGGTTCGGGGGAGGAGACGGAGCTACAAACTTTGAACATGTTAACCGGCCGATTTTTGGAACGAATCAATATAATTCAATATCAACGGAATTAATCAAATCTGTGTATAATTTCCACGTCTTTCTGGTTTGTGAGTGGTGCACCCTTAAGGGTTTAGGGTGTAGTGGCATTACATAAAAATTTCGCAATCACATTAGAGTTTGGAGTCTGAATTGAGGCTATGGATGTCACCTATTTTAATTATGACATTCAACTTGGCGTTTAACCCCCATTGGCGGGGTTGAACGGCGATGGAAATTATTTAAACATGTTAATCGAAATAGTTTTTTTTCCTTAATGTAATAAAGCAGAAATATTTTCATTGACTCAAAATTATAATTTTATCCATCAATAGTCCATCGAATGATAATAAAAAAACAATACGAATACTTTATGATCTTTGCAGAATGTAATTTGATTTTCGTGCCATATTAGTGACTAATATGGTGACCATTTGTTTACATTGTGAATCTAGCTAAGAATTTCATCAATTTAATCTTTGGTAATGTCCGAAGACTGAGGGACAATTATATCCTGCAGTACTCAAGGAGTATATTTAAGAAGAAATTTGGAGGTATTTTTGTTGCGAATGATGCAATAAAATTCGATGTATTTTATAGCTTTTCAATTAATGCACCATCGGTCTAAACAATGTACGGAACAGTTAGATTTAGGTTAAATCACTTCTGACTTAAGATTAATATAGAATTAAATACTTTTTCGGTTTTATATAAATAAGTACACAGGCAACGCCGGGCACCCAGCTAGTTAACAATATATCGATGAAATTATCCGTTATTGTAATAATATAACGAAAAGATATATTATTATTGGGAATCAATATGTAGATCATTTAAAAATCTAGCTTACATAAATAGCGAATATAAAAAACTACGAGAAGTTTCAGCGAATAAGTTCTGAAGTTGAAAAAGTGTAGTGTGATCATCTCCCAAGCCTTCCGACCTCTGTGAAGTTTGTAACTCGGGATTCTCGGAGTTATAAGTTATTGGGTCTCTCCGTGTCTCAGAAAATAGTGAATGTTCTTGGTTAAATCAAGTAAAAACCTGCTGCACTTAAAAGTTGGCTTTTTATACTTTAAAAGTTATTTCCTTAGCACAAATAAAATTTAGGGAGGTTTATAATTATTACTTGGCAGACAATCTTTGAGATTTATAAAATTACACAATACTTTATACTATTATTTTAAAACAAATATGCGCTGACATTAATATGCATTTATAATTAATCATTATTACTTTATACATTAGATAGAACTCTTATTTTACGCTCACTCTAAACATTGAGCTATCCTCCCAGATTCCCGGTCTCTCGCGAGCTTCTCTACATGAACACTTGCTCACCTACAAATTGCTGAATCACATTCTTCATGGACTAATTTTAAGACTTCAATAAAGAATGGATATTGTGAGCAAACTGAACATATGTTTTCAATCAATCTCAGCCCTACTCTAATCTGTTAATTCAATTTTATAGTTTGAGTGCAGAGATTGTTTAAATCCATTTCCTCTGTTATTAAAATAAGCTTTAAATATTATTACGAATTAGTAAAATTTGAAAGAAGTTTAAATTTAAATGGGAAATATATCTTTGAATTCTAAAAACTTAAGGGTTTTAGTTATTTAACTCACAATTAAAATTAAACCTCAAAAAGTGGTTATAAAAAATATATTTTACGCCAGTATAATGATAGTGTTTGATTTTCTTAAATTTATAATAAACACCTTTATTTATACAAAAAAAATTTTTTAGGGTAACAGGCTACTTGAGGGTAATCCACATGGTTGCAACTCCCCTTTTATAGCATAGGAATGGATTTGAAAGGGGGGATGCGGAAGGGTAGAGGAAGGTAGCCAAGGGTTAACTAGGGACCCCGGGCTATGGTTTAAGGATTAAAAATTAAATCATTTAAAGTATGGCCAACTTATATACGATTGCAAGTCCGTATGTAATAAAAAATTTAAGCATTCCATTCACAGAAAATATGACAGAATTAAAATACGTAATGGAAAGGCAGTATTGTTTACGGAGCGATGGTTATACTTGCATATACTTAAATTGTATACGAGATATACTTAACAATGTAATGTTAGCTGTGTTAAGAACAATAAACGCTTACTCTCGTTAAGTTGCATAACGCGAATCAACTCATAAAAATATTTGACCCAGCTCCGTATTGAAAGTGAAGTAAAGTATTATTTTAATTGTCCTCAATACGTGTCCGCTACTCTTAATGTGACATTGCAGTATGTTATGCAATGTATCAATTTACTCCTTGACGTGCGATTTGTATTAAGCTTGGAAATCGAATACGTGTTTCATGTACGTACAGTTTTAAATTGGTCACGAACAACAATTTAAACAACTATTTCTCCACGAAAGAATACCTACAAAATAATATATTTTCACACCACCTTGTATCCACACAAATGGAAATAAAAAAACGTTATCTGATATAATAAGAAGATTTAGGGATAAAAAACAATTAGAAATTTTAACAGCTTAATTTATTTTTAAGTTTTCGTCTGGATTGAAAGTCGTTTTAGTGCGTTATCGGACATTAAAGAATTTGAAATTTTATACTTACATAATTTAATGCCGTCAAAGATTTTAATTATCTTAATCTATTATAGATAATTATTTTCATAATATAGCGTCTGAACCTTATAGTCTGTGATGGAAGAAAGAAGGAGAAAGTGGACAACTATGAATATCTCGGTACTATTAGCACAACACAATAAGCTTTTGAGTAAGACCACTGAAGTACATAAGACGCACAGTTGGAAAGACTAGAAGGGATAGAATTAGAAGTTAGAGACTCCAAGAAGAGGTTGGAAAAAATAATTCGATAACTATGGTGATAGAGGAACGACAGTTGAAGTGGTATGGGCACGTTAGACGGATGGATCAGGACAGGAAAGTGAAGCAAGCGCATGAAATGCGAGTAGAAGGAACAGAAGGAAGAGGAAGTCCCCGTATTTACATAGGATGATAGGATTGAAAGAATTGGTCAGAAGCGAGGCAAAAGAATGCTCGAAATGAGGAGACTGTGCGAAAACAGGTCTGAAAGAGATGGGTAGAAAGAGGATACACCGACACCTGACGGCATAAGGGATTGGAAGAAGAACAGTACTTTGAATTGTTTGATTTATTGAACTCAAATATGATTTACAAAATCTTTTCACCTCAAAGAATACTCTTTTGAGGTTAAGTAGCGGGTGTTCTTCTTAGAAACGTCCTAAACATCTCAGATCAAACATTATAAATAATGTGCCCACACAACGCAAACATTACTAGAAATATACGTTGGCGGTATATGCAGATACAACTCGAGTTACGCACAGAATATTAAGCAATGAGCGCGACCTGTCGTATTTCATTTTGCGTCAGCTTGCGATGGTCGCTCGAGTTAAGCACTTAACTTCTACAAATGTTAATTACTCCGTAATTTTAAGAAACGATGTCATAGAGATTTAAATATAAACTAGTTTCCTAAATATAATAATAGACAGGTTATGGAACCGCAGAAGTTGAATATGACGACTCAACTCATTTTCTTTCTAGTTCAAGAACCTGATTTAGCACCGTGATTGAGAGTATTTTTTTTAGGGCAACAGGCTACATGAGGGTGATCCACATTGGGCAACTCCCCTTTAATAGCATAGGAAGGGATTAGAAAGGGGGATGCGGAAGGGTAGAGGAAGGTAGCCAAGGGTTAACTAGGGCCCCCGGGCTATGGTTTAAGGGTCCATCCGGCATTCGCCTAAAGAAATGCAGGGAAAACCCTAGAAAAACCTGCATCGGGTAGGTCGGGCATTGGATATTTGTCCCACGCCCTTCCGATAGCGGGAGAGGAGTTTGCTGTGGGGACGCAGCATTCCCTTCCCCGTGCCTCGACCAGTTTAGGAGGCAGCTGGCCGACTATTCCAATAGGAATAGCGGACAACTCTTGCCGTATGCCCAAGGTCTGCGACCCCGGAACATACACCTCTCAAAACAGACCCAGGTGCCTCGGCATGTGGGAACCTTAGTTCAAAAAATAACCAGAGAGATGTGAGAGCATCCACAAAGGTAGCCCCCGCCAGAGCTCTCTGGGAAGGTTTTGAGTGATTGAGAGTAATTTCTTGCCACATATTTTTTACGGTGGCTACTCAATCAAACAGGGGGAGAAAAAGGATAAGTTTTAAATATTAGCTATTATAAATGACCATTTCATTGAACTTTAGTTGTATTCTTTTCATAGGGACGTTCATGTTAGAGTTCCGCATGGGGACTTAAGCTTATTCTCCGTGCAGGTGCGTGTTTAGTGTAACTGAATTATCCGAGCCCTATCTTCCGTCATGCAACTACGGCTATTTAAGTCCTCCACTCCTGCCCAATCATTTGCATTGTTACTTTCGAACGTGGAAATCCATTATTTTCTCCCTTTGTTGTTGCTTGCTTGCTTTTTTTTTTTTTATTCTAGTTGTTCTGCGATTAAATTACAGTTTTTGGCTTTCACATTAAACTTGAGACGACGGCCATTTCTTTATCGATTGTAAATGCTAGAAACACTTATTCTTCATGAAATGGAATTTATTACGTTTTAACTTCTCCTTAGACAAATGTTTACATCGTAATGTTGTTCGATCTGATTATATTTTTGCCAATATTGAAAAATAATTAGGGTATTATAATGCCCGAAATTAAGTAAAGTAAGACAGCTAATAAATTCAAACTTGTGAAACAGAGTTGACAATTTATTCTTTATAAAACAATAGTGTGTGTAAATGATATATTATCTTGTGGACATCTGTTATAATAAGTAAATAATACACCATTTAGGAAGTTAGATATTGTCAATGTGTAAATGAGTGCACGTTTCGGAAACATTTAACTTCCAATTGAACAAGATCTGAATCTTTACTTAGTTTAAATATGGCCAAAAACGGTCAGAATACTTTTATCCACTGTATTAATTACATGTTGGCTTAAAAATAGTAAATTGAAATTCATAATAAACGTGAAAGAAAAATTCGTTTCTTCCCCATATTTGGGACCTATTAAGATGTTATATATTGTATAGAAGCACTTCTCAATTTATTCAACATATCTTATAATCCAAACTATTGACAAATTTACGAATAAAGTACAATTTAATCATTCTTAAACAACTTCCATAGCCATTTAGGAATTGTTTACTGACTAAGTCACAAATATAGGGAAGAAATTTTGTGTTACACTTTCATTTTTTTGTATTTATGTAAATAATATGACACCACAGGTTTTTAATGAGTCTCAATAAAATAATTTCAAACTCTGTTACTAAATGTATTTCTTAATTTTGAATCGAGGAGATTTCGGTCGATAACTTAGGCATATTCGTCTAAAAAACAAAAATATAATTTTTTATTATAAATATAAATAATAAACATTTTCAATTTTCACAAAAGCATATATACAGAATTTGTAACCATCCAATATTTTATTATATAGATCAAAAATATAATTATTTTTTAAAATACCAAAAATTTAATTTCTCAATATATATATAAATATTAATATTGAAAAATCATATATATAGTATTGTGTCAAAATTGGTAATTGTATTGTTGTTTTTTAAATGAATATAAATATTATAAATTATCGGGCGAAGTCTCCTTGCTTCAATGCAAATAGTACATGTTAGTTATGGAGTTATTATATTTTCAGAAATATTAAAAACCTGTGGGTTATATTACATGAATACCTAAATTAGGAATAAGTCATATTAAATTTAAAAATCTTAAATATAAATTTAATATTTATTTTCAACTCATATTTATTAACTTTTCAATGTACGTTTGGATTAAATCATCGAATAAATTTATAACGAATGTGTTTGATCATATTACATTTTTTTAACATATAACTTATTTTTCGAGTAATGAAACATATAATGAACACGAATAACGCACAAATTCGCGTTTAACGGATGGTCAGCCTTTTCATCATTTAATTTGGGTAAATGTAAGAGAATGAATTAACACAAAATATGTATTAATTTTTTTATAAGTTGTTACATTTCCGGTCAAATCAGAACTTTCTGATTTCGGATATACCAAATTTTTTAGTTCATTTAATAGATTATGCATCCCAACAGAAACATTATACGTCTGTCATCTCTGTTAATTCAAAATGTCACAAAATTATAGGAAATGCTATTTTATATGTAAATATTTTTATCTTGTTTGTACATTAATTTTATTTCTAATGGGGAAAAAAATGAATCTAGAAGTTGATAGCATCGAGTCTGATTGCGAACTGGGTGAACAATGTCGACCAGAGATTTAGTTAATGCAAGTCCAAAGAGTTGACATACAGAGACACAGAATTATAATTAACATGTCTGGAAATATTTTATGACTTCAATCACAACACATTAACATATAATAACAATAACTCGCGGAGATACAAATATCCAGTCTGTTAGTATAATTCGACAGCTAATTCTGCGATTATCGTGTGTCCAACCAAAGACATATAAACAACATAGGCTGGACAAGGCGCCACTATATTTTAAGCAAATTGAAAACTCAGCCGCCATGTTTTATACAGTCATGGTCGTCTGCTAGCATTGAATCATTATTGTATGCCGTGTAAATGACTTAAAAGTAAATCTCTACTGGAATTCAATATATTATAAAGCTTACAAGGATAAATTACATTATGTTTTACATTTATGTTTAAAAATTTGAACAATTTTTTTGTGTTCATCTGTCTTATCTGTCTTTCTCTTTCATTCATAGCTTTAGTATATGACAAATGATGTAATCTACAATTTAAGTAATGTTTTAAAAACTTCTGTATTAAAATTGAATACTGAGATACCTCTACAAATTCAGAGGTAACCATTAAGTGGCCGAGGTCATTCTATGGTCCAACATTATGAAAACATCTGCGTACAATCTTAATAGAAAATTCTTCTTCACCATTAACATTTCGATATTCCTCAACACCTTCTGCCAATTGCAATAGTTTTATCACATCTTTAGAAGGATTGAAATGGCTGTCTTTAAAATATTCAGAGCGGGAAACAAGGAGAACGTCCAAACAACTTAAATACTTGAATTTTCTACTCACTTTCATAACAACATTTCCACAAATGTATTCCACTACCTTCTCAGAATACAATGTCAAATTTTCATATTCTGGGTCGTAATCGTCATCAAAATTGGCATTAGCATGAGATTTGAAGTCGTAGCTTTCAGTAGGTATCACGAGTGTCTCAACGTATCCTCCACTACTTTTAGCCTTATTTAATGGTTCTATCTGTGTAATTAAACATTTCTCTGAATTGCAAAGCGTTAGGGTAATTTTCTGTTTCAACTTATAAATAAACAATAGTCAATTTGAATTTAAATATCATTTTTTCTGACTTAAAAGTGGCTGTTTATTTATATGATGTCTTAAATACTCAGAATATCTATATATTATTCCTGTTTCAATATTTTTATATGATATTATATATTAGAAACAATGTATTTCTGAATACCTTTATTATATGAGTTGCTACAAATAACTGAAAAACTATTTTTTCATTATTTGACGGATACGGAACCAACATTTTGAATTTATTACACCCAATTTATTAACGTCTGGCCTGTTAGCTGCAGCACACTACAACAACTATTCATATTCCCGTCACCTCCAGTTTACTGCTGTAGTAAATTAAGCTTAGCATTTTCCGATAAGCCATTCAGTAAATAATATACAAAATGTATTTACGACTCCTGTTATGAGCAGTTACCATTAGTACTTACTCTAATGTCTCTTTTGCTACCAGACTGTCATCAATGTCCTCACATCCAATTGTTTCAATTGTCATTTGATAATTTGTTAAAAAATATATTTTACCCCATATATTCAAAATTTTCCCCATCAGTATAATAACACAAATAGGGTTTTTGGCGAAGAGGACCGCCTAAAAAATGGCGGTCAGTGTTGTTTATTGCTGCCACACAGAGCGCTGTAACGCTGCCTCTCTAATATGTTTATATACCTCTTAGTCTGTACTCATAGTCACTACAATCTCTTTGACGTCACGCGGCAAAAGTCAAAATCTCCCGCGATGTGGTCACGCTGACGGTGATGGGCGGTCACAACAGTTATAGGAATATAATTAATAAGATTGACATGAATAAGAAATTGAAATTATACTATTATCTGTCATCCGTCAAGTTCACCGAACTTTATATTCTATAACTAAATTTTATAGATAAGGCAAACAACTGTGTCTTTACAAATGTGTAGTAGTAATTTATTCATTAAATAAATTTTTAAATCTTCTTTTGATGGAATTGTTATTGTATTATAAATGAATGTAAGAACAGAGCGCAGACTTGTAGGAAGAAGAATGAGCCAGCAGGGTTGACGTGGGGCGTGTCTCTGGGTGATTCACGCGGGTTGCAGCTAGCTAACCGCCCGTTTGCTACGAATAGTGGGCGTCTCTGTAATTAGGGAACAGCTTCACTCGACCGACCGTCCTACATACGCACATGTTTCACAATAAAAGTTATCTTCAAACTTGCTCAACTTTGTACTTAGCTAATGGCGGGGAGCAGACTTTCAAAGCATAATTTTTTGTCTTCTCGGAAGTGAATTTTTTTCTCAGTAAAAATATTAAAAATTAATCAATTACAGAAATATTTTGGTAATCAAATAAATACCAGTGTTCAGTGAAATTCAGACAATGAAATTTCGATGCTTTTAGAAACTTGTCACCTGCAGAACGCGTCCTGCACATCAACTAAATTAATTTGATGACGCGCCGAAAGGATAGTAGACTATTGTTGTGTACACGAAATGATTTTGTACTTATTTTAATTGATTTTTATATTGAACACAGTCATTCGTTTTGATTTGCCGAAGGTACATCTATAAATCCAATTGATTTCTTAACAAACAGTCACAATAATTTACGATATGGACCTTATTTGAAATTGAGGAATATCTGTCGTTAACCAAATATAAATATAATTTCATTGCAATAATATAAAAATAAAATTTTTATTTACTTAATTCAGTGAATTAGACTTATTAGAAAACTTGAAATTCTGTTTCAATTAAAAAATATTCTCGCCTCTTCGTAACTTACAATATTAGGACTAAACAGGATTTCCCAAAATCAATCATAAACTTATAACTTACATATGAATTTGTTACAATAATATTTGTTCATTGCTGTTTATGAAAACTTAATTTAACTACTTTTTCAACACAGTTGAATATCGAAGTGCACAATAATACTGCCTTCACATTTCATTCATCACGTTAAAATATTTTA
This sequence comes from Zhengitettix transpicula, assembly GCA_037074705.1. Taxonomy (NCBI): domain Eukaryota; kingdom Metazoa; phylum Arthropoda; class Insecta; order Orthoptera; family Tetrigidae; genus Zhengitettix; species Zhengitettix transpicula. Next base: position 1,333,833 of record CM073590.1, read on the forward strand.
TAAACAAGATTACAACTAGTATGCAACAAAATGTAATAGCGTCAATTTTAACAATTGATTTAGAAATGTAATCTCTACATTCATCTACTATACGGGGAATTCACTCGTCAAACTTGTTCTTAACGTCACTCCCAAAAACAAAATCCATCGTATGTAGGTTAAGCGAGTATGTTGGGTTGGGCACACTCGTGCCCAATTCCGAGGAACTATTTGATTAAGACAGTTTGAAGCAGGGGAACAGTTCCATTAAGTTAGTTCTGGTTCTAACCTACGACTATATCAAGCCGCTAAGAATTTCTAAGTTATTTCCCCCTTCTACAGTTACACAAGTAAAAATGATGCTGCTATTATTTTGCTGAGCAGTTTGCCCCACACTGTTACCAATGGTATAGTTAAGATGATGATGGTAATATGAGCATTGGCATCAGCCAACTATAATTGTGTCTGATCACGTTTGACAATTTGAAGAAAGCCTCATTTGACGTCCATAAGATATCCAAATGGTATTCTCACCTAACCTATATAAATAAAAACTAGCCAGTCGAGGTCGATATAGTATCAATTTAAGGATACGTGTTATGTGTCCCGACGACGTTAATACGGGTAGTTATATATCATGTAGACTTATTAGAACTTTTCACCATTGTTCATATTATTTTCAATGTTCATATTATTTTCTTTTCTAATAAAAATCTTAGGACGACCATATTTGGTAAATGAAACTCAGAATCTCTGTTTTCAAATTTATTTCTTATGTGATAAATTGCCTTGCGTGAAGGAGAGTTAAAATCTCCTTTCCACGCCCTGCACACCTGCTGCGCATTTTCACACTTCCAATATTGCTTTACCAACGTCTTTCTTCCCTCCTGTTTTAAATTGTATGATGTTGCTAATTGACATTCATTGTCATAATTGCCTGTAAATGATAATAGAAAGGCAATAAAAATTAGAAACTGAATTTACTGAAACCTATTAACAGAATTCCATAATAAACTATCATAGGGGTCAAATGATTAAAAGCTATTAACAGATTAGGATAGAAAACTCTCGACAAAATCGGGAATCGAACGCAGGGCCACCGCGGTTATAGCTGAACTTCATTTCTATTATTCTTGTACTTACTTACTAAAAGCGTGTATTCGTCCAAACATTTATGAACTAAATTTTTTCCAAATGTATTTGCATAAAAGTTTTCGCTCTTTTGTCCTGCTGATTGCCAGTTTTACAATTAAATATTTTGATCAGGATTGAATTACCTCATCTACTAAGTATTTTTCTACACTTCCTGCTTATTTTCCTGTGTAAGGAACGGAAATGATCCTAACAATTCCATTATCTTTAATCTGTTTGTAACAGTATAGGATTTGTTTCATAAATAACGATAATTTGCTATTTACGAAAATTAGTTAGGCACAGAATTTGTTACATCATAACAAAATTATTTCCGTTATATAAATAATTAAAATATGAAATTCAATTTTTATAAACAATGTATATCAATATTACATACAATTCTATGTAATTAGTTCAATACTGCTTGTAATTACTTTTGTTAAAGTATTGATTTGTGACTGGAAACATCCAGGTTGAAACACGTGGAATATTCTGCATTTTAATACAATTTCTGCTGTAATAATTCAAAAATAGTTTTAGTAATTAACTATAGCATAGCTGTATCGGGGGGTTTCAACAGCTGGCAAGCAGCATTGTATTTTATAGTGTTGGCGGCGTCTGTTGAGAATGTTCGCAGACATAGTGGACTGGCGTACAATCCTTTACTTTTATAACCATCAAATATATAAAAGCGTGATTAGTGTGTTTTGATTTTTTGTTTTCATACTTACAAATTTGACTGTTTGATGTAATTTAACTACCATCATTAATCTGTGATTAATGGCCTTTTAAGTGTAAAAAAAGTAGTGTACTCAAGCCCCGAAAACTAAGTCTGGTACCAGCAGGACATTTGTTAGTACAAACCAAACTAATGAAATTCTGTAAACGATAGTTAAAAGTATTAGTCAGATTTAGTTCTTTTCATTTTGTTATATTTCGTATTCTGTTCGTCTCAATTTGGTTTCGAATTGTTAATTATTTAATTGATATTTTTTTTTGATTGTTCTTACTTATCAAGCCAAGTTAAAGACCCCGAGAAGAAGAGTTATTAATTTTGATTGTTTGTGTAATATAAAATATTGTATTTTACTTTGAACGCCACAAATTATAAATAAAATATTATTTGTAAAAAAACAAAATAATCACAAATTTAATCTTTGGTAAATTAAAAGTTTTCTTTTAATCTTAATCATTTTTAATTAGCTTCCATATAATCATTACAAGATGTTCGCTTTTTTGAAAAACAAAAAAATCACCTTCAGTTCAAACATCATTAATCTTTCGAGGTCCAGCACGTATGCCAGGTCACCACGTGGCACACGAACGGTACGTGATGCCTCGCTGCTTCGGCTCACGAGAGAAAGGGACCCGTAAACCCTCTTGTCAGCCGTACTCGAGCAGGTGTCCCGTCCGATGGCATGGTGCAGCGGGGTACGAACCGCTCGAAGACGGAGTGACGCTCCCTAGTGTCCGAGAACTGAGTGGGTTTCGCTCCCTCTCAGGTCCCCGGTTCTAGTCTACCCCCTCCAAGACTCCGCCGAAAGTCAGGGGTCGCTTCCGCTGAACACGTTGAGCGGTACCCGTGACACCTCGTGGCCAAAGGCAGACAGCGAAAAACCCTGCACCATCACAACATAATCCCAACACCATATTTAATTGGTTGTTCTTTACTAACAACAATTGATTTATTTAATCTTTATAAATTCTTTCTAAATTCGTATCGATGGCGTGTTCCGCGATAGCATACAAGTTGAATTAGCATAATCGCACATATCTTTCGTTGAATCTGATGCGGACTATTAACCATCCCACATTCGCACTGGGTTTTGTATACGCCTTTAGCGAGGTGTCGTGGATGATGAGTGACGTCTACTGGGGCTTGTTTCCAGGGTTCTTCTTTCAGCGAGGTAACCTCGCCTGTCCTCCGAAGGGCTACGGTGGTCATTGCCAAAGGATTATTGGTATATATTCCTAGGGTCTGGGAAAGGGTCAGAGAGGTGTAAACAGATTATAGCCTCTGCACCTTCAAGACCGATGGACAGCCCTTTGAGTTGCAAAATATTTTGACGTCTGCTGCTAAGCCAACCTTGGTTGGTTAAAAAATTGTCCTTGTACGAGGATTCTCTGTGGAGCAATCCTAGGAATCTGCTTCCTGGCCTACCAGTCGAGTAGCGGCTGAGGACCTCTCGAAGTGGCCGACAAGCCGCCAAGGTGCCTTACCACTATTTGGCTGTTAATATTCCGTGGTGTGAGAGATTCGTCTCCCTTCCTTGTAGTTATTCGATATCAAGGCCATATTATCATAATGTTTTGCAGTAGTAGTCCGTTACAGTGCAAAGAAGGAAGTAGCCCCTACCTTGGGGTTCACTCTGGCTTTCGAGAAGGTTCAGCCAAGTCTCAAAGTGCCCTTTAGGCAAAGTTCAATTCCTCCCAGCGTGGTGACGCTGAGCATTTAATGATAACGGAGCAATGCGTGTGGCCGACCAAAGCTTTCCTTCGGGAAAAATCTGGTACCCCGGATGCATTAGGATACTTAGCTATCCTAGGGATCGTATTAGCCCAAGCTAGGTGCTATATGCGTACCATGCTCCAATGCAATAGTCCAGTCAATTCTGGTCACTCCTTCCTCTGCAGGTTCGTTGCAATTCGACCACATTTGATCTGAAACTATACAATTTTCAACCATTTGGATGAGAATAACAACATATTTTAGTCTGCATCCAGACGCACGTTGCCAAAATCGATCCTCTCTACGACCGTCCAGTCCGTTTTTCAGAAAGCTTTCTTGCTGTCCTCATGCCAACTGCACATGTGCTGACCCTTTCAGTTCCTATTACCAGTGACCACCCACTGCGAGAGCGAGACAAAAAAATCTCTTCCGCTTCCCGACGTAGTGCATTGTTTACGAAAGCAAATTTTTGTTCCCTTGGTCCACAATTTGTATCAGGAGTTAATGCCAATATGGGAAATTTAATATTCCAAACGATAAATGGGGGCCCTGATCACACCACAGTTTTCATGAGTGTTTTGGAAAGTTGTATAAACGTTGTTACTGCCTTGTACTTTATTGTTTAGAGAGTTTCACAAATACTCGCTCTTCACTTTGAATTACGGTTATTTGTTTGAGTTGAATAAAGGACATTTAGAAAATCGCTTACCAGAGAGAACAGTTTACTCACAATTTGAATTTTTTTTATCATTTATGCATGTATTACAAATATTTCTTTATAATATTTTTAACATTCTGTTGACTTAAAAAAATAAGGTCTCAAACGTTATTCTAATAACGTAACACAACAATATATTAAAATTATTGGACGTATTTGTGTCATAAAAGTACACCAGCCATTGTGTTTAACAAGCATTGCTTGATAAACTTGCTTGTAAATTTGGCGTTTGTCTAAAGGCGTCGTTCCAAGCTGAAGGCTTTCGGAGAGCCGCTGTATACTTAACATAAGAACCAGCTGCGGCTGGAGTTGCGTAAGTAAGCAATTATCAATTTTTGAGCGACTCAAAGCGACCAATAGCGGGAGGCCATGTTTGCAGAGGTCTTTGAAAGGCCCAGCTAAAGTTTGGTAGGGGGTGGGGGAGACAAATACAGTCCCTTTGCTCTTTACGCTTTTCTGTGTTGCAGTAAAAAGGATTTTTTTTATTGCTCTGACTAGATTCATAAATTTTCTTTTGAAACGGTTTCACTAATAGGCCTAGTTACTATAATATATGTGCACTGATATTCTTAGAGAATTTGTTGGCAGATTCAAAAATTTGACCATCTTTTTTCAGTTAGCAACTATTCCTCTGAAGTAGATGCCAGTTTCAATTGTGTTTATACACAAGTTTAAAGCCTTTTCGCGACATGATAAACCTTTTTAATTTCTTGGTATAAAATACAAAAATTTATTAAGTAATAGATTTTCTTTATTTTCTATGACTTACCTAAAGCAAGATCAGTTTGAAAATTGCACGTCTGTTGCTTTTTTGGAGTTGAATAAGTCATCAAGTTCATATGAAATTTTCGTTATAGAATGAATTCTCTTGAAATTTTTGAAAAGAGAACTAAACGAAGGGGGGAATAGGAGGAAGTAAAATCAGAAGGAACTTCGCACCAACTCGCGGATACATCCTTTCATCATGATTCGTCATGAATATTCAATTGCGTCTGAGTTGTTGATAAAGCATACAGTCAGTTATGGCCACATTCCTGGTAAATATTCCTGGGTACACGGCGCCATATTTATCCCTCCAGACTCAAGTACTCAAGGAGCTTCTGTCTATCTGCGGAAACGTTTGTCCGGGACGTTACTTTTCTGTTAGAACTATTCCTTTCTCTATTTTTGATGTTGACGTAAAGCACAATTTTTCGTCACCAGTAACAAACAGGGATATATATAGTCAATACTGTTCATGAGGTAAATGATGCCGAGCTAGCATACATGAATATTTGTTTAAAGTCCATTTTAATTTGCGGTAACCCATGCCTTATTTTGGCACCTTCCCTAACCGATGGTTGGCTGGTTGAACTTCTTAACAACTGCTGACTATCTGGTTGAGAGACAAGGATCACCATGAATAGAAGTGTCTGCTTTAAACGCCAGTTGGAGTTACTGAACGTTGCGAATCGTTCACGCCAAAGTTGGCCGCTTTGAAACGACAAAACCATTTTCTCTCTCGATGTGCTTTCGCCAATGTCATTCTCTCAGTAGACGACACAAATGTTTCCAGACGCCTCCGAAGCCGTTTCTCCTATATTGAATTCAAAAAGTTATATATATATATATATATATTTTCACTTCACACTCTATCTTATGCTCGAAACAAGAACAAACTCCTTTTGAATCAGCGAAATCCAAATCGTATTTATATGCAAAACTCACAATAACAAATAACAGCAGAGAATCGGATAGCAGTGATCCAGCAATGCCATTTTATAACGAACAAATACTCTACAAACTTATGAGTATCCTAGAATACAATATTACAAATCGGAAGTTACAGTAATTGAACAATTAAACTGATAGAGAAAAAATAAAAATACACGAATCAAAGAAGCTCTTAAAAACAATGAACTCCATGACGAGTATAAAGAGAAAAACCTCATGGATTGACTGAACAATCGTATCGTTTTCAATAAATATTTTTTGTTAATACTTAATACACATATATACGGAACTAATGCCTGTACTATATAAAAAAATTCTGCAATCAGGAATTGATCCACGGCATTCCCGATTTAGATACCGGGTTAGTTGAATTAATTATCCAATTTTTTTAGTTAGCATTCATAAGATTAATAGTCGAACCTTCAATTTACCTACAATTACAATGTTCGAAAATTAATTTCAAGATTTACTGTGCATGGTGATTATATAAACTTTAACGTATAATTAATAGTTTTCTTAATTGAACCTTATCTGATATTCGTCTGTAGGCAGTGCAGACACTCGTAAACAGTAAGAAATATGAAACTCAAAACAACGTCATAAGACGTGTAGCTTTCTTATGTTTTATAATCATACACGGTGTACTGGATCATTATATTTAATTTCTAACCATTTAAATATTGAATAATTATAATGGGTTTCACAATATTCCTCTCAATTCATATTATTTATGATTTCATTTTCATGAGGATGATTATTAAAACCTTTTCTATCGATTTAAGATGTAATAGTAAAATTTCGTATGTTTACATAAATTAATTAAATTAGTACCCAAAATATTTACGTTTAATATTGAGCATTAATGATTAAATATACTGACTTTTTACTTGGCAAAGAAACATTATTTCCTCGGTAAAACTCTAGTCTGTAAACGAGTATACTACGCGTCACCAGAGAAGGCGGGTGGTGAATTTTAGGGCGTTACCTCAATTCACGCGAAATTAACGCACACACGAAGCAAGCAAACGACGTCGAACTCTAAGCGCTTACTGAAGCTGATTGGCTGCGCACCGGTGGGGGTAGCACCATTAAACTGAGCCGCCAACGTTCATGACTTCTGTTATGCCTTTTAATTATAAACCAAACAGTTATAGTAACAATCGGTTGGCTATGAGTTAAATTGTTAGCAGTTCATATAGATTCCAAGTCATTGTTATATAGGCTATTTCATTTTAGAAGTTATATTAAACGAATACCGGATATTTATGTTGCATATATTTCAGATATTAACGAGAACAGCACTTGAATGCAGTAATTGGGATTTTTTCTGAAATCTTATTCTTTTTATTGATTGAAGTTGAATAAATCGGTCAGGAATATGCCTATTCCCAACTGTTGCAACTCAGACCTGGAAATTTGATAAATGCACATGTGTGTTGCAGCCAAGTAACATTTTTTAAAGGCGTGAGACTTTCTCACTTTTATGCAGTTAAGTAAACAATTTCCTAAATGTCTGGAAGTAATCACTTATAAAAACTACAAAAATGAAATTTTCTTTGAAGTGGCACGCCTTTCATGGACTATAAAGTAAATGGAAATTGCTTAATTTGTTGGGTAGATTCTCTGAGTGAAATCTAATTATATATAGCGACATTTAAAGAAGCAAGCAAATGCTGTAGAGTGAAACCTAATATAATTTAAGTAAGAATCGTTTTAAAGACGTTAGTTCCTAGAAAATCTGGCAAGCTCTTGCAATGCTAATGTAAATAGCCTGAGCGATCAATAAGACTATTAAATCTAAAACCGTCTATGCTAAAATCCGTAATTCATGCGGCTCCACTTGCTGAGTAAAGTTAATTTAATTGATTACTAAATTAGTTTCCGTCACAAAGTATTGATTTATTTGTCAATTATATATAGTTTGTTGAAAATAAAAATCCAATAAATATGGTTGGAATATTTTTATTTTTCCTACACATCACAACTTTTTATAATATATTTAATATTAATATAATTTATATATGAACTAGAATTTTGAGACATTATCATTAACGTGTCCGTCTCTCTCGGTATTTCTGTATGCACATTAATCCCCCTTACTGTAACGTAGTTTGAGGGCATCTGATAAAAGTTTTTACTTAAAATTAATTTAAATCAATTTATTTTATTTTATTTTCTGTCTTCTCTTTAGTTTCGAAGAGCGTCTCAACTTACACAATTATTCATAATTTTTATCTTTCAATTATCTTCAATTAATGTTTTGAAGGAATGTTTTACTTAAAAAATTCATAATGCAATACATTTCTCATACATTTAATCAATCAACGAAAAAATTGTGCAATTAAACACAAGAAAAACGGTAAAAAATATCAAATATGTTTATTTAATTCGTTCCATCAAATTTCGCAAAATAGATTATGGACTATTGTTTTCCCATTTACTTATATAAAAATCATCGACGAAACATTTCAAGTATTTATAGTACCCAGTCTTTTCCGGGTCTGTTACCTGAGAGACTTTCAACATAATTTATTTAAAATAATACTAAAACAAGTACGTATCAATTAATGAGGATTGCACATAGATTTTCGTGGTACTTGCCATTGTTTCTTCGCAATTTAATGACCCTTTAAACGTCTGTATATAAATAAACATTACATATGTAATTAACGAGAATATCAATACAGATTTCAAACATAAAATGACTTTTTAACCATGCTCGACTTCAGCTCTCTATTGAGGGGTTAAGAAGCACGCGTTTCTCAATGAATGATAATTCCCCCACTGGATTTAAACACTCGACCAAGAAATTGGCCTGTTTGCGTCCATAATTTATTTATTTTTGGAAAAAATTTAGAAGTAAAATAAATTGTAAGTATCAATGTTTCACACTTAACGAATGTTTATCTTACTCCTAATCGCCGCATATGCCTCACCACTTCTCTTCTTTTTTTTCTATGCATTTATGTATTAATATTGGAAATGAATACCATCTACTAAAATTAATACCGTTAGGAATGGTTCAGAACAAATTTAATTAATTGCACTATACCAATCAACACAAATAATTAACGACCCGTACAAGCAGACAATAGACATTAATTTTGAACAATACATAATTTAAAAGTGAGTAAACGTTTTGATCTACTGTTGTGATCTTTGTCAATACTAGAGCCAGACTGAAATAATATTGCTAAAGGTAAAAAAAAATACGAAGAATATGATCACGAGACAGAGACTATCAAAGATTATTTCATAAACCATCATAAATACTATACAAATGATACGTGACTTGTTTTACATTTAAAGAAAATTTGTTGGACTTAATATTGATTATTTTTTAGATTCACCTTACTGAAAAATTAACTTCCTTATCTAAAATATTGTAATAAAAATTGAAGAGATAACCGAGATCCAAAGAATGTTTTTTAACAGGAGAATGTTTATTAGGTGAAAATTTAACATTTGCTTTATGTTCTTTAATTCTGGTTTACAAGATCGTTTAGTCTGGCTTTATAACAAAATGAGAAATTCTGAGTACCAAATTTTATAAACAACATTATGGGAATATTCAGACTATCTTCATGCTTTTAACAAAATATAACAAATAATAACAGATTTTAAAATTACAGAGATATTTAGTTTTTTAAATAAACATTTTAAATTTTGTAGATAAACATTCAAAATATCGTAAAACAATAAAGTTGCTAGTAGTAGTGTTTTGACTGACAACAGCTTTTTAATTGTTATAAATGTAATTAATTCTAACCATGATTAATTTAATATTAAAATCAATATGATAATAATTAGCAATTAAGATTTTGAATATGTAATTAAGGTTATCAGTATTATTTGATATATCAGACAATAACATAGCTTTGCCAACAAAATTAAAAACCATAGCCTTTTTATGATCAATAGGATGATTATATAAAAAAATTCAAAGCTCTACATGAGTAAGTAGATTAATAAAACCAATTAAAAGTTGATTCTGATGGAATACAGACAAATTCAAAAAATATTTAAGACAATATTTTTCAAATCATAAGTGAATTTAATATTTGAACAATTATTATTTATTTAAACCATTAATTCCTCCAATTTGTCAGATAATACAAAATATGTCGTCTATGCACGTACGTACAACGAATACTAAGTAATAGGTTTTTAAACGGAAGATTTTCAAGGCAATAATTTTCTACGTCACTCATTACAATTTGAGTAGCGAATGGAGATAAAGAGGAACACATAAAGAGAGAATAAATATTTTAATAATAAGCATGATTAAATGTAAGTAAAATAGAATGAAGAACTAAATTAACACCAATTTTAAACTTAAACCAGTCAAATGTAGTGAATGTTTTAATGAACTTCCACCCAGATTTTAAACTATTCAAAGGAGGAAATTAAAATGGAGGACTAAATAAACACCGATTTCAAACTCAAACTTGTCAAGTGTAGTGAATTATTTAATGAAGGGCCATCTAGATTTTAAACAATTCAAAGGTGGAAATAAAACATATGATCTCTGATTCTATGTTCAAATCCCTTTATAGAATCAGATATAATATTTTTAAATATCCATCTTTTAACTAAACATTTTAATTTGTCAATAACATCGATGAAGATTTTTGAAGAAAGAATGCTTTAAATACTTAGACCATACAGTAAAACTTCAGATTTAGATAACTAAGATTCTTAAGTGAGGGAAAATATTTATCAGCTGTAGTAATAAAATATCCGGACTTTTCGAGTAATGGAAATATTTATATTTTATATACGTGTGAGAAAAATAGTATGTTTGAACATGGATTTATGAAAAGGAGACTGAGAAAGTATTTAGACACAATTATGACGAACCTGATTGTATTTGGACGGGTGTAATGAGGTACAGAGAGTTTTCAACGAATTTAACAATATCAATAATTAATTTCTGTTATACGGTTTTTTAAATACTTGTGTATTACAGACGTGAATTGTGTCCTTTTATGTGCTTATCATCGTTGAGCAGATCATTAGAAGCATGTTTTTAATGTTAAATTACCGAGGAAGTGATTGAATATTGCTTTATAATATAATATATTATTTTACAGATTTATTTATCTTTATGCCTAAAATTCATCGTGAACTATGTTGAGACGCCTTTGCTCAAAAAGGACTAGGCCTTGTATTTGATTTTTGATAGCAAAAATTTCAAGACGAAATAACGTTTCTTTGACAGATGTAGCATAAAGTAATGTCTCTCTCTGCAAATATCTGCGGTTACTATTACACGAAATCCATACAGCAGAGAAGAAAGACATTGGACGAATTCCATACGTGCTGGATTAAATCCGCAACAGTCACATAAAATGGTGTTCAAAAAACGGTCACAAATGGTAAGAAATAGGCCTACTGTATTTATATTTGCATTTTGAATTATCTATATTAATAAACTAATTCGTACAGCTGCAAAATATATAAGTAAATTACGTAAAATGAAACCGGATTTTTCATTCCTTCATTACAAATTTTGGCGCTCTGCAACGTCTAGTACTATTTTAAGAGGGTTTTTACAAAAATTAAATTTATATACATAAATTAATTGTAAATTTAATGTTGAATATATATCTACATAAATATATTGTCTTTTGCTCTATTAACTCGCGACTTTAAAACATCAGATACTTTCTTGTTTAAATCTCTGGCTCACGTTGTTTATCGTGAATTTTTTTTTCGCAGGTCGTGGAAAAAAATTATATTACTAACGTTATTCTGCGCAATTGTTTTAGATACCCAAATCAGCTAAGATTCATGAATCTCGAAATAGTTTCGACACCGTCCTCAAGCGAAAGAAAAACAACTAGTTTAATCTTAGATGATAAATGTATCCTGGAAAAACTGATGCCCCAGTACATTTTATTAATTAATTTGAAATTTGGTATTTCTGTGACTTAAAATATTATATTTGTGTTAAAATAAATTGATACAATTAATTAAATTATTTAATAAAATAAAATTATAAAATAAATTAACATAATTATTTTTTATACATTTTATATACATTAACTACTAACAATATAAGGAAGTGAAAAGTAAAAATACTTAACTTTATTTCAACAAAATTTACTAACTCAAACTAAACTGTTTTAAAATTATAAATTATAAAAATATTTAAATATATTAATTTTACCATATTTAAAATTCATACTATTTCCATTTCAGTACTCATTTCCTTTTCTGATTTCAATACGTTGTTAGGAAAAGAAGATAGCAAACTAGTAAGTAAAACACTGCAGGTGAATTGACCTTTTTGCAAACGAATAGTTATCCATTATTGTTTCCCTTTTCCGTAATTCTGTAATTCCGATTTTTTTACTTTAAAAGTACCTCCTCGCCATTTCTATTTTTGTATTCTGGATTGCTGAAATCCTGGAAGATTTCACTTATTTACAAAGTGAATCGAAACTAAATTCATGTTTGTTTTGTTTGTTGGCATCCAAACATTTTCTATCACTGTAATCCATCCAAATATGAAATTTAGGTCGAAATCTGATACTTTAAAGTAACGAACGATCTATAATTATCTCTGTTTCATTAATATTTATGTCGTTAGTATATTGAAGACATGAAGCGATCTCCACCATACGTCTGCATTTTATTATCTCCACTGAAATCTTTACTTTTTATGTGTCCGAGATAATAAATTATTACTGCCATCTTCATAGAGTTTATTGGCTTTTAATTTGTTTCATGCAATTATAAACTTTTGAGAAAATATGTCTGGAGGAAATATTGGCCTAAATATTTTTTGGCCCTCATATGACCAAAACATCGGATTATCCAAATTACCTCAAAGCAGAATCCTGCCTAGATCTTTCTTCTGATCACTCCCCAATTATAATCACAATAAGTACCCAACTATTAATCCAAAAGAGCCCTACCAGCCTTAGTAATAGATACACGAATTGGAATCACTTCAGAAAAATAATTGAAGAATCGTTAACGCTGTTACCTCTGAAATCCAATTAAGAACTAGTTTCAGCACTGTAAGCTTTTAATCAAACAATTAAACTAGAGGCTTGGCATTCAACACCACAGAAATGTACAGTGCAACATAATTCTGCCTCTCCGATCGAGGTAAAAAAGAAGATAGCAGAAAAACGACGCCAACGTAGAAGGTGGAAAACAACTAAAATCCCTGAATACAAAAGGAAATTAAATAATCTTACATCTGAGCTTAAAAAAATCATCCAACGTGTACAAAATATATCTATACAAAACTATCTTAGGCATTTAACATCTACTGAAACCACTGACGAGCAATAAGAAGATTAAAACAACCCCAGCAACACGTAACACCTACCCGGCTTGAAGATAACACGTTGGATAAAAACGACTGTGATAAAGCTTGTGATTTTGCAAGACACCTAACGAAAGTTTTCACTCCATTTGACTCTCAAACTACCACTGAAGTGGAGAAAGAAATTTATCATCACCTTGAAGCACCATTTCAACTGCATCGACCGATCAAACACTTTAAAACAAGTGAAGTCAAGAATACAATTCTGAGGAACTAAAATCCTCGTAAATCACCAGGTTACGATTCAATCACGGGTAAAGTTCTTAAAGAATTGCTACAGAAATGATTCAAGTATATTACCCAATTATATAATGCGGTACTAAGGCTACAATATGTTCCAGAGCAGTGGAAAGAAGTTACAATCATTATGATTCATAAGCCTGGAAAACCTAAAGGTGAGTTGTCATCATACAGACCAATCAGCCTATTACCAATCCTATCCAAAGTATTTGAAAAATTACCACTTCATAAACTAACACCAATAATTAAGGAAAATAACAACATACCAGTTCGGATTACGCCAAAACCATTCCACAATGGAGAAGTCCACAGAATAGTAGACAGAATTATGATGAGCTTCCAAAATAAAGAATATTGTTCAGGCGTTTTCTCGATATTGTGCAGGCCTTTGATAAGGTCTGGCACGATGGCATGTTATTTAAAATCAAAAAGGTATTACCCTCCGATTATTTGTAAATACTGAAGTCATATCTTACAGACAGACACACTTTTTTGTTAGGTATGGAGACGCACACACATCGCTATTTCCTATCAGAACTGGCGTCCCCTAAGGACGTGTGCTGGGGCCGCTGTTGTATCTCATATTTGCTGCAGGTCTTTCAGTCCCATCGAGTACTACAGTCGCTGATGATACAGCGATTCTATCATCCCATACAGACCCAAAAATAGCATCTGAGAATTTACAAACTCATTTAAATGACCTAGCACAATGTTTTAAAAAGTGGCGCATTCATAAAAATTAATCTAAATCAACCAATGTAACATTGACAACTAGAAGAGGTACTTGCCCAAGTTTACTCCTAAATGACAAACCAATACTTCAGGAAGAAACAGTTAAGTACCTGGGAATGCACCTAGATATGCGCCTTACATGGAGGAAGCACATAAGAAAACAAAAACAATTGGGCCTAAAACTCCTGAAAATGTATTGGCTCAGGGAGCAGAAGTCACGACTTCCACTGGAAAGTAAAATACTACTTTATAAAACAACTATCCGGCCAATCTGGTCATATGGGATACAGTTTTGAGGTACAGATATCAGATTCAACATCGATGTTACAAAGAGGTTCCAATAAAAAGAACTGCGATCATTGGTAAACGCCCCATGGTTTGTACCGAGTGAAGTAATTCGTCAAGACTATCCATGGTTCCTGAAGAGATACGTAACAGCAGACTAAGTGTTCATACAAAAAAAAAACCTTGTAAAATATCTGTTAAACTCAGATGACGAAAACGTTTCACGTGAACAAATACTCTACAAACTTCTAGTTTTAATTTTGAAAATTTTCCAATGGAAATGCTTTTAATCTGAATGTAAAATCAATAACTAAATGTCTATTTTATTACAGATTATTCGAAATAAATAAATTTGAAAAACATTATTCCGTAAAGAATACAATTGTCTGTAAATAATTTAACGAAATTTTTTTTATCATTTAGTAATCTAACAACAAAAGTAGTATGATTTTTGGTTTCCTTCTAGAGCACGCAGTGTTATTCTGTCTCCGTAAATGCAATTTAATAATATTTTCTGTTAATTTATCTCATTATTACAATATATTATATAACTAGGGTTTGTCCTGCATCACTTTTAGGGGAATGCCGTGTAGGATCCTTAAACCATAATTCGGGGTCCCTAGTTAACCATTGGCTACCTTCCTCTACCCTTCCGCATGCGCCCTTTCAAAACGCTTCCTATGATATTAAAGGGGAGTTTCCACTACGTGGATACCTTCATGTACCCTGTTACTCTCTCCATATATTTTTTTCAATTAAGTTTAAAGCACGCGACATTGCATCTAATGCCTTAAATAAATTAAGAATAATTGTATGTCTCTTCTTTACTTTCAAAAAAAGTGGCAACTTAATATTTACTCAGCGTACAATTTAACAATAACGCTAAAATATCACTGTGATGTAAATTATTATCGTAGCGCTTTCTGAATCCGTTAAGACCTGCGTACTTATCTTTGTCCACGCTGATACGAGTCATAGACTGAATCGTATTCCAGTCATCAAGCACCGTGTAGCGGCTGATTTGCTGCGATTGCCAATTATCTCTTCGATTGATTGCTGCTTCTCAATCAGTGAATGTGGGACCTGAATATGGAGATAGCGTGTGACAACTACCTCGAAATGTAGTGCGTTATTACGACAAGAATAAAAGTTTAAATTTTAAATTTTTTTTTTGTAATAAATCCAAAGATTCATGTCCATTATGTTGCGACGGAATTAGTTACTGTAAAAGACGAGTTCTGTATGTATGAAATAACGGAATATTGGAGATTTATAAGGCATTTCAAACGAGTTCAACATTCTGCACAATTATTAGTTTGAGGTATTTAAAAGCAGTGGCAATACTAGTATTAAAAGTTAGCGTCAATCAAGAGTTGTATTTAATAATAATTTATTTACCAAAACCGGTAGTTATTTAGAAATTATATTTTAATCGCATGAAACTAAGTATCTAAGTAAACTATTTTTAAATTTTCTGATTGTATCACAGTTTCTGATTTCCTTCACCCGGAGGCTAAATTCTGGAATCCCCTTGCCAAATATACTATTTTTTAAATCTTACTTAATATAAAATATATCATACTTACAGCTGATATATTTATTATAATATGATGCATTTAAATATCATGACATGACAGTTCACAAAAACTCAAGAACTCAACCAATTCATTTCTCTTAACATACGTTTTACACTATATTTTTTAATTTTACATAAGATAATTGGTTACGCTCTAATTAGCAAATAATTAATTCTATCAATTCATACTTGTTTCCCGAAGGCTATACAAAACAAAACTGCAAACGCTAAAAAGTGGCAGAACAACACAGTTATATATCATCGTATTGATGCTATTGTTAAAAATATGTCTGCGATGTATCATTCTATTTATTATTCTACAAACATTATCTATAAAACAATTCATTTTTATATTTTGACATAATTTATTTCTAAATCTTTGAAATTATTAATTGTATCTATCATACTTTTATCCATTTTCATATATTATCATTTAATTATCACATTTTACTTTCACTCACTACTTAAATTTAGTTTCTGGTACGTTCAATATATATGAAGTAATGAAAATAGAATGGAGTCTTAAATATTATATAATATATAAGTGTAACTTTATTTATAATAGTATTTAATTAAATATATTCCTATTTAATTAAATATGAATCTAGATGGTGTTTTCTATTCTTTATGAACTGATTTAGGACATTAAATGATTTATATTTAATACCATTATTGAAATGTTTAAATAATTGGTTGAATTTATCACGTAAATTTCTGTAAAACGGACGAAAAGTAGATATTAAAGGAGTGCTTGTGTTTTAAGGAAATGTCTTCAATAATATCTTAAATATATTTAACGACCAAAATTATATTATTTTTGTAATTTACTTTCATGAAGAGATAACATAGACTTCTATCACTTTCACACATGCAAAGTATATATATATATATATATGCTATAAAGTGTATTTATAAATTATTATGATGAATGTACATAACGATACTTTGTGAAATGAATCATTCTTTTCAACGAAAAAAATTCTGCTTGGATACAGAACTTAATAAAATCTAGAACCTCACTGATGTGTTCAATCACTGGTGATCGCATTCAAAGTTGGACTTCACTGAGTTACTCTCTTCCATATATAGCTCAAAACATTATCTATATCGTTTTCGCTCAGGAACAACGCCGTACTCCCTTGATATATTGATATATGAGTCGAAGAAATGTCACAGGTCTGCGAGGACTATTCTCTCGCAGGCAGTACCTGCGAGGGATGTTCTCTCGCAGGCAGAACCTTGTAGGGGAGACAGGAAGGGGCTTCCTTTAGGGATGCCTTTTCCTCTCTCCGTTTATGAACTAAGGTTCCCTCTTGCCGAGGCATCTCGGCCTTTTTTGAGAGGTGTATGTTCTGGGGTCGCAGACCTTGGGCATACGGGAAGGGTTGTTCACTGTTTCCATTCGAACAGTCGGCCAGCTGCCTCCTAAACTGGTTGAGGTACGGAGAAGGGAATGCTGCGAACCCACAGCAAACTCTTCTCCCGCTATCGAAAGGACGTGGGAAAAGTACCCAATGCCCGACCTACCTGATGCAGGTTTTTCTAGAGTTTTCCCTGCATTACTTTTAGGCGAATGCCGGGTAGGATCTTTAAACTATAGCCCGGGAGCCGTAGTTAACCCTTGGCTACCTTCCTCTACCCTTCCGCATCCCCCCCTTTCAAATCCCTTCCTATGCTATTAAAGGGGAGTTGCAATCATGTGGATTACCCTCATGTAGCCTGTTACCCTAAAAAAATCTAAGAAATGTGAAGTGAACTGCTGCCTGCGAGGGCTATTCTCTCGCTGGTACTACTTGCGTGTATGTTACTTTTAAAAAACAGAAATGTGATCTTCATACTGGCCAGAAATTGCTTGTCTGTTAAACACATAGAGAGCGGGCTTTCTGTTTTGGTTCAAGAATCACACATTCTTCCACAATTCAGGACTCCTCCTTGTAAAACTTTAGCACAATATTTCCTAATCTGTGTACAATATTTTTGGCTGTTTGACATCTCGGTACGTATTCGAACATGATGATCTGGATATCTAAGAAAAAGATAAGGGGTGCATTGAACTTCGGACTACTCATACTTTTTTTTCCGCTCTTGGGAAAGTTGATGTTTTTCAATGCGTGATTATAGCTTGGTTTCTTGGTTTTACGTACATATCTACCTCTTATCGGTTACAATATCACTTTTAAGAAAAGTTGACTCCGTCAATCTGGTAGTTTCACAAGAAATCTGATGTTAACGCTCTGATCATATCCGATATTTTCCGAGTGTAGCACCAAACAGGGTTATACTGTTATGTAGTAAAACCATTTTTAAAATTACTATTATGTTCTTAATATTTAGAAATTAATATTACTGAATTATTAAAGTCAGTACATTCTAACAATTTTAACGTCTTAAGTGGCACGTAAATTATATTAGTGGTAACTATATTAATTAGTTCTCATTTTAGTTAAAACTAAAATGTTTGTCCTGTTATAGTTCCATAGCATCTTCCTGTGGTTCAGACTAGTCACGGGAAATACATTTTAGAAGCTATTGATTTTAAATGTTTACTAACTATAATGTATCGCCATTAAAAATATTTATATTGTATCTGTAAAAATTTGTTTTACTATATAACAAGCTAATTAGCCTGCCTATTAACCTTTTAATTAAAAAATTGACAAAATTCAAATTTACATACACTGCAAAAGAGTAGATCAATACAGTTGTATTTTTTACCTCGTAAGTATCGCTTAACTCAACACGGATATTGTCCACACGTTACATACGACTCGTATTGTTTTGGTCTAGGTATGTATTTCGTCAGAACACTATTATTTTAATAAGCTGGAATTATTTAAGCATATTAAACCAAGTGGTAGTGGTTATTATTCTTACAGTAGATGTTTTTCAACTTCGTTTATGGATTGATATTTTTTTTACCGTTGAATAAATAACTAATTATGTATTATATGTTCGTATATACAAATATACTTGCACATATTTAATTTAGATTAGTTTAATAATTATTGTGTTTAAATAACTAAGTCCTTGGCTCTACAGCCGATATAGGGCCTTGGTTCTGACAATCACAACCCAGTCTTGTCGATCATTTGCTCACTTCCTCCATCTTCTTACTCCTTTCGTAGAACAACCTCTACATCATCCAACCATCGTTTCCGTGGTCTCCCTTTACATCTTCTGCCACCTGGATTTCCCCTGTCAACCTTCTTCACAGTCTGTTCTCCGTCATTCGATGTACATGTCCCAGCCATTTTAACCTATTACTCTTGATTTCCGATGCCAGGTGAGAATATCCATATAATTCTTCCAATTCCTCATTTCTCCGTATCCTCCATTGCCCTTCCTCATTTACTGTTCCGAAAATCTTTCTGAGTATTTTCCTCTCCCATCTTCTAAGGAGCTCCTCATCAACCACAGTCATTGTCCATGTCTCCGATCCATACATTACCACTGGTTTTATAACTGTTCAGTACACAGTCACCTTCGATTTTCTGCTTAGGCTACTTGCCTTGAGTAGCATCATCAGTGCCCAATATGCTCTATTCCCGCTGCAATCCTTGCCTTTATTTCTTCACTTATGCTGTCATCAGTTATCAACACTCCGAAGTACTTAAAATTCTCACATCTCTCATAGTTGTACACCATTCAACTTTATGAATTTTGTCCATCACCATTCTGGTACTGTACTTCAATCCCACCCCAATAGACTACTAGAGCCGTTACTACAACGAAATAACAACCGAAGACTGAAGAGATGCTGGCCAATAGACTACAATAAAAACTGAGATGGCGTTGTTGAACCCTCACCTCTCCACGACATCAGTACAAGACCCTATTATTAAATTGTACATGTTAGCAAATTAGCTAAAAGATCATTAGTAATCTGATTGCTAATAAAAATATAATAATAATATAAAAAAAAATTCCCTCATTATTGTCCTTAGTACAACGTAAAACTAAAGCAGGCTCAATACACTACTACGTTTTACCCGTTGAGGAGTAGTTCCAAGTAATGTAGTTTATTAATTATAATTACCTGTCGCACGTTAACATTACAGTAAATAAAGAAACTGGTCATCCATCAGAATTTAATAAGTGGCACAGCATTATTTATATAAGATTTTTGGAAGATATTAATGGAAGATCTGGTAATGGTATACCAATTATTTATAATACTCCACTTCATGGAAGAAATTTTTGTTCTGAACTTAAAAATTAAGGACTTATATTTCTCTTTAACAATTAATGTATACCTGATAAGTCCCAAAAAACGGACGAAACGTCGTGATAATATATTTTTATTGTATTAAATGCTTTGTCAATAATTAATTTTTTCTAACTTATGGCCAGTTTATTTATTTATTGTAATTTAGTATATTGAGACATGGGCGGTGATAGTTTCCACAACAAATATTGGAATTATTATTTATTCCATCTTTAAATGTGGCATTAAATATTTTATCCATTCATATTAAATTGATCTCAAAACAAGATACTTTACAGCTCTTACAAATTTTAGTTACTGCCACTAATAAAAATATATTAAAATTAGTTGTTCTGTCCATGTATCATGAAATGATAAAATATTAATAGAGACAATTTTTGTTCATTTTGCCTTCTTTATCTCTTTTGTATTTACTTGCATCTAAGACTAACCTACTATTTATAATTCACATTTTCACAATTAATGAGTAGATTGTGAAGACAAGGTAGCTTTGACAGTTGAACTACTGCGTAACGAGCAGGAGCCCTGTGTTCTATTCTCGGTAGTGTCGAGCTTTTTTCATACTTCAATTAATTTTCACCATGATTTCTCGCTGACCTTTGAAATAAGCATTTCTGGTCAAATACAAATGTTTATTTTTTATATAAAATACGTGAAAATAATAATTCAGTAGTATATCTGCCTTTTTAATATTAGGATGAATTTGGGATATTTTGAAAATTCCTTGTTTTAAATTATGTTTAGATATGATATTTAATTTGTTTTAATGATAAACGTAACAAATATTTATAATATTGAGGAGTGGAACAGAGGATTATAAGTTAAACATTAAAACAAAGCTTTCTTACGGTAATGTGCGTTGTACAGCATTAGCGCAGAAATCTGATACGTTATTGGCACGTACAAGTAAGAGTGAAGTTTAATCTCTCTCTGTTTGTGCATGTATCATAATCAGCATTTGAGTCACACGATAAAGATTACGGACTTTAAATCGTTTCTGCGAACGGAATTAAGGAAAAGGCAAAATAAAAGCTGCCTTCGTGACTGTTCTGTGTGCGTGTCGCGGAGCGCATGCTAAAACCCTTTGGCGGACTTATCTTTTGAACGGACGTGGGAGGGCATAAATGCGGGAGACAGAGGAGCTTTGGCGACGTCCTAGTCACGTCTGCAGACACAGCACAAGCCTTGTTCGTGACCTCAGCTCACCTGCAATATTTATTTCGCTATCCACAGTTTCGTGTGCTTCAATTTACAAATTTTGAAGTTTCTGATGAAAAACCCACGTCCCTGATAAATTGCCTTCCTTCGCAATTAATGGGAAAACTCAAGAGATGACATACATCACATCAAACGAACGTGACATTATTTTTGGTTATAAAATTTATTCTAATTCTAATAAGTGAAGCTATATTAAAAATTATCCGATACAATTATTAAAAATCATTTTTATTAACATTACATTAAAATGTTTTGAAGTTTAACATTTTTTGTTTTTATGGCTGTTTTTTTAAGTTTTACATAAAAAAACATTTTTTTCCAATAACATGTTTCTTTAAGAAAATTCAATTCAAAATAGGAACGACGATTCAGTACATTTTTGTACCTTTATCAGGTAGTGACTCTTTCTACCTGAAGTAAAGAGTTAGAAGGCAAGAAGTCCTGTCTTCCGTACTGCAATAGATTTTACACGATCCGTAGAAATGTATGAAGACGATTATCGGGTAATAAAGTATTTTGTTTAGAAATCATTTGTTCAAGAAAATTAAAGTGTACCCTGGACAAATGGGTAAAACAGGTTCGTAGGAGTACCGGAAATCAAACCAAACTGGAATATTTTTAATTACATCGCTAAATTCATTGCGTTTACTTGAATGAGACAGGTACACATAATCCGGCATGGAATTACACAAATAAAGTAGCTACTCGAACCAATAATGACAAAAAAATATTTTAAACCTACATTTCTAAATTGTATTTAATAAATTAGATAAATAAATAGCGAAATAATAGACAAAATTAAGTGATAAAATATATACCACACAACGTTTCTGCAGCCCTTGTTGCTTTCGTCATGTGATTCAAAAATGCAAGAGCCGCATGAGCGACACACCGCACAAAGAGACGACTTGCTTTTGAGTTCTTCACCTATGTCGATACTGTAACTTTTGCGTTTTAGAGTGACCTGACTGACGAGAGCAAGAAGAATTACAGAAACGTTTTTCGGTATACATTTTATGACTTAATTATGTCTGTTAATTTGGTTATTTATTTATCTAATTTTAACTCAAACGTTTAAATTTTATGGTTTTCGATAAAATTATTGCGTAATGATCATAGATATTTCTAAATACATACAAAACGTCGAACTATTAGAATGTCTCAAAGAGAAAACGGCTATAAACATATCGACTTGGCGCAAATGTTTCGTTATTTGTATAGGACAAAATGTTTGCTAAATGAAGGTATATGTGCGGTAAAACACTATAATGCATATTTTGAAATGATTAGCAGGGAAAATTTTATTGTGATAAATCAAATTATTATGAGTAATTTATCAAAATGAACGAATTTTATTACATTTCCTAAAATACGCATCAAAACAAATTCTTAGTGATTTTTAATTATATTTTATTCATATGCTTAAATTCCTTATATGCTTTATGGAGTCAAATGAATATTAAATAATTTTAATAGTTTTTTTGCCTGCAGCATATTCTATTAAAAAGTGTACGTAGCCTCTATGGAATATGTGGAATAAATCACGTATTTTCGTTAAGATAGTTCACATTGATGTTTCTTTCCATTAGAGGTAGCAGCGAGGGACATAACTTATGCTGGAATAGGTGTCGCCTGATAACCCCGCATCTTACACCTCATATTGATATGTTCGCCGAGGCAAAACCAATATCCACTTCCGCTCAATCCGCCAGTCTGAGAAAACTCTAGTTATTAACTAACATCTTCAAGGAAACACTAGGAATGGAAAAAATGAGTTCGTAGCATTCCAGTTACAGATTTATTCAGTATTATGTACATAATAACTTATTGGAGATAGAATATTATCATAAAAATATAATAACAACATTAGGAATAATTTAATACGTGCGGCTGGTCATATGTCACACGTTAAATCGGAAATATTTCGGCACTAAACGATTTCTATTTTCTGTTAGCAATAAAAAACGCTAAAAATATTGGAAAACAAAAATGGAAGGTAAACAATGTCTTAAAATATTAATAAAACATTTTCAGGCTGAAATAAATTATGTAATTCTTTAGCCTACGTTAAGAAAAAAAATTTCGGCTTCACAAAATCACAAAAAATAAGGCCCTTTAATAAGTAACATTTTACATTTATTTATCTTGTAGTGTATACAAGCGCGATAAAGTAATTTTAATTATTATTTTACTATTTATATATTTCCTTCATTTTACGTAAAAATCGAGAGGACTTCATATTTTTGGCTCCAGCAACGCCCGCTTCTCAGGAAGTAATGGAAAACGAAAGATCCCCATTGGCTACCATTTGTGAGGTATAAAATATTGTGTCTGTCGGGGCTATTCTTTGGTCACAAAATTTTAGCACGTTCGGAGAAGACGTTCCGCCAAATTGTCACCGTCGTGGACATGTTTTCCCATGCCCTTGAAAGTTTCTACGTGAACTCCGGTTGGAGAGTGGTTAGCTAAAATATTGAGATTTGTGGGGGCACAAATCAGATTCTAATTGGTTAAGATCATCAGATTCCAGGATCTTGTGGGCGGAATCTCGGCAAACCGAGGTGTTAAGGACACTTGAACAGCAAGCAGGAGTTTTCGTTAGTTTGAGTTTATAGAGAGTTCAGTTATGGGGGAAGTCATCGAAGTTATACTGAATTTAGTTTTGGAAAATTAGGGAGATGTGAGAGCTAGGTCGTGAAGTGATGCAGTTTTAGTTTCGAAAAGTTTGCTCTGTACAAGCCCCGGATTCCTGCCGACGAGAACCTGTTAGCCAGCTGGGTGACCATGTTCCCGGACATACGAGAGGTGGCAGAGTCCGTCCGTCCAATCTGAGATGCCTACTTAATTACCTGACAGTTACTCATGAGCGGTAATGTACTGTGATGATAATCCTGCCCCACCGATCAATTGGGCGCCAGGTAATTTCCAAACTGAATCTAATTATTCAAAACCCTTAACATCGAGCAATGAGACGAAATTAATATCTACAGGCGTGTTTTAACATTTTATAACTTTCGCTTTGTATTATTATTTTGTTCTTTTGAGTATCATTGTTCTCGTACAGTGAGAACAAGCTAGTTGAGACAAAAGCATCTCAGCGGCTGAACCGTCCACTCCCGAGCCCAGCTGCAGAATGCGAGTTCTCTCTACGGAATTGCTCCACGACAATACCAAACGCTTTTCGCGGGAATTCGTAGCTTCGACGCCGACAATACAGAAACAATGAAGCATGCCTCTCAATACCAACACGAGCGATGATCATGAAACATTATCCCCTCTCCTCCTTTAAAGGATTAAATTCAATAACCGTAATTACAGTCAATCAACTTTTCCCACGATCAGCCAATGTTTCCATGTTTAATATTAAACACTTCTTTAAGTACTAGATTCCTTTACAACATTTTACCAATATGTTTTACAACATTATACACCCTCACTTTCGTCTTGAAATGGTTTGTATGATCAGCAAAGGATCCCTTTTCATTGCCACTTTATAAAACTTTAACACTATTTCTGTCTATCTCTCTCTTTTTGAGATCCAAAACCGCTATACATAAACATATTCGGGATTTACCATCACAATCCCTAGAGAGCTCTGGCGGAGGCTACATCTCTCTGGTTTTTTGAACTAAGGTTCCCACATGCCGAGGCACCTCGGCCTGTTTTGAGAGGTGTATGTTCCGGGGTCGCAGACCTTGGGCATTCGGTAAGAGTTGTCCGCTATTCCTATTGTAATAGTCGGCCAGCTGCCTCCTAAACCGGTTAAGGCACGGTGAGGGGAAAGCTGCGACCCCACAGCAAACCCCTCTCCCACCATCGGAAGGGCGTGGGACAAGTACCAAATGCCCGACCTACCTGATGCAGTATTTTCTAGGGTTTTCCCTGCATCACTTTTAGGCGTATTTCCGGGCAGGATCCTTAAAGCATAGCCCGGGAGCCCTTGTTAACCCTTTTCTACCTTCCTCTACCATTCCGCATCCCCCCTTTCAAATCCCTTCCTACGCTATTAAAGGGGAGCTGCCACTATGTGGATTACCCTCATGTAGCCTGTTACCCTAAAAAAAACCATCACAATCCACAACGATTAACACTAGAACTAAAACCCATAAACTATAATCAACAAATATTGACGGCAAAATCAATGATATTGTGCTACAGTTATCCTTACACATATAAGGAGTAGTATTAATTTTACTGCTTTTGTTTTCTTCCTCTAGTCTTCCTCTGACCATGTTCTACATGTACATCTTTCTCATATTTATTACTCTGAGTATCTATCCATTTTTCCATAATATTTACTATACTTTGTACTACTTGCTATTTCTTCTCCAAGTTTCATTCATTTTCCCACATGTGGTCTGAATGTTACACATCACATCATGTTTCTGCTTTTCAACTCTACTTCTTTTTTCACAATACATAATCCAACAGTAAATTGAGAAGCTAAAATAACAGCCCTATTTTTTCGTACATTCATATTTTTAATTAACTCATTCAACTTCCAATATAATACATTTATCAGCTGACCAAGGTTTTCTGACCTTTTTTCTACTTCAATTAACACGCAAAAATTATATTATTTCTGGAAGTAAATTGGTAAACCCAATAAAATTTAATCAAGCTATTGCTGAATTTAGACCTAAGGTTGAAGAAGGCACTGAAGTTATTATTCGGGCTCTTTTAAATTATTTACTAACCTTTATACAGTAATAGCTGAGTGTCCAGCGTTGCCCGGTAAATTAACCCGGAGTAAGAATTTATTCGACAGAAACCTCTTGACAAACATTTCAATTAACCAGCATCAAAAGCGCCAGTGTTAGGAACATTTATCCATTTAAATCACCCACCCCATGAACTAACCACTCGACATCTAACTCCATATAAACCACGACGATGACGGACGTTATTCGAGAACTATCCTACTACACAAAATAAAACTGTCTAAAAATCACGACGAATTACAACAGCAAAAGTCCTCTCAGACTTCAAAAAGTCTGAAAAAATAACCCTGCTACCTTAAAGAATAAAAAAAAAACATTAACTAAACGCAGACCAAAATATAGCGTGAACCTAAGAAAATATAAAATTTCTGCGGTAACTAAAGAGGGCCAAAACTACTCCCGGTAACCTTTTCTCAACAACGTCCACCTTTAGGAAGAAGACTATAAAATCAACCATCATGAGTAATGTGAGATTTAAACTCTGAGACTCCTATAACCCCGGAATCGACACTAATATTGGGCTTTTCTGCATTATTTTTTATGTAACCTCCTTCTACCACCACCTGTACGGTAAGGGTTCTTTCCTCCCTTGCCTTTTGGAGTTTATATTAGACATTTAAAAATTATAGAATGACACTATCAAATTAAGCGGCCCCGGAAACCTTTTATTCTAGGCTTATAAAGGCCGTTTAGGAATGTTTTTAAATTCCATCACCTTCACCATCATCTTAACCCCTCAGTGTTTTTTCCTGGATCGTAAGTAGTAACATGTCTATAAAGTTTGGTTGAAATTGGGCTACGAATTTAAGATTGTATACAGAAATGTTTTTCACCACCTTCCACCTCCACTCCTAGAGGCTGAACTACATCTTTCCAGTATGGAAAACGTCTGAATTAAACTCAGTTACTTCCATAACCCCAGTCTCCGCTGTTTACTCATTACTTATGTAACGGCCTTTCACATAGCACACACACACAGACAGATATTCATTTTTATATAGAAAGAGATTGTCTTATCTGCTAGAAGTCTTGCTCGTCGAATTTTACAATCACACATACCAATTTTCTATATTTTTTCCTCTTATACTGTGCTTTTATTCTCACTTCCCATCAGTAACACTTTCTGCCAACTGACTCGTTGGATCCCATGGAGCTCCCTTCCTTTCGCTACGGTCTCCCCCGAGTCGATTTCGTCGAAAATGTATACAGACCTCGTCTTTCATCTTCTCAATCCAAACAAAGTGTTTTGTGGTTCTTTGTTCTATCTCGCAGTCGACAATTACTTTGCTCATGCCACTCTTGCGACGATTTATTTTTTTCAAGCTCCACGTCGGCGGCGAAATAATGTAGAACCTCTCGTTCCTACTTTGCCAGCGAAAGCCAGTCCTTCAAATTGATTTTTGAATCTTCACTGGATACACGGATCAATTTGGTGCCAGGTAATTTTTGACACACATTACCAAAAACTTAAATATAGAAGAATGAAACAAAATTCATATATACAGGCGTAGTTTAACATTTTACAACGTTTGTTTTGATTTGTTATTATGCCCTATGAAGTGAAATAAATGCTTTGGTTATACATTTATTTAGTTTGATGCATATAATAACTTATTTAGGTTATTTTTATTTTTGAGTTCTTATAAAAACATATACGAAATTTTTTTGAATATTTGTGAATGGTCATTTTTCATACGTAAAAATAACATATATTGAGGCACTAAACGTTTTCTATTGTGTGGGAAAGATGATGACGTGGTCAGTCAGCGAAACATTGTGTGATTTCGTCGAACTTTCTAGGCTCGGATTCATTAATTATCTACACCGGCATAAAATAATTGTTCATAATACTTTTTAAATCATTGAAATTGAGAAAAAAAGTATTTTAAATTTTTTCAGAGTTAACACAGTTTTGTTTACCTATATGTATAAATTAGTTTTAGCGTTCGAATAGGCCTAAATGTACACCAAAATTCGACTATGTCAAAAATGGACAAAAAAATTACATTTTAAATTGAATTTGAGTATGAACAAGCCCTATTTAGGGCTACAGAGATTCGTAAATTGACAATCATATTCCTAGTCACCATCAAGGCCGAGAAGAAAATCACTGATTGTTGCGAAGTTTCCTACAGTTCCGCAGATCTAAGGACGAGAGCGTAACGCTGTAGTGTGACGAGACGAATGTTTCCAGGCTGACAGAATGTTTATGAAAAATTCAGCCTAACAGCTTTCGCTTTTCCTAATTCTTTGATGACGTCTGAATGTATTCCTATATTAATGTACTCTTTTCGGTTTGCAACATGTTCTGTTTCTGCATGCAATGATAAAAATAATCTAAAGATAAAAAGAAGAAAGAATGTCCGTAGTTTAAAGTTTTTATAATAAAAGTCGAAAAGAAACGGTAATTTCTAGGTTTGAAGTGATGAAATCACGCGAGCTGACGCCAACGTTTATTTTTGCTTGTGAGATGGTGCCTGGTTCCGCAACAAAGCGTGCCAGAATCGTGTTTATTCAGCTTCTATAAATGGTATTTGCAAGTATAAACCAGTAACACTAGTTTGATATGTTTCCCGCTGTACGAAATTTTAAAATTGTCCATCAAAAATGATTTTCCATATTCACCAGCCTTATGAATCGTTTCATGAGATTCACATTCTTTTAATCTCATCCACCAGCTTATACTAAACGCACACATGATAATTTGCTTGTCATTTCATTCCTCGACTGAGGCGAATATGTAACTGCCAAATTCGTATACCGAAGAGAGGCCTAATAGGAATGTAACATTCATTTTCATCTTCTCAAACTCAAGCATGTATTATTCTTATTATCTGGTTTGTTTACGTCACTTTAAATGGCCATTAATTTTTTAAACCTTAAAACCTGTGACTTGAAAGGTGAATTGACTACCAACAATTCTGGGTGGAAATAAGTTATATTAAGCATACATTTATATATATTTATATATAAATGAATGTGTGTCTGTCAATGTGTCCCCTATGCACTCCTACACTATTCATCCGATTGCGATGAAACTTTGGTTAGTAGTTGTTCGCACCCCGCGAAGGTTTCTGTGAGCCTTTCGTACAGTTAGGCTGCTCCCACTGGGTGAACGGGGTGTAATTTAAAAACATGCAAAACGACCGATAATAACGTCGATTAATTTCTTTTCGAGGTCTATGTGTTTAATAGTTTCTATATGTTATATAAAAATAACTCGATACAACCGAGATTGGGGTCAAGCCCGGGATTATAGAAGTCAATAAGTTTAATTCTGAGATTCATTGTCAGTTCAGCCCTTCAGATGTGGGGGTGGGGGAAAATGTAGGTGAAAGATCTTCACATAAAGTAAAGAAGAAACGACGGAGACTGGGGTTATGGAAGTCACTGACTTTAATTCTGTCATTTACTATACTAGTTAAGATGCAGTTCAGTCCCTAGGACTGAAGGTGCAAGGGGGTTAAACAAATTTCCATTTCAAATTTTAAACGCGTTAATAAATTTATTCCACACTTTATACACATGTTACTTACGATCGAGTAACAAACAATGACGGGTTCAAACACACCTACTGCCTCTAGGGGTGGGATGGATGGGGTGGAATTTAAAAACATTGCTAAACGGCCATTATAAGCGTCGAATAAAGCGTCTCGTTCGTTTAATTTGATAATGTCATCATAGAACTTTTAAGTATCTAATATAAACTCCAAAAGGCAAGGGAGGGAAGCACTAGTATAGCGCGGGTGGTGGTGGAAGGGGTTTACTTAAAATATAATGCAAGAAAGCCCCAAATTAGAGTCGATTCTGGGGTTATACGAGTCGCCGAATTTAAATCTCGCATTAATCATGGTGATAGATGAAATTTTATGTTCATCTTCGAGGAGGTGGTCACTGTTGACAAAATTTTACCCGGAGTAGTTGTGACCCTCGTAAGTTACGGGGAAATATTTAATTTCTTTATTTTAAGGTATCGAGAGTAGTTTTAGACTTTATTAGGTTATCGAGTATTTTTTACGGTTTTAATTCGTTGTGAATTGTAGACACTTATTTTACGTATTAAATGAGTTCTCGCATACCTTCAGTCAGCGTCGTTTTTATTTGAAGTTAGATGCCGCGGGGTTAGGTCGCGGAGGGGACCATAAATTGGTAAATGTTCCGAACACTGGCGCTATTGGTTAAATGAAATGTTTACCAAGAGGTTAGTGTCGAATCAATTGCTATTCTGGTTTAATTTAAATAACAACCCGAGAAATGTTGAGCGCTAATGAATAGACACGAAGAGACTCGATTAATATCCTAGTCAGGTTTAATTATAAATGACAGTCAAAAGAAACTGGGCGAGATATCAAAAACTGTAATAAAATATTTATTACCACACAAAAAACCTATAAAACTATTACTGCGAGGGAAGCTGATACTCGCGGACTGTATACCGAATACAAACAGTACAAAATTACTCCTTCGATATCTACGAATGTTTTTCTGCAACTTTGTGGTGAAACATTGCCCAAACAAATTTTTTTGTAACGTATATCTCTCGGATAATGAAATTCTGCAGGTCTCAAAAATCAAAATTCTTACTCCAAGGCATGAGTTATATCTGTCACGGCAATCCATTGTCCAGCTAAACGTAGTATTAAAAAAGTGGATTTTGATAATTATTTCTCACTCTCGAATCCAAATTGATTTCGAGAGAAAACTTTTATAGCAAACATACTAATCGGTATGTCGACAGAAGTAAGGGAAGACAGCTCCTTAAGACTTAGAAAGAGAAAAAATATAACTTCTTGTCAACAGGACATAAGACATGAGATTCTCTTGATTTTTTATTACCAACGAATTGTGGCATAAATACACAGAAATCGCTGCAAGTGGCACGACGTAACATACAGATCATACAGAAATTAGAATAACAATCAGCGGAAGCGTCATTCACAGAGACCTTAAAACTCAGAAACAGATTTTTATCTGCCTTAAATTAGAAAAACCTAATTAAAAACACAAAACAGATGATGCATTCAATCACCTAAATGAAATGAAATGTTAAAAGCACACCCTCTTCCGCGAAATGATAATATCCCCCTAGGTGTAAGTGGGCGCCCATATACGAAGAGCAAGAGCTCAATGGAACAGAATTCATAATCCCTGTGACGAAACAAATTAAGTTACCTACTAAAACAAACTAAATAACTAATCATACAATATCTGTTTCTCCCGACCACAGACTGAATCGCAACCCCATCAGCGGTCAGGGCACCCTTGTTCCTGCCGCATGGCTATATAAGCACACACTAGTCGGTACTTCGCCAGAAGATGATAATATGGACAGTCATCGAAACATCGCGAGCTGAGGACGATTTTACCCGGCGGAAATCCCAAATACACCAACTATACGTCTAATTTAAATAGATTCGATAATTCAAAGTGTTAACATATTACTCAGGCAGTACAAACTAAGCAAGGCATGGCTAAACAAGCCAACCGCGAATGTGGTTTAGTCGGGCCGCCTCGCCTCACCATGACTAACTAACGCTCGGGGTTGGTGAAAGTTTATTGGGCACGATCAAATTGACACGAGGTGAGAGGCGAAGATCCACGAGTGTTCCTTGTGCACTTTGGGCTTTGCTCGTCTAGTCTAAGGATTAGTACACACTTGTATGCAAAGTCGAACGATTTTGTATCTAGACAATGTCTATAGACAATCGAGCGACAAATTTTTTGATAATATAGGCACGCTTTCAGAACAAAATCACAGAAGATTGGCCTCCCGTCTGAAATGGGAGACTTGAGTCAATTCTGAGAATTGTTAGGCCTACTAATAATTACAGGTGTTTGTATGCAAACGATTTTTTTTTACGAGAGATGCCCCGCTATTCTTTGTATTAGCAAATTAAAATTTTGGAAACAGCCATCATTATTCAAGCGCGAAGCTAAAACCCATAAGCTTGAGGAAAGTACGTGTGGTCAAAATTACTGAGCTCAAAATTTTTGAATAATTGTTTGTGATTGTTATTGTATATTACAAATGTCCCTTTGGTTAAATATATTTACCACAGGTAGAATTATTTTGTGATGATATAGTTTGTGTAATTTAAAGAGTAGTTTGATCAAATTTACATAATGAAGTGCGCAAATAAATGAGTTTTTGGAAACATAAGAAAATGAATCAGTGCTATTGGACCATCGCGCATGAGACACAAAGACAAAAAGATTATTATACATGGGATCGGTTGAGTGAAAATTTTTAAATTTAGATACTTTGTTTGAGATATTGGAAATATACACATAAAATAATCATATTCCCAAAAGGCCGACGCTATAGCGGAATAATTGCCGAAAGTAGAATTGGACAGTCGTAAGAGACTCAACATGTAGAAGCGCGCCTTGGGCCACCTCTCCCGATTAAACTCTCTGAAGAGCGTCTCGACCAGTGTGAACAGCTGGCACTAAATACTCCAATCACATCTCAGCCAATGCGATAAGTACAGTCCGTTTTAAACTAGAAGTCTCCTGGGGTTTCCGTGTGGAGGGGGCACTGATGACGGCACACAACTCATTCATCTCACTGAAAACAGTAGAATAAACCAGCTTCATTTTTATAACGCTGCTTTAGTTCTATCGTTATGATTTTTTGATTGGAGGTCACGCCCGTATGGGGAACTAACCGCCATTGGTCTTCTAATTTAAAACAATCCTACCTATATAATTGACAAATTAGGAAAACGAGGTCTCAGGACGATGCCTTATACGTTCAGGAGTTCCTAAGGGAACTGTTCTGAAATTTCCCCTATGTCTATTGTAAAGAATTTTTTTGGGGGCTGGGTTTTTTACGTTAAATCAAAAGATTATTGACCATTAAAGAATTTGTAATAAGTTTATTACAGTTAAGCATGAAAAACACTTATCTCAGGCACCTGTGGTTTTTACGTAGAAGAGATCTGATGCCCGTACCAAATACGTACTGCTATTCTGTGTTGTGTTGTTTGCTGTAGCTCTCGTAACGAAGTACTGCCGTCTCCGTAACTGCAGCGATGACTTTAGTCAGGACCACTGAAAGGCGTCGACTCAAGGGTTGACCACTGGCTAAGGCGTCGGCCTCAGGGATTGATTGCTGGCAAGACGTCGTACTAAATTGTGTGGCTTCGATGAACTCTTCACTAACAAATTGTGGCCCCTTTCTCACGACGATTCTGCCTCGGACTATATCAGAGGCAACAACTTGGAAAAGTTTACAGCAGAACTCATGAGATTTGTAGATCGGTGACACTTAAACGTATACACGTAACGCAATACGGAGCCTCTCATAATCACATCGACCAGCTGCGGTGAGCGCAGAACAACTGCTCCAGTTCCAGAAGCTTATCTCCGTTCCCTCCATTATAGCCTCCCATTCTTTTACTTTTTTTCATTATTAGAAAACTTCGTCGAAATGTCAGTTTCACTGATTATTCCATTGTTACAAGAGTTATAACACGCAGCTGCAGCTCCGTAGTCAACAATGGCCAACAATTCTGTCATGTTGAGGCCAACAATCGAGACAGGACACGAAAATTACTTGGATGGAAATATTTATCTCCTCCACCCCCACGCACACCTCGTCCAACATTTCACAGAAAACAACTCCCGGCATCCGTCTGCCAATGCACGATTTCGAATTCTCCAAACCACAGCAAACAATACTTCCGAGACAAAGCAAAACTAAACCAAACTAAACGCGTTACACTATATACTTCTGATTACCAACTATGCAATACACAAATATTGGTACTTTTGCGTATGACACAGTCATAATAGCAAAGTACATCGACGCAAAATTAGCATCACAACATTCCAAAAACCACTTTAATCAATAAGAATAATATCTATACTCAGGATTCCCCTTATATAATAAAAACTCCTGGCGACAACCCATCAAAAGGAGAATAAACACAGACAAATTAGAAGCAATTACAATTATTGGCTACTAGGAGGAAGAACATCACAATATAATATGGATCAATAAAACTAACAAGTCCATTTGGACGTATGGAGTGAAATTACATGGTAGCGCCAAAATTTCAAATCTGGCCATAATACGAAAAAGTCAATCCAAAATCATAAAAATAATAACCAACGTGTCATTGTATATAACAAACCGTATGCTACATTAACGCATTAGAATTCCGCTGATGATCTTGTGGTGTTGGAGCTCGTTTATCAAAGGGATTTCTATGCTCGGAGATTGTTTAGCCGTGTTTTGTTATTTTATCATGAGTAACTGTCGACTTCTACTAAAAGTTCCGAAAGTCTTAATTAAAGCCTGACGTCTGCAATATTTACGATATCTGCATGGTAATATGGCGTTAATATAGACAGGGATTTTATAATTACTTGAAAACTAAAATCGAAAGTCGTATAACATTTTCGGGTTTCCAGTGTATTCCATTGATTAATTTGTAGGTTAGTTATGACTATAATTGAAAATTTTCTATATATTGTACTGTGAAGATTGAGAGTTTGAAACTCTGTGATTACATTAGTAGACGTTTTAATAACGGTATGAAAAATTAAACTTGTTAACTAGTCCATATTTTAGTAGAAATTACGTTTTGGTGGTGACATTTGTTGCGAAGCGGTCTATTTAAGAAGAAATTAATAAAAACAAACAGTATAAAAGAACTGATATCTATAAGGAAACAAGCTCAGAATTAGACAATTACTATATTTGTTAAACATTTACTCAAGTAATGATTATTTCCCTAACAAATACGGAGATATTTATTGCCGATTTACCCAGGTAGGCAATCTTATCAAATTTATCTATTTAATCTAATTAATCACTACCTCCAATCGCGTGTGGACCCTGATAAACATTGGAAGCTTACTGAATATTGCCGACGGCGCCGTCTTCATAGGTGATTTTGGTTGATCTGCAATACTATTGTGATGGTGCCCAACTGCTCTGAAATGTCTCCTCATTGGTAATTGCCAAGATTTTGTCTCATTTTTAGTTTGTGAATGATTCAGTTTAGACCGACTCTAGCCACACCACGATATTTGACCATTGGTCAACGAACTAAAGTGATTGTCGATAATTGGTGTAATCGAACGAATGCTTTCCCGGTGTATGTAGTTAACAAAATGTTCTCGGGATTTCAACCGGATGAGAAAGCCGTAATTCCACGACGTTTCGATAACGGGCATTGCTATCATCTTCTGGTGAAGATTAATTGGTGTATCTGATAGGTGCCGTGAATTCTAATTTAGCTTCGAGGCAATATCTTTTTTACCTTCAAGGAGCCTTCTCACACTACTCTGCCATGTAACCATGGGCTATCTAGGTTAATGGCTGGATTTTTCATACAGACGTGGCCTAAGGATTACATAGCCGTCATACAGGCAACTTGATAATTTTCGCAATTTACTGGTACGTATAAATCGCGCTACACGTTACATTTAATAATAATAATAATATATATATATATATTATTATATATATATATATATATATATATATATTGTAATACTAATTAAAGGCCAGTATGGTTATTAGTAACTGGATTGTTAGCGGTACCCAATTCTTCAAAAGACGACAATGTGTAGGCTAGCTTTGTTGTGAGCCGCGGGACTGTCTGGAGCAGTTGGTCTGATGTTGTGGTCGCGTGAGGGAATCAAAAGTTGGGAGCGGAGAACGAACAGCGTGGCCCGAGTATAAATCCAACCGAGAAAGTTACAAGTTTTTTTGAATTCAAGTATAAAGTTTGGACAGCGAGAGACTTGGTAAAACTGCAAAGAGTAATAAAATAATTAGCGCCACATTAAGATTCTTACGTGTACTGAGACTATCATCATTTTCCACATAAAGACAATGTGTAACAATATGTCAGACTAATGATCCGGAGGTGCAGCAGTTCCAGTTTCCGGAGGAAAATTCGATAACTACGACCGTGTTTTGGACAATCAAGTGTAGAGTCAGTGATCTTATTGCCTATTAGCGTAAATTGTAAGCCCGAGCCCAGGAATCTAAGTCTGGTACCAGCCGAACATTTTTGTAAGTAGAAACCAATTTAATTACGTTTGTTTTTGTAAGCGATAGTTAAAGGTATTCGTCAGATTTCGTTCTTCTCGTTTTGGTTTTGATTGTTAATTTCTTAATTTATAAATTTTATGATTGTGTGACGTAAATACAAAGGTTGTTCTTTACTAATCAAGCCCAGGTAAACGACCCTGAATGAAGAGTTATCAAATCTCTAAACATTGAAAACTTTAAATGTATTTAACCTCATAGAAAATGTTATAAATTTTTATTGAATAAAATAAATGGTATTGTAAAGTTTTAAGTAGTAATTATTTCTCGATCCTTAATTTTTTAAAATAAAATAAATTGTTTCATAAGGAACTATTAATTTAATATACCTGAAAATTAATTGTTTACATAATAATTAAAATTTTGTTTAATTAATATCAGTTTTAACATTACATTTTGGCTTCCACAAAGTAGGGCAATCCAATTATTAATTAAGCACTTTTATCTGTTCATTACAATATATATTTACATATATATAAATTGCCAAGAAGGCATTCAATTTTAATTCTTCATAGCTATAGAAATATTGTATTGAATAAGAAAGATGGCCAATACAGACAAAAAAGGTAATATAAATACCACACAACGTTTCTTAGATCCTTGTCCTTTTCGTTAGGTGCTAAGAAGAGCCTAGAGAAACACAAATGCACTGGTCAGTTGACAACACCCAAAAGCCACTCAAAAACTTTCGTTACTATTTCCAGCAATGATAAAAGAAGTGTAATGGAAAGAGAATATCGTGACTTTACAGTGAAGCAAGTGAAACACTTATTAACTCATTTATTAGTTCGTAGTTTAGTCAATAGCAAATAAACATTCTATTTTCTTCTTCCGCTTCGAAACTAGTCTAGCGCAATGGCCTGAAAAAATTAATTTTTTAATGCATTTCTCATTTGTTCATACGATTAATATAATATTCATTTGCCTCAAAGTCTTATATTTACCTAACAAATAGTTTCAAAAATCTTGAAAATACATATAATTTGATATAGATTAATAAAATTGTAGGCTAATATATACACAAAAACAATTCTAAGTAACGTTAGTGAAATTGTTTCAACTTCGATAATTACATTGAATGAATAATTTTACACTAAACGATGGTATAGCATTTACGTGTTGTAAATTCTTTTATTTAAAAAATTTTGAAGTTTATTAAATTATTTCGCTATATTTTATATACTGTGTGGATTAATGGAATTTGAATACTAAAATTTTGGTAATTTAAATAAATGAATATATGTTTTGATATACTAGTAATAACTGCTTCAAAGAATTTGCAAGAAACGGGAAGCACGAGGTCTATCTTGCGAGCATCGTCACCTTTCAACTTCAGCCCTCCGGTTATGAGGTTTTGTATAGAACCAGCGCTTCCAAAAATAGACATCATTTTCCCCTGAAATCGAATATTATCTGCCTTCTTTGGGGAATTGGGAGGATCGTTTTCGTACAACGCACATCTCAATGAAAATTTTCTTAAATATTTCTAATGGAGTATCTTTCGTCACACAGAACATGGTTTAAGCGCTTAGTGAGCACAAGCACGTCTCGTGTAATTATTAATAATTACAACTCCCTTCGCTACCTCCACGGTGCCTTTAAAGAAGCATAAGTAATACCGATACGAAATATAAAAAATTCTCTTAGAGCGTCAAAAATAATCCCAGTGCGTTGAGAGTGTGAAAAATGACATCGGGAGAACAGTGTCAATCTCACTGACCCCAAATATAATTTAATCGACAGAAATATGGCATTTTAAGCATGTATTAAAATTTACTTCCCCTTCCACCCTTTTCCTCTGTGGTGGCAGACGTGTTTTATTCACACAGTGTTTAAAACCGGTTTGAATGTAAACATGAACATGTAAACTTCATAATAGACAAAATTTGGTTGAAAGTGCGATACTTGTTTAATATTGTAAGCTGAACACTGTCTTCCCTTTCCATCGTACTCCTAGGGGTTGAAGTACAACTTAACCGGCGAGTGGAATGTTATAATTAAACTCAGACTTATGCATAACCCGGATTCAACTCCAATCTCGGTTATTTTCGTGGTATTTTCTGTAATGCCACCCCCACCACTAAGGGTGCTCCCTTCTCACCCGGAAAGGATTTGAAATTATACCCGAACAACATCGGAACAAACACTATCAATTCATTCACCGCGAACAGTAATTATTCGTCACAAATATTCCCAGTTTTCGCGCCCACCCCGCCCCCGTGATGAACAGTATACTTTCCATAAAAAAATTCTCCCGGTACCTTTCTGAGGTCGAGTACTCCAGATAAATAAAGGGAGTGAAAATAGTTTGGTGTTTTTGCCATCTTCCGTTGGAAACATTGATCTTACAATCTTACACAACTCGTTTTGGCGTGATTTGTTTATGGTGTAATTTATACGTATTTATGATTAGTAGCTCAGAAATTGCACACTTATAACGTTCTTCCAAAACATCGAATATAAATTAGATAATTTATTATCACTCACAAGTAATTTAATGAGAGCAAATTCAATTATCCTAATCTGAAAATTTGTTTGACGTTATTACATTTATACTAATTAAGAGAATATGTTGCATACAGAATTACAATTAATTGTACTTTAATTCAATGTAAACTTTCCTATTTCAGTACATACTTTCAGCCGATAGTGCATTAATTTTAACAACTATAAAATACATTCAACTTTATTGCGTCAATGCTTACAAACGAATACAATACATAAATATACTCACTGAGTATTGCAGGATATAATTGTCCCTCAGTTTTCTGAAATTACGAAAGATTAAATTTATGAAATTGTTACTTACGTTCACAATGTAAAACTAATGGTCGCCATATTGGAGTCATTAATAAAGCTCGAAAATAATCTTACATTTTCCGCAAGGATCGTAGAGTATTTCAAATTGTTGTTTATTATCATTCGATGGAGTATTGCTGGATATAATTATACTTTTTATTCAATCCAAATGTTTAAGCTTAACTTCATTACGGAAACTGGAACTATTGTTCCTCTCTTGCGAGTTGACGTGTGTGTGGTTTGACGTCATAGTCTCTTGGGAAGCAGTAATTTAACACAATATAATCATATTTTTAATTATAATTCTTTCTGCCTTTATACTTTTCACCCCAACTGTACCCGGTCCCCATGTTTTGAATAATATGTGTACCAGGTTTTGTTCCAATTTTTTCAACACTTTAAATCTGTATACCGAATATATAAACAAAGAATCAAACATACATTCATCCTTTTTTATTATATAGATCTCTCCAAACCTTAAATTAAGTAACTAACAGTTTTACCTCCTTTTGACAACTGGAAAAATTGTTTATGATAATAGAGATCACACCTTAATTTAATCAATTAGTAATACTGGCGATAAATAAAAATTTTTGTGACTAAGCATTTCAAGTGTGATGAAAGGCGAAGAATTAAATGTTATCGCTTCTTTATCGATCATATTTTTTCTCGCATATTTCGTTAACGAATTTAATTTCTTCTCAACTTCCGCTAGCCTAGATGAGAAATTTTGGGTTTTCGTTACATTGTCAATCGGAATTGTCTACATAAAAATGGTCAAATTTAAGATAAAGTTGCACCGTAGTGTTGTCACTGCAAATTTTCCAGTTTTCTTCCCCATTCATTCAAAATTATTTTGTTATATTTTGTTTCCACCCACTGCAGATTCAAAGACCGAATGTTATTCTTTCGGAAAATAATACAATAGAATAAACTTTTATTTAATAAACGTTTATAATTGTTTTATTCTATTTATTTCAGTTTTGTTAATTCATCCTTTGCAGTCTGATTCCCATAATTATTAATAGATTTTTACTTTTAAGACATTTTCCTTCCCAATTGTAAGTGGGGTATATTTCACCTCTAGTCACGTTTCCACCTCGCCATCAAAAATAGTCCGGAGATAGAGGTTTAAGTTCTAATACGGTCATGTAGAAAAGACAAGGAGGCTTGCGAGAGAATTCTCTCGCAGGTGAACCTTCCCAGAGAGCTTTGGAGGAGGCTACCGTTGGGGGTGCCTTCACATCTCTTTGGTTTTTTGAAGTAAGGTTCTCACATGCCGGGGCACTTCGGCCTGTTTTGAGAGGTGTATGTTCCGGGGTCGCAGACCTTGAGCATACGGTAAGAGTTGTCCGCGATTCGTATTGGAATAGTCGGCCAGCTGCCTCCTAAACCGGTCAAGGCACAGAGAGGGGTAAGCTGCGACCCAACAGCTAACCCCTCTCCCGCTATCGGAAGGGCGTGGGACAAGTACCAAATGCCCGACCTACCTGATGCAGGTTTTTTTAGGGTTTACCCTGCATGACTTTTAGGCAAATGGCCGGGAAGGATCCTTAAACCGTAGCCCGGGGGTCCTAGTTAACCCTTGGCTACTTTCCTCTTCCCTTCCGCATCCCCCTGTCAAATCCCTTCCTATGATATCAAAGGGAAGTTGCCACTATGTGGATTACCCTCATGTAGCCTGTTACAGCAAAAAAAAACAGGTTAGAAAGAGTAAAATTAAGTACGTTGTGCTTCAAAATAATTGTCCCCGTCCCCCCCCCAAAAATATATTCAACCAGTCTTAATTACTGAAAAAAATAACAAGGATTATCAATTGTCAATTGACTTCTCAGCAAATATATAATGATTAATTCAGAGCCAAAAAGTTTTTATGGTAAATTCGTCGTCGTGTCAGAAAACGGGTGACGCCACTTCAGTTGAAGTCACAGGTCGAAGTAATTTTACTTTATCGTAACGTTTTCAAATATGAGCATCAATGACGTCTTCTTATATTATCTCTCCGACAAATACATAAATACTTGCGCGACTAATATGCTAAAATACTGAATGCTACAAATACGAAAAAAGTTTTTCCAATTCCTAGACCGCCGTTTCCCCGCTTATTTATAGTAATAATAAATACTTTAATTATGTATCTCCGTTTCGTCTAAAATCTCCCATACAAACTTTTTATGACTTGTAGAGAGGACTCAATTGAACAGGTTTTGAATACGAACCCATGTCCAGAAACGTACCGTGTTACAAGTATTTAGTTGAAGCGCCCTTCAATAATTTAAATAAGAAAATCTATTTCAAAACGGCCACTTGATTGAGCCGTACATTCTTCAGAGCTAACGATTCCCATGTTTTTTTTTATCTTCGCACAATTATTGGGCGTGTTACTACTGGTTGCTGTGTCAAGACACGTGGTTTCAGCACGACGGCGCAGTTCCACACTTATCACTTGATGTTCGGACAAAGATGGATAGGCCTAGGTAGGCCAATCACGTGGCCTCCACAATCACCGTATTTGATTCCATTGGATTCTTTTCCCCGAGGGGTAGTTTGAAAACCTTGATTTACGAGACTCCTGTAGGAGCAGAGGAAGCTGCTGGCACGAGTTAACCTGAACATCATTTGTAGGTAGCATGTGTGCAACGACATTGATGTGGATCAGAACGCAAAGCATTAATTTAATAAGGCAAAAATAGGTTGTCAAGTTTTACTGAAACAGTACCGTTTGTGAAAATTACTTCAGTTGTCTTGTCATTATTACCTGATTAATTGAATAGTTAGAAAATTGATGGACTGTTTTCAAATGGTTGTAGTACGGTAACGGTACGTTTTTGGACTTTGGTTCTTATTCAGAATATAAACTACTCAGTCTCCGTTAGTTAGGGAAATTTTCGAGCATTCTGAATATCTGTAAGAAGACGAAATTTCAATCGAAGAAAAAAATTACACTATATTTGTGTAAATAATCTGAAGTTTCACATAAACTTACTTCAATACTTTAACGTTGACGTATAGCGATCATTTGAACCAGTCACACATAATTCTGTAAACAATATAATTTTACAATATAAAGTTTACGTTAAGGTGGTATTTTAATAGCGAACGTGTAAACCAGTGTTTCCCAACCTTTTTTTTTACCATGCACCTCCTACGTTTTCCTATG
This sequence comes from Zhengitettix transpicula, assembly GCA_037074705.1. Taxonomy (NCBI): domain Eukaryota; kingdom Metazoa; phylum Arthropoda; class Insecta; order Orthoptera; family Tetrigidae; genus Zhengitettix; species Zhengitettix transpicula. Next base: position 1,376,193 of record CM073590.1, read on the forward strand.
TCCCCCCTCCATCCAACTATGTGACTAAACATATTTTTTATATTAAAAATTGAATTATTTCCTAAAGTAGCCTAATTTCAACTTGTGTATCACAGTTCTTGTATAGTAATTATTCTGTATATAAACAAAGTATTAATTTATTTTAATCTTAAATCGCAAAACCTGTTACGACATTAAGTTCTTGTTTCATTTAACACGCGGAGTTGTCGCTAGACTACAGTAGACAACCACTGTCATAGCAGTACGTACTATTCATTCAATAGACATAGTAAACAACAGATATACTCTCTATTTACATCGTAGTTTATATTACTCCAATCTTTCAAGTGTGGTTCTATGGAAAGCATCAAACTTACCATATGCTTATTTCAAATTGTGATACCAAAAGTTTTTTTTCCTTTTTTTATAATTTAAATCATAGCTAACGGTTTTTATATTCTAGACGAGCCCATTTTCTATTTGCCTCCCCTGGGGGGGGGGGCTATGTTGGGAAATGTTGGTGTAAGCAGTCAAGACAGAAATGTTAAGTTTTGAGACTAACCAGAATCTGACCGACTCGCAAATATATTTTAATAAAAATTATTGCTCATACTCATTGTAGATGTGACGTGTCCTACTATAACAACTTATCACATACTCTGATAAACGTTCATAGCGTGGATGTGTAAATAATTAATTTAGTTTAAACATATGGCAACTGTTAAATAACTAATTATATTTTAGTAATATATTGAGAATTATTTATAAATAATTTGAAATGAAAAGTACATATTTTATTTTATGTAACCAATAGTTAACAAAAAATCTGGAACATTAGATTTCGGAGGAATTATATGCATTTAAAATGTGTATTTACAAAATGCAATCTTTTAATTTCACATGCATATATGTACATCAGTCACAGGTATGTTGCTGGCCAAATTAACACACAGGATTCATGTTTTAAGGGATTCGAAAATAGTGGGTGAGGTTGAAAAATATTTCAGAATGAGCTGAGAAATTTGAATACAGTTGGCGAGAATGATATTGCGAGGCGCCAGGGAGACTCGGTCATATGAGCTACGTGACTGGGCTTCAGCATACCGGGAATTCTGAAGCACACTACTTCTACAATCCTGAATACTAAGCCAGTGACGCCCTTACAGACAGCCACGGGTTCAATGCCAACCGAAATGAACGCGGATATTACTTCTCAGACATACATTAAGTTTTTATTTATTTTCTTGTTGGACGTTCACGTGGAACATTCTCGATTTGGTGATCATGTTGTAAGTGTGGTGATTATCTTCCTACACCATCTTATACTATTTTTTTTTGCAAATTTAGGAAGACTGGTAACAGTCTATGTATTAAAATCTCATACCAGCATTTGACTAAATAATTTTTAAAAACCGGCAAAAATGGAATCTGTATGGCGGACTTAAAAAAAAATAATATGAAGCTAAAACTATAGGAAATGAACTTCCTCTAAACAGTTCTTGATTTATACCAAAATTATTCATTCAGTTCAGGGAAATTACAGCGTAATTTATTCTATATCGGTATTACTTATTTCGGTTCCTCCAGTTACACGAAAATGTAAATCATTTCTAAGTAAAAGCCACATACAATCTTATATAATATATTTCAAGTAATATTTGACGAAACGCGCAATATTATAAATTTATATTTCTCAATCATGAAAATTTACTTTGTTTTATATTAAACTTAATTTTGATTTGAAACGTATAAAACTTATTTCAATTGTTTTCTTGCCACAAATTTCTGATCTAGTAGAATTTCTCAGTAAATACAATTCCTTTTTTAAATAAAATTATGATGAAACGGCTCAATATTATATAAGATATAACCTCATCGCTTCGCCGTAAGCTTAACTTCGATGTTTTAGACCCGCTAAAAGCTTCCTGTGTTTTACGAAGCACTAAGCTAAGGACCTTCTTCTCAAAGTTTTCTTTCGATATTATATAGTTAGTATATAGCAAAATTTTATAGTCGGAATTTGTAATTAATAGTTCAGTGCTGACGTGAGCTCATTTATGCTGTTTGAATTTAATCATGATAAGTCTACACCAAACACACTAAGAATAGCACTCAATGGTTTCATGAATAATACATTTCTTGATATTTATAGTTGCAAATATAATAATATTTAGGTTAATATATTTCTTTCGTCTCAATGACATGAAAGGACAGCCAAATATATGAAAATAAAGTCAATTTCGTGTGCCTTGTTGTTACCTCAAATTTTTGTTTTTATGCTGTAGGTAAATCTGTTGGTAATGTCCAGTAATTAATTAAACTAAATAGGAAACATTTAAAAATTCTAGTAATTCTTTTCAAGTAACACTTGTAAGCTATTTTCGATTTTTAAAGTATTTCTGATAATCTAAGTATATAACTGTTTTAATAATTAAGTAGGACTTTCTGTTATTTACTTAAGATAATCATTATCCTATAGTTGGAAAAAATTTAGGTTATCAATTGTGAAATTCATATCTCTTAAACTAAGTAATTGTACACGGATAACCAATACTGTCCCAACGTCGTTGGATGAAAATAGTTCATATTTCAAAACCGTATTATAGGGGTAAAAATTGGACAGTCATATTGTGAATCTTTCAAGAAAGGGCCATTAATCGCGTTTGACATTATGATATACATTCAGATAAACGAAGTATTATTATTTTCACTTCCAAATCATGAGAAAAATTACTTTCTTTCCATATACATGTTATAAATTACGGAACATTTCGCTTTTTCTCCAGTTTCATTTCATTATCACGTAACCTATTATGTCTGTAACTTATATAATATAAATTACATTTCTACCATTTAATTTTCTGCCTGGTGTGCGTCTTCTTTATAGCTGGTTTAACGAACTCCACAAGTATCTTCTTATGAGAGCAAAGGCATGTGCCGACAATTTAATTTCCGTTTTCAAGACATTTCAGCAGCAGAATTCGTAGCTTGCACAATATTTTAAGTTGTTCAACATTTCTTTTATTAAATAACAAAACATAATAATTTATTATATTTGATTGATATTATTAAAACCTACTATATGAAAATTATATGAGAATATTTATAAGAATTTACGTTTCAAAACAATTTATTTTGGTTTTACGGAAATTCTCGTACATTATCGCATTTACGTGTACGCAGCAGGTCTAAGGTAACAAGAAATATACGACGTTTTCCGGCGACTGAGACAAATTGTCTCCCGTAAAATTACCTGACAAACTTGTCACCCTCTTGTTGCTGAATCGCCATTTTCTCTCTGAGACATATTTTTTCTGTTAGATCATTCAAGTCCGTTATAATAGCTGAAACGTTAACTGAGTTATACAGGACAATTGATTTCAGTAAGTTCGGTAGCAGAATACTTTTTCTATACGTAAGAGTTAAAAAGAGAAGCATAAGTGCCTCTTGCATGATATACCTTGTAAAGCAGATATACTATAAAAACCAAAGTTTCCAATTTATAACTGAGAAACATGTAAGTTATTCACAATAATTATAAGTATTACCCATAAATTTCATCGACTTGCGGATAAGAAAGCCTAAAAGGCATTTTATTATTCGAATGTGGAATAATGTTGAATGAAAAATGAACTAAACTATAATAAACGCTATACATATTGTAATAAACAACAAGATAACGATTAATTTGCCCAACGTTGGTGAAGCCATAAATGTAATAAACACCTTGTTATGGTTAATTAATGAATCAATTAACGAAAATATATTGATATTTAAAAATTTATTGTTGATAAATTTACATTGTATAAGATCTATTTTGCACGCCGAATTTCATCCAGTTAACAACAAATACTTTAATTTTTCATTTATTAATTCGTGGCATTTATGAAAATACAATTCTTATATCATTAAAATCAAATACGTCGGATCTCTATATCTCAGGGTCACTACTCTAGCAACAAACACTCAGGGGTTAAGACACACCTTCCGTCTCTAGTGGTGAGGGTGGAATTTAAAAACAATCCTAAGTGCTATTATTAGAGTCGAATAAAACGATTTCAGTGTCGCTTAATTTGAAAGTGTCATTATAGAATTTTTAAGTGTCTAATTTCAACTCCAAAAACCAACGGAGGTAAGTACCCATATTGGTGGTTGAAGGAATTTACAAAAAAAGTAATGCAAAGTAAGAGACGGTTATTAGTGTCGAAGCGATGAGAAAATATCTTATATAATATTTAACCGTTTCATCATAATTTTATTTAATAAAGGAATTGTATTTACTGAGAAATTCTACTTATTCGTAAATTTGTGGCTAGCCAAAAATTGAAATAAGTTTTATACATTTGAAATAAAAGTTAAGTATAATGTAAAACTAAGTAAATTTTCATTTGAAGATAGATGCCTAGGGGTTAGGTCGGGGAGTGGAACTTAAATAGGTAAATGTTCCAAACATCGACGTTACTGATGCTGGTTGAATGAAATGTTTACCAATATTTTAGTGTCGAATCAATTCCTTCTCCGGGTTAATTTAAATAAATATCCGGGCAACGCCGACCACTCAGCTAGTTTATAAAATTATCAATTAAAACCAAGCAATGTTGTAGTATGAAATAAAATAAAAACCATGTCCCAGCACTCATTGTTGCTTTCGTTCAGACTTTTAATTTTATATGTATCTGTCTAAATAAATGAGAATAAAGAACGAATTACAATGAAAGCCACATTCTAAGTTTTAAAATATAATTTCCTGATAAACTTTTGCATTTAACAACTGTTGGAAAGAACTTAAAATATATTTTGTCATACTTTAAAATAACCTAATTATTTACATAAAAGTAAGCTTAAAAATAGACAAGTAATAATAATACTTATATTAAGTGTACATTTTTTGTTGCATGAAATTATTAATAACTGTAAATGATGATATTTATGCTATGGCAATACCACGCAGGCTGCTAGGCTACATACGAGAGACACATTAAAGTCATATCATAACAATAAAATATTCTGTATCGGGCTCCCGGTAAATTAACAAAATTACATATTCATTTAATTCTTTCAGTTACTTTATTGCGAAAATTATTGTTAGTCGATTCCTATCTCAGTCTTCCTCATCATTTACGACATCTACTTTCTGGTTTCCAATGGTTTCTACCAATTATAACAAGTATAAAGACTCATAGCAGTTAAGCAAACGTAATTATTAAGCAAATCTTTTATTTTCATCTGTTATGCATTTTCATCCTCCGCGAAGGAGTGAAATTAGCGAAAGGTGTGGTTACAAAATAAAAGTACTTAAATGTGAATTAATATTGCCCTAGTTGATAGCTATGTAGTTTTAAATCTTACCCGCACCCTTCGAATCTATGAGTTACGAAAAATAAATATGAAAATCTGTCTTTTATTTTTGTTATTTACGTGTCTGTAAATGACACAAGTACTTTTCATAATCAAATTGACCAATTGGTATTACAAAAAGTATCTTATATATTAATTAGTTTACCCGAATTGTTTGGAATCATACTACGTAACCAGTTCCACTTTGCGAACCTTAGACTAATAAAGTTGGAACAGACGAGAAGAGAGGTCATTAGTCGTGGCTGAACGTCGATAATGTTCGGTGATTCCAGCGGAAACGTTTGCTGAATGCTAATAAATGTCGTGATGTAATAGCTGGACTCAAACTGAATGTTAACGTGTCGCCACCATTGAAGAAATATGGCCAACCAGCACAAGTTTACGAAGAAATCTGAGCAAATGAAAAAAAACATTAATAATTACTACTATGTTAAATCATATTGTATGCAATTATGCTGATTAAATTAATTATAATCCTAGCAGAACCGCTACATTGAAAGGTGTTTACCGGCATTTGGAAGCAATGACCTCAGACAGTATTTCCCTCTTTTGTTTCATAACTAACTGTTAGTTAGCAAAAAGATGAGCTATTTAACGTAATTTAAAACACTGTATATAACTTCTTTAACTGAAAATAAAAACTTTAATTAATGTGATGTGTACTATTGTGTTGTTCGCACTACCATTATGAATGTTTTCTTAAAATAAGAACGAGAAAAATTCTCTGTGTACGGGAAAAACCGAAAATAAAATTATGAAAAATAAAAGAATGAAAGGATTATTATGTAATGATCTAGGGAATTGTAGGTGAAGCCGGGCTCAGACTATCTGACGGATACAGAACTCTCGTACCTGGCCTGGAGTCTCACTGGTAAATCACCCACGTAGTAAATAGGATGACCAGAGTTCGAATACCGGTCCGTAGGAGATTTTTCCATACGTACTCTGATTTTTGCTCAATGTAAATTACATTTCTTCAGCGTTTTGTCTTAAAAATAAATGAGGTTGTGCATCCAGAAAAAATTATTTATAGTACGTTTCATTTGGTTAAATGCTAAATCTCCCGTATGAGGTTCACTACATGAATGGAATAAAAGAGAGAGTATTGCAAAGAGCAAAAACTTTTAGTGGTAACCTGCGAGAGATATTCTCTCGCAGGTCGAACCTTTTAGGAGAGATACGAAGGGGCTAACTTTGGGGATGCCTTTTCCTCCCCGTTTCTGAACTAAGGTTCCCACAAGCCTGGGCACCTCGGTCTGTTTTGAGAGGTGTATGTTCCGGGGTCACAGAACTTGGGCATACGGTAAGAGTTGTCCGCTATTCCCATTGGAATAGTCGGCCAGCTGCCTCCTAAACTGGTCGAGGCACGGAGAAGGGAATGCTGCGTCCCCACAGCAAACTCCTCTCCCGCTATCGGTGGGCGTGGGACAAGTATCCAATGCCCGACTACCTGATGCAGGTTTTTCTAGGGTTTTCCCTGCATTTCTTTAGGCGAATGCCGGGTAGGATCCTTAAAATATAGCCCGGGTCACTAGTTAACCCTTGGCTACCTTCTTCTACCCTTCCGCATCTCCCCTTTCAAATCCCTTTCTATGCTATTAAATTTGAGTTGCCCAACGTGGATTATCCTCGTGTAGCCCGTTGCCCCCCAAAAAAGAGCAAAAACTTTCAAAATAGTATTAAACAAATGAGCGTTTATCAATTAGGAATTAAAAACTGGAAAACGGTTTTCTGGTATGTTAGACATAGAACACGGGTTCCAGACTATACTAGGAACTTTTTAACATAGCATTCGTATGTTATCAAGGCCAATATTAATCTTCAAGATGGCATACATAAAAATTGATGTGGATCAATAAGTACAAAGAGATGAAATGGGAGCGCACCATTTATTAAATTAATGTAGTCATAAGTTGTCAGGTGCCTGTACTACATTCTACTGAATATGATTAATTAGCGACGATTACTTATTGTATATTTTCGTTCCGTGAACAGTAGTGATACAAATTCTTACTGATCCTCAAATTATTTCGATGTTTATTTACGTCCAGTGCAATAAATTGTATCTGCGTTGAAATTTATAGAATACCAACGTGCCATTTGATTGAATAAATTTATGTAATTTCAGTACTATTTATGTGTATTATTGATATTTAATTACCGATGTCATTGCTGCATTAATTCAACTTTATTTCTTGAGCTTCAGTCTTGAGAAGGAAATACATAATTTAAAGGTTTATTGCCCATAGGGCTTTTATAGATGAGAGAAATCAGTCACAGCTTAAAACATTAAATATAGGAACAAAAAATTGAATTCACAGAAAAGAATAATTTTTTTTCGGAAGTATGAATAATTTAGTTTACGGTGGAGCCATTCCTTTCTAATCCACGCCTACGTTGAGAGAAATTTTTATTTGGATGACAGGCACACGCCCACTCAAGTGCACGAAAATCTTTTCGCTGTACCAGTAACTACGTCGCATTTTTAAATGCTTCCTACTCACAATTTCAATTTTCTTTTAAAAAGCAAAAGTCCCGGGAGGAACGTATGTTCACTAATAGCGATAAATGTAAATTTATCGAATTATTTAATATAAGAAATTCAAATGTAGTTCTGATACAATTATAATTTTATAAAATTAACTTAATAAAATTTTCATGGTGCAAACAGTTTCAAATAGAGGAAAATATTTACAAAAAGTGAAATCCTTAGAAAATTACTCTGAAAGGAATCGACTGCTGTTTTGTCGATAAAATTCCGCTTCATATTCATGAAGGGGGTACATAACTCAATTATCCTTATATGTTTGTCTCCTTCAATATCTAGAAAGGGTTTAACACCGGAAAAATTGATAATATATCTTTTACACGTCGACTTTAGCTATTAATTGGAAAGATCAATTACGTATGTTGTAATTGCTGTCTAGAGAACATAATCGTTAGATTATACAACGTCCTGAAGAATGTGTCGAAGAATAAATAAATTAAAGAAACCTCTTAAATTTTGATAATTTCTTCCAATAAAAAAATATCTGGCCCCCTATTTCATGAGAAATTCGGGAGAGTTGAATGAGTCGGCGGATTGAAAGCATCATCGTCTACTTATTATCGCCAAAAACCCTGAGCAAGAACTGAGCTGAGGCCAAACAGCTACAATATATATATATACAGCTCCATCCATAACAAGGTCTCTTACAAGTAATATACTACAGTATCACGTTATTATGTTAAATATGTGCATAATAAATAAATACCCGAAAAATTCCAATTTTATTTTCCAAAATTAATGTATATTAAAAAAACTACGTCCTTCGGGTCTGTAACTGGCAAATTTTTTTGAAGACCACCTGAGGGTAATAAACGTTATGGTCATTTCCTTTTTTATTAGCATAGGATTGGAAACTTATCTAGGTGTCTCGAATTAAGGAAAACTTAATTTAGAAACTGTTTTATAAACTGTAAATTTTTTTTTGTTTCTTTTTTGTCCTTTAACAGCTATGGAAGACATAGAAATGGGGGATGCTACTTGTTCGCAGGTGAAATTACTATCATGATTTATTTTGATTTTCAATTTAAAGTACATTAAATAAAATACATTATGATGTCTGAAACGCGTATTGTATGCAACACGATAAAGCTACTTTATTAACCATGGACTGAATGTTACCATACAGTATACTACGCAGGACAGTTACGAACTCCCACGCTCGACCCTCCACGTCGAGATTTAGATTTTATAAGAACAATGTCTAAAATTACATACATATATGATTATTAACATTCCCATCAGTAAAATTAAGCACCCGTTACTAAATGCAACAATCAAAAATAGTATATTGCAAAGTGAACATTAGAAATGCAATAAACATTTAAGGAATAAATTAAGGTTTAAGAATTTTCATTAATTAATTTTTATAATATTTTAATTCACACAATGATAAGGATAGATTAAAGATTACATTAAAGATTTAACTGATACTTTTAACTCTCAGTAATGATAATTTTCAGTGTTGAAAATATTATCCTCGTACCAATTCTCTGTGTTCTGATTTATGAAAAATTATTTAAAAGTTTACGTATAATTATTGGAGGCAGCTAGTGGTAGCTAGTAAATAAGAAATAGGATTAGTAAAATGAATGCGCAAATATTAATGATCGTACTTCTCGACTCACTTCTCTGATCTCAAAATCAAATTCGGTCTCCACTAAACTTTAAACAGTTGTGTCTACTTTCAACGTCAACCCCGTTATTCTCAAACAAGACTTACATCTCCCACTAACTGAATTTTCACTCTAACTACTTTCCTAGCACGGTTCCCCTGTAGCAGCCTCACACGCCCAACACTAATTTTAACTTTTTTTGTACGCAAAATTTCAGTCTACCGGTGTTATTCAAATAATGTCCTACAAAATATCAATGGTCTTGAAAAAACTATGTCAGATTAATAATTTTACATTAGTAATTTTATAAATATGTAACCTAAAAATATTTTATTACGTTAATGTATTTAAAAGATGATATACTAAAGAATATCTTTTAGTAATTGTGAGAATAACTTAATAATTTGAGTTACCCGATTGATAAATCTAATAGTAATTATCAACATAGTTGAAACCTAATAAGACAGCCTGTTAGAAAAGAAAAGAAGAAACAAACAAATATGAAAAAAAATTTAATTATTCAAAGAGCACGATTATTTATATTAATGAGTAAATGTACGTATTTACGCTATTTGAGTTTGTATAATAAATTTTATGTTATGCAAATGTAAAACATAACAGATGTAAGTCGCTAATGACCAATAGGTTAATGAGACTATAAATTGCAAATTTTTTAAAAAAAATATCAAGGAAGCATTAATGTCTCACATTTGGATTTTTATATTCGTTTAAAAGATTTAATAAGTCATTTAATCGATTTTAGCATAATACAAACAAATCGAAAAATTCAATGACGTATGTAATATAATTTATATATAAATTAAATGCTCTAAAATAGTTGATTAAGAACGTGGAAACAATTAACAATAATTGAAATTATTAATTAACCTTACGGTATACTATTTTTATTGTAACAATAAGTTTTAAATAGAAAACGTAATTGATGATGAATAGTAAAGAAGGTTTATTAAAAATTTGCAAAGTTCTGTAATGAAGCCGGTTGAAGTAATACTGCAGACTTCGTAACGCCAATTAGAAATTTAACGGAATCCGTAATAATTCTAGTAAAATCGTGATAGATAACTATTATAGCCTATAATTTTATATTTATTGAGATGAACGATTTTATTTACTTAATCCCTTACACTTAAGCCTTTCATACAACGGACGATAGTAATTCAAATGGAATATATTATATGATAGCATAATAGAAACAATATCGACAAAGAAGGTAGACGGACAGACTTCTTGTGAGGTAAAAAGATGTGCTAAGGTTGACTAGAAAGAGGAAGGGGTAGAGAGAATCGATTTAAAGTAGAAGTGTGTGTTCTGCCCAAAGGCAGATATTCACTTGGCAGTTTTCCATGCTTCTCTCTGCTACTCTTCTCTTTTTAATTATGTAACTTCCTTCCTTTTTAGTGTCGCACTTCACGTCCTTCCCTGTACCACTCCCAGCTGTACATCTATCAGGCTTTTTGTTTTCTTATTTTTATAACGCTTAAAATTTTCAATTCGTCCTGAGCTCTTTGAAATATTTGGTACTCATCCAGAAAATTCTTTTCATTCTTTGCCACAACCACATTTCCGTCCAGTTTCACTTCATCTGCCTTATTCAATGTCCTCATCTCAAAACAAAATATTTTTGCCAACCAGTTATTTAGGTCTCATTCTACTTGACTGAAAACTAATCTCTCGTTTCTGTAATAAAGCTCCCTGGCTATTGCCGATTTCATCATAAATTACTGCTTACGTTTCATATGATCTGTTATTATATATCCTAAATACTAGCATATTGAAACACAGATTAGAAAAGTATTCCTCGTTTGAAGAATACATTTCAATTAAATTTACGAGTATGTTTTGGTCAGTGCACGTCTTTTAGAGGAGTTAAGAAATGTATTCTGAGTCGAGAGTGGTTAGAATAAGTGTATACAGCGGTAACAGCCGTAGTTGGATTATGATAATTTGAGCGAAGGAGCTGGGACGCAGGCGGCTGTATTTATATGCTGAGGAAAGCATTCCCCTGGTATATTGGCCCTTGGGGGTTGTGCTGTAAACCACACACAGCGTGGTTGTTCTAGAGAAACGATGCTCCCAGCACAGACTATAGGCTGAACCTAAATATTATATTTGAATCAATTCTTATCCGGCATTGACTGTTTTCATCAAAACCATAGCTTTTGTATTTTTACTATACCATGTTATATTAAAATATATAATATGAGTAACTGGAAAAAATATATTACGTAATCGTGTAATGAATTTCAGAGAAAAGGATCAGAAAATATTTGCAAACAAATAACAGTAGTTACTTGTCGGCGGCGGATAAACTCCCGTGAAATTTCTTTTATTGTACATAACAAAAGATAATTATTACCTCGTGTGCTACTCACATTCATTCATTGTCACTTCATTGTTCGTAAAAATAAATTTTGTTACAGACTTCCAAATCAATAGAACCTTTTTTCTAGCATGAGCGTACATACAAATTGCTATAAATATGAGGTTTGAAAAGTGAGGTATGTTACTGAAAATATAATGGAGATCTGCAATTATTAAATTCCTTTATGTAACAGAAACAACCACGCTACTAAATTAAGACTTTTAGAAATCAAAACGTCCGAATTAAAAGTAAAAAATTGATAAATTGTGGTTATTTACCAGCAAACCCGTATGAATTCCACTCCAGAGTCAAATATTGTCAATTATTTAACACAATAAAATGAACCACTAAATGATGACCAGTAACAAAAAAAAGGACTCTACTCACGGTCTCAGAATTAAATCTAAAATTCGTCTCTTTTCTGACGATATTTTATTGTAAAATCAAGTGCGAAGACGATGTGAGGGCTCTACAGGGGGATCTAAGGAGTTTAGGAACGTAAGTGGAAAACAATGACATGAAGTTAAACCACGATAAATGTAAATTAGATCGAAGAAAGGATTCCATGCTGTTCGTTACAGATGGGCACAATACATCACGGGAGAAAAATTGAAAATATTTAGGAATTATTATCAAGGATAAATAGGAGACAAAAAATAAATTATGTTGTATGTAAAACATAGAAAGCATTATATTTTTTTGAAGAGGATACTGAGGAAAGCTAGCAGTAATTCCCGTGAGTTGGTGGCTTTCACCTCTCTGGTTCGTATAATTTTGGAATTCTATTCTATTTGTTGGGATCCCTATGGTTCTTTGAAAATAAAGTCTCTTGAGAGAATACAAAATGTTACGGCAAAATTTGTAACTAGGGGCAACACTGAAGGTAATGTGGCGAAATGGGGCCATTAAAGTACCGGAGAGAACAGGCGAGAATATGCGCCGTTTTCAAGGCTTGGAGAGGAGATCCAGACCGGGCACAAATAAACGTGATGTTACTTGTCCCGACCAACACGGAGCGGAATGACCACTACAGGAAAATTCGTTCTAGAGGGAAACACATGTGGACAAATTCTTATTTGTAACTAGAAGTAAAGAAAGCTGGTACAGTGTCCCTGCAGCACTCCTGCAGAATTTATCCAAGTGAGAGTTGGCTTGTCCAAAGCAGTTGTAAATAAATTCTAAATTACCTCTGTTTGCACGTGTTTCGTTTCCTTGAATCTAGGATTCTCAAAGTTTACGGTAAATCGATTAATAGTAGATATGCTTGAATACAATGTTTTATTTCATTCCAATTATAACCACTAATCTCTTCATTTACTATACAACATTACGACTAAAACCGTAAAAAGAAAAAATGTATTATTTCATAAATAATTAATTGAAACTAAAAAATCAACTATCAAAATCAACAGAACTTTGCAAAAACGGCAATGTTATAGTATTGACGTAGAAAATAGTTGTAGTTGAATTGATTCAATTGAAAGCCAAAACAAGTATTCGTTCAATATATAAGAAATTCTAAAAAATTCCGTGAAAAAATAAGTCACTTCTGTTGTTTGAAAGATAATTTAATTGAAAAGTACAAAAGAAAAACAGAAATTTGGTGTGGAAGAAAACTTTCCTACGAGGATATAATCACGTACGATTAACAAGAAATAGGCGTAGATGAGGCCAAGCTAAGACACAAAAGTGACTGCCATCCTGATGAAACTACAACACAGTTCCAGAAGTCAAAGAAACAATAAGGTTAAGAAAACAGTGATCAGAAACTTTTGCGAGCCCCTCTCCCACCATCGAAAAGGCGTGGGACAAGTACCAAGTGCCCGACCTACCTGATACAGTTTTTCGAGTGGTTGTGCTGCACCACTTTTAGGCGAATGTCGGGTAGGATCCTGAAACCACAGCCCAGGGGCCGTAGTTAACCCTTGGATACCTTTCTCTACCCTTCCGCATATCCTCTTCCAAATCCCTTCCTATGCTGTTAAACTGGAGTTGCCACAACGTGGATTACCCTAGTGTTGTCTGTTAGTCTAAAAATAAAAATTAAATTCGTAATATAATTCTGTGTGACAGATATGAAAGTGATAAACGCTCGCACTTGGAACCTTCTGAGAGTCTCTGCGAGAAACAATTGCGGTAATGTTTTCTCTCTCGACTATGAATTAAGGTTCCCATATTTTGAGACACCTCTTGAAAGTTGTGTGTTCTGGGGTCACAGGCGTTGGATGTACGGCAAGAGTTGTCCTTCCTTTTCTATTGGAACAGTCAAATCCCGTTCCAGTGAGTGGAAGGGCGAGTGACAAGTACTAGATACCGACCTACCTAATGCAGGTTTTACCCTGCATCACTTTTAGGCGAAAACTAGTTAGGATACTTAAACTAATGCCCTAGCTCACCATTTGCTTTCTTGCCATCTCTTCTAAATACACTTTTTGTATCCCTTTCTGTGCTCCGTAAAGGAAAAGTCCATAACCTAGACTATACTCAGGCCGCCCGTTCCTGTTCATAAAAAGTGACCAATAGAGACTCGTGTTTTAGACTCTAAATTATTTTGAAAGTTATATTTGGATTTTTTCGGATCTGTATTGTACATGTCTTTACAATAAGAACGTGAAACTGAATTCTGGGATTGGTAAACTGGGTGAAAATTATATTACTTGAAATCCCGCTTTCAAATCCCTTTTTACGCTATTGAAGGTGAGAAACCATCTCGTTGCTGCCACTATTAAAAGAATAGTTTCTCGTTTAAATTTAAGTCCATGTATGTACTACGGTGATTTTAAGCATATCTAATCATTTAGTTATCGAACAAAATGATTCGTTTCTGATGTGAAGTTAGGTATTTACAAAATTATATAATGTGACAAAACCAACCGTATCGATAGAATGCTTGCAACGTAAAGGTAAAAATAAATGATACTAGCAAATATGTGTGAATATTTATTTTGTAATTATTGCGTAATCATTACCTGAGTTAAAATATTGTCTGTATTTGCCCGTGGCTAAGAGAACGCAGTCAGACAATCATTAGTAATTGAAGCACTCAGATCCCACGGTGTTGGGAAACCGGCCCATGTTAATTGTTAATTTGTAGTTGACTTCACCACCTACACACCTAGTCGTGGCATGTTAATTGTTAATTTGTAGTAGAGTTCACCGCCTACACACCTAGCCGTGGCATAACCTACCTGCAACAGATTCATGCAACGTATCCCTGAATTTGGCATTCATATTATACGGTTGAATTTCAAATATACATAATACATAAGGATTAATGTTATAAACACTTTTTCCTGTATATAATATGTTCTATTTAGGCGCAAGGAATAAAATTAGAAGAGTTATAGAAAATAGTGAATCTATGTTACGATTGACCAATGTTCTTTCTTGTTGGCAGTCATAATAAATGCTTTTAAATCGGGTCTGAAAATACCAGACAGGGGCGGGCAGAGGACATTAGAGAGGCTGGAAGAAAGCCATTAGCATTGGCACAGATTCAATCGGTTCACTCTCATCGGAAGCATGCATGGAATTGCATGTTATGCACTATTTATGAATCTGTAAGCGTGCCAACGACCAGAAATAATTTATATCTGTCCATACAAAAATATGGAAAATCCAACATTCAGAATATTTGAAATTATAATTCTAAACTAAGAGTATAAATGCATGTGATATGTCGAAACGTAATCAATTATTTGCTCGCTTATGTCATTTCAGAACTTAAGATGGGCTCACAACGAAGCAATATTTATTTACAATTTTACATTTCCAATTGAAATTTGCCTGTTGGTTCATACCTTTACATTTTCTTCCATTTGTTTTTACCACCAAACAGGTTTAGGAAACGAAACTTCGAATGGATTTTCAATCCCCGAAGTGATGTGTGGACGAAGGAATGACTTTTGTTCGTAATATGAATACGAATCTCTTATAAATAAAATAAAATTAGGCCAATTTAATTTTAACAAGAAATGCAAATAATAAAAACATTAATTTTTAACCATATCAAAAACAATAATATGGGATTAATTCAAATTGTTTTCTTCTGTAAAGCAAACAAATTAAGGTTTCATAAGACACTTTTATATTTGAGGAACCTTCTGACGACTCTGTATAACTACGTTATATCATTTCATCGAAGTATATAGAACATATTTCTATTAAAAAATCGGACAAGGTAGACGCGACAGACAGTAACTAACTTCACAACGCTTTCAGATCACCTAATGCATAAAACGAAAAATTATATTGGAATTACTCCATTGTAAGCAATATATGGACAAAAGTACTATTTCATTTGTATGGATCACTTTATTATATATATATATATATATATCTAATGTTCTTAAACTTTATTAAAAATAGAATATAATTAATATTTTCGTTGGTTTCTTTCGTGGTAACAATTACTGCAACGGTAATGTTACATATATAATTAAATGATTTTGAATACTAGAAATGAAAATTTAATTTTGTTTTTCTCATTCGATTGATTATTAAAACAATTTAGAGTTAATTTTTATTTATTTACATTAAAGACAGAATTTCTGGAATTACACTTATGTCACGTTTTAATACTCACGTTAAAATCCTCATGGTTTTTTAAACTATTTTTTATACGCGCCACAGTGAGTATAAAATTTGGCGTGTCTTCATCATTCAATTATTAGAATCAATTAGAAATTCATTCTAATTCGTACGATAAACTGTCATAGGCGTTTAAATAATTTTTGAAACTAATCTTTAAATAAAACAACAAGATCCCGTGTTGGTTTCTTATATAAATGTTATTTAATTACATGAATAAGTAATTTATGTTAATATTGTATTACTTAATCTAATTGTCCGATGCATAACGAGAAAAATTAAATACGTTAAAATAAATATTCTGTTGATATTAAGAGTAAGTTATGAAATTACGAGAAAATAGTGGTTCTTTACTGGTATTTTTCAATAATCAAGGAAAAAAACAGTATCTGATCCGCCTGTTATATGCCAGGCACGTTACGAGCTCCGCTCATTACGCTGCCAATAACATTTGGCAATACGTGGTTGGAATTCCACTTATTTTTTCGTTTGAACTGTTTCTTTTATTCTGCATGTCTTGTATGTGAATAAATTGTATTTTCACATTAAAAGTTGGCCTCCATTACGAGAAACAATGAATTTTCTTTGCTCTCTGAACATACAATTATTTTGATCCATTATTTTGAGTATTTCTCCGGAATTTTTTATTCTTTGAAATACTTTTTATCCAACAATTTTAGATGTGATATACTTATTTCCCATACCAAAAAACTGATAGAAAGCAGACCAATGTGATCTCTGATTCTGTAGGTTACTTTTCTTATTTAAATAATATCATTTTTTACTTTATCACATGAAAATATTTGACTAAATCTGACGTTGCTAACATTTGAAAGCCTTCTAAATTTACTTAAATCCCCACTATAATGGTTTCATAAAATTTAAATCACGGATAGTCTGTTAATGAAATTCTTTTAATATTTTGACTTCAAGATCATTCGAATAATTAGCTATATGGCAGGTTCTCAGTCTTGTTGTTTTATAGGAAAAAAATATTTATATTAGGCTTTGATTTAAATTTATACTTCATTTAAATATTTAAACATAACACGAAATTATGTCAATTATGTTCTTTAGTATTAGTAGTAGTAGAAATTAACTTCTGGCAGCATCATATAGTATGAACGTAACTA
This sequence comes from Zhengitettix transpicula, assembly GCA_037074705.1. Lineage (NCBI taxonomy): Eukaryota > Metazoa > Arthropoda > Insecta > Orthoptera > Tetrigidae > Zhengitettix > Zhengitettix transpicula. The sequence continues at coordinate 1,393,797 of CM073590.1, forward strand.
AATGTTATTGGCACTAGAATTATTGATTCATTTAATTTCAGTAATCTCTCTATTTTTAAAAATTAATGTCTGTTTGTCTGTCTGTGTGTGTCCGTTATGCGATCCTAAACCATTCATCCGATTACGGTGAAACTTTGGTGAGTTGTTTTGCGCACGTACGCTAAGGTACGTCGAAGTGTTAGGCAGTTCGCAAGGGGTAACGGGGTTAAACTGAAAAACGGCCAAAATTAGCGTCGATTACTTTTCTGGGTTGATGTGATTAATAGTTTCTATTTAGTTTGTATTGTAAAATTTCACCCCTTTAAAGTACCAATAAGGGAGGGAGTGGAGGAGCGTTCCATAAAAATAACGCGAAACAATGTAGATTGGTGTAAAATTCAGGGTTATTGATTTCACGGAGTTTAATTCTGATATAAGTTATATTTTAGCATCTAAATGTAGTGGTGGGGGATGATGTAGTAGGAGAGTTTCCGAATAACATCACTCAACGTCGTGGTATATTTGGAGTTGGATGCCGAGGGGTTAGGTCGGGGAGGGGAATGTAAGTGGGTAAATTTTCCTAACATTGGAGCTATTGATGCTGGTTAAATGAAATGTTTACTAAGTAGTTAGTGTAGAATAAATTCCTACTCCTGTTTAATTTAAATACATACACGTTCAACGGCAGACACTCATCTAGTATGTAATATTTCAATAGAAATAATTTCATAATGGGTGAGCTGTAAATCTTGACGAATTTTAATTATGAACTAAAGAAAGAAATTAAATATACTCTTACAGAACCCTGACTCAATGAGGGTAGCCCAGACCGTCTGCGTCCTAACCAGAGGTCCTGGGTTGGTTCTTTTGAGTGTTTTCCATAATTATTCAAAGTTTCGTAATAGTTAAAAAACATACATAGTAAAACTCATTATGCTAAATATCGCTTATTACCAAACTCAACTATTTTCTTCAAGAGAATTGCCATTGCATTATCACTTCAACATGACTCTCGTAAAGTAACGTATATAAAATTGTAACAAAATAGTCAAATATATATAAATAGTCACAAAAATGTATTGTAGAGATCAACAATTTGTAATGTAAGTTTTATTTAAGAATTTTTCTTTAATATTATTGTCGGTGTAATTATTGATCCCAGAGCACTGTTTTGCGCAATAATGCAGAGACTGAAAATGTTTGTACGCTATTATTGTCGGAAAAGCGCATGTAATACGCACAGAACTTGGGCGGAAACATTCAGAGTGGTTTTGGAGCCTGACCAGGATGCTCTTGGCGAAGGTGTGTGTTGGTTATGAAATACGAGTCTGCTTGGGAGTGAAATGAATCGTGTCTTTGAACTTAAACCGATCTAAATAAATAGGCCGACGTAAAGTTTGTGATCAGTTGTTAGAAAGGTGCCGGAATTTTGTGAAGTGAAACTATATTGCAATCAGTGTTATTGCCTGTTAATTAAATATTTTCTTCAAAATAAAATAACTGCGGAGAGAACAATACAGTACCAGAGCAACTCTAAATAAAAATGGTATGTAGAAACTTTATTTTGTATACCGTTATGTAAATATAATTTACCGTTAGATTTCTGTAGGTTTTTTGTTAGATTATTTTATACAATTTTGTTATTGCAAATTTAATTTGTATATTTCCTTTTGTGTCTTGTGTTGCAAATTGAAAATCACTATAATTTATTAGAGGCCCTGAAAGTGGCCCTGAAGTTTTGAGTCTCATTTAAGGAAATTTTTTAAATACATAAAAAAGTACAAAGTTTAAAGAAAATTGAAATAGTAATAAATTATCTTTTGTATGTTTTTAAAATTTTGTTTAAATTCAAGACAAAATCCTGTTAACTTTGTTCCTTTTAAAAGTTCTAATACCACATAATTTGGCACAATCTGTTGGCTTTATTCGCCCAACGTGGAGCTTGTTCATTGATAATAATGGACATAACAATATATATATATATATATATATATATATATATATATATATATATATATCCTGTGTTTTATGACTCATTCAACATTTTTTAGACTAATTATTTCGGAACTATTAATAAATTCAGTAAAATCTATTGAGGTAGAAGGTATTTCACCTACATTTTGAAATAGATTATAAATTTCATATTCCTTGTGTATTCAGGAATACAGTTTATATTTTTGTCAACGGTGCAGAGACACTATACAGCTTTCATAAAGATTTAAGAAATTGATTTGCTCTTGTTACCAATTTTTTTCTAGTTCTGTGTTCGTAATATCCTCCGTTCATTAAAAATAGATTTATATTACGTTTCACAAACCTTAAAAGTTATAAAATCTGACTAAAGGATATGTCAAATATAAGTATTTTAAACAAATATTTACAGTGTTCCCTATTACCTACACCGCAAATAACGTGTGGACTGTCTGTTGAAGTTACGATCGTATTTCTACAACCCGGCTACGAGGAACGTTCTGCAGTACATATCATAGTGGAAATTGCCATAATAAACCATTTTCGCGGCGTTGATATCGACTTGCTGCATTAATAATTTTATGCAGCAGCAAGATGAATAAATTTGCCAAGGCGATATGACTATTTCACCTTGGATTATCGTCTGTATCCCAAGGCGGGTGATATGCGGATCTATGGTCAGGAACACAGGGTTTAATCACTGCGGATAAATGCCTTCTTTTTCTTTCAAACATATATAACATAATAAAATCGCAATGAATCTCTGTTGAAATGTGCATTCACGTGGAGAGAGTGCAGATCCTCATCAGAAACAATTACATTAGTGTAGTCGACATACAAAGAGATCATTAATACACAAAATGAAAAATTAGACTCATTTAATGGATGTGTCACACCGTAACATAATACTTATTAGTCTGAAATGAAAGGTTTACTGTTTTGTCATTTTATGAATTGTATAAATGTAGCTGAAGTGGAGAGAATGTTGTTAGTTTGATACCGTAATACTTATTAATACTGTACGAACGCAATGGATAAATCTGTGAATATTTACATTGCTTTGAATACAGCGAGATTTCGACATTACATAATTCCAAATATGTGCCTCTTTTTGTTTGAAAAACAGGCATAATTTTAACACATGTATGTAATGCTTGTTGAATAATAATTTTTACAATCAAGCTGGCTCATTGTATTTATAAAATATTTCAAAATGATAATAAACATATTTATTCTACTATGCAAAGATTAAAATAATTCGTGCAGGATGTTACTATTTTTCTATCATTCTCCGGGTCAAATTTAACGCTCGTCCTTCCACTGCATTCATTACCGTTATAGTAACAAATATCTGATAGTGAAAGTTAGATCGGTTTTCGTGATACTGAACTTTTCGACTCAGCTTTTCTGTGATGTGTTCTATCTGGAGAACCAGAACATTTTTATTCCAGTACTAGCTGGGTGCCCGGCGTTGCCCGAGATGTCATTTATCACTAACCCCCGATATGACTCCAATTTCGGCTTCTTTTGCGCAATTTTTATGTAACGCTACTCGAACCCTAATCATTATAATTAACTCTGAAAAATATTTCTTCAACGCAAATATCTGCCGTGTTTGCATGTTCCAAAATTTGCACCCCGCTACCCCTCATCTGAGGGGTAAATGCCCATTTGAATGTTGTAACTAAACACAGTGACTTCCATAACCTTTGATTTGACTCCAATCTCGGTTGTATTCGCGTTATCTTACTGTATAGCATCTCCACCCCAAACCCGAAGGGTGTCCTTTTCACAGGGCGTAGGGGATGAAAATTGTATTCAGATAACATTGGTTGAAACACTATCAATATCTATGACCCCTAAAAATATTTATCCGACTCAAATATCGGCTGTTTTAGTACGTTTAAATATTTCCACCCCCGCTTCTGGGGGTGGAAGACGCGTCTCACCCCGACAGTGTTTGTTTCCTGGTCGCAAAGAACACGTGTACGAAATTTGGTGAAAATTTCTCGACTGGTGTAGATTTGTATTTTATTTAGAAAACGTTTGTATGGGAAATAGAAAAGGGCTGTTTTTAGGGTTTTCCCGGAAATTATTCGATTTTTTCTCGCCTTTTAAACCTTCCCTAGACCTCCACGAACATTTCAAGACTAAGATAAGATAAATCCGTTCAGCCGTTCTCGAGTTTTAGTGAGACTAACGAACAGCAATTCATTTTTATATATATAGATTCATCCCGAAATATATTTAATTGACGAAAAAACAGCCGGTCAACTCATCCCAACCCAGCCGATACCCGCGCGTTGTCCAGATTGTCATAAATAAATTCAGCGACATCCATTACCTTCGATTTGACTCGAATCTCGGTTGTTTTCTCGTTATTTTCAAGGAAATCCCCTCCAGCCCCACCCCTATCATGCCTACAAACAACATCGGTAGAAATACTATCTACGTCAACGGTCCCGGCATTTATTTATTCCACTCTAATATCGATGATTTAACATGTTAGAGAAAATTTCCATCCCATCCACTCCCGCCCCTTGGGGCTAAATGGCCAATTTGATGCTATAATTGAACTGGATGATATCCATAACCTTGGATTTGACTCCAATCTCGGTTTTATTCGCATTATGTTATTGCAGCGTTCCTCCACCCAACACCTAAAAGTGCTCTACTGATAATCCCGACCCGCTTCTGGGGGTGGTAGACGCGTCTCACCCCAACAGTCGGTAGAAACACTATTAATATCTGTGACCCCTAAAAATATTTATCCGACTGAAATATAGACTGTTTTAGCATGTTTAAATATATCAACCCCCGTCCACCCCCGCTTCTGTGGGTGGTAGACGCGTCTCACCACGACAGTGTTTGTTTCCTGGTGGCAAAGAACACGTGTACGAAATTTGGTGAAATTTTCTCCAGCGGTGTAGATTTGTATAACGAACATACAAATATACAAACAAACAAATATACAAACATACATACATACACTCTTTTTTTTTATAAGATTAAGTTTAATAATTATTTATATTAAGCCCTTTCGTTCTGGTAAAATAGGAATTATTAATGGATTGATTTATATGGTTTAGGATTTTGAGAACAATTGTTCTAATAATGTAGATTACGTGGATAATATTTTCATTGAAGTTGTGGTAAATTAAATTATAAACTACGTTAGCATGTAGAGTTTTTGTTACATGTATTTGTCCGTGATTATTTGTTGCTTTATTTCTTCTCAATAATACAACTTAAATTACGGAATAAATGTAAAATTATGTTTATAACAATTTATAATATAAAATCTTTTTAAAAGAGTATAAAAAGCAATGGTTCTGAAACACTTTTATTTTAGATTAAACGTCGTTATTAATGGAAACAACATAGGTTAAAATAGTATGAACAACACCACCCCTAAATCTGCTACTTTCTCGTGGTGGAAAGGGTTGAAATTTTACTCATATCACATCGGTAGAAACACTATCAATCTAGTTTACCCATAAACACAACATTTTGGCAGTTTTCGAATATTAGACAATTCTCACCCCCAGCCCTAAGCAAGCTCATTACTAATGTCTAAAAGGATTTATATTTTCAACAACATCCGTTGAAATAGTATTCACGTAATTCTCCTCCAAGAACGCGCAAGAACTGACTATTTATTTTCCCTTCCAACCCCCACCCTTTCGGGTTAAATGGGCAATTAAAAATATTTATCCGAAGTAAACTCACTGACATCCATAACCTTCGATTTGACTCCAAACTCGGTTGTATTCGCGTTATTTTTCTGTAAAGCAACTCTACCCCAAACCCTAAGGGTGCCCTTTTCCCAGGGCGTAGGAGATGAATATTATATTCAGATAACATCGGTAGAAACACAATCAATATCTTTGACCCCAAAAATATTTGTCCAAATCTAATACCTGCTGTTTTAGCATGTTTAAGTATTTAAACCCCCGTCCACCCCCGCTTCTGGGGTTGGTAGACGCGTCACACCCCAACAGTGTTGTTTTCCTGGTCGCAAAGAACCCGTGTACGAAATTTGGTGAAATTTGCTCCAGCGGTGTAGATTTGTATTCTCCACCCCAAACGCTAGGGGTGCTCTTTCCCCAGGGTGTAGAGGTTGAAAATTATATTCAGATATCATCAGTGGAAAGACTATAAATATCTTTGACCCCTAAAAATATTTATCCGACTGAAATATCGACTGTTTTAGCATGTTTAAATATTTCCACCCCCGTCCACCCCCGCTGCTGGGGTTGGTAGACGCGTCTCACCCCGACAGTGTTGTTTTCCTGGTCGCAAAGAACACGTGTACGAAATTTGGTGAAATTTGATCCACCGGTATAGATTTGTATTCTCTACCCCAAACCCTAAGGGTGCCCTTTTCCCAGGGTGTAGGGGATGAAAATTATATTCAGAAAACATCGGTAGAAACACCATAAATATCTTGGACCCCTAAAAATTATTATCCGACTAAAATATCGGCTGTTTTAGCATGTTTAAATATTTCAACCCCCGTGCAACCCCGCTTCTGAGGGTGGTAGACATGTCTCACCCCGACAGTGTTTGTTTCCTGGTCGTAAAGAACACGTGTACGAAATTTGGTGAAATTTGCTCTACCGGTGTAGATTTGTATAATGAACATACAAACATACAAACATACAAACATACAAACATACAAACATACAAACATACAAACAAACATACAAACATACATACACTCTTTTTTATTTATAAGATTAGTTATCACGTACACTATATTGTTACGTTTCTAGCAAAGCGGCGTTGTGTAGTTTATTCCATGCTCTGTACGTATTATTACGACTAATATCTTCCAGAAAGTGATTTAAGAGTCCTTGAAAACAACATTCTACTAACAAAATCTTCTTCTAATAAATATAATTGACTGTTTGTTTGTGTGTTTATTTATGTTCTGCATACAATTCTATACCCGTGGAGAAAAAGTTACCGAATTTCATAAACGTGTTCCTTTCAAACAGTAAGCAAACTCTGTTGGAGTAAGACACAACTACCACCCCCAGGGATGTGGGTGGACGGAGAAGAAAATTTTCAAAAATGCTCAAACGGCTGGTATTTGCGACGGATAAATATTTTTAGTTGTCGATGATTTTGATAGCATGGGAGGAATCACCCTTAGTGATGGGGGCTACACAAAATATATAAAAAACAACCGAGATTGGAGCTGAATCCGGGAATATGGATGTCGCTGAGTTTCAATAGAATTAAATACTTTTTCAGACTTATATAAATAAGTACGCGGACAACGCCAGCAAACCAACCACTTGGAAAGAAAGTGAAAATAAGTTATCTGATACAGTTTGAAGAGTTCTGCTCAATATGTATGATTTAATTAATATTAACTACTCAGAAATTGAGAGAACGAAATCTCCCATATTTCAGTAGTTTTATCACAATTTATAATCAATTCTTCTCCTGAATTATACAATAATTCCTACTTGCTTCCTCATATGCATATTGAATATAATGAACCCTCTCAATATCTGAGTGTTTTATATTGATTAATATTATATTGATAATTAATAAATTATATGAAATCATTTTCTTACTTATAGTTTTCTTATTTCAGTTTGTGTGGGCATTAAGAGAGGGGTGTGATAGTTTCTTGGAGTATTTATGGAAGAATATCAATTTTTTAATGCTTAATTTGAATTGTTAAAATTAATAAAATAATTTATACCTGGGTGCACTCCATCTAGATGATTAGTAAGAGTCCCAAGCCATAACTACGACTTACGACTGAAATATATTATTTTTTATGAAATACAAGGAAAAAACATGGAATCATGAAAATGTTTTCCAAACAATTTTGAATAATATTACAGATCTATATGTGACCATAAAAGAGTTGTAATTCGAAAGATGTCTTTCATTTCTTTCACTAATATTAATTCCCGGGTAATATATTAGTCCCATGTTTCACATTTGAAAACAGTTAATCATTTTTTCAACTTAGAAAACCACTACTGTCTGTTTTCTTCAGACAGGCTACATTTGGGTAATCCTCGTTCCACCAATCCTCTCAAATATCATAGAAGGCGAATATGAAAGGGGTAATACGGTATGTAGAGTATCGGCTATAGAATAAGGTTCGTACCCGGGATTTGCCTAAAAGTGATGTAAGAAAAACCCTAGAAACCTGCATGCGGTAGGTCGGACTCTTGGTTCTTGTCTCACGCCTCTTGGTAGAGCGAAGGGGTCAAGATAGAAGAAGTTGTAGACAGGCTATATATTGGGTAATGCACATACTGACCACTCACGACTTATAGCTTAGGAAAGGGACTGAAAGAGGGAAGCGGAAAATTAGAGCAAGGTAGCCAATGATTAACTAGGGCCCTATGGTTATACTTTTAAGGATTCTACCCTGCAATTTGCCTAAAAAAGTTCAGCATTTTAGCATAAATATGGAATTATTTTACATTTGTACTGAAATCTCATGATTTGTTTCAATTTTATTACCCTTTCTTGGACACTAAATTAAGGAAGATTTTTAGATTTTTTCGTGAAACAACAAATTTGATCATGTTTAGATTTAGATACACTCACATAAGTAAGAATAATACACATAAAATAAAATACAAAATTTCATATCAGCAAATAATGTATATATTGTAATAATAATTAAAGGCAATTATAGAATTAATAACTAAACAATTGAAGTAAATTGTTATCGGCGGGAATACAAACACAACAATGGGTAAGAATATGTACAGGCGGGCTTTGTCGTTGCCGAACTACGGGGTTTACACAGTCAGTCGCGGGCAGATTTTCATCAAGTAAAGGTCGCACGCAGAATTTCGTCAACTGCAGTTAGACATTGAATTTCATCATATAAAGACGGTCACAAAAATTTCGTCGAGTAGAGTTGGTCACAAAAATTTTAACAGAGAGAGTTACTCTGAGGAGAATGATGAGAGTGTAATTCAGGAGGCTGATAATCAATTGGTCAGCAGGTATCGGTAGAACTTTGGAGAAGGAGTGGACAACATTCTAATTTGCCCACAATCAGAACCAGAGCTACAATATTGGCTGGAGAGAGAGAGAGAGAGAGAGACTTAAAGCAGAGGTCCGCAGTATTGTACGGAACAATTGTGTCAGGTGGCCGATACAAAAGCTTTGGAAAGTGATTTAAAACAAATTAAATTCATTGAAACGATGATCTGTTACATGTGAATAGTGTATAGTGTATCAAAGAACTCAAACAAATTCCTGGTAGAGAGAGAAACTTATAAAATTTATCGGTATGTAAACGTTAAATAAGGATAAACCGTCAGATTTCGGATTCAATTTCATTTTGTTGTTTTAATTCCAATCAAGTTTAATGTTGTAAATTTGTTAATTTTGAAAGTAGGCCCAATTAACGACCCTGAAACAATCTGAGTAAAGGAGTTTGTATAATAGTAAAAAACGTTAATGTAAAATAATCATAACAAGAAAATTTGTTACCATTAATTTAAATAAATCAGTTGTTTCTGAGATTTAAACCCTATAATCATTTTAACATCCTTTCATTTAAATAGTTAATCAATTCAACCGCTAAATAATCAATTTCATTTATTTGTAATATTACAATATATATATATATATTTTGTGCAAATTAGAATGTTGTCCACTCCTTCTCCAAAGTTCTACCGATACCTGCAGACCAATTGATTATCAGCCTCCTGAATCACACTTACATCATTCTCCTCAGAGTAACTCTCTCTGTTAAAATTTAAGTGATCAACTCTACTCGACGAAATTTTTGTGAGCGTCTTTATTTGATGAAATTCAATGTCCAACTGTAGTTGACGAAATTCTGCGTGCGAAATTTACCTTATATATATATATATTAATAAACATAAAAAGCAGACCATTTGGAAATGTTAAATGTGGTAGTTACAAAATAAGGAAAAAAAGGATTAATATTCATACATAAACGAGGAGGGAAAAATCATGATAAGATTTTAAAAAAATAATCGTCAATTAATTTTACCTTATCATTTCACTTGTTTTCATAGAGACACGATAATAAAGCAACAATTTATTTATTATTTATTATTATTATTTCTACAGATCCTAATCTGATATGTACATATTTTTCACAGAAACAAAAAAAGTCTTATTTCACACTGATACGGCAGTAAACTTCGCTGTCGTCATAGTCGTGGTGAATCACGTCAGTTCATATATGAAACAGAAGAGAGATAGGAAATTATTAAGTAAAAAATATTTAGTCAGTTTCTAAGTTACTCAGACCTTAATAACGTCAGTACTTTTGTGGGGAATCCCATTCAAAATCAACTGCTTACACTTCGATTAACGAATTTATTTACTGAGTAGTACGCATCAGACAATAGAGTATTTTGAAATTTAGTAATGAAAATTCTAAGACTATTTGTTGTTTTTATGGAGACTGTTGAATAACTTAATTCCGGAATAATGAATTCTAGATTGTTAAAGTTAAAGCCGATTTTCAGTGATTCTACGTACCCTTGAAGAAATTTTTTTATCAAAACAATTAAATTCTGGGTAATTCTGTAATCGCGTTTCTTCATGCTAGAGACGGCGTTTTCAACTCATTTTCAAGCACATAAAAGATTTGTAGATTATAACAGTTTTTCTGTATTCCGCGCATTTATTTTGAGAAAATGCATTGGCGATACATGAAACCAACTTCTGACTTACACACACAGAATAAGAAGTAATCACGCACTGCCCTGCCCTTTACGTTTCTATTGATAAAAACACATTATTTTACAACGCAGAATATTCCATTTCTGGCGCTTAAACACCAAATATTGCTCAAAGACTACCATTTTAACTATATAATTTGTGTAGTAAATTAATCTATAACCTTATACAATTAGCAGCTAATTTTGGTACTGTTGTAGTAGTTATAGCAGTGCGCTACTCACATTATAGTTAAGACTCCCATCTTACGTCATAACCTTGCAGAAATTCAGGCTTGAACGAATTAAGTAATTCAAAATGGTGTGTTTATAAATTCCCTATTGACAAATAGTATTAGTCTACGAGGCATTTATCTGTCTAAATATAGTAATTTCATTTTGATTTCCAAGATTTGTTTGTCAAGATCTACTGTTATATTCCTTTATTTGATTTTCGTATTAAATAATGATGATTATTATTATACTAATGATTAAAGTATATTCATTCAAGCATTGAATATTTTATTAAAGAATATCCCTGGGGGTCATAACAATTACTAGCAGTATCTGTTATAAGGAAGCGTGAAGTGAGAAGTCGGCTTGGTAATCGATAAGTCTGGAAACCCACGCTCAATTACACATCGGGGTATTACTCCGGCAACAATTGCTATTAAACAACGAGAAAATAAACTCAAGTTTTAAAAATTGTAGTAACTAAGTAATTTTGGGCGCAACGTGTTCTATGCAAATCACACCTTATAAATTTATCTGGATTAAAAATTATTTAACACTGGCTAGATAAAAATCATTTTTAAGATTTTATTTTACGTCCGTCTTTGAATTAATAAATCAATTAATGACCTTTTACAGAAACTTTATTTTTTATTTACAGCGTAATGACGTTTCGGTAGTGTTCGTATCTTCTTCAGGTAATATCCGAAATGATAAATATATGGAATAATTACACAAGGTAAACAAATACAAACTTATGTAAACTAAAAATGAACAACTTACCAAATTATTATAACAAACAAGTACTACAAACATTTACAATGTTGATAAATTCACAAAATTTTGAAAACAAACACGTATGGAAACGTCATAACGCTATGAAAAAAAATAAAGTGTGTTAAACATCATTAATTGATTTATTATACACATTTCTTTGGAATTACATATACGTAGTGAAGAAATGGAAAGACAGCAGCGAGGAAACCAAAGTAAGAAGCGACGGAAAAAAATAAGGAAACAATAAACCAGAAAGGTAACCAAACAAGATATTTCAGAGGATGTCACAGTGACGAAGAAATAAATCGTCCCGGAGAGCAGAGGAGAATAGAAATAGAGAGATATACTCCAACGTTTCAAACAGTAAAGAAACTCTGTTCGTCATCCGGAGGGGAATAACATTCATATACACAGTACGAGAGCCCGTACGTTTAATGAGATCCTAGAGAGATAGTATAAGATGTTACATATCAAGATTTCTAGAAACTAGGCCACTTCACGAGTGTACGTACTGTATACTCTAGAATTATGTAACCTAAACGGACGTACTGTATTGACAAAGTCTAAGCAATACCAAAATGTTTAATATAGAGATACTGATGAATATGGCCTAGGGATGCCGGAATAAGAATATGAAGAAGGTGCAGACATATATATGGTTATCCATATAGTAGCCACTCCCTTCTTATAGTATAGGAAAGGGGCTAAAAGGGGGATGCTCAAAGGTAGCGCAACTCCAGCTTTTATACATATGCAATAAAAACTTTTATAAATTGTGAGAGGATATATTTTTTGTAATTCATAAGTCAATTATACAATGCTTTCAAATTTATGTATAATACACAAAAATTTCCTCCTTATGATCACGAACCTCTTCATATTTGTTGCCTTCCAAAAAAAATTAATATAACATGATTACTTATGTAAAAAACAAAATATGAATTGCATGGATATAATCCATTACACAGAAAAAATTTGACTGCTTCCTACAACATCCAGGGTCGAAATGATGCACCTGAAAAGGTACCTAATTATAGAGTGGAAACGTTTAATATATTTGTATCTGAATTAATAAATTAATGTTACATGAATTGTAATTGTTCAGTTTCCTTTCCAGTTTCTCGTTTCCTTTTCATATATTATTCTGGAATAATTATTTGTAAAAGGAAATCAATTAATGGGCTTTTACAGACACTAATTTTTATGTACAGAGATTTCGATAGTGTTCGTATCTACTTCAGATATTATCCGAAATGATTAATATATAGACTAATTACTCAAAGTAAATAAATACAAACTATTCTGCATATTACGTTGATTTTCTCTCTGCTGTCTTTTCACTTTCTTTCTCAGACAATGGAATACCAGAAAAATCTGTACAATGTTAGAATTTATGTTCCTCTGTATTTCATGTAATAAATTGTAAGTAATTCTCTATAAATTTTTACAATATTGTATCATAAATTATCATGCTTGTAAAATTTTGTTTTCTCGGAATTTTCAATCATTTAATTGAATTTGACAACACCTGAAGAGGTAAAAAATAGGGTTGAAACGTCGTGTCTGTTAGATTGTTTATTCTATTATAATGTTTTAAATTTTAAAAATAATAAATTTCTGACTTAATAGGCTCATTTTTTGTCATTTATATAAAAACTTCAGATAAATAAAACTGTTAAAATCAGATGTATCGTAACTGCATAACTATTAACCTGGAAAATTATAACGAACGAACTGGCTATTATGCTGACAACTAAAATTACTAGACTAAATGGAATAATATCAAAATTAAAATTAAAATTTCGCCGGAAAAACAAAACGTTTCTTCGCGTAAATTGTGTAATAAATAAAATCCCCAAACAATATTCAGAACGAAAATATATTGTAAAAGGTATCAATAAAATGTATTAGAGCTATTTTCCGTTATGCCTCGGAGTTAGGAGCATGTATCCGGAAAGTAAGGTCGTCCTGATGCCAGGCATGTTGTCAGTGTAATCACAATTGATACATGACACATGCATGATAGTTTATGTTGAAGTCGCACCTCACCAGATACACCACGGATAGAGGTCGTCACATCAGTCGACATGCAATGCCAGACAGTCACGCTACATTCAAGAGTATTCTGCAAATTGTGAGGCATTATACAAGGCAATTCTACGGTTACGGGACAAGCTTTGAGGGGTGGTACAGCTCACTAAAACATACTTTTTTTGTATAGTAATGTATGGTAGGAAGTGACCCGTTGATCCACGAACACAAAAAATGAGACTGGAAAATAAAAACAACATCGCAAAGTGACGATAAATCAAGTATCGATTACTTCTTATGGTCTGAAGACCATCATTTTCGAGATTCCAGTTGACTTAATTGAGGACCTCGTTTCTCGACTGCCCATTGCGGATGCGAAATGTCTGACGTTCGCCAATCACTACTTTGACACTACCGAGGATGTATTACTGTTGGTGATAGCAATTTTTAACATTTATTGTAAACATTGCTAGAATGAAGTTCTTTGCAATATTTAAATATACAATATTTTTATTTCAACGTTTCATTTTTTGTGTTCGTGACTCAACGCGTCACTTCCAATCATTTATTTTTATACACAAAATATATGTGTCAGGAAGTTGTACCGTCCCACAAAGTTTGTTCCATTACCGTAGAATCATCCTGCGCACATTTGCATATTTTAAAAAAATTATCAATATTCCTTTTAATGTGTCATTACTTCTCGTAATCTTCTTTAATTACCGCAGCGAATGTTTCCTTTGGTTTGGTAATCGTGCCTTAGCCCAAAATTAGTTTCAATTTGATTATTAAAGCTGTAATGGAAAACTCAGAGAGCAGTACATCGAAGACAAGATAAATAAATAATATGAAATGTAGCAACGTCACCGAATGCCGAAATAGACACGATAGTACAATGGCGTGTCATCGAGATAATTCCACACAATTAATTATCTTAGTTAGAGCATGCTCATTGCCCTTCAACACTAAACTCGTTTACGTGTAGGAAAGTTTTCTTTCTAGTTGCAAATATTATCTCTGGTGTAGCATGCGTATTTATCTGCGTTTATTTGATTAATAAATCTAATATTTCCTCTTCGCATTTTTAAACATTTGAATGTTTCTCAACAATAGATATCACTGGATATACGTTCCTCAGTTATTCAATTATTTTACTTTTCATATCCCTTGTCTTCCGCACTACAATATTTTCAGTTTCTAGGACTTAAGAGACTCTCGACATATTTAACGAATTATGGATTTGGGTTGCGCATTGGCAAAAAGCTGAAGCTGCTCAGTCCAATCCTTCACTAATCTTGACAGAATAAATTTTTCCGTTCTTGTCTATGATTTTCACGTATAAATTTAATTCGATTATTTTTATTAAATATATTAATTTTACAGAGCTACCGAAATATTGAAAAAATGAATTTTAATGCCGTGAAATTCTACCTCCAGTTAGATAATTCCACATTTTAAATTTTTCCCATAATTTGTCTGTGAGGAGCGTAAGAAATGAGGACCACAATAATATTTTAACATTATTGTAAAAAGGACTGTTGACGTTGACGTTGATGAGCAGAAAAAACCAAGTTTTAATTTTATTAAATAATTAGTCGGAAGCTTTGAACTCTTTTGTTATAATCTTCTGAATGAACAATCAAAACGTTACCACTTATATAAAAAACATCAAGTTACGAATACATTGCAACACCTTCAGCATACATACCTTCTTGTCTTATAATTAAAATCACAGTAACTTTAAAACATATTAGTACCTATAGGTACTTAGTCACTACTATAAAACTATGTTGTTTTTTCAAAACTGCTCCATTAGGCGGTTCATTGTGTGTACTTACAATCGAAAATCGATACCATAGTAACGAAACTATAGTATCGATTTATCATATTGTTAGTTATTATTTAATTATACATGTATATATGATTGTACCTGCATGTAAACATATACACCTCAACATAGATGCCCAAAAAACTTATAATTGGTTACAACTTTTTTTTATACGAGTGGTAACGTTTTGATTGTTAATTCAGGATAATTATAAAAAAGAGTTGAAAGCTTACGACTAATTATTTAATGATATTTTAACTTAAATTCTCTCAGTTAACTGTTCTGAGACTAACCAATTCGTCAGATCATACCTATAGTTTTTATACTCTATCAAAATAAATTAACATTTATTTTTTATTTTATTTTTTGGGAAACATGCTATACACGGTGGAAACTCCCCTTTAATAGCATAGGAAGGGATTTGAAAGGGGGGGAGATGCGGAATAGTAGAGGAAGGTAGCCAAGGATTAACTAGGGCCCCCGGGCTATAGTTTATTGATACTACCTGGCATACACCTAAAAGTGCTGCAAGGCAAAACCTAGAAAACCTGCATCAGGTAGGTCGGGCATTGGCAAATGTCCCACGCCCTTCTGATAGCGGGAAAGGGATTTGCTGTGTGAACGCAGCATTCCCTTTCTGTGCCTCGACCAGCTTAGGAGGCAGCTGGCCAACTGTTCCAATAAGAGCAGCGCACAA